>QJPP01007195.1:0-1200000 GCA_003996215.1 Jaltomata sinuosa | reverse complement strand
TAATTAAATGCAAATTAGTTTGCCGTTGCATGGCTTTATATATTGTAGCTAGTGAGATGGTTAGTTTTCTCAGGTTTTAGCTGAATGGATGAGGCAAAAATTGGTTAGAATAAATCAATATCATAAGCAGTGGTTTTAAGGGAGGACGACGAGGATTAGGTAAGGGATTGAGATTTTAATCCCAGCATCTGTTGTATCATATAAATTATTGTAACACTGTATACTTTTGATTATTTTTAGCAGTTGTATCTTGTAAACTACTGAGTTTCTTAATGATCCTTCAAACCTCAAAGATGTAAAGAATAGTATTGATACTTTGATCTACCATACAAATATCTGATAGAGACACTAATTATATTACCATGCTGGAAAGGGAAATATTTCTGCATGCATGCAGTACCAATTAGTTTTCATATTAACTTAATTTGGATCAGATGGAACCAAATGCTGGTTTTGTGAGAACATACTCTGGTTTAGTTTACAAATAATTGTCATTTCGTTTTCCCAGTAAAGGTTGACTGAAATTGGTTGCTTTTGCAGATAGATTATCTCTAGTGATGCAGCAAATCCTTAAACATTTCTATTATCACTATGTTCTCCTTTTCTGTTGGTCAAATATGTTTCATATCTTTAGCATCGACTCATTTCTAACTGCAAATTGGATTTTGCAGCTGTCTTCTTCATTACTATACACCCTTGAGAAGTTGGGAGACTTGATAGAGTTCTAACCCCTAAAAGTGATTCATTTGACAAACATGCATGAATATGTACACTTGTTTGTAACAGCAAATTCAAAATAGTCAAAAGAAACACCAAGAAAGGGCAAAAGGTGCAGGCTGGTTTTGACTTGGTAGTCTTAAAACCAACCCCAAGTAGAAGTAACACCAGAGCAATGTAAAACAACTTTTTAGTGAAGAGACGGTTGAAGTTAGCCTTAGTGGCTTTCCTTTAGCCGTTTGGTTATTTGTCGAGAAAAAACGTCGTGAATTTGTCGAGAATCGTGGTGAAAGACAGTCTTATCCTCAGATGCCTCTTTCCATGTTTAACTCTCGCTCGCTTGCGTGAGACGGGGGTCGTGCCAGTGGCTAATTAAAAGTTGAATTTTTTATCCTCTTCCGTCGACAATCCTTTTCATAATGGTGCCCGAAAAGAAGTTATATGTTGTGTTTAATGGAAAAAGGCCTGGTATATACAATTCATGGGATGAATGTTCTATGCAAGTAACTGGATTCAATGGAAGCATACATAAATCCTACACCGTTAGAGGATGCAGTGAAAGCATACAACAGACACCAAGGAGAAAAGATCTGAAAACCTCAAGCAGCCGGCTAGGAAATACATTGTGAATCTAAGTTCTACGTTGTCTTTAGGGGTAGGGAACCTGGCGTGTACGCAAGTTGGTATGAATGTTCATTGCAAGTAACCAGAGTTAAGTGTAGCATATATAAATCTTACCGGTCACATGCAGCTACCGAGATAACATTCACAAATTATCAAGAATTTTGTTCAAGTAGTGATTATCCATCTCCAAGTGACGAAATAGTTGGAAATGCCAATGGAAATATAAATCCAGCGTTCATGGCTGGTGTGCTAACAGGGATGCCATTATCGGAGTGCAGCAAATTGGAAAAGTCCCCACTGGATTGAGACTAGTGCGAGATATTTATTAATGTCGTTGTAGTATTCTGTTCGAACTAATAACAAGTCATGTAATTGCTGCATTTTGAATACTGATTCACTAGGTTCTTATCTTAATATGTGTTTGTTTGGTGTTTATTTATGGTGTCGACACGAACGATCAGTAGATAGGCTGTGGGTGATCCACGATAAGGCACCGTCGATGAATTAATTTATCGTCGACGAATCAATCAAGGAGGCTCGTTATGTATGAAAAACGTCCTCGTCGGACGAATCGATTCGGCTAAGTGGTCCTTATGAGAAACAAAAAAAAAAATTACTTATTTTCCTTTTTTTGTACTTATATAGTTTTCTCTCTCTTTGATGTCAAGCCCAATCCAAGTGACCTATTGGATTGGATTTCTCCCTTGGGCGGACTCTATATGGAGATAACTTGTCACTTGTAAAGTCCAGGAATGAATGCTATTTAGGAAATGAATCGGTAAGCTGATGTGCCACTACTGAGTTTCATCCTCTTGCAATTATTGACTCAGAAATGAACGACGTCGCTTCACTTCAAAATAGAGGTTTGTAGTAGCAGTGGACTGACAGACTAGCTCCAAGGCCTGAGTGCCTTGGTTGCAGTGGTAAGAATCGCTGTTGATGAGTTCTAGCTACTAGAATCTTCGATAAGAAAGAGGCGTTTGAGTAAACAGAAGTTAAATCTTTTTAGTTCTTGAACTAGCCTTCCCCGTCTTTAAGACAATTGAGGAACTCTTTCTCTTATACATAGGGTATTTTGCCTTGGGAAGAAAAATTAAACTTGATTAGCACTAAATGATTCATGATGCTAATAAAACTTTTTTTATGTAGCATTTAAACAAGAGATTACGAATAGAGGTAAATCAAATATATATAATAAAGATAGCAAAAAATATTAATTAGATAAGCGCATAATTTATTTTTCACCAATCCTCACCTCAACGCTCTCTTTGTCATTTTCTTTATTTTTCAAATTATTTTAGGCCTTTCTCGCAACATGTAATAACAATTTTTGACATGATCTATATTTAATTCTTAGATACTTTTTTATTTAACTATTTCTTAACAACAAATAGCATTAACTATTTTTTATAAGAAGACCCTCAGATAAACGAAAACAAAAAATTAGTATCCTAAGACTTTAACAAAGTAGAAAATTTCATCATAAATTCTGAATTTAGCGACTGAAAACTTAAGAAAATGATTGCAAAACAATACTTTTCAATCTGAGAGTGGATCTTTTATTGTTACTTATTCGTCAAGACTAGTCATCTTGGCTCGCTTGCTTCTCCTATTAGTATGTGAAAGTTTGGATGGACTGACAATAGTCAAGGGACCTGGTCCTTGATAACAGAACAATAATAAAACAACAAACAAGAGTACTGTAATGAAAGTAAAGCAACACAAGATGTTACGTGAAAACCTCCTTGCTCAAGGGAAGAAAAATCACGACCTACCACGTAGGCTTTACCAACCAATCCACTAACCAAGCAACTTCAGAATTACAGACTCTTGTAACTCTAGGATTAAACTATTAATCATCAGCCTACACAACAACCTCTTGTCATGCTTTCATTACAATAACTCTATTGTAATATGTCTAACAACTAACTCTAGTTGTCTAGACGTTCAAAAGTGAAACCTGAAACTTAAACACACCTACACAATAACTTCCAGTATGGAAGTGTAGGTTTACAATTCAAACCATTACAAAGACTCAACAACAATTAATACAAACAGACATTCTTGAATCAGGTCCTCTGTTGTTGAGACTATTAATGAGGCGTCTTTTGCTTGAGAGATAACACCTTTTTGGTTTTGTAAAAACTAGGTTTTATTTTTGTGATTGCTTCTTATATAGAAGACAAAACAAAACCTAGGCGCCTGCTATTGGCTGCTCTCCAGCTGCTTCTGTTGTACGACTGGCAGGATAGTACAGTTTTCATCTGTACAGTCAAATAATGAACCAGGACTATGATGTGTGTACCAGGTCCACGAACAAGGTCCCTTTTGTCATATCATCAAAATCAGTATTCTATCAATTTCCCCCTTCTTGATGATGACAAACGCTGGTTCATTTTTATCCACCTTCCCTATGTCACTATGCCTGTACCTGTTCCCCCTGTCACTATGCTGTACCTGTTCCCTGTACCTGTTGTACCTGTTCCCCCTGTCACTATGCTGTACCTGTTCCCCATGTCGCGATTTCCCCCCTTTTGGCATCATTGAAATGATTAAGCAGTAAATTAGGTAAGAACAGAGTAAGCAAATTAACTCATGGCCACTGGGGCAACAACAACTTGAATAAGAGAAGGAACATAGTAGAATAAGGAGTAGGCAAAATGTAGACAAAATAGTTGCATTTCATTACATATAGTCATACACCATTGTAGAAGAAGTTATAAACAAAAATTAAAACATGCATAAGCCTATTGTCAGAGAACTGAGAGGACGGGGACATAAGAACATGTAGGACAACTGGTTTAGGAGGAAGGTTTGGTAAGGGATTTGAGAAGAAGAATGAAACGCTTGTCTGCTTCATCATGAGCCTTGAGAAGGAGATCAGTCAAGTCAGCCACTTTGAATGTGAGACGGGCATTTTCAGTCTTTAGTGCCTCAACTACACCAGGTCCCTCAGTAGATGTAGAAGTAGAGGCCTGTTGCAGGGAAGATTTCAGTTGGGCTATCTCAGTGTCCCTTGGTGCTAGCAAGACTGCCAAATTTGTTACCTCATCAGTGGAACGTTCTTGTGCAGAGATGAGATCAGAGACAACAGAATATCGCACAACTTGTACCCCACCCTTCCGTTAAATAACCTCACATTCCTCCAGGGTGGTGTCAGAAAACATGTGTTTTTTGGACCCTGACATCCCTTCACCAAGAGGAACATTGAAGTACTCGAACACTCTGTTTAGCAGAAACCCATATGGAAGTTCATGTTTCCCCTTCTTCTCATTGACAACCTTATCCATGTGCCTCAGCATGATAGCAGGAAGACTGAGTGGCTGAAAGGAAGAGATAATTTCCATAGCAGCCATATCGACTTTTGATACACCATTTCTCTTTTCTGTGCGTGGAAGCAGAACCTTGTTCACAAACTCAAAGATCAATTGGTAGTCACTCTTCATCTGCTTTTTCAATAGACGCACAGATTTGTCACTCTCTAATTTGCCAGCAAGAACTAAAAATTGCCTAGAAACAGATACCGTTTCCAGGGATCGGATCCCTTCAGTGGGTACCTCCAGTATCTTGCCTAGCAATAACTCATTCAATTTGATTTTCACTCCTTTCACTTTAGAGATCAAACTAGTAGTGTCAGAAGAAAACTCTATTTCGGTGAAGAATTTCATTACCTCAGCAACATGCAACCTGGGAAGAGGCTGATCCATGAAATGGAACCATTTCTGAAACTTGATCATAGAGGCCAGGTCCCCCATCCCAGGTAGTGTAACCACTTCGAGATCAAACACTCGTCCCCGAAGAACAGATTGATTCTTTAAGGCTTCTTGAACTTGTGCCCGAGTAGTTACCTCAGCAGATTTCCCTTTGTCTTGACTTCGACTCTGGGTACTTAGTCCCTCTACAACAAGGTCAGAGATATGCTTTCCTTTCTTTGACTTTGTAGACTCTTTTGAAGAACCGGGTCTTTCAGTCTCACTTCGTTCTCTTTTTGTTCCAGCACGCTTGGGTTTTTCCGCACGGAGAGAGACAACCTCCACACGCCTTTTTGACACGCTTGCAGCTACATCAACATCTACTTCCTCATATTCAGCATCTTCGTCAACATTCACAACATGAAGAGGCTCATCCTCTTCCACAACAACCTTTGTTCGCAGTCTCTTCTTCTGAACTGTCTGAGCCTTGTTTTTCTTCAAGGCTCATCCATCATCCTATTTTTGGTGCCCCTGGTGGTACGAGGCTTACTAGGGACCCGGTCCTGAGATACTTACCGACTTTTGATTTTGAAACTTAGGGTTTGATCATCACTCTCAGTTTTGGAGTCAGCTCGGAGGGAACTGACAATGTGGGACACAGGCGTTTCGTCAAACTTAGGAGGATGTTCAAATGGTACGATCATCTGTGAGACCTGATGTGGATCATCTACAAACTCAGAGCGATCTCTGATAACATCTCCTTCTTGCATCATAGCGACCAACTGGGCACTTGCATCCAATATGTTGGACGAATTTCCCTTTTCCTTAGGCAACCCACCCTCACAGAGCGTCTCAACTGCCGCTTCAAAAAGTACTGCATCTTCCACTAAGACATAAACATCAGATGTTTTTGCTAGAGACTCAACGGTACCTGGTCCCTGAGAAGTATCCTTTCCTAGAAAAGGAGTTTTATTTTCAGCCAAAGCAGATGTATCCTCCGAATCATTAAGATAGGAATCCACTGAGATTGACTTGTCACATCCCAGATCTGGAATGGAAGTTGAAGGCTCTAAGAAAGTAGGAGAGGTATTTAATGGTGAAGAAACCTTTGGCAGAGAGGGTCCAGGTGAGTCAAAGATAGGAGCGGACATGGGAGAAGTTGCCAGAGGATTTCTCAAGTCCTCCGCCAACGGAGTGGTTTCGACGCGAATAGTGGATGCCGGAGAGAGAGATGAAGGAGAGAGAGGGGGAATGTTGGGTTGAGACATATTTGAGAGGTAGAGGATTTACAGATTTAGGAGATTTAAGGTTTTAAGAGATTTGGATGAGAGAGAAGTTCAAACTAGGGAACACGTTTGGAAAGAAAACCCTTAAGTATGAACGAAAGGGTGTGATTGAAAGGACCTGGCGTGTCAGTTGGGAGAGAGACGACGATTGGAGTCTCTGATTAGACTGCCGTTTAGGAAGAGGCGAGAACTAAAAGCTGACGTGGTAGTGCAAGTTTCAATTTTAAACAAAAACTTCAATCAACAATGTGAGTGGTTAGTGAATGAGAGTGTGACTAACCTGTACAGAGACCGGGTCCCTGTATATGCAGCCAAATATGAATATATTTTGCCTGTCCTCCCTTCTTCTTAGACAACTCCTTTCCTCACCAAGAGTGTATACCTGCAAGGGTATGAGACTGAGTTAGATCTGATACACATATTCGTTCCCAGATACATGCAACCAATTTTCTAGCCAATAAGGGAAATCATAGTGAAAGATGTAAGGATTAGTTGGGTCTCATCAGACCGAGACGCAAGCGATTTTTGTGGAACTGGTCCTTGCTTAGTGGCTTAGTGAAAATGTCTGCTATTTGATCCTCCGTGCTGCAGAACTTCATACAGATAGCTCCCTTCTCTACATTATCTTTCAAGAAATGGTGATGAACGTCAATGTGCTTGATTTGCTTGTGTTGAACCAGATTTTTAGCCATGCTAACAACACTTGTGTTGTCACACATAAGAGGCACACAATCATTTCTGATTCCAAAATTTTCAAGTTGCTGCTTGATCCACAGTAGTTGAGCACAGTAGGATGCAGCAACTACATACTCTGGTTCAGCTGTGGAAAGAGCCACTGAATTTTGCTTCCTAGTACCCCAAGAGATCAGTGAAGAGCCAAGAAAGTGAGCCATGCCTGACGTGCTTTTTCTGTCGACCAGAGGGATAATAGAGGACTAGGTCTGGAGTCCCTTTGAGATATCTGAGAATCCTTTTGGTAGCTTTGAGATGAGACTCTTTGGGAAAAGATTGAAATCTGGCACACATTCCTGCACTGAATACAATGTCAGGCCTACTGGCAGTAAGACTGGGCACCGGACCGGAATGTGATAGCCAAATCGGAACAGACCGGTACTGGACCGGACTGGTACGACCAGTACCGGAATGGTGACCGGTACCGGAATGAACCGGACTGGTTCAACCAGTATGGAGATCGTATTCCATCCCATTCTGGTTTAAACCGGAATGGACCGGTATCGGACCAGAATGGTACTGGAATGGGCCAGACCAGTTTACTGGAATGTTTTTTTTTTTTAATTTTTAAATTTTGAATTACATTTTGAATTTCAAACTTAATTTTCAAATGATAATTTATAACTTAAAAGTTTTTATAACTTATAACTTAAAAGTTATTTATGATTTAAAATTTTATAACTTATATAAATTATATTTGAAGTTTATTAGTTTGTTAAAGTTTTTGTTTTTTATAAGTTTTATTTATTTTAATTGAAGTTTTATTAAGTTTATAATTTATATATATTTTTTAAGTTATATATTTGAAATGTTTTAGTTTGTTTAAAGTTTTTTATTTTTTTAAGTTTTTAATTTATAAGTTTATGTTTTGAAGTCTATTAGTTTATGTTTTAGTTTATTTTTTTAAGTTTTCAATTAATAAGTTTGTTTAAAGTTTTTTATTTTTTTAAGTTTTTAATTTATTAGTTTATGTTTTGAATGAATAAAAGTATAAAACTATAAAAGTATAAAACAATGATAAAAATTAAAAAATAATCCAATTTATTCAAAATTTTAAACTAATATTACAATTTACAACTATTAGTAAAACGCCTAATTTAAGCAGCCACCTTCTAGGAAGGGTTCTGTTTCAACTAAGCGCGCCTAATTTACGCAACCACCTTCTAGGAAAGGTTCTGTTTCAACTAAGCCTCGAATGTAATACTAATAGTTGTATAGATTTATAAATTTATCTTCTAAACTTTGTAACGTTTCAGCTTCTTCAACCTCAATTCCTGGTAATGCTGCTTGACGATCTTCAAGTTCAGCGCCATCATTACTATCAAATCCAATGAGGTTATCTATGGCTTGTTCTGCTACTTTTTGCAACTTTGGTCTTCCAACGTTTCTTCGCTCGGCGTTGATCCAATCTCTAAACAACACCGATACCTCCAAACTGTCTTCTGCTAAGGAATATCTATGGTCTCCAATTTGAAATCTTGCCGCGCTGAAAGCTTGCTCCGAAGCAACTGATGATCCTTGAATAACTAGCACGTCTCTCACCATCTTGCTATGTTTTGGAAAGAGTTCTTCACGATATTTCCACCAATTCAATAGCTGTGGTATGCCATCCGTAGTTGGAATATTATCAACACCCTGTTCAAGATACTTAGAAAATTCACACTTATTAGAAAAATCAAGACCAAGATGTGATATTGCTTTACCATGGACACCTGATCTCGACGTAGAAGTTTGAGGGGCATGATCAAGATTTTTTAAGGTCACAGTATATTTGTCATACATTTCCTTAGCACAAATTTTAATACTATCTTGACATGTTATTAAATTCGGTGTTTCTTGTGGTGAAATATTTAGATTAGTATAAATTTCTCTAACTAAAGCTTTTGCACCAACTTCTTTATATTCTGGGTTAAAAAGAATTGCAGTTAAATAAATTTGGGGAATAGGAAAAAAATATTTTTTAAATTTTTTAATCATAGCTTCAATAGAATCCTTAAAATATGAATTTTGTTTATACATAGCAAAAAGGCATGAAATATTACAAATATGTATTAAAATTTCACTAATAGTAAGATAATATGTTTCAGAAATTTTTTTGGTAGCATCAAAAAATGATTTTAAAAAGAGTTTAAGTGTTTCTACTGCATTCCAATCACTGTCCGCAAGTTTATCATCAGGATAAGCATTATGACTATTAAACATCACAGTAATAGGTTTTTTATACTTATAAGCAACTTCAAGCATTTCATAAAAAGAATTCCATCTAGTTTTAACATGCTTTGAAACTTTTTTAAATGGAACTTCACACAATTTACAAAAATCTTTATATTGTTGAATTCTACTATTATTATTCATATGAAAAATCCAAAAAATTGCATTTTCAACTTTATCAATACAACTATCAAATACCCTAATACTATCTTTCACAACTAAATTTAATATATGTGCACCACATTTGATATGAAAAGCATATTTACTAATTGGACAAAGTCTAGTTTCTAGCATAGTCATAACATTTAAATTAGCAGAAGCATTATCTAAAGTAATACTAATCACTTTATCAGTAAGATAAAAACGTTGTAAAATTTTTAATACACTTGAAGCAATATAAGTACCAGTTTTTTTGTGTTCACAAATTTTATAAGCGATAATTCTTTTTTGCATTAACCATTTATAATCAATCCAATGTGCAGTAACATTTAAATAATCAAATCCGTTAGGACTACGACCCATATCAGTGGTAATAGAATCCCTACAATCCATCATATAAAAATATTTACGAAGATATTGCATATGTTTTTCATAAAATTCAAAAATATCTCTTTTTACCATGCTTCTTGTAATACCTTCAAAATTGAGATAAAATGTATCTCGAATATATCTTATAAAACCATCATGTTCTCCAAAATTAAAAGGCAAACCACAAACAACAACCATTTTAGCAAAATTTTTACGATCACGCTCCCTATTATTGGGTCGTTGTGAAACATGACCAGCAGGGTTTGAAAGATTTAGTGAAGTTTGAATCATGTTTGACCCTCCAACATAGGGTCCAACGCTAGAGCCAGCATCACCTTGACTAGCTAGATATGCTTGCCACTCTCTCGGATGTTTCTTAAGCAAATGAGTTTTTAACCCCCCAGTCGAACCTCCACTAGCACCAGATACATATTTCCAAGTTTGTTTATAAATACGACACGTAGACACCATTTTTTCTTCATTTAAAAAATAAAATTTCCACACAGCTGATTTTAAAGGACGTTGTGGTTTGGTCTTACCCCTCACCGGAGCAATAGGGAGAAGATCAGCTCTAACTTGAGGATTATCTTGAGTTGGAGCTTCGAAAATAGTGGAGGTGGGGGCAATAAAGGGACTAGTCAGTGTATCAGTTTCTTCTAAATCATCATCCTCATGCATTTCTACTTCTTCATTTAATTCATCTTCTAAATCATTATACATTCTTTCATAAGCTTCGTTGGGAATAGGGTCATCCATAGTAAATGGAAAATTAGTTTCATTAACATGAGTAAATTCATCTGTATTAAATCTAATTTGAGGAAGAGCAGGGCGGAGAGAAGAACTAGAAGAACCACTACTTATTTTACCCTTCACATAACTTTTTGTTCTTGAAACAATACCTTTTTTACCGGATTTTTTTTGAGATGGATCCATAATATAATAAAATATAAAATTAGCAAATTAAAATAAATAAATCACAAGTTCACAAATCACAAATTCACAAGTAAATCACAACTAATAAACAAGAATAAAAATTAAAAAACTAAAGAGTGGAACGAATGTACCAAATGTCTCCCGTAAAAATAGACGATTATAACCAAATTTTGAAGAAGATTGCTCCTCCAAAATTCACCAAATTATACTTCACTTACAAAATTAATAACAATAATTATAGAATTTGTAAATATTAAGAGATGAAAATTGAGAGAGAATGAGAGTTGAATGAATGAATAAAAATTTAAAGGGAAAGGTGTATTTATAATGAAAAAATAGGAGGGGGGCTGTTGGGGGGGGGGGTGCTAGGAGGGATTGGGGGGGGGGAGGTTGGGAGGGCTAAAATAGTCGTTGGGTGGATGAAATAGCCGTTACCCAATGGCTATATTTGTTTTAAAAAAAAAAAGAAATTTTGAAATTAATTTCGTTGACCGGTTGATCGGACTGGACCGGATCGGAACTAGTTTATTACCGGTATGAATCGGTATCGGTTTCCTGGTAGAAAACGTCAATGCCGATCCGTTCTGGTCTACTCTCGGCATGAACCCATTCCATTCCGGTACAGACCAGACCGGTACGAACCAGTACCGGTACCGGAATGGACCAGAATGGTACCGGTCCGTACCAGTCCGGCGGGCATCCTTAGGTACAACAAAGATCCAATGATTCCCCTATACATAGTTTCATTCACACAGGGACCAAGTTCATCATTGTCCAGTTTGGAAGAGGTACCAATGGGAGTATCAATAGGCTTTGCATCTTCCATGCTATATTTCTTTAGCACATCCCTTATATACTTCTGGTGGCTTATCATTATTCCCTTTAACTCTTGCTTTATCTGTAGACCAAGAAAGAATGTTAATTCTCCCATCATGCTCATTTAGAAGTCCCCACTCATGAGTTTGGCAAACTCATTGCATAGTGAGTCCAGAGTGGATCCAAAGATGATATCATCAACATAGACTTGAACTATGAGCAGATTATTGCCGTTGGCCTTCAGAAAGAGAGTATTATCAATTTTACTTCTCTTGAAGCCATTTTCCAACAAGAATTTGGATAACCATTTGAAGTAGCTTGATCTCCATATGAGCTGCAAAGGCTATGAGAATTTTGATGACCTCTAAACGTGCTACATGAGCAAATGTTTCCTCATAGTCAATGCCTTCTTCCTGGTTATATCCTTGAACAACCAGCCTGGCTTTGTTTCTAGTTGTGACACCATCTTCATCCTTCTTATTTCGAAAAACCCATCTTGTTCCTATAATGGTCCTGTCAGATGGTTTGGGGACCAGGTGCCACACTTCATTCCTGTTGAATTGATGGAGTTCTTCTTGCATGGAATTGATCCAATCTGCATCTTTGAGAGCCTCCTTGATGTTCTTTGGTTCAACCTGAGAGATGAACGCAGAGAAGGCGAGAGAATTTCTCGACATTGAATGAGTGTGCATACCTGAATTTAGAGGAGAGATGAGATTGTCCAGAGAGTGTGATCTTTGATGCTTCCAGTTGGGTCTGGTAACAGATGACTCTCCTTGACTGGGACCAAGTACTTCATGTGAGGAAGTATTCTCAAATGGAGTCTCATCACGATGGGGCTCAGCTGATTCTTGAGTTGTCTCTACAGGTGAGGATTCTTTGGCTTGAGAGTCATCAAGAACGTTGTTCTCTCTCGTCTGCTCTCCATACTTTAATGTTAAGGACTCGTCCTTTTGAAGTTGAAGCAACTCATCAATTTCCTCATCATTTAGTGATAAGTTTCTTGCCAGATCTCCAGACTCGTCAAACAACACATGAACACTTTCTTCAACGCACTGAGTCCTTTTGTTGAAGACTCTGTACGCCTTGCTAGTAGATGAGTATCCAAGAAAGGTTCCTTCATCACTTTTTGGATCAAACTTGCCAAGTGTCTCTTTGCCATTGTTGAGGATAAAGCATTTACATCTAAAGGTACGAAAGTAACTCAGTTTGGGCTTTCGATTAAACATCACTTCATATGGAGTTTGTCCAGCAGGGACCTGGTCAAACATCTGTTCTGCACATAGCATGCAGTGTTTACTGCTTCTGCCCAAAATTGTTGAGAGACATTGCCATCGACTAACATGGTCCTTGTACACTCCACAAGAGTTCGATTCTTTTTCTCTACCACTCCATTCTGTTGCGGAGTTCGTGGAGCAGAAAAGTTGTGACTGACACCATTTCATCACAGTATTGATCAAAACCAGAGTTCTCAAATTAAGTACAATGATCAGATCTTATCCCCCTTATAGTTCCCTGAAGTTTTACCTGAATCTGCTTAGCGAAAGTGACAAAGATAGAAAGAGTTTCATCCTTTGTCTTGAGGAAAAAGGTCCAGGTGAATCTTGAAAAGTCATCCACGATCACGAAGATGTATCTTTTTCCACCTCTGCTAGGAACACGCACTGGACCACATAGATCCATGTGAAGAAGTTCGAGTACTCTCGAAGTGCTCACTTGTTTCTTGGGTTTGAAGCTAGATTTGACTTGCTTGCCTCTAGCACATACACCACAAAACTTTCCCTCTGAAAGCTTCATTTTTGGGAGTCCACAGACTAGGTCCTTGGTAATCAGCTTGTTTAACAGAGATGGACTTACATGCCCTAGTCTTCTGTGCCAGAGTTCAGCTTCATCATCTTGAGCACTCAAGCAGGTGAGATCAAACCCGTAGACTGAGTCCAGATCAACAACATAGATATTCTTCCACTTCTGGCTACTAGAAGAACTTCCCAGTTCTAAGACTTGTAACTGTGCAACATTTTGAGAGAAACCTCACTTCATTTCCCTTGTCACAAATTTGGGAAACACTGAGTAGACTATATTTCAGCCCCTTCACGTAGTAAACCTTTTCTATTGCATGGATAAGGATTTACCAATCTTGCCAACACCAAGAATGTGACCCTTCATTCCATCTCCAAATGAAACAATTCCTTCATTGATTGCCTTGAGTAACAGAAAATCATCGGTTCTTTCTGTCATATGCTTTGAGCAACCACTGTCCATAAACCATCCTTGGCTGCTTCCTCTCACTTTATCCTGAAAGAATATCATTTGTTAGATTTGGGAACCCATTTCAGCTTGAATTCCCAGTAGGCTGACAGTGGAGAGATCAAGGTTTTGTTAGTCCAGGCAGGCAGCTTGCTTTTCTTAGATATGGGACCAGGTGTTCCTTTAAGTTCCCTATTTTGAAAGTAGACATGACACTTTCTTTCAGCTAGAAATCTAGCCTGACACATATTCTTGTCATGCCCATTTCTACCACAGTGAGTGCACAGTGGGTTGTTAGCTCTAGTGTTGGACTTATGATGGCTATTTACAGAGGAAGTGGAGTTTTTGTATCCAAACCCATGACCACCAGAAGACTTGTGGTTTGTTAAATGAGCTAAGACTTGTGAGGAAGTTGTCCACTTGAGAGATCTTTCAAGTTCGTACTTTATGCGGACCAGGTCCTGCTCAAGAGCAGAGTTTTTTTCTAGAGAAGCATTAAGACTAAGTTGAGCCTTATTTAGCTTTTCTTCAAGTTTGAACTGAAGACTGCTGCCTTCACCCTTTTGTTTAATGCCATAGTGTGAAGATTCTCTCAATTTTTCATGCAAATCATTATTTTCAGACACCAGGGTATGGCATTTTTTGTCAAAGCACTTATTTGGACACATAGGGCTATTCTCTCACTTTCAGAGTCATCAATAATCTTCTTAAGGTTGTCCTTTTCTTTAGTGAGATCACAGAAGGTATCAATCAAGACATTAGCAAGAGATTTTAACTCTTTTAGTGAGTAATCGTGAAGATTTGCTTTAATGTCTAAGTAGGTTACCTCTTCATCATCTTCGTCTTCTGGCTTAGCCATGAGAGCAAAGAGGGAGTCAAACACTGATTCGTCATCTTCGATCTCCATCATTGAGGCATTTTTAGGTTGTTCAAAAGCGTCTGAATCACTTGAAGAGTCTCCCCAGACACCCAGAACTTGATTAACAAACTGATCAACCGTTGCTCTTCTTTTGGCCTTATCGGGGACCCGGTCCTTTTTCTTCCCTTTGTCATCTGCATTTTGAGTGTAATCTTTAGGTTCTCCCTTGTGCTGTGACAATCCTTGATGAAGTGACCTGGTTTTTCACACTTGTGGCATAAATCATTTAGACCAGCTGACCTGCTAGTGTTTCCTCTCTTAGAAAACCCTCTACTTCTTCTGAAGGCCTTTTGAAATTTTCTGGTAATATAGGCCACATCATCATCTTCATCACTAGAATCACCTTTGCTAGCTTTGAGAGCCAGAGTTTTCTCCTTCTTGAGCTCCTTTCTTCCTGGATCTTGTTGCCTTTTAAGTTCATGAGTCTTAAGGTTACCTATCAGTTCGTCCATGGTGAGAGTCTTAAGGTCACGAGCCTCAGTAATAACATCAACTTTGCTTTCCCATGCCTTGGGAAGGATGCTGAGAATTTTATGGACCTGTTTGGTAGGCTTTATCACTTCTCCAAGACAATATAGCTCATTAGTGATCGAGGTGAATCTGGTATGTATTTCCAGAATAGTTTCTCCTTCCTTCATGGTGAAGGTTTCATATTGAGTAGTGAGCATGTCGACTTTGGACTCCTTCACCTGGCTAGTTCCTTCATGAGCAGTCTGAAGGCATTCCCAAATTTCTTTGGCTGATTCACACGCAGAGATCCTGTTGTACTCATCAGGTCTTATTCCACATACCAGTAGCTTCTTTGCTTGGTAGCTCTTCTCAATCTTCCTTGGGTCAACATCGTCATATTCTTTTCTTGTCTTCGGCACTGAGGTGGTAACTTCTCCTATCTTGATTTCCTTCATTGTCACATGGGGTCCGTCAAGAATGACATCCCAAAGCTCGCTATCTTCAGCCATAATGAAGTCATGCATACGAGTTTTCCACTACCTATAATACTCACCATTGAAACGAGGAGGTCTTGTAGTTGACTGTCCTTCTTCCAAACTTGGGGGAGCAGCCATTGAAGCAGGATCCTTCCTAGGTGTTAACCGTTTAGGAAGCACCTGCTCTGATACCAATTGAAAGTTTGGATGGACTGACAATAGTCAAGGGACCTGGTCCTTGACAACAGAACAATAATAAAACAACAAACAAGAGTACTGTAATGAAAGTAAAGCAACACAAGATGTTACGTGGAAACCTCCTTGCTCAAGGGAAGAAAAATCACGACCTACCACGCAGGCTTTACCAACCAATCCACTAACCAAGCAACTTCAGAATTACAGACTCTTATAACTCTAGGATTAAACTATTAATCCTCAGCCTACACAACAACCTCTTGTCATGCTTTCATTACAATAACTCTATTGTAATATGTCTAACAACTAACTCTAGCTGTCTAAATGTTCAAAAGTGAAACCTGAAACTTAAACACACCTACACAATAACTTCCAGTATGGAAGAGTAGGTTTACAATTCAGACCATTACAAAGACTCAACAACAATTAATACAAACTTACATTCTTGAATCAAGTCCTCTGTTGTTGAGACTATTAATGAGGCGGCTTTTGCTTGAGAGATAACACCTTTTTGGTTTTGCAAAAACTAGGTTTTGTTTTTGTGATTGCTTCTTATATAGAAGACAAAACAAAACCTAGGCGCCTGCTATTGGCTGCTGTCCAGCTGCTTCTGCTGTACGACTGGCAGGATAGTACAGTTTCCAGCTGTACAGTCAAATAATGAACCAGGACTATGATGTGTGTACCAGGTCCACGAACAAGATCCCTTTTGTCATATCACCAAAATCAGTATTCTATCGGTATGACTTTGATTTGTAGTTGGAAAAGGATAAAATTTTAATTTTGTACAAATATAGAACTCTCAGATTTAATTCAAGAAGATGACATATTAATGATCTAAGTGACTAAGAAAACACCAAGGAAATATAACTTGTAAATTTCTGTATACTGGTTAGAGAAAATATGTTGGGGTAATAAAACAATATTTGAGTATCATATATCAATATTAAGCTATAATAACAAAAAGAGATCATCAATGTCCGACTTTAATAATAAAGATTTTTGCACAAATAGCCTGTCAAATTCATTGTTTACTTTTTCTAATCGTATACATAAAATATACATTGATCATACACATTTGTACGCATATTATATATGAAATTATGAATTATAATATATTATATATTTATCGTCTATATTTAATATATTTATTATTTTTTAATTATCTATTTATTGATGTAGGTACACGCGCAAAGCGCGTACACTAAACTAGTATTATTAAAAGTAGGAAGCTTCAAAGTGAAAAGTCAGATTACCATTTTACCCCTACACTAAATGAAAATGTTATACTTCTTTTTCATTTTTACTAAAATTCATGTATATGGTTTATTCTTTGAGTTTATAATATTGTCTGATTATATTAATTTTATATATTAGAAAGCTTTTCTTGAAATATTAAACTTTATTTAAAGCGTTTAATTGTACAAAAGTTTATTGCAATTAACGTATTCAAGATGAATATTTTTTAATTCTCCAGCATTCTTTCCATTTTCTAAAATTAAAACATTTATACTTCATTACTCTTTAAGATTTTATCTTCCACACTTGGCCTTCCATATTCCTAGGAATCCTAGCCAACACTTTTGAAATAAATGAATAGTAAATTTAAAAGCATAATTAATTTGTACAGTTCAATATATCAAGAGTTCCTAACTTCATTAGGAATAGGAATAGGAATAGAGATAGTTATTTCATTTATTGCTATTGAAAACCTCAAATTGTCATTATTTAATCTTTTAGTTAACTAAAAGTTTTTTTCCTTTAAGACCTCAAGATAAATGTAATAGACAAGAGGTCGTGAAAACTACTCATAGTGCCGAACAGAGAAAATATTGGGACATTCTTTTGAATCTTCCATCATCAAGAATCTTAGGTCTAGGTGAGGTGAAATCCCTTCTATTATTTCTTTTTTCTTTTATTAATCATTTTTCCATTGAAAAATTAGCCACATTAGCAGAGGCTCTTATCTTATTGTTTGTACTCCTTTTTAAAATGTTGGTATATTATATATGTGCATATTGCTCTGTGATTGTTGTACGTTGATGTTTGCTTTAGCCATTGGTTTTATATATTTTATGATGAAATGAACTTAGCAATGTAAGGGCCAACCCAATAAGAGGTAAGAGTCTCTTTCCACATATCTTTGAGCTCTTTAAATTATAACACACATCGTTGTTATGATCGATCAAATTACGAGAGATCTTCCTATGTTATGTAATTTCATATTCTGAGGACTTTTAGAATTGTTATAAAAGTGTGGAACGCAACGTAATAAGCCTGATAATGATCAAAAATTGCATTGCACGTCAACCCATCTCTTATTCTGTTTTTTTTTCTCAATTACCACAACAATAGTTTTTTTAAGGTGTCAGCAAGTACTCCTCATTTTCTGTTAGTATATGTTAATTGTTTTTCTCAATTTTGAATTAATATTACGTATCATTTTCTGAAATCTTATATATTTTCATTTAATTTGTATTTTATAACCCAAATATTTTAAAATTTTGTAATTATTAATATGGGGCACACGCGCAACGCGCGTCCCCAGAAACTAGTATATATATAAGCTTGTACCTCGATCAATTTCACGTGATACCTGCTACTTTCCAACAATAACATGTATTAGGTTACTCTGTCCACCAAGGGTTAAACAAATGGGAAGAAATTACCTAGTGCTTCTGTCTCCGCGAAAATTTAAACCTGAGACTTATGATTCTCCTCTCACTTAATTAAATCACTAAGCCACAGCCCACACCCTGGGATACGTTTAATTATTGTGATTTATAATATTTTTTACATAATTTTTAGATAATATATTACTCTCTCTGTGTCAATTCATGTGGCACAGATAAAATTTGAAGAGTCAATTCAATTTTTATATATTTTTTTTTATAGATATTTTAAGTTGTTAATTATTATAATTTATAGTACTTTCTACGTAATTTTTAAATAATATATGTTACTCTCTCTACTCCAATTTATATGCATTGATAGAATTTGAAGAGTCAATTAAATTTCTTATGTCTTTTAAATATTTTAAGTTGTTAATTATTGTGATTTATAGTAACTTTTATGTTATTTTCAAATAATATATGTTACTTCCTCCAATTTTTTATGCGTCTTTTAAATATTTTAAATTTTTAATTATTGTAATTTATGTTTTTACATAATTTTAAATATATAATAGATTAAAAAAGATAAGAAAAAATTAAAATAGAAATTAACTAAAAATGACCAAAATGCGCCAAAGCAAGCATGTTGACCTGATGCCTATTTTAGCATCCAACCTCCTCTTAAAATATAGTAATATTACATGCTTTAATACTTCTTGTTTCTAACAAAGTTATGTACAATTATGGCGATTAACGTTGAACGAATGGACAGTTGGAAAAAATCGTATGGTCTTATAGAGAAAAAGGGACTTGTTCATATAAAGGAGACTAGGAATTTTAACGATATTTGAATTTGAACCTTAGATTTTTTGAATGTAAAGTAAAACTATAACCATCTTTTTACAACTTCAACCTCCAGGATAAACTAATTCTTCAAAGTGACTAGTATAGTTGTTTACCAGAAAAATCGATACTATGCATTAACAGTTAAATTTATCAACAAGAGGTTAAAGACAAGTGCATTATGATCAATCAAACTTCTTTATTTTTTGGTTAAATCGATAAAACAAAAATAAATTAGAGAGTATAAATTATACAAAGAATAAGGACAAGAATAAGAATAACCTTTTCACCTTCACAAAATAAGGTTAAAATTGTGTATACACTATTCTCCCTAGACTCCACCTCTGGAACTATGCTAGGTATGCTGCTGTTGTAAATTATTACGAAGAACAAGGATAAAATAAGGATAAATATAATGATAAGTAAGAATAAAAGCAAGAAAAAATCGGAAGATCGTGAATCCTTGGTATTATCAGAGCTTTTCGATAGTGTGTTTCTTAGAAGTGAAGATGAGATCCTCAATTCTCCCCTGTAAGAGTTCATATAAGGGGCAAAAGGATTAATTATAACACCCCAAGAATTTTAAGCTAAGAACCGGACCAAAATTCTAAGTGTGAAACAGTCAAAGTGATAGTCAAAAACCACGGATAGATTCAACGGATCGTGGAACAGACCATAGACAGTGGATGCTATCCATGGAAATCAGACAGAGGCCAAACATTTGGCTTGAGAATCAAAATCAGGATCCACGGACCGTGAAACAGTTCACGGGCCGTGATTTGCAGCCGTAGAACTCAGGCCCGTAGCCTGACAAAATTCAGGGGAACCGCGAGCTAGTTCCACAGCTCGTGGAATGAACCATGGACCATGGTTCCCAGCCGTGGAATCCTGTTCCGAATTTTTTTAGCAATTTTAATTTATTTTTCTAGGGGTATTTTAAATTTTTTCTATTCTTTTAACTCCTAAACGGGACAACTACACAAATGTCCCTCAAAGAGAGTGGCTTTGCATTTTTGCCTCCCACAAGAAAGGTCTTACAAAAATAGTCTTCCTTGTTTTTATGTATAGAACAACTACCTTTTTGCCCCTCTATACCTCAAATATTTTTAAACAACTCTACATGCTCATTTGTCTCTCAACTTTTATATTTATTTCACTTTCTCTTTTTTTATTTTTTTATTTTTTCTTTTATCTTTTTTTTCCCCTTTTTTCTCAACCTTTTTTTTTTTGTTTTATTCTTTCTTCTACGTTTTTTTCTTTTTTCTCAATCTTTATTTTTTTCCTTTTCTCCTCTCAATTCTATTTTTTTATTTTTTTATTTTTTTTATATTTTTATATTTTTTACAACCTTTATTTTTTCGTTTTTTTTTGTTGTCTTTTTTTCTTCGTCTTTCCCCCTTTTTTTTCTCAATCTTTATTTTTTTCTCTCAACTTCTATTTTTTTCTTTGATTTTTTATTTCTCTTTTCTCTTTTTTTTTAAATCATTTTTCTCAACCTTTATTTTTTTTATGAGATGTTCTATAACTCTTGCTTTAGAGGCAAGACTTAGCCCAAGGACTTTCAAACAACAAATTACGCCCTATGAGCAAGACTTGACACTAGTACATTGTGTCTTGATTTATGAGATGTTTTATAACACTTGCCTCAGTGGCAAGACTTAGCCCAAGGACCTCTAAAAAAATACAAGTTACGCCCCATGGGCAAGAGTTCACACTACTTCATTGTGTCTTAATTTATGAGATACTCTATAACTCTTGCCTTAGAGGCAAGACTTAGCTCAAGGATTTTCAAACAACAAGTTATGCCCCACGAGCAAGACTTGACACTACCTCATTGTGTCTTGATTTATGAGACATTCTATAACTCTTGCTTTAGAGACAAGACTTAGCCCAATGACTTTCAAACAACAAGTTACGCCCCATAGGCAAGAGTTGACACTACCACATTGTGCTTGATTTATTAGATGCTCTATAACGCTTGTTTGAGAGGCAAGACTTAGCCCAAGGACTTCCAAATAACAAGTTACGCCCCATGGGCAAGAGTTGACACTACCACATTGTGTCTTAATTTATGCGATGCTCTATAACTCTTGCCTTAGAGGCAAGACTTAGCTCATGAAAGACTTTTAAACAACAAGTTACGCCTCATGAGCAAGAGTTGATACTAGCACATTGTGTCTTGATCATGAGATGCTATATAACGTTTGCCTTAGAGGCAAGATTTAGCCCAAGGGCCTCCCAAAAAATAAGTTATGCCCCATTGGCAAGAGTTAACACTACTTCATTGTGTCTTAATTTATGAGATGCTCTATAACTCTTGCCTTAGAGGCAAGACTTAGCTCAAGAATTTTCAAACAACAAGTTATGCCCCACGGGTAAGACTTGACACTACCTCATTGTGTCTTGATTTATGAGATGTTCTATAACATTTGCCTTAGAGGCAAGACTTGTTCCAAAGGACTTCCAAACAACAAAGCACGCCCTTAAGTTTACTTCGATTTCAAAGAAAGAAGATCCTCTTTACGGATTATCCAACTTTTTGTTCATAAGTAAAAATAACAGTGGTTAAGAAAAAAGAAAAAGAAAAGAAAAAAAGAGAAACGGAAAAAATAAAGATTAAAAAAAGAAAAAAAAAGAAAAAAAAGAGAAAAGTTGAGAAAAAAAAAGAGAAGAAAAAAAAGAGAATAAAAAAAATAAAGGTCGAGAAAAATAAGAAAAAAAAGTTGAGAGAAAAAAAAAATTGAGAAAAATGAAAACGAGAATTTAAAAAAATTGAGAAAAAAGAAAAAAAAAAGGAAAAATGAAAATTAAAAGTTGAGAGACAAATGAACATGGAGAGTTGTGGTGTAGAGGGGCAAAAATGTATTTGTTCTATACATAAAAAGGAAGGAATGATATTTTTTAAAGACTTTTCTTATGGGGGGCAAAAATTGAAGACCACTCACTTTTAGGGACACTCCATGTAATTTCCTGCTCCTAAACTAAGTCGTTTAAGGCCTAATTAGAGGGGTTCTATTCACACTTTGTCAAATTCTCCCTCATTATCATGATCAGACCTCAGAAACAAATAAAAGAATTCTTCTCTCAAGCTTCAAGACCTTGGGCTTCTTCCCCAATTCTCCACCTTCAAGTTCTAGTTAAGAAAGCTTCAAGTTCAGGTAAGTAGGTATTCAGTAATGGTTTTGTTCATCCTTATGCCCAAAACTTCAGTCTTCAAATTTGAATTTCATGATTTTATGAAACCAGGGTTCTTACTCTATCATGCAGTTTTGATAGAATTCAGTACTTATGCTTATTATATGGCTTATATCCTGACTTAATGGTTATTACCTTAGTTTCAACAATTTGCATAAATTTTTACAGTGATTTGAGAAATCAAGAACTCAGCCTGAAATTGTAGTATTTTTATATTAATTAGTTTTCTTCAAAATTTAGCCTAGACTGCTAGCATTCAATTTTAAGCAAGAAATTAGTCAGTTTTCAATCTACAGCGCTTTTTCAGAAAAATATTTTCAGACCAGTTAAGTTCTGACCCAGCTTTCAGAACTTCAGTTTTAAACGAGCTATCAGTATTCGTCTTGGGAGTAGTACTTAGCACCGAGTTGGACTAGGGCCGCAGCTATACCTAAAGTTCGAGAACTACGTGCCACCATAAGTCTACTTAACCCCTCAGTTGGGACTCAGATTAGTGATCATGCTAGCTATGCCTCTATACCATGGCAAGATATATTGGGTCCTTTCGATAAGGTGTATACATTAGACTCGATGTTTAGCTCACATAGTTTATGTCGGTTAATAGATAATTAGACTCAGCAGATATGTACTTGGCCCTAGATCAACTTTACTGTTTTCATTATGTCTTTTCAGAAGATTTTCGCGTTTCAGATTTTATGCATATTATGATTGGGCCTTTGTACTACAGATTCAGTTTACAGTTTTTAAATAGTTTATCAGTATTTTAGCATACTAATCGCATATTCTTTGTGCTGCATCCTATTATGATGCAGGTTCAGACGCTCAGTCTTAGCATCACGACTAGTACGCTCCAGTGCCACTTCAGCGACTATCAGTGGTGAGTCCTCATCATTCGAGGATGGACTTTTATGACACTTATCTTCTAGTTATTTCAGTTTTCAATATTTGGAGTTAGCTGGAGGCTTGCCCCAACAACTCATCAGTAGTAGAAGCTTTCAAACATAGAGTCAGACACTCAACTTGTTTTAGTTGGTTCTGTTTCTAAACTTATATATGTTCAGATATTCTTCAATTATTATTGAAACTTGCAGTTTTACCAGTTTAGCTTTTGTTCAGTCTTTCTTACTTAGATTTTTTTAGTTTATGCCATGCCATGCATTAACTTGGAGTCATTTGTGACTCTAAGCACCATGTTACGTCCAGGGTGTAGGCTTGGAGTGTGACACTAATAATACTAGTCAGGAAAGGTTAATCTACCATCTTTAAAAGGACACCATTAACAGTACTTAAGTAGTGTCGCGTGTCTGAAGTATGGTGCTGGGCTCGAGGTTGCTGATTGGTGCCAGAGCGGAAATCCTAGCTCATGTACACCGACTAAACAAAGACCTATGATGATGATGAGGATATCCCATGAAAGTTGTGTCATCGATCTCCTATACATGGAATAGTCCTCGCCATGCTAAGACATCTCCGGTCCTTGATATGCCAGTGGCACCGACTCTAATTAAGATGTTACCTGACCAGGGTCGGAGACTCCATTGCGAGTCTAAATCTGATTAAGTCAATGCTTTCATGTGTCATATTTCAACTGGTCCTCGTGCTAAAACCATATTTCATCCCATACAATAGCTAAAAAATTTCTTTTTCTTTTTATATATTTTTCTTATTAGCATAATCTAGTCTATCTAAGGGTGAAAACAAACTAATGCTTGTATTAGGGGAGACTTTGTACATCACACCCTTTGATGTGCAACCCCTTTTTCGAATCTTGCGTGAACAGAAAATATTTTATGCACAGAGCTGTCTTTTAATCTAATCTATGTAGCCTTTTGTAAACACGTCCCGCGCGAACATAAAATATTTCATGCACCGGGCTATATTTTATCTAATTTATGTAGTCTTCTGTATTCAATAAGCTTTCGAGTGTTGTATCGAAGTTGAGAAGCGCGCATAGTTTTCCTTTTCAATACATTACATCATTTGAAATTCTGAAGCAGCAATAACATATGTTGCTGCTTCGTTAGAGTTTGTGACATTTTCTTAAGTGATGTGGTCATGCTACACCAAAAATATCTTTCACAGAGAAAAAAAATTGATTGTAACTATTGATCCCACTTTTGACATTCTTGCAAAGTCAAAGGACATAAAAATATTGAAATTACAAAAAAAAATTCGCAGGAAATCTTGTTTCATTAGTTGAGATTATTATTTTTTGGTGAGAAAAATTAAATCTTATATAATCTCAAAAAAAGATACATAAAATTACTTGATATTATTTTTTGTCTTCTCCTTTATATGAAATTTCAATCACTCTAAAATAGAAAAAAATATTTAATGTGCATTAAATATTAAGTGAGTATGGATTTATGGGGTAGGTAGGCACCCCTTTGAGTTTCTCTATATAATAAACAAATCCTTCACAATTTTCTTCATTCCAACCACTGTTCCTAATTTCCTACCCACTCAAATTTTTCTCTCAGTTATTTTCTTTATTTTTATATAATATTATTCTCCATAAGTCCGCCCCCTCTTTGGCCTACCTTTCCCCCTATTTTTCTCTCTTATGACACATATTTTTGAATTTCTTAAGGTTCTCTTGCTCCTACCCCATTTTTTTTATAGTTAACAAGATATAATTTTATACAGATCTAAAATGAAGGATAGTAACTGGGATATAGGTGCGGTGGTAAGAAGTTGCAATGTTAATAGACCTAACAATATTGTAGCTCCTAACTTAGGCTTGGAGACTTTTGAAAAAGATGATGAGAATTCTTTAGACAGACTTTTAGCTGCTGATTTGACTAATTTTAATGATATTTTCTCAATGGATTTTCTAGTTACTTATCAAGAAAACCTAGATTATCAATCTTCTGAGATCATCAACTTCACAAATTACGTTCCCATAATTGCTGACCAGGTCAAAATTATGGACCAAAATGATAACCAGCAGTTCTTACAACCTATTCAGCCAAATCAGTTTAGCCAACAAATATTTCTTCCTCCACCACCAGCAGCGATAGCGTGTGCGCCAGCAGCCGCTGCAGCACCACAAGAATGGATTGATATGCAACAACAACGTGTGATGCCGGCTAATGTTTATCCTACTTTCACCTTGCCCAAGAGAAATCCTCTGATCCGAAATCAGAAAAGGTAAATACTCTATTTATTTCATTTTATGTGTTTGTGTTTAGAATTTTAGTTTTAATACTTTTATTTCGAAATCAGGAAAAATCAGTCGATATCGATTATCTATGAATTATTGCAAGAGGAACTCACAGATGATATATGGACATGGTGGAAGTGCGGTCAAAAGTCAATCAAAGGTTCTCCATTCCCGAGGTTTGCTCTCTTCAACATTTTGTTTTTCATGTCACAGAAAGATGCTTCAATTCTCAATTTTCATGACAAAAAGTAAAAGTTAGCACATTATTAATGGTGTAAACACATGTAATTTTTTACCTGATTATTATTCTATGTGTATATGACATAACAGGAACTACTATAAATGTAGTACATCAAAACTCTGCAAAGCAAAAAAACAAATTGAGAAAAGCCCAATGAATGAGAACTTTTTCTTGGTGGGCTATTCTGGTGAACACAACCACGATCCGCCTACGAATCTGCCTACGAACCGTAGCTCTCTCCCTGATTGGAGCAGTAGCTCCAAAGACAAGCTTCCAAAAGGTATAAATATTGTGCCCAGAGCATTAAGCTTGAATGCATCATCATCCTCGTCCAAGCGCGCTAAACATTCCAGAGCTGCTACTTCTCCAAATTAGCTCAACTACACCTACGCTTGAAATTGAGAGCACATCCCGAAATAAATGCAAAATGATTATTGCAGCCACGGAGAACAAAAGCGATGATGAAGAGGAGGAGAATGTGAACGAAGATATTCTTATGGGCTTTGAAGTACTCCAAGAATTTACTGCTAACACCTAATAGGGATGAAAAGGACAGAAATTTGATCTTTTTTTCCCTCTCCACAGACTCTATCTATCCACAACTTTTGTCTTCTAATGTTTCTGTTTCAGTTTTTAGTATGACCAGGCATGAACTTTAGGTTTGTAGTTTGTTGTGTTTAATCATATATATCATAGAAAATGATGCTTCTCTAGCTAGCTAGATATAAACCTTTTTAAGTTTCGTTATTCTCTGTTGTTCTCCTCCAATGTGACAATCTAATTTGGTCCCTGCTATAAGTTGTTATTTCAATTTTGTTCAAATAATTCTCTCTTTAAGAAAAATAACTTGACTCTGTTTATTTATTAAATTATATTAAATTATCGTGATTCAATTTAAGAAGCTTTATATACTTCCTCTGTGAATATCGAACACCAAGTAGGAAATCAAATAAATATATATATAAATTAATTTCTCTATCTTTCAGGTGTATTTCGTGCTAAATATTTTCGAGTTCTTTTTTTCTCCTCTTGTTTGTTTTGAAAATTATGACGTCTTTAACAATGTCGTATGATGTCAAGACCTCTCTTGATTACGTTTGCATAAGAATAATATTATGTAAACTACTATCAAGTATCAACTAAACAAATATTTTAAATTACAATGAATTCATGTAAATATCATGATTGAAACCATTACTTCAATCTAGCCAAAGTTTATAGATGAGTTTTATCTTTTATACATGCATTAATCGTGTTTAAATAATTTTCACACTTAAAAATTAATTATATGTTCTTGTGGATTAGTATTAATTTAAATGATAGAATAAATAATTTGTTAAATTATATTTGATGGTATAATTTTTTGGTATCATTAATGATTTATAAATATCTCCACTGTCATTTTTCTTTTCTTGCTCTTGATTTTGTCTTTCGCAAAAGGACACTTTTATGGTCTTTTATCTTTGAGAGAGAAACATGTGTCAAATATGATTGTATGCATTGAGATTAACGAAATCCTGATGTCTTTATAATGTTGCTAGGAATAACATTGAATGCAATCTCTATATAATCTCCATTTATAAACTGTTACAAATTTTTATTATTGATATAAAACTTTCCATAATTAATGAAGCAACACTTGATTTCAACATTAAACATTTTTTATCCCTATCTAGGAGCACCGATCCTTTTTGCTTCTTTAGTTACTCAAACTCATAACCTCATGGTTAGAGGTGAAGGGTGCTTACTATCCGAGCAATCCTTCCTTGTCGAATATTGAGTATTGTATTACTCCTCGCCGTCCATTTTACTTGTCCACTATATTAAAAATATTTGTTCACATTTATTTGTCCAACTTAAAAAATGAAGAGATAATTTATCATTTTAAGCTTATTTTACCTTTATTATTAAGTACTATTCATTTTTCAATATTTGAATGACTTACAATACTTAGTGGTGATATAATAGAATTATCATTTTATTTATTATTTTTTAAAAAGTATTGTGCCAAGTCAAACATAAACACGTAAAAATGAACTAAGGAAATACTAATATGGCATAAATTTCACAACAGTTACGAAGTTAAGAGTATCTAAAGACATGTCTAATTAAAGTGGGTAGTTTCTACATCACAATGTATCATTATTCATCAGCAAAACAGTTACTATATTATTATTCTAACAACAATAAGAATTTATTCAGTGTAAAAAAAGTGGCGTTAAGGTGGCGTGTACGTAGCCTTATTCCTATCTTGTGAAGATAGAGGGGTGATTTTTGATAGACGCTTGACTCAAATAAGACTATAAAAAATAAGTGTGTATAGCAAATACAGTAGCTAAAAAAAATCATGTTGAAAACAATAAAAACGAGAATAGTAGCAACAATAAATAATACGCTAATTGAAGCAAGGAAACAACATGTAATACTAAAATAGAAGAATGATAAGATAGTACAAGAGTAATAATAACAATATATAGGAAGGGAGATAGACAAATACTCAACTACCTACTATCCTTTCTCGACCTCCATATCTTCATATCAAGAGTCATGTCCTCGATAAACTGCAAGTGAGCCTAAGTCCTTTTTGATCACCTCTCTCCAAGACTTCTTCGTCCTACCTCTACCTCTCCCAACACTGCTATAGCCAATTGCTCACACCTTCTTACTGGGTCTTTCGTGCATCTCCTCTTTACGTGCCCGAACCATTGTAGCCTCGCCTCCCTCGTTTTGTTCACTATAGAGGTCACTCCCCCTTGTCTCGGATAGCTTCGTTCCTAATCATATCTATCCTAGTATGCTTGCACATCCATTTCAATATCCTCATTTCCGCTAATCTCATCTTTTGAATATGTGAGTTTTTGATCTGCCAACATTCTACTACATACAACATAGCTGGTCTAATTACCACTTTATAAAACTAGTCTTTACGGCCTGGTGGTACATTTTTATCGCACAAGACACCAGATGCAAGCTTTCATTTCATCCACTCCATTCCAATATGATGTGTAACATCATCCGGGGAGGCTCAAGCATATCGGGGGTCTAAGGCAAAAATTAAATCGGAGGTCTTAATTTTTTTTAAAAAATTATATATTTTTTTATTTAAAATTTATTTTCTAGCTTTTTGAGATGCAAAATCGTTAAGGATTTACATCCGATGTTTCACTAATTTCTTTTCTTTCTTCTTCTATTCAGATAATATCATTATCTAACTCAACTAAGTTAGCGACTTGTTCATCTAAAGAATATTTTTCTACATTTTTTAATTTAATTTTGGTATTGTTTGTCAAAAATTTATCAAGAGCTCCTTTTTGAGATTTTATCAAATTATTGACTTTTCTTTTTCTTTTAAGTTTTGAATTACCGAATTCATATTTTTTAGTTGACATATTAAAATTCTAACAAATATTTTAAACACTATCTACTATATATATCAAATTTTTAAAAAATATATAAAACACAAAAATAATATTAAAAAGTTAGAACAATATTACCCGATTCAAGAAATATGAAGACTTGATTTCAATATATTTTTTGGATACTTCAAAATATTTTTTTCACAGCATGAACTATGTTCTCTTCAAGTTACAATTATCAAAATCTTTGAACTTTGACTTTGAATTGTTCAACCAAGAACTGTTGAACTTAGAGAAAGAAAGTAAGAAAAAATAGAGAGAGAGAGATTTGAGAATAAAATCTGATAATTAATAAAGAGTAAGGTTAAAAAAAATACTTACTTGAAAAACTAAAAAGAAAAAGGGCCACATTTTTGTATGAGAAAGGTAAAAAGTGATTGGTTATCCAATCATCAAATCAAATAATTCGTTGCAATTTTTTATTTTTATGCCTTTTTTTAATCTAGTCTTACTTTTAAGCTAGTCTCATCTAAAAATAAAAAAGTCACTTTTTTTTACATAAAAAATTACCTTTTATAAAGTAATTTAATTTTTTTAATCTACCAATACAATAACTACTAGAAAATGGGGCTCCTAAAATTGGGGGTCTAAGCAAATGGCCTTTTTGTTAAAGGAGTTCAGCCGGCACTGAACATCATCGTCAATTTTCTCATTCTTTGAATTATTTACCCCAGATTTTGAAACTTCCTCTTTTGAAGATGCCTTATGTATCACTCCTTTCGAGAATATTATATGTAAAAAGAAAACATCCATATGCTTTCGATGATGTCCCAACAAAAATTAATTTATTGTATTTGCATCTGAGCTCCACTTTTTCTAATCTTCACATTACATCTTAGAAAACAGAGTCACACTTACAAAGTACGAGGAGCACGACAATGATACCTCAATCTCAAGTAAATTGGGATCAGTTGTATAATTTTTCATTGTTCGTGTCGCTCCCATCTGCTTATTTCATTGTCTATTTCATATATTAACTATGAAATTCTTTGCGAATTTATGCTAAATAGATTATAAATAACAATAATTTTTTTGATAATTGATTGCTAATCTATCATTACATTACCAATGGATTTGATAATCTATCGCTAAATAGCTACAAGCTATTTATGTGACCCTGTCAAACTAATAAGAACTTGATGAGCTAATATAAAATTTAGTCAATACTAAATCTTTGAGAGTGACATTAATGAGTAGTATTTAATGTAGAGAATTATATATGGAGTACATAGCTCTACAATTTTCTAGACAAACTACTCTAAACAAATACTAAATCACATGTGATACCATTGTGATTAAAACATGTATACTATTAAAGTGCAAAAACACTATATGCAGAAGTTATTTTTATATGTTATTAGTACAAATATTTTGCAGTTATGATCGTAAATAGCTGATATAAAGAAACTAGATTGTTTATAACTTCACTCTCGCTAAGCAAAGTCTATTCAAATGTACACCATTTGTAGAAAAAAGAAATTCTTAGATGCTTATAGAAGAAGACACAACACGAAACAGAACTCCAGCAATATATCAAACATTTAATTTGTTATTTTTAAAAAGTATCTATATTTAATAAAAACGGAACGAAAAAGAAATTATAACACAACATAAAATACTTACCATGAATTATGGCAAGGATTTGGGAGGATTTGGGGGGTGGGGTGGAATTGGAAGTAAAGCCTCCTACTTGAACATATTAATTTTTCCTTTTAGGTGTACACCTAATTTTTCTTTCCATAAATATTTTGCTTGAACATAAATTATCTATTTAGTCATAACATAAGAATCTTATGTTTAAAAAATCAACAATTTTTTTATCTTTGGGGCTCAAAATCACAAGCTTTACATCAAATTCATGAATCAAAGCATGAAATTATAATGGGTATTCTTGGAGAAAGATCATAAAGGTAAAATCATGTAGCCAACATTTATATGAGAAAAATACATCAAAAATCAACCCAATCAAAATTTTTTAGCTCCCAAAATGTTAAAAATATTAAAATCCTAAAATTTGTCCTTTATATAAAAAGTTGAGACTTTTAGTAGCGACTCTTCATGTTCGTGATAAAATATTCGCGTTCGCGATTAAGGCCTCACGTTCGCGATCTAAGTTGTCAAAATTTAAATTCAAGCTTGTTCTCCTAGAATGTTGACTTTGGTCAAACTTCTCAAATTTTAAACTGAAAATCTCATCGAATCCTCCTTCGATCACCTCAGGAATCATGTCACCTATTCTCGCAAATCATAAAAAGCATGATGAAGCTATTGAAAGGTTAAAACTAGTGAAATTGATTTCAAAAAATAAAATGACCATGCAAATTGTTACATTCTCCCAATGTGTAATAATGAATTTTGATAGAATTTGTATTTAATTCTTAGTTCTCTTTTTTATTTGACTATTTTTTTTATTGCAAATAGAATTAACAATTTTTTTTAATCAAAAAACCCTCAAGAAATGATAAATAAAAATTTAGTACCCCAAAATTTTAACAAAGTAAAAAAAATTGCTATAATCTAAAGACATCAGAAAAAATATTAAAAAAATAATATGAGAACAATACTCTCCAATCTAAGAGTTGTGCTTATATTGTTACTTATTCATCAATAAATATATGAATTTCAGATCTTAATGCTCAAAATAATAAGAAATTATTTAAAAAAATATGAGTAATATGCTAATGGTATTGTCATTTGGCTCTGATATCATAATAAGAAATGTACATTGAGCCTAGTTTCACCCTAAAAATGAATTTAAGGTCGAGAATTTTTCAATTCAATAAGTTAATTTAAGAAGTGAAAATTATTTAACACCATATAGGAGAAAAATCATAAATTTCTTCAAAAATAAAATAATATATAAATTATTATAAAAAAATAAAATACATGAAAATTAGAGAAAGAAAAAATCAAACTTGTATAGAATAAATATCACATCATATCATTAAAGTTTTTTTATGTAGCATTTAAGCAAGATTTTATAAAGAGATGTAAACAATAATCTGTTCAAAAAGATCATAAAAATTATTAACTAGATAAGTACATAATTTATTTTTTCATTAATCCTCATCTCAATGCTCTTTTTGTTATTTTTCTCTATATCTCAAATAATTTGAGGTTTTTCTCACTACGTGTAAAAATAATTTTTATAATAATTTAAATTTAATGCTTAGGTTTTTTTTTATTTGACTATTTTCTAACTGTAAATAATTTTAACCGAGGAAACTCTCAGAAAAATAAAATGCAAAAAATTAGTACCACCAAATTTTAACAAAGTAGTAAATTTCATCATAATTTTAAGAACAACGAATAAAAATTGAATAAAATAATAAATTAACAATGCTCTCCAATCTGATAGTAGGCCTTGTATTGTTACTTACTCGTCAACAATAAAAAAAAATTGAACTTAATGCTCGAAAAAATAAGAAATTATCTCAAGAAATTTGTAAACGATGCTAATGATTGTAAAATTTTGCTCTGATACTATGATAAATAAATTTTATTCAGTTTCTTCATCTTTGTGTTTGGTCTCTAATTTTCTACCCACTCAAAAATTTCCTTTGACTTAGTTATTTTCTTTATTTTTATATGCTATTGTTTTTCATAAGTCAACCTCTTCTTTGAACCTTTTTTTTTCTGACCTCCTCTCTCACGACACATAATGCTAACATAGAAAAAAATATTTAATGTGCATTAAATGCTAGGTGAGTGTGAACGTACGGGGATGAGTAAGTACCCCTTTGAATTTCTCTATATAATAAACAAATTCTTCATTTCAGTCGTTGTTCCTAATTTCCTATCCTTTCAAAAAAAAATTAACTCAGTTATTTTTTTCATTTTTATATAATATTGTTCTCTATAAGTTAGCCCCCTCTTTGAACCCCTTTCCCCCTATTTTTCTCTCTTATGACACATAATTTTGAATTTCTTAAGGTTTTCTTGCTCCTACCCTATTTTTCTGCAGTTAAATAAGTATAATTTTATATAGATCTAAAATGAAGGATAATAACTGAGATATAGGTGCGGTGATAAAAATCTGCAATGTTAATAGACCTAATAATATTGTAGCTCCTAACTTAAGCTTGGATATTTTTGAAAAAGATAAAAATTCTTTAGACAAATTTTTAACTGCTGACATAATTAACTAATTTTAATGACTTACTTGAAAAACTAGATGATCAATCTTCTGAGATCATCAACCTCACAAATTACGTTCCCATAGTTGTTGATTAGGTCAAATTTATCTTGTCCTGCATGCAACAAAGGAAGGAAAAAGTGCGAGGATGATTGTTACATGGGGAGGCACTTTAAGGATGAACATGCTTACAAGTCTGTGGGCTTTGTTTCCTCCGGACCTGAACTCATTAAGAAACTTTTGAAACGTTCCGAAAATACCGTCGAAGCTGCTAGGTGTATTATTCACGAAGCGAGAGCAAGATATGAAAACCCCGTGGGAGGTTCTTGGGCCCTGGTGGAGAAGCTCAGACGAGATAATGAAAAGTTACAAGAAATTTTAGACGCCGCTGGGGTCCTGTGAAAATGGTACAGACGCTTCAAGAAAGAGTTGCAGATTAAAATGATAACCATCAGGTTTTACAGCCTATTCAGTCAGCTCAGTTTAACCAATAAATCTTTCTTCCTCCACTATCAACAGCGATAGCGTGTGTTCCAGCAGCCGTTGCGACACCACAAGAATGAATTGATATGCAACAATAACTTGTGATGCGGGCTAATGTTTATCCTACTCTCACCTGGCTCAAGAGAAATCATCTGATCCAAACTCATAGAAGGTAAATATTTCATTTATTTCATTTTATGTGTTTGTGTTTAGAATTTTAATTTTTAATACTTTTGATTCAAAATCAGGAAAATCAGTAAATATGAATTATCTATGAATTATTGTAAGAGGAACTCAAAGATGATATATGGACATGGTGAAAGTGTGGTCAAAAGTCAATCAAAGGTTCTCCATTCTCAAGGTTTGCTCTTTTCAATATTTTTTTTCATGTCATAGAAAGTTTCTCCAGTTTTTAATTTTCGTGATAAAAAATAAAAGTTAATACATTTTTAGTGGTGTAAACACATGTAATTTTTTACTTGATTATTATTCTATGTGTATTTGATATAAAGAAACTACTATAAATATAGTACATCAAAATTATGCAAAGCAAAAAAATAAATTGAGAAAAGCCCAATGAATGAGGACTTTTTCTTGGTGGCTTATTTTGGTGAACACAACCATGATCCGCCTACAAATCGTAACTCTCTCCCTGATTGGAGCAGTAGTTTCAAAGACAAGCTTTCAAAAGGCATAAATATTATGCCCAGAGCATTAAGCTTGAATGAATAATCGTCCTCGTCCAAGCACGCTAAATATTTTAGTAATGCTACTTCTCCAAGCACAACTATGCCCACTTTTGATATTGGGAGCACATTCCTGAAAAAATGCGGAATGATTATTATGGGCACGGAGAACAAAAGTGATGATGAAGAGGAGAAGAATGCTAATAAAGATATTCTTACAGTGTCACGATCCAATTACTCAGATCATGCGGGCTCCTATTCTAATCAACCTAGATAGGAGAACCCTTACCACCCATTAAAACAGGTATGCGAAAATAAATTAAAAATCATAAGAATTACTTTGATTATTAAAATTAGTTACAAAAGATTTGATGGCCTGTCTGAAGATTAACCTCAGGCTTATTCAATTAAACACATTAATTCATATTCATTGAATGTAAGTACTCATTTTAGGAATGCATATTCAATCCAATAGAGTCTAAATTCTAGTTGAAGTCATACACTTTTATACATTTTACTTTCACACCCTTAGCCTAACTTGATCTTAGGCTCTTAAATTATGTGACCGCTTCCTCATACCATAATCAATTCTCATCACTAACCTTAAGCAAGAGTATCTCATATTCCTAACACACATAATATAAAGTTTATCCTTTTTATAGTAACTAGGCTGAATCACTAGATTATAAGCTCACACAATCTCCTTATCATCTATAATCACATAATTCACATTACAATCCACCATGGAGTTATACAAACACAAAATACCCGTCCAGGATTCATGTGTTAACATATCAACACATAATTAGGTTCTTATACATTAATCACATGTTTTGTCCATTCGAACTCCGTGCCCGTAAGCCTAATGCATGGTTTCTCCCGTCAAATTTACATTATGAGTACGATTTCTAACCACAGTTTACTACTCATAAACTATAACTTACCTGGGTGCCAAGGTGCTACAACAAGTAAGCTATGTCACTGATGATCTTCCTTCTTCTTCATATTTTCGAAGGCTAAATCATCTAATAATAATAATTATAAGAGTAATTAATAACCTACTCTTCAAACAATTATTTGAGAATTCAAACCCACTAGTTCTACCCTTATTTACGATCTACAAAATTATCTAAAGGTCAATTAATCATCAAATTAGTTTTATCAACTCAACCAACTCCATTAATGGAGTTTTGAAGCTAAAGGTCCCACCTTTATTGAACTCAAGATCCCCAACTATCAAAGTTCATGCTTTTGAACCACAATTTCATACTAGAAAGAGTTAATTTACAATCTAAAATCAGTTCTAAGTAAAAATACTCATATCCATAGATTTTTCCCATAATTTCATGAACCTAGGGTTCTAAACCACAAGAATTCTAGAAGAAGGACGGACTAATCAATGTTAAAAGGAAGTAAAAATTTTACCTCAACGAAGGATTTTCACCCCAACCATGAGCAAATCGCCTCTCTAGGACTTAGAAATGAAATTTTAGAGTTTATGGACTGAAACCTGTCAAAATAAGCTTATAAACTGTTGTTGTCCCACTATAGCAGAAAAATTTCCGCTATAGCAACTTAGACCCGCTACAGCGGCCTCAGCTTTTTCAGCACGAATAGTCTTCAGTAAGAGGGTCACAACCTTTTACTCGGGAAGCGAATTAACGAACGGTCAGTGTTGTTGGAAAGAAGGCTCAGAGATATTTAATTTGGTGGGTATTAGGACCTATAAGTACTCCTTATATTTTAGGAGGAGTGCTCGTTTGAAGTTGACTTTAGTTTAAACTTAGCCCAAAACTAAATCGGTAAGGACTCTCAACTTAACTTTGTGCTAGGGGCATGTATGACCTTAATTCATAACTAATGTACTCACATACCAAGGAATTGATCCTAACTCTATGACGAATGAGATTCGTATACCTTTATCACAGATATTTTTAGTAACGACTGAACAGGTTGTTACATATGGTTTTGAAGAATTCCCGAGATTTATTGCTAACACCTAATAGGGATAAAAAGGACAGAGAAAATAGATCTTTTTTTCCGTCTTCACAAACTCTATCTATCTATAATTTTTGTCTTTTAGTGTTTTTGTTTTAGTTTTTAGTGTGACCAGGCAGGAATTTAGGTTTGTAGTTTATTGTGTTTAATCATATAATAATAGAAAATGGTGCTTCTCTAGCTAGCTAGATATAGACCTTTTTTAGTTTTGTTATTCCCTGTTGTTCTTCAATGTGACAATCTAATCTGATTCTGCTATAAGTTGTTATTTTAATTTTCTTCAAATAATTCTCTCTTTAAGAAAAATAATCTCCCTCTATTTGTTTATTAAACTATATTAAATTATCGTGTTTCAATTTAAGAAGCTTTATATACTTTCTCTGTTGATATCGAACATTGAGTAGGAAATCAAACAAATATATATAGAAATTAATTTCTCTAGGAATCTAGTGTATTTCGTGCTAAATATGAGTTCTTTTTTTCTCCTTTTGTTGTTTTGAAAATTATGATGTCTTTACGAATATCGTATGACGTCAAGACCTCTTTTGATTATGTTTGCACAAAAATAATATTATTTAAATTGCTATCAAGTATCAACTAAATAAATATTTTAAATTACAGTGAATTCATATAAATATCACGATTGAAACCTTTACTTCAATCTAGCCAAGGTTTATAGATGAATTTTATCTTTTATATATTTCATTAACAGTGTTTAAATAATTTCACACTTAGAAATCAATTATATGTTCTTGTGAATTAGTATAAATTTGAAAGATAGTAAGAATAATTTGTTAAATCATATTTGATGGTATAATTTTTTCTATCATTAATGATTTATAAATATCTTAACTGTCATTTTTCTTTTCTTATTCTTGATTTTATCTTTCGCAAAAGGACACTTTTATGGTCTTCTATCTTTGAGAGAGAAACATGTGTCAAATATAATTCTATGCATTGGGATTAACGAAATCCTTGTGTCTTAATGTTGCTAGAAGTAACATCGAATGCAATCTCTATATAATCTCTATTTATAAACTGTTACAAATTTTTATCATTGATATAAAGCTTTCCATAATTAATGAAGCAACACTTGATTTCAACATTGAACATTTTTTTAATCCCTCTCTAGGAGCACCCACCTTTTTTAGTTATTCAAATTTATAACCTCATGGTTGAAGGTGGAGAATGCTTGTATTACTCCTCGCCGTTCATTTTACTTGTTCACATATGTTCACATTTATTTGTCCAACTTAAAAAATGGAGAGATAATTTATCATTTTATACTTATTTTATCTTTATTATTAAGTAATATTCATTTTCAATATTTGAATGACTTATAATACTTAGTGGTGATATAGTAAAATTATTTTTTTATTATTATTATTTAAGAATTATTATGCCAAGTCAAACATAAACATGTAAACATGGACTAAGGGATATGTCATAAATTTCTCAACAGTTACAAAGATAAGAGTATCTAAAGATATGTCTATTTAAATTAGGTAGTTTCTACATCAAAATTATGTATCATTATTCATTAGCAAAAACAATTATTACATTATTATTCAATAACAACAATAACAATATATTTAGTGTAAGGAATGTAGCATGTACGTAGCCTTATTCCTATCTTATGAAGGTAGAGAGGTTGTTTAGGTAGACGCTCGCTCAAATAAAGAGTATTAGAAACAAGTGTGTATAGCAAATACAGTAATTAAAAAATCATGTTGAAAACAACGGAAACGAGAATAGTAGCAACAACAAATAGTACACAAACTAAAGTAACATGTAATACTAAAATTGAAGAAATGAGATAGTACAAGAGTAATTTATATTATATTAAAAGTGTGAAGGACCTTATAATGTGATTTAAACTTTTTACACTTCATTAAAAGACTTCAATAGACAAAATTATCTTTTCACCTTTTCTGTCAAATAATTATAAATTAATTATTATTCTAATATTTAGGACTTCAAAATTAATTAAAGTTATTGCTATTAAATTTTTACTTATTAATAGAATATAATAATTTCGAATATTTAATACTTTGAAATTGACTATTAGCATGTTTGACCAAACTTCTAAAATCGATTTATTTTGAAAAGTGCTTATTTCAAAACTACTTTTCAAAAAAACACTTTTGGTGAGAAGCAATTTGTGTTTGGCCAATAAATTTAAAAATCACTTTTGAGCAACAATTAGTGTTTGGACAAACCTTTTAAAAATGCTTTTAAGTGTATTTTTATCAAAAATATTTTTCAAAAAAGTGTTTTTGGGGAGAAACTACTTTTTTTAGCTTTTGAAAAAGAGCTTCTGCAACTCCCCAGAAGCACTTATTTTCTCTCAAAAGTTGGGTCAAACACCTTAATTTTTTAAAATAAACACTTTTGAAAAAAAAACACTTTTAGCAAAAAAAAATAAATTTGGCCAAACAGGTTATAAACTTTCACTCATAAATCTTTCCTTATAAATCATATCTATATGAAAACCCTAACAGTTGATTTAACCAATAATGCCTCCATCGATCATTCTTTATTAGTGTATTTATTTTTTCACTAATAACTATTAGGTTTAGAAGTAGAAGGTTAAAAGAACCATGCAAAACCACGTTATTAGGTTTCAAATATTTGTAGGTTTAGGTGTCTTTTTAAAAAAATAAAAATGAAACTATTACTCTATAATTTAGAACTTCGAGATCAGACAGAGATCCTTGTTTCTTCATCCGTTCTACCATTTTTTATTCTTTTTAGTTAATAAATTTAACAATTATAAATGAATTATATATAATTAATAATTGACAATGATTTTTCCCCTTTTAACAATTTCTTGTGTTTCTTTTTGAGATAAAAATTTCTGATAAAAAAATTAGACGAAACAAGTGTGTTGACGCCGAATGAAGTAGTCAAAAAAAATCAAAGGTTTATATCATTGAAAAAATCAAGGTTTATATTATGAAAATGGTGGTTTTCTTTTTAGTTGCCGCAAGTTTTACTCCTTTCAAAGGTATTCGATAGTTTTTACATTATTATTTAAGGCTACATATATAGCACTATTATCATAGTGATTTTCCTCGGTGATTCTTTTATATGTATTATCAGTTTGATTTATTATTTTTTAATTTCTAAACACACTAAATCAATATTCAAATCAATAAGATATTTATCATTGATTTTTGATCCTTAAGGGCTCGATTTTTGATTTAACTGATAAGAAAATGTTTATATAGTCAAAGACTTTGTCTAAGACTTTGCTATTGATTTAAATTATCACGAACTAAAACTGGTCATGATGGTACCTGCCAGTCCCCCTGCGATAGGTAAGCAACCCAACATAACTTAAAACAAAATAAGAAAATTAAGCGGAAGAAAAAACTATGTCTTATCTGAAATTCATAAAACAACAGTAAAGGAGTGCATGAAAATAGAATCCAACCTCAACATCTGGTAGTCATAAGGTACAAGCCTTTAAGTACAGAATACAACAAAAGAGTCTGAAAGTATCTCAAAATGTAAAAGATGCATAAGACTAAGATAGAGGAAGATCCGGTAGATGCTAAGAACAACAACTGCTACCTCAGCAATTGCCGAAGTGGATCGTCAACACAAAACGCAGGATCAACCTCTAAGAAGCGCCGGCTCAATACCTTCATGTAAGGTGCACAAATAAACAAGCGTGAGTACGTGGTTATGTGTACTCAACAGCATCCTCGACTGATCCTAAATCGAAGTGGTGACGAGGACCATCTAAAACACCGATATCAATTATAACTTCCAACACCTGCACGTAAAAAAGTCAACCTAGACTAACATATATTTACAATAACCTAGCATAAACTATGACAGAGTCCACAATTACTCAGCTCAGTTCAATGAAGATAATCTACCAAATCACAGCATACAGTTGCAATGCATAGACAAGTAAGAATGATGTGTATGAATGCAATATGATGCAGTGTATGCTACAGTATACATCTGTTGCCCTGTATTGCTAGCTGGGATCTACGAGGGACTCGCGAGGTCCATATACCCACCTAAAATAATTTTCCATCAGGCATGCAAATCATGAATCTGCCTGGAATCATTTTTCATCGGGCCACCTGGAACAATTTCCCATCCGACATGCAAGTCAAAATCAGTAAAATCACCCAGAATACTTTTTTATTGGATTTGCAAGTTAAAAACCAGTAAAATCACCTGAAATATTTTCGCATCGGGCATGCAAGTCATCTCAAATCAATCTTTCTAAAAAATATCTCTTTAATAATGCCATGATATGAATATGAGTAACTATGCATGAACAATGGAAATAAAGGACAACACAATGTCACAGTCCGGGCTTACAAGGCCAAATAACATAACTATCTCAATCCAGGCTCACAAGGCCAAATAATATAATTATCTCAACTTAGGCTCATAAGGCCATACTCAACTCAATTACGAAGAACAGCGGACAATAGACAATTCACATCAATCAATCCATTATTAAACCCTTCTTTTAGTACACTGGAACCCACATAGATACTCCTCACCTCATCTATATAGGACCCCCATTCTCCATTACTCCCCGAATACACATATAACACATAAACACTTCAAAAGTGAGTCAAAGAAAGTCTCAACTTGCCTTAACAGAAGATATGCACAATCAACACAAAGCTTTGTCCTTCTGAATTGCCTCCGAATGAGCCGAATCTATCTAAGTAGGGGTTATACATAAGAATATGAGACTATAGACATCCATAATGTTATACTTAGATTTCAGGTCCATGAGTCAACCCCGAGCGTGAACTGAAAATTTATTTGAAAATCACATTACTCGTAACTTAAGGAGTTTGCATATGAAATTTCATTAAAAACAAGGTTAAAAATCAGGCTAGAATTCATCAAAATATCAATCTTTAACTTTACCAGAAAATCCCAAAATTTCAAGTTGAAAAACCAAGATTGAAGATAAAATCATGAACTAATCATCGAAAAATGTTAAAATATTGATTTAGAAACTTACCCAATAAAGAAATCTTGAGAATCATCTTTTGAATCGCCAAAAATCGAGTACACAAACTCCAAAAATCGAGATATGGTGTTTTGAATTGAAAAAAGATATTTTAAAACTATCCAGGGGATTTATTCATAGCGATCACGGGACCCACCATCGCAATCGTGATGAAAACCTTTGATCCGAACCCAGACCCAATCAACATAACTTTTCGCGATCGTGGCAACACCATGCGATTGCGATGAACCCCGAGCCTAATGCTATGCAATCACGACCTCGACCCACGCAAGCGTGATGCCTGGTAGACTTGCCCTCTATGATCGCGACCACCGCCATTCGATCGCAAAGAGAAAGGACACCTTCACCAATAACAACAACTGACAATAACAAGAAATGATTTAAATTTCCCCGAACAGACCCTCAAAACTCTTTTAGAATCTCGTGAGCACAAATCAACTATGCTAGTAGACCAAAAATGATATTCCAGACTCAATGGAATCATCAGATTCAGCAATCGAGGTCGTTATTAAAGAATATTGACCAAGTCAATCATAGGTCAAAATTTTTAACTTTTCAACCAATGACTCAAAATGCATCCGAAGCATCGGGACTCGAACCAATAGTACTACTAGCCCAAAAATGACATTCTGGAGCTAACAGAACTGACGAAAAACTCAAATGATGCTTAAAACTCCAAATATTGATCAAAGTCAATCATATTAACTTCAACATCCTCCAAAATGAAAAACTCACCTCAAACTCAACCGAACACATTGGAAACTGTGCCACCCACTCTCCCAAATCACAAATAGCATAATACCACTATGAGAAGGGGTAAAATAGTCAAAATGCTTAAAAATTCAAAAATCACTATGAGGGTTGTTACATAAATGAAGGTCTATTTTATATGTTCATATGCAGTATAATTTTGTATTACTTTAATTTCTATTTTATAACTTAGTTATTAATTAATGTGATATACACATGCAAAAAACATATACTACACTAGTAATAATAATACATGGGAAGGGAGCTAGACAGACACTAAATTACCTACTATCCTTTCTCGACCTCCATATCTTTCTATCAAGAGTCATGCCCTCAATAAGCTGCAAGTGAGCCTATGTCCTTTCTGATCACATCTCTCCAAGACTTCTTCGGCCTACCTCTACCTCTCCCAACACCCTCTATAGTCAATCGTTTGCACCTTCTCACGGAGTCTTTCGTGCATTTCCTTCTCACGTGCCCGAAATATTGCAGTCTCGCCTCCTTCATCTTGTTCTGTCACGACCCAAATCATCGTGAGTGGCACCCACCCAAACCCCAGGCGAGCGAACCATCCTTGACCCAGAACTTAACCATTCTAGCAGCTCAAAACCAGTGTGCAAATACATAAAACTAGCATTTCAATATCTCAGCACTAAAATCATAAAATAACTGCGGAAAGTCTTTCCTAGAACCTGAAAGTCATCGTACCGAAACATTTACCAAATCTAGAGTACGAGGATGCAACCCCAAAATTAAACAGAGTTTAAGCCCGAAACAAGTGGTCTATAACTAAAAGAAAAAAACCAAGGTAGGTCGATCGAAGCAACTCACCCTTGATGTCTGGAAATGCTGGGATTACAAATGAGGTCGCGAGTCCGCCATAGGAAGATTGCTTGTACTCACAAAAAGAAACGCAAGTGCAGAATCAGTACACCACCGCTGTGTATTGGTAGGATCATCAGCCAGTTCCAAATAAGCAGTATATGAACAGTAGCTAAAGTTAAGTAAAGCACAGGAAATATGTGAACAAGCCAACAGATATCCCTAGACTACAAGTATCTTCATAGCTTATCCCCACACATAACCTACTTCACAACCATTGGCAACATTTAACGACAAAACAATAAACACTCTGTGTTACATAGCCTGGACCCACCCCAGGATCCCCCCTAACAACACCTAAGTTTAAACATGCAACCCGGTCTACACCAAGACCAAACTCACACTCAAATATAATAACCTCGCCTCTGAAGGACCATATGAAAATAACCACAGTTCCCCGGTCCACTTATGGAACCATCATCAGAATATAACAATTCAATAAAATAAATCCGTACCAGGCTTGGTACCCGAGATAACCATTTATAATTTCCGTACCAGGTGTGGTACCCAAGCCAACCAACTAGTAACATGTACCAAGTGTGGTACCCGAGCTAACTATTTAGTAACCTGTACTAGGCGTGGTACCCGAGCCAACCATTTAGTAACCTGTACCAGGCGTGGTACCCGAGCCAACAGAATATCACATAGAAATCCAACAGTCACAAACAATAAATAAAAACACACTTGTAAACCAATAAGCAATAATACCCAGTTTATTTTACAAGACTGTTATCCGTACATTTAGACATTCATAACTATTCCCTAAGCATGCAATACTTAAGCAAAAGCACATGAACATACAATGCATAATGGAAATCAATAACCATCACCTACCTCGAAATGTTTCAAAGCTCTACTCAACCGGAGCTTTCCCGTTTTCCAAAGTTCTTGCTTGTTCTTGGTCTAAAACAACATGTAATAACCAAAAATCAATCCTTGTGGCCAACTAGTTACCCAGATTATGCAAAATCCCAAACCCCTGGCCAACTATGATCAGTCCACCCTTTTTTCTGGGATTTCCCACCATTAATTCACCTATCTCTATTATTTTTATGGGTACATTTAGAGAATTAAGGTCACATGATCAAAAACAATGAAAATAACAACACCCAAGAACTTCTACATCATAGAATCTCATTTTTCCCCATATTCTACTATTCCTAGGTCATTCAAAACCTTCCTCCAAGTCTACCTTTAGAAATTTTATAGCGTAGGGAAGATAGTACGAAGTTTGGAGAGTAAAATCCTTACCTTTGGGGACGAAAAACAATGAAAAACTGAGGGAGTTCGCCTAAAATTGCCCTTGCCCTTCTCCAAAATGTTCTTGATGAAAACTAAACATATTGGGAAAGTTTTCTGCATTAAATCTCGATTCGTCCACTATAGCGGTCCCTGCTCCACTATAGCGGTACCGCCGTAGTGGAATCCTCCGCTATAGCGGTGCTGATCAATGTTGACTTCTGCTATAGCGATAATTTCTCTGCTGTAGTGGAGGTCGTTACGGTGGTGAGCGGTTGACACGGGACAGAAAGTCGTAAAATCTCCCAAAGATTCTCATTTTACAACACACTTAATTTCTCGACGTTTCAGAATAACTCCTTCACGTCAACCTCGATACCGGGAGTTCTACTTTCCCAAATTTACTTTTAAAAAATCCCCTAGATTTCTTTATGTCTTAGCTACAAGGAAAACTAGATCAAATCAAGATACGTTTCTTAACCCTTATCCGGATTGTCCTAGACCACACCTTGCTCCAAAATTGGCTGAGACTAGCCTAGCCCAGAATTTTTAACTCCTAAACCCGGAAGTTTTCTGACCCGAAAATTGGCACGAAAGGTTTGCCCATAATGAAGTACCCGGTCGTTACATGTTCACTATAAAGGTCACTCCCCTTTTCTCGGATAGCTTCGTTCCTGATCATATCTCTCCTAGTATGCTTGCATATCCATCTCAACATCCTTAATTTTTGCTAATCTCATCTTTTGAATGTGTGAGTTTTTGATCGGCCAACATTCTACTCCATACAATATAGTTGGTCTTACTACCACTTTATCAAACTAGTCTTTACAGCCTAGTGGTATATTTTTATCGCATAAGACACCGGCTGCAAGCTTTCATTTCATCTACTTCATTCCAATACCATGTGTAACATCATCGTCAATTTTCCCATTCTTTGAATTATTGACCCCACATTTTGAAACTTCCTCTCTTGAAGATGACTTGTGTATCACTCCTTTCTAGAATATCATATGTATAAAGAAAACATCCACATGCTTTCGACGATGTCCTAGCAAAAATTGATTTGTTGTATTTGCATCTGAGCTCTACTTTTTCTAATCTTCACATTACATCTTAGAAAATAGACTCACACTTACAAAATACGAGGAGCACGACAATGATACCTCAATCTCAAGCAAATTGGGATCAATTGTATAAATTTTCATTGTCGCTCCTAGCTGCTTATTTCATTGTCAATTTCATATATTAGCTATGAAATTCTTTGCGAATCTATGCTAAATAGACCGTAGCTAACAATAATTTTTTTAATAATTCATTGCTAATCTATCGTTACATTACCGATGGATTTGATAATCTATCGCTAAATAGCCTGTAGCTATTTATGTGACCCTTCCAAACAAATAAGAACTTGATGAGCTAATATGAATTTAGCCAATACAAAATCTTTGAGAATGACATTAATAAGTAGTATTTAATGTAGAGAATTATATATGGAGTACGTAGCTCTACAATTTTCTAGACAAACTACTCTAAACAAATGCTAAACCAAATGTAAGCATACCATTGTGACTAAAACCTGTATACTATTAAAGTGCAGAAACACTATAGGCAGAAGCTATTTCTGTATGTTATTATCTGCAATTAGTACCCTGTTGGAACAACTATTTTGTAGTTATGAGTCGTAAGTAGTTGATATAAATTGTGAAGATATTTGGAACATGAGATTACTTGAGATTTTTTTTGTGAAGATATTTGAAATATTAGTAGGATCATAAGCTGATCCTACTCACCCTAAAACAGGAAAAAAATATTTAATATGCATTAAATGCTAAATGAATGTGAACATGCGGGGGTGATAGGTACCCCTTTGAGTTCCTCTATATAATAAACAAATTTTGTTTAGTTTTCTTCATCCCATCAATTCCCTACTCTCTCAAACATCTTTTTACTCAGTTATTTTCTTTATTTTTATATGTTATTGTTCTCCATAAGTCATCCCCCTTTTGGGCCTCTTTTTCCCTCGCTCCCCTCTCTCACAAAACATCATTAGCTTTTTTTCTATAAGAGCAGTTTTGAATTTCTTAAAGTTTTCTTATCCCTACCCCATTTTCTTTCAATATCTATATCATAGATCTAAAATGGGTGATAACAATTGGGATATAGGTGCAGTTGTAAGAAGTTGTAACATTAATAAACCTAATAATGTTATAGCTCCAAGTTTAAGCTTGGAGTCTCTGAATTTTGAAAATGATGATTGGAATTTTCTTGATGGAATTTTAGATGCTGGCTTGATTAATTTTAATTTCTTACCTGAAATTGTTCCTATGGATTTTCCAATTGAGATCATCAACCCCACAACCCCCATTCCTATAATTCATGATCAGCTCGTCATGGAACAAAATGATAATCATCAGTTGGTACAGCCCTTTCAGCCAGCTCAGCTTAGACAAGAGATCTTTTTTCCTCCTCCACCACCAGCTGCAATGCTAGCGAATGTGCCAGAAGTAGCCACAGCACCGCAAGAACGAATTGATCTGCAGCAACAACTCGTGATGTGGCCTAACGTTCATCCTACTTTAACCTTGCCCGGGAAGAATCCTCTAATCCAAACTCCTAAAAGGTAAGTACTCTCTCTGTTTTATTTTATGTGTTTGTGTTCAGAGTTTTGAGTTTAGTACTTCTGATTTGAAATCAGGAAAAATCAGTCAATAAAAATTATCTATGAATTGAAGCAAGAGGAACTCACAGATGATACATGGATATGGCGCAAGATCGGTGAGAAACGAATCAAAAGTTCTCCATTCCCAAGGTTTGCTCTCTTCACCATTTTTTCATGTCATAGAAAGTTTTGTTCGAGTCTTAATTTTTGTGACAAAAAAATAAAAGTTACATTAATAATTGTATAGCGACAGATAATTTTTTTGACCCATACTGATTATTATTCTTTGCGTATATATGTGATATAACAGGAACTACTATAAGTGTAATACTTCAAACGCCTGCAAAGCGAAGAAACAAATTGAGAAAAGCCCAAATGGTGGGAATGTTTTCTTGGTGGCCTATTCCGGTGAACACAACCATCCTCCACCCACTAATCATAGGTCTCTCGCTTGTTGCGCTACTAGTTCCAAAGACAAGCTTCCAAAAGGCATAAATATTGTGCCTAAAGAATTAAGCTTGAATTCATCAGCGTCCTCGTCATCCAAGCGCTTTAAATGTTCCAGTGTTGCTGATTTTTCAATTGGCCCAACTACGCCTACGCTTGAAATCGAGAGTGCATCCCCAAACAAAAATGAAATGGAGAGGCGGAGAACGTTGTTTTGATTCCTAACAAATTTGTGAGTAAAGATATTCTCACGGGCTTTGAAGAACTCAATGGAGTGACTTCTTCCACCTAATGGGGATGAAAAGGACAGAGGGAATTGATAATCTTCCCTCTCCACCAACTCTATCTATATATAGCTTTTGTATTCTAGTTATGTTTCTATTTTAGTTTTCCGTTATTATTCAATTTGGCAATCTAATCTGGTCCCTGCTTAAGCTGTTGTTACATTTTCTCAAATAGTTCTCTTTAAAAAAATTATTTGACTCAGTTTATACATTGAAATTTAAAATTTTAGTTGACAACTTTTTTCAACTATACACTTAACATTAAAGAAGTAATAGTTCTTTTTAATACTGCTCAATTCTCAAAAAGAACATTGAATAAATAAGAGTAACTTAGTAATTATACCTTATATTTATTGTTTTGAAGAAAATGACTTTTATTCAAATCTCTTAAATAAAAAATGAATATTTGTTACGTATAAAAATGGAAGATCTCTGATAAAAGGATACAAAACTAAAAATAAATGACTTAACGTTATTTTAACTTCTCCAGCTTTCTAACATAATTCATGCTAAATATTTTTGGGTTCTTTTTTTTTCTCTTGTAGTTTAGAAAAAATGATGTCTTTAACAATGTCATACGATGTCAAGACTTTTCCTGGTTATTTTTGCATAAGATATTATTATGTATACTATTATCAACTAAACAACTATTTTAAATTACAGTAAATGCATGGGGAAGTTCATATAATATCATGATATGAATGAGGTTTATAGATGAGTTTTATCTTTTATGCATCAATTAATCGTGTTTAAAGAATTTTTCCACTTAAAAATCAATTATATGTTCTTGTGGATAAGTATTAATTTTGAAAGATAGAATAAGTAATTTATCATAATAATCTCTTAAATTACATTTGATGGTATAGATTTTTTTCTTCATATCATCAATGATTTATAAATATCTCATCTATCATTTTTATTTTCTTGTTCCTAATAATTTCATCTTTCGCTAAAGGACACTTTTATGATCATCTATCTTTGAGCGAGAAACATGTGTCAAATATACAATTCTAAGTATTGGATTAATGAAATTCTTATGTCATCAATGTTGTTGGGAATGCAATCTCTATGTAATCTCTATGTATAAACCGTTACAAATTTTGATTATATTGATATAAAGCTTTTCATTATTAATGAAGCAATACTTGATTTTAATATTGACCATTGTATTATAACTCCCTTTGTCCATTATTACTTACCCATTATATTAAAAATAGGTGTTCATATATACTTGTCTAAATAAAAAAATCAAGTGATAACTTATTTTTTTATGCTTATTACTCTTATTATTAATTACTAATCATTTTTCAATATTTAGATAATTTATAATAATTAGGAGTGATATAGTAATATTATTTTAGTTATTGTTTCTTAGGGAGTGTGCCAAGTCAAACACGAACAAGTAAACATGATCAAGGAAATACTAATACAAGTTTTTGCATGGACTGCCCCAATTTTGGGGTGGTCTTTAATTTTTTTCCCTACTGCTCATTGAATGAAAATTTGTGGGTCAAAGTCTCTTTAACTATGACCTAATTTCACAAGGCATAAGTTTCGAGAAGTTTTGCTTTGTCTGGCACAAGTTGTGTAATATCTAATTTGTAAGGCTTAAGTTCAGAAAACTTTTGCCTTATCTGACAAAAGTTTTGTAGGAACAAGTTATGCATCTTAAGGCATAACTTTGTGGGTTTTGAAACTAAATTTATACCTCTATCAAAATAAGTTTCCGTTGGAACTAAATTATGAACCAGACTTATGCCTCTAACGGCATAAGTTTTGTAGCAATTAAGAGGCATACTTGTTATGCCACATAAGGACCACAAAATTCATGCTCCGCTAAAGTATATACTACACATATAATAAAGTGAAAATCAATAACTTATAAAGGGGCTGAGACTTGAGTGACGATGAGGCCCGGTCAATTTTCTTTTTGGTTTCCTACAGGGTGTTCAATATCCCCAATGAAATCCAATTAAATCTGTATTCACGCGTTATCATGCTCATTTCTTGGGGCGGTGCTCTCCAATAGGATTTTTTTCATTCTTAGGGCCACGAACTCGAGAATTCTGGTTAAGAGGAGAGAAATCTCAATCATCTCACCATAACCCATATTGGTTGGTCCGGTCGATTTGGGTTTGAAGGAATCAAATAAATAAGACATTAAGACCCCTTGTTTTCGGCCTAGTATAGGTGCATGTATGGACATGATATGTTTTAACTTGTCTTTTTTACCAGATGATTAGTGAAAAGGGTAAATAACATGTAAAAATAAGTATACATAGTTTAAATATATATGTAATTGGCAATTTCACCATAATTTAAACGTGTTTCTATCTTTTATCCCAAACTAAAAAGATACTGAATTTAGATCGCGAAAAGTTTGTGATGGGTTGTTACTTCTCTGACTTTTTTTCACACACTAACTATCTCTGTAGATAAACAAGGAATACTGGAATTTGAATTTTGTCAACACATATACAACTTAATTATCTCAAATGTTGAACTTCACTTATCAAAATCTTTTGCAGTAGAGAGGTTTCTTGATGAGGAGGACTTGTGTCCTGGCATGGTAATTGGGAAGGTTTCGCTGCTTAGGGTTCCATTTATTCTTCTAAGTAATTCAAAAGCTCATTTATGTATGTATGTATGTAAGAAAGGACCTTAATATGTATAGTTTCGTTTGAGATTCTATTAGCTTTTTACAAGTTGAAATGAAGAAGATAAGTATTGATTTGGTTGTTTTGGCTATGGATAACAAGGATATATACTTTGTTTTACGCTCATGGATCTCCGATTCAATTTGTTGGGAAGATCATGATTGTTGAAGCATTGTAGTTAAAAAAAAGTTGGGGAAAAGAAATACACAATGGATGGACAAACTATTATGGGTGTGTTTGGTACGAAGAAAAATGTTTTCCATGGAAAATGTTTTATGAAAAAAAAAGTTGGTTTCTTATTTATTTTCTCATGTTTGGTTGGTGATTGAAAAATAAAAATATTTTCTAATATTTGATTGATGGGTCAGAACACATTTTTCAAATTTTTTTTTTTGTTTTTGATTAAAGTATAGAAAATATTTTCTAGGGAGTAGGTTGGGGTACAAAAAATATTACTTTTCTAAAAAAAATTAAAAATTAAATTTTGGGTGGGGTGGAGGTGGAGGAGGGGGTGGGAGGCTGGGTGTGGTGGGGTACAAAAATATTCCTTTTTTTATAAAAAAAAAGTATTTTTTAAAAAATAAAATTAAAAATTAGATTTTGGATGGAGTGGAGGTCGCGGTGGACGGTGGGGGGCGGGGTGGGGGGGAGATAAAGTGGGTTGGGTGGGTGGGCGTGGAGTACAAAAAAAATTACTAATTTTTTTAGAAAAGTTAACTTTTCAAAAAAAAAAAAAAACTTGGGTTTTAGGTGGGGTGGAGGTGAGGGGGGTAAGGTGGGGTTGGCGTAGGGTAAAAAAAATTACTTTTTCAAAACAAAGTTAATTTTTTTAAAAAAATAATGAATTTTGATGGGGTCCGGGGCGGGGGGGATAAGGTGGGGTCGGGTGAGTGGGGATGGGGTACAAAATTTTTTACCTAACTTGGGGTGGGTGGGGTTTGGGGGTGGAGGGTTTGGGATAAGGTGGGGTGGGTTGTGGGATGGTTGGTGGGGATGGGGATGGCGTACAAAAATAAAATTAAAAAGATTAACTTATTTTGAAAAAAAATTGTAAAATAATTGGGGTGGAGGTGGGGTGGAGTGGAATAGAAAAAATATTCTTAAAAAATTGCGTGGAGTAGGGGTGGGGGTGGAGGAATGGGGTGGGAGTAGGGGGTGGAGTGTCGTGAGTGTAGGATTGGGGTGTTTTGAGGGTGGGGACTTGTTTTCCCTACTTTCATTAGAGAAGTCATTTTTCTTATTTTCAAGGAACTTGTTTTCCTAAAGAAAATATTTTTCAAATTTTTTAACCAATCAAACACGAGAAACATACCAAACACACTCTATGTATTTTCTGATGTGGAAAGTGTAGTAGACATATTAAAAATTATGAAGGCTATTTGAGATCTGGATATAGCTTGTGAAAATATTTGAAACACGTCTTCATATCTAGATCATGTTGTGTTTATAGATATTCCTAAAATATTTAATTGTGTTTGTACATATTCCTAAAATATTTAATTGTGTAGCTATAATTTAGCTAAATTTTGCAACTTTTTCAGTATATGAATTTTCTTCAAAAATGATATTCCCGAATTAGATTGTAAATGATATTATTTGTTGATAAAATAAATTTGGTGTTCCCCACTTTAACCAACCTAATTTAACATTTCTCTCTCTTTTATTTCGATTTATAGCTCATTCATACTTGTCGCATGCCATAATATGAAACTAGTAGAACTCCTAACTAGAAATCAAAAAGAAAGAATAAAAAACCTAGAAAGTCATGGAGAACCACAGGATTTGAATTAGGTTCAAATTTTAATGAAAAAATATTAGGTAATTCTTTTTTGGGAACTTACATAGATATGCTATATTAAGAAAATATTTATCATCTATAGCAATAACATTTTTTTCTCACTTGACACTAATAATACAGTTATAATACAGTTTAATACATATTGCAGATAACAATTTATTAAACACAAAATAATACAAGTTTTATTCATGGGTAATATATTTATCACACACTTTATTACACTTATAATACATTGTGTTAATTTCTTACCAAACAAGCATAATACAATTAAAATATTTATAATACATATATATTGCATATATAATTCACTTTTAATATATAGTGCAGATTTATCATAATATTGCTATGTATCGCTATAAATGATAATAAATAAAAAGTATCGTTAAAAACAGTAATTATTTATTAAAAAGTATTCACTCAAATAATTTTTTCTAAAGTATTCTTTTTATTTGTACTAAATTTAAATGAGCAGAGCTACCCAATATTTATACTGATAAAATCTTGAGCGATACCCGATAAAAAATTTAAAGTATAAACAAGTCATCCGAAATAGCACCATCTAAAAAGAATAAATAAAAAGTTTAGACACTGGGGAAGAGGCAAACAATAGGTCATGACATGACTGACCATGATTATTCTGTTGGTATTACTTGCTAGGATTCTACACCTCTGATGTTTTCCATTTTGCATCTTCCATCCCCCCTCTCTCTCTGTCTCTAAATTCCATTGATCCCAATATAAAAGTACCAAAGTTATTGTTATATATGTGCAATTACTAGGGTTTATCTTTTGTAATCATGATACCTTATTTCGTATATGTGTTAATTAAATCACTTCAAATGGTGCATCTTTAATATTGACTAATTCTCATTGAAAAGATTTACGTATCGAATCTAAAGATGCTTCAGCTTAAGAAGAAGATCATAACATTGGTAAAAGATAGAAAGGTCATCATTGACACTAATGATACAATCAAAGAGATTTTTAAAAAGTATTCTCTGAACCGCACATAAAAATAGTTTTTTATGAGATTGCCTTTGATATTCCAGCCTAAAAATAAGCATATTTATATGTTAATTGACTCACATTTTACTGTGTTATCATTGATTATAGCACCAAGTATAATATTTTGGGCTTAATCGTGTTTATCTATGTATGAAGTTATGAGAAGTGAACCGTAATGAAATGCGTGAAAATAAGCAAAAACATGGGGAAAAAAATAAAAATTGTGGCAAAATTTACTGCTCAATTTTGTAACATAAGTTTCATGTATCATAATTCATAACGAACAAATCTCAATCATTAATTTGTTAAAATAACAATAAATCTAACATACCCATGTAGCACCCTTTTAATTTTTTATAGTCATACATAATTGAAACACATGCTAAAATTTTAGTTATGTGCGTTTGAAACTTTTTTGCCAAAAAGTAATAATTTTATTCTTCAAATCTCAACACTCAAATCTATTCCAAATGAGCTCAAATTTGAAACATAAATTTCATATGTCATAAAAAATAAATCTCAATCATCAATTTATCAAAACAACAACATATTTATCAAACTCATTTGGCATCCTTTTCAATTTTTTCATATATGTCTGCGCTCAATCATACATGAATGAAACACTGTCACGATCCAAAACTCGATCGTGATGACACGTATCTCACTCCCCTGGATAGGTAAGTCAATCCAATATTCAACAATGTTAATCAAGTATAATACGTGGAAGAACTGAAATAACAATAAGTATCAAAACCGAATCACATAAGCAATTCGATAAAAGAGTACGAATTCCAACAAACACCATCCAAAATTCGGAAGTCATAAGGTACAAATATCTAAGATTAATACTAATGGGATACATCCCGAAGTCTATAGTATCTCGAAACAACAAAAGATAACCAAATAGAACCGAAGAGATCCGGTAAGCACTAGAGTAGATTAGTCACTACCTCTGAATCTCAAGGAACACCCAAACACGGACTCAAACTCAGTGTCTAGGGATAATAGATTCCACATTGAACATAAAGTGCAAAAATAAATAAGTGTGAGTACCAAACCACGTGTACTCAGCTGCATTATCCACTGGCCTTAATTCAAAGAGATGACGAGAACCATCTAGACCACTACTATAACTATAATCCTCGAAACACCTACAATCAGGAAGTTCACACCTAGGCTAGCAGATACCAACATTAATAGAGCAATATCATTGTCCAAATCCACAAATTTTTATTCCAAACTAATAACAATAAATCACCAATCACAGTATATAAAAACAACAACGAGACTGATCAAATAGAAATAATGAGATGAATGCAATATGATATAATGTATGCTACAGTATACACTCCTTGTCTTGTATAGCTAGTTAGAACCATGAGGGACTCGCGAGGTCCATATATCCATCCGAAACAGTTTTCCATCGAGCATGCAGATTATGAATTTGTCCGGAATTATTTCCCATCGGGCCACCGCATGCAAGTCAAAAGTCAATAAAATTTACTCGGAACACTTTTTCATTGGGTATGCAAGTCATTTCAAAATATTATTCTAAAAAATCTCTCTTTAACAAGGTCATGATATAAATATCTCATTCTAGGCACACAAGTCCATACTCAACTCAGAAACACCGGCTACAAGCCCAAATATCATCAATCCTAACCAATTTATTCAAAACACGCCCATAAGCTGATGTACAATCAGTCAACAACCATTAGGTCCGATAAAATCACTATTCCACGTTTCACACTATGAATCGTCAATCAATAACAAGGAAAGACAATCCAATTAAGTCATTTATTCATTTTTAACCCTTTACAAAAATATTGATACCCGCATAGATGCTCGTAATCCCATATATACGAAACCCATATCTCCCCATTACTTCTCATACAAGCAACTAACACATAAACACTTTGAAAGAGAGTCAAAGAAAGTCTTAAGTTGTCTTAAGAGAAGACCCGCAAAGTCAAATCGAAGTATTTCCTTTACGAATACCTTCTAAATGAGTTCAATCTAGTCAAATACGGATTTTACATAAAGAAACGATACTATAGACACCCGTATTGCTCCACTAGAATTTTGGATCTAAAAAGTTAATCCAAAAGTCAACCATGAGCTCAAAGGAGCAAAACTAGAATTTTATTTAAAAATCACTTTACCCATAACTTAAGGAGTTCACATATGATATTTCATAAAAAATTAAAATCAAGCTTGAAATCATCAATTATCGTTCTTTAATTTTATCGAAAAAATCTCAAATTTTTTAGTTGAAAAGGCAAGATTTGAAGGTGAAATCATGAAATAATCATTGGGGAAAGTGTAAAAATAGTATAAGAAACTTAACCCGCGAAGAAATCTTGAAAATCCTCTTTTGAATCTCCTAAAATCTAGTGGCCAAACTTCAAAAATTGAGATATTACAGAAATGAAGCAAAAAAGGGAAAACCCACTGCCTAAGACACAACGATCTTCGTACCTGCGAAGATTTGGCCGCAGGAGCGATGTTGAAGGCACGATAAAAGTCCACCGTTGCGGACTCCACTTACTAAATGGAGTTTCGAAGGAGCGACCCAGCTTCGAGGCGCGACCACACGGGAGCAGAGAAATTCCGCAGTCGCGACTCCGCTGGTGTTGACTAGACTCCGCAGGAGTGGTCCAGCTCAGGAAAGCCTAGTTCCGCAAGAGCGGCCCCCTGGTCACCAGTGCAACTCCGTAGGTGCAACGCAAGCACCGAAGGATCAGCATCGCTGGTGCGGCTAAAGTCCGCAGGTGAAATTGCACCAGCACCAATAACACACAACAACAACAACAATAACCAACTAACCAAGCTTGAAATCGACCCTCGAAATTCACCCGAAACCCCGTGAACATAAACCAACTATGCTACTAGACTAAAAATGACATTCCAAACTTAATGAAACCATCAGATTTATCAACGGAGGTTGTTATCAACGGATGTTGACCAAGGTCAACTCTATGCCATAAACTTCTAACTTTTCAACCAACTACACAAATTCGATCAGAAAGTCTCGGGACACCAATCGAAGGTGATACTAACCCAAAAAAGATATTTTGGAGATAACAAAACTAATGGAATTCTTCATCCGATGGCTAAAATTTCAATATTGACCAAAGTCAACCATTCCAACTCTAAAGTCTTTCAAAATGAAAAACTCTCATAAAATTCAACCAACACAATATCCAGTATCAATTTCATCTAATATATTCAGTATTAATTTGATGTATTCAGTATCAATTTTATACATATATCTAAAATATATATATATCTAGCACCAAAGTTGCCCCATCAGAACTTTTGATGCATGTATCTGTGCATAGATACATGCTTAGAAGAAGAAGAAGAAACACAAATACATCTTTATCAAAGTAAAACAACAGAAAAAATAACAACCCTAAAATTCAAGATTCCAAAGAACATCTCCCATCGATAGCCTCTCACAATCATATGCGCGCCCGGCACACATGTTTTGGCCTTGTGTGTCCATAACTCAAAATAGGTGACTCGTCCAAACACTCCTCCTCGGTTTCACCATATTTCTTGAGTGAATCAACTAAGAATCGATTATCTGCTCTGATTGACTCTTCTTTTTATAATGCATTACCCACTCGGCTATGTTTACATATTTTCGTGAGAGAGAAGGATTGACTGTTGACCGTGCACATAAAACTTTCATGAATACTACTCCATAAGAATAGACATCAGACTTGTTCCATCGTTATAATTGATTATGCCGGATAATGAGTAGGGGTATGCAAAAATCAATTTAACCGATAAACTGAATAGACAAAAATATTATTGGTTTATCGATATCTGGTTACTGGGTTAATGATTTTTAAATAGTTTTGTAATTTTTTTTATTAGTCTATCTTCGATTTTTATTTTAAGGTTTTAGTTAATAATTAAATCGATAACCCAATAAGATTATAGTTCTATCCATTATTATATAATACTAGCTTTAGATTTTGAATATATACCCTGTTATTTTTTAAATTTTATAGTTGTTGTCTTAGTGTTGTTATTTTCTCTAAAGTCATTGGTTTGGTGGAGTTCTACCTATCAGTGTTGTTTTTCTTTTTGAGAGATTGTTACCGTTGCTACTGCATTTAAGTTTGCTACTTAACAAGAAAGAAAATAAGTATTTTAGTAATAACGTGTTTGAATTTGCTTATGCTTGTAATTTGTGTAGACTTTTATGCATGAAGATAATGTATATATGAAGATGAAAATAAGAGAAAGTAAAAAAAATGAAAGGAGTATTTTCTTATCGGTTAAACCAAAAACTGAATCGTGAAGGACCAAAATTAAATAACCAAAAACCGTACGTAATGGATATCTTATTAGTTTGGTTATCTATTTTGCATGTTTATAAATTAAAAATTGATAAATCAAACCGATAATATACAAAACTGAAACGACTGATGTGCACCCTGAATAATGAGAATCTGGGGAGGAGTTTGCTGGAGAGAAAGAAGAGAAAGGAGTAAATTTGTAACGACCGGGTTCGTCATTATGGGTAAACCATTTGTGCCAAGTTTTGGGTTAGAAAACTTCCGAGTTTGGGAGTTAAAAATTCTGGGCTAGGCTAGTCTCGACTGATTTTGGAGTGAGGTAGGGTCTAGGGCAATCCGAGTAAGGATTGGGTTAGATGTCTTAGTTTGAGCTAGTTTTCCTTGTAGCTAAGACATAGAGGAGTCCGAGGGATTTTTCAGAATTGAATTCGGGTAAGTAGAGCTTCTGAAATCGAGGTTGACGTGAAGGGGTTATTTTGGAACGTCGGGAAAATAAGTATGTTGTAAAATGGACCAATTTTAGAGATTTCTCGACATTCTGTCCATGATGAGCGTTATCGCTCTGCCACGGCGACCTCCGCTATAGCAGAATAATTGCCGCTATAGCAGAAGTCAAGACGGTCAACCTCCACCATAGCGGTTGACTCTGCTACGGAGGTACCGCTATAGCGGAGCATGGACCACTATAGTAGAGCGACGGGACCACTATAGTAGAGCGACTGAACTAGAAAATCCAGAAAATGGATTTTTTTGTTTTATTATCTTTCCTTCAGCCCCAAAAACATAAAGAGCTATTCCAAAAACCCTCCTAGGCTGCTCCAAGGCTTGGGAACCATGGGGAGGAGGAATTCCGGTAAAAAGAATGCAAAACCATGGATTTGGGCCTGCAGAACCGCCAGGAACGCCTCCACAGAGCCAGAAACGCACGGTTGCAGCTGCTTGGCATCCAGGTAGGCTAGGTTTTCATTGAGTAGCTAGACCTGCTTACATTCTGCACTTATTGTATAACGAAAAAGGAGAATCCATGATTAGGCCTCCGGGAATGGAGTCTGGTGGATTCGGTGTTGGTTATGTGTGTGCTAGGAATTGATTTGATTAAATTGTGGGATATTGATAATTATTTGGGGCTGTTTATATTGTCTTGGTATGATAAGATGATAGGGCTCAGGGACTGGAATATCATAAAGGTTTGGGGAACCGAGAATTACGAGAATAACTAAATGGGTATGAAAATAGGCAACTCCTAGGTGAGTTTCGGGAATACGAAGGGCATGATAAGTAGTGTTGGTTTTGCTAAGGGTTAAGGGGTGGTAATTCACATTGTTATTATTTAAGTAAGTTTTGAAATCAATGTGGTTGTTAAATTATGCTAAAAAGGGAAACCGTTCATTATTCGTATATCAAAAAGGTTATCTCATGATTTATTTTCTCTTTTCCGCATTTACCTGTTGGACGGGTGGTGAGGGTTCATTTATCTAGGTGGTTAGAGTAGGTGCCCGCACGGCCCTGTGGGTTGGGTCATGACAGATGATATCAGAGCCTAGGTTATCAGTCTCCAAGTACAAGAGCAAATTGTTGAATAGAGTCCTACGAATTGGTGTGTTGACGTTCGCATCTAATCTTTGGGGAGCTATGTAGCATTCTAGGAAACATCTTCCTTCTTTCATTCTTTCTCGTGCGGTTTCGTTACTTGCTTGTATGGGTTGAGTCCAATTGGTATCTCTCGATTTCAATTGGTATCTCAACAAAGTAAAGGATGTCATTGGACCTCGATACGGCAAACAAGCAAGAAGAATTGGAACTGGGAAGGTTCCAATTGGTATCTGGCTGGGGAGGCTATGTAAAGGTATGGATGGATCGGCTAATGGTCATCCATGAGGCGAATAAAAAGCAATGAAACTAATTTGATTGACTGTTTAAACTTGAGACTTGAGATTGTGCTTATTTGTATTGATGTTGTTTGAATGACAGCAAAAGTGTGGTGTGCAATTATATGATTTGCTGTGAATGTTTGGTCCGGGAGGGGTCATAACTTGAAATGATGTGCTTTGGTTGGTAATTACTTTTTATGTGTACTTAAAATTGGTCAGTAAAGTGGTGTTACATTTTGAAAATGGGCTTGCCGTTGGTAAAAAAGAATAGTAAGGGGACAAGGCTTACGAATGTAGAGAAACTCCAGTTTCAGGACAGTCGGGACTTGGTTGGGAACTAAGAGAACAAGGGATTCATTAGTGTGTATTGGCGGGAAGATATTATCGAGAAGCAAATGTTGTTGTGATTTTTTTATATTTCATGATGTGTCATGTTGATTTGGCGATGCGTTAATGCCAGAAATGGTTTTGAAGGTGGTTTAAGATCATGGCGGGATTTACAGGTTTAGACAGTGGTAACTGGGAAGGGGGATGAGTGCATTTAGCTGGAAATAAAATTTCCTGTACTGTTATCGTCGGGACCGCTATAGCGGAAGCCAACCTCTACGGCGGAAGTGTGCGAGGCAGAAAGCCTGCTCTGTTTTACCCTATTTTCAGTCCTTCCCAAGGGCAATGTAAAAGCAAGTATTAAGCTGCAAAATGCTAGGTAAGACAAGGGAACCAATGATTTAGCTAATATAGTGTACGTATAAGGAAATTTGTCAGAAATTTAGCATCTATGCGCGATAAAAAGGAAAGGGTAGATATGGTAGTCTGGGATATTGGTAAAATTATGATGGATCATTGGTGGGAATAGTCACTTATGTAGAATTTGACAAATGACCTGTAATTGGCTGAGTAGTGTGGGACACTGCTCATAGGCTTATATTGTGAGGGCGATTATCGACTTGTTTTATTATTGATGACCCATAGTGGTAGGGTCGGTCGGGGGAATGGGGTTATTAAATGAATCCCTTAACATGGTTATTCCTTCTGTCGGTCATGATAATACCGGTATTACTGTTCTTTGAGTGGTGGGGATGTGCTCGCCATAGCATTGGTTAGGGTGTAATCATCCTAATAGAATTCCCTCTAAGGTGAGAGTTGACAAAATATCAGGCTAGGATGGGTTCTGATGGAATTTTTGTTGTTGTGTGGTTTAGAAGTACGTGGTGTCTCGGGTATAGTGTTGATAGAAGTAAGGTGATAGGATGATAAGTGAGGGGCATTGTACCCCGTAGGAAGCTTACGGGATAGAGTTCGGGTTAGTAGAACTCTGGGTATAGCGGAAAAGGGGTCGCCATGGTGAGATCTAGTTCCCTTGTCATGGAAATTCTTTTGGGTCATTCGTTGAGTTTTTTGATGAGGCCCCGAATTTCTTGGGCACTCGGGGAGGGGTGATCTAGTTGCCTTGTGCAGCTCGAAGGAAGGAATTCCTTGATAGAGCGGAAGTGAGTTAAATTTTTGGCTGAGTTGGGTATACCAAGGGATTGGGAGGTTTTCGGTAGATTGCGTAAGGTTATATTTACGTTGTCATGGTAGAGCATTAAGATTGAGGGATGGGCTTATTCTTTCCCTCCGCCATATATATTGTTCGGAGATGAACGATGGATAAATTGGTATCTGTTGTAACGACCGGGTTCATCGTTACAGGTAAACCATTCGTGCCAACTTTCGAGTTAGAAAACTTCCGGGTTTGAGAGTTGAAAATTCTGGGCTAGGCTAGTCTCAATCGATTTTAGAGCGAGGTAGGGTCTAGGGAAATTAGGGTAAGGATTGGGTTAGATATCTTGGTTCAAGCTAGTTTTCCTTGAAGCTAAGACATAGAGGAGTCCGAGAGATTTTATAGAATCGAATTCGGGTAAGTAGAGCTCTCGAAATCGAGGTTGACGTGAAGCAGTTGTTTCGAAACGTCAGAAAAATAAGTGTGTTATGAAATGGACCAATTTTGGATATTTCTCAATATTCTATCCGTGACGAGTGCTACCGCTCCGCCATGGCAACCTCTGCTATAGCAAAATAATTACCGCTATAGCGGAAGTCAAGACGGTCAACCTCCGCCATAACGGTTGACTCCGCTATGATGGTACCGCTATAGCGAAGCAGGGACCGCTATAGCGGAGCGACGGGACCAGAAAATCCAGAAAATGGGTTTTTTATTTCCTTCTCTTCCCTTCAGCCCCAAAAACAGACGAGAGTTATTCCAAAAATTCTCCTAGGCTGCTCCAAGGTTTGGGAGCCATGAGGAGGAGGAATTCCGGTAAAAAGGACGCGAAACCACGGATTCGGGCCTGTAGAACTGCCAGGAACTCCTTCACGGAGCCAGAAACGCACGGTTGCAGCTGTTTGGCGTCCAGGTAGGCTAGGTTTTCATTGAGTAGCTAGACCTGCTTACATTCTGTACTTATTGTATAGTGGAAAAGGAGAATCCATGATTAGGCCTCCGGGAACGGAATCAGATGGATTCGGTGTTGGTTATGTGTGTGCTAGGAATTGGTTAGATTAAATTATGAGATATTGATAATTATTTGGGGCTGTTTATGTTGTCTTGGTATGATAAGATGATAGGGCTCAGGGACTGGAATATCGGGAAGGGTCGAAGAACCGGGAATTGCGAGAATAACTAAATGGGTATGAAAATGGGCAACTCCTAGATGAGGTTTCGGGAATACGAAGGGCATGATAAGTAGTGTTGGTTTTGCTAAGGGCTAAGGGGTGGTAATTCACATTGTTATTATTTAAGTAAGTTTTGAAATCAATGTGGTTGTTAAATTATGCTAAAAAGGGAAATCGTTCATTATTCGTATATCAAAAAGGTTATCTCAGATTTCTTTTCTCTTTTCCGTATTTACCTGTTGGACGGGTGGTGAGGGTTCGTCTATCTAGGTAGTTAGAATAGGCGCCCGCACAGCCCGGTGGGTTGGGTCGTGACAAAATTAGGCAGAGCAGTAAGCAGATTTGGGTGGAGCATGATTCAGTGAAGATCAAAAAATAGAAAGAAGGGAGGAATCACGATTAACCATGATTTGGGAGATTTGAACTTGGATTGCGCGTGATTTGCAGCGTATGGGAAGGAATGTACGGGTGTGTTGGGTATGTGATGTATCTTATGCAAATAGTAGAGATTTTTTGTTAAATTGTGATATATTGAGTAATGAAAACAGGCCTTTTTACATAGATAATGTATTATATAGTCTTATTTACGAAATATAGTATAACTTTTACTCTTACAAATTATAGCCTTACTTTTCTTACCAAAAATAGCAAAATCAGCTATATACATATTTAATACATTTCTAACATAATTTAATGTTCTAACACATAAACTAATTTAAATAGTATTTGAATATTTAAAATTCAGGTATAATATGTTTTAAACATCATTAATAAGAAAAAAAATTGTAATATATTTTGAATTCGATATATCATACATATTATAGGCATGTTTAAATGCACGTGTTGAATACATAACTAAAATATTTTTAATACAAATATATTATAAGTGTTATATGTGAATTTCAAAAATTCTCGTACTATTTAAATTAGTTTACATTGTTAGAAATGTCTTATATATGTTTTCGAATAACAACTATCGAATTTATAACAATGAATAATATTGAATTCGAATTGTATTACAACTATGTTTATATTTAATACAGTTGTAATACAACTTTTAAAAGCTTCACCTCTTCTTCTCCAGTGAATCGCCACTACTATACCACCGTCGAACTACCAATAGCTCTAGCCAACTGAAAAACAAACCACCACCATCACGTACACAGTCTACCCATTGGTGGAGAAATTTCATCGGATCTCCAAAACAACCACCTCCTATCTCCCTCATCTCCACCATAGTCCCACCACTACCCATTCATTTTTGTTTCATCTCCAATGAACAATCCACAAAGCAACCACCAAACTCCCTCTTTCCATATTTTTCTGTGCAAACAACACCATCACCATCATACTCCACCCTTTACGGTCCTCCTTGTCTTCTCCAACAAACTCACGACGCTGGAGTGACCAACAAACAACGCCACAATAATTCATACCGATCACTATCTCTCCGTTGGCTTCATTGAAAATGAACTGTCATCGAAGAGAGTTTTTTTGACCAGATCTAAACGCCAACGAAGTCCTAACCTAGAAAATAAAATAAAATAAATGTAAAAGGGAAAGGAGAACAGGAACTGGCCATCGCCGATTTTCATGAAGCTCACTAGAGCTCGTGATTTTTTATTGGAGTTTGATGATTTTTCGATTTGATTTGTGTTGTTTGTTGTTGGTAGGTCTTTTTGATAATATTGTGGAGGTAAGAAAAGAAAATGGGAGTTGGGGTGGTTGATGTTTGTTGTTTTGTTCGCCGGAGAAACCATCTCCAGCGAGGTTGGACGGAGACGAAGAGGTGATCGAGAAAGGAAAAAGAAGTTTTCATGAAAATGGAAAAGACAACACAGGTTTGTCTATGTAAAGGACTAATCAGCAATAGAATGTAATAATAAGCTATAGACTGTAATAAATTTAAAGCACCCTTAAAAAGCATAAAAAAGCTTCCTTAAGACATTATTTATGTAAAAATTTCATTAAAATAAAGTAGTGGGAGAACTAATAGATATGATAATGATGTTTGGCTCTTTATGTAGCGCATGTTTGAAAAGCCACCATGAGAATTGGATTTGATGTAATTGAGTGTAATTACATTGTTTGGCTTGTTTGATTGACCAGGTAATTACTTGGTTAGCAGGTAATACACTCTCCAATTCTTAGAGAAAAACTGTGGATTGCACATGGTGTAATTATAAGGTTACTTTTTAATTTCTTCCTTTTATTTTTATTTTCATTTCTTTTTCCTTTAATTTATTTTTTATCTCTAATATTTTAAATTCTTTTTTTTTTGGTAATAAACTGTGAATATTACCATACCAAACCAAAATATTTACAGACCTAAAGAACACCCAGGACAGCACCCACCTTCTATTAAGGGTGGTGCAGCCTCCAAGTCTCCAGCAACCAAGAACTAATTACATATACTCTGAGCTCTGCTAAGTTGCAAAAGAAAGACAGCCTAAGTACAAATTCTATGTATCAAGTATTGAAATCTATGATCTCTTTTCACCTTCTGTAGACTTTCTATTCGAATCCTAACTTCCTTCTGTATATGTTCAATGGCAAAAGCAATATTTATATTTGTATTTCTGAACATCCTCCAATTTCGGGCCTTCCATGTGTGATAGATCATTGCACCCCATACTGCTGCAACCAGCTGCTTCTTCACCTGACTCCATTGCCTCCTTCTCAACCATTCTAGACTTTGGCTAACATCCCTTTGCGCAATCTGGATGCCTAGCCAATTTGATAGGTCATTCCTAACTTCAGTAATCCATGAAAAATCTGCAAACAAATGTTGTTGAGTCTCTATAACATCTGCATCACATAAACCACACCTATCATTGTCAACTGGAATCTTCAGTCTCGTTAGCCTGGCCTTAGTGAGCAGTCTCTTCTTGCTTGCTAACCATATTATAAATTTGTGCTTTGGTTGTAGAAACTTTGACCATATTAGTTCAGCTTCCCTTAACCTCTCTGGAACTCCTAACAGAGCATTGTAGCTGTGAGTTACAGAATATTCTCCCTTGGTTGTAAGCTGATATTGTCCTACTTGATACCATGAACCCATACTACCTTTGAGAGAATTAAGTTTCCTCCAATACCAACTTGAATCAACTGGTGGTACATTCTCCCATATTGTACCCTGCTTTATATAGATTCCATGCACCCATTTCACCCACAACAAGTCTTGTTTCCCTGCTATTTGCCATAAAAGCTTCCCAACAGATGCTATATTCCACAGGCTACAACATTTGATATTCAGCCCTTCATATTTCTTCGGGATACACATTTTTTCCCATGCTACTAATGCAATCTTCCTGTGATCTGTTGTGCTCCCTCACAAATACTCTCTGCACTTTTATCTACGGCCTTCAAAACACTTTGAGGGAGTATGAAAACAGCCCCCTAAAAATTATAGATAGAGAACAGAACAGCTATTATAATTTGCAACTTACCTGCATAAGAGAGATGTTTGAGTAGGCATTTGCAATCCTATCAGTTATCTTTTCCACCAAATGTTGACACTCCATTTTCCCCCACTTCTTAGAAGTCAAAGGTAGGCCAAGATATCGAATAGGCAAAGTACCTATTGAAAACCATGTTTGTGCTATAATTTTCTCCTTTATGCTCTCACTTACACCAGTTAAGAATATGTTAGATTTGTCGGTATTTGCCTTTAACCCAGTGACACTGCTGAAATGATCCAACGCTTCCATAACTCTCTGAATGGACCTCACCTATCCTTTACAAAAGATCATAAGATCAGTCGCAAAGATCAGGTGAGTAAGCTTGAGGCCTTGGCACATCGGGTGAAATTTAAAATCAGGTAGCTCACTCATCTTGTTTAGAATTCGAGTGAGATACTCCATGACTAGAACAAACAACAAGGGAGACATGGGATCCCCTTGTCTTAGTCCCCTCTTTCCTTCAAAGTATCCATAATTTTCCCCATTCACTTTAATAGAAAACTTAGTAGATGAAATGCACATCATAACCAACTGAGTAAAGGACTCAGGAAAGCCATACGCATACAATGCTTCTTCTATAAACTCCCAGCTTACCATATCATACGCCTTCCTTAAATCAATTTCCATGAGACACCTGGGTGAGGTCTTTCTGTTGTAATGTCTCATAAGGTCATGGCAAATTAGTACATTGTGCACCAGGGATCTGCCTTCCACAAATGTTGCTTGAGTATTGGAGACTAGGCTTGTCAGGACCTTCCTCAATCTAATACAGATAATTTTGGAGATGCATTTGTATATGGTATTACAGCAAGATATTGACCTAAATTGACTTGCATTCTGGGGAAGAGGGATAAATCAGAGTTGCATTCAGTTGCTTAAGAAGTTGTTCATTCCTTAAGAACTGTAGTACTGCCATAGTGATATCCTCCCCTACTATACTCCATGCCTTCTTAAAGAAATCACTCCCATAGCCGTCTGGCCCTGGACTTTTATTACTATTAATGCTAAACATAGCAGATTTTACCTCCTTCTCATTTTACTCCTTAATTAAACTCAATTGTTCCTCTATAGACAAAGTGTAGCCATGTCTGATAAAACTTCTGAAAGCTTTAGTTCTGTTCTTCTCTTTCTTCCCCAGCAAGTCCTGATAGAATTTCACAAAAACATTTGCAATAGATTCTGGTTCATTGTGAGTTGCACCATTCTTATCCTGTATTTGCACAATTTCTTGTTGTAGCTTCTTATGTTTGACAACTGAATAGAAATACTTATAATTATCATCGCCTAAGCGAATCCAGTTGACTTTGCTTCTTTGTTGCAGGAACATCTCTGTAAGGTATGATGATCTTCTAAATCTTTGATATGTCATTTGCTCCTGTTTCTGCAAATCTGGATCTAGTGGTTTCAATTTTAGTGCCTCTTGTGCTTGCTTTACTGCTACTCTATCTCCATCTGCTTCAGTCAAGATGTTCCTAAAATGTTGTTTATTCAGGTCTTTCAGCCCCCTCTTTAGTGCCTTGAGCTTCTTCACTACCTGTAACATAATGCACCCGCTCATAGGAACTTGCCCACTTCAGCCACCCTCTCCAGGAAACTAGGATGACAAGACCATACATTACAATACTTGAAAGGCCTTTGTGGGTTTCGAATAGTTCGCAATTGTGCTACTTTCACTGGACTGTGATCACTAATGCCCTCATTCTGATAGAAAGCATTATAATCAGGCATGGTGGTCAACCAACTAGTATTCACAAACACCCAATCTAACTTGGAGTAGACTCTACCCCCTCCATGCTTATCACTCCAGGTATATCTATTCCCTTTAGGGGGAAGTTCAATCAATTCACACTTATCAACACATTCTTGGAAGTCAGTCACCTCAGTGTAAGACACTGGATTTCCTCCTATTCTATCATCCATAGTCAAGATGGAATTAAAGTCCCCCATGATGATCCATGGCTCTTGACATCCCATATGTACCTGACACAAGTAATCCTATAATTTTTTCCTCTCATTTCTGTTGTTATAAGCGTACACTACAGTAAGCAGAAATGACCTGTTAAGTGAGAAATTTAATACCCTGCATGTAATTGCTTGAGCATTGCCACTTACATAATTTGCCTGATAGTAGTCAGGCCTCCAAGTTAACCAAATCCGGTCATTATAGTGATGCGTCAGGTTAGTAACATAGTTCCATCCACCAAATATTCTTCCTCCAACCTCTTCTATTTTATTAGCTTTGAGCTTTGTTTCTACTAGTCCAACCAATCCTACTCTCTCTTTATTGCAAAGGAGTTGAACCTTCTTTTGCTTATTCGAGCCATTAAGACCCCTTATGTTCCAACACAACATGCTATCCATTCCCAGAACTAGGAATAGTAGTGCCACCCTCCTTCATAGCCCCCATCAGTTGTTCATGTACATTGTCCCCTGCCTTGTCCAGAACTTGATAAGAATTTGCTACATGCACTTGTTGATTCTGCTTCCTCGATAGTGATTTGGTGGCATGTGTAGGTATGATCCAGTCTGTTCTATTAGGCGAGTTATTGGTGCTTCTAACTATACCCCCCTATGAAGTACCCACATTTTCCTTAGCTTTCCATTTTCTGTGCACTTCTTCTGTCTCCCTTGCACCCTGTGTTGTAAGCGGCTTCTGCATTGGACCTTGTCGTGGCTTATTCTTCCTGCATTCCTCTTCATTATGCCCATACTTCTCACAACTCTTGCAAAGGGTTGGTTTCCAGTCATACTGGACCGTCTGCTCCATTAGACTCCCTTTCTCATTCCTAAAAAAGACCTTTTCAGGCAAAACAGTATCAATATCAACTTCAATCAAAAGCCTTGCAAAGTTAAGTCTAATTTTTTTTTCAGTATTCTCATCAATCATCAATGATTTTCCTATCAAACTACCAATCTTACTTAGACTCTTCGAACTCCAGTACTTAAAGTCTAGTGCAGGCAACTTTACCCAGATCAAAACAGAGTGTAATTCTTCTCTAGTAAATTCCATATCGGCATTCCAAGCTTTCACAATGAACGGCTTATTGTCGAAGTGGTAAATTCCCCCTTGTATCACCTCATTCTTCCCATCTTCCATATTTGAATAGAAAGTGTCTAATTGAAATATTTTATTAGAAATTCAGGTGTTCGATTGAAACTAGGCTTAGTTGGAGTGTCTAAAAGGAATATTCTGACAAGTTTAAGGGGCTAGTTAGGTATTAAGCCTTATATTTATGTACGTTATGTTGAAATTTGACATAAGAGTATTATGTTAACTTTTTTCATTTTGATTTTGAACTTATGTATATATTTTCGGTTCCAATTTATTTGTTTTAGTATTATTGACTTGATATTTCAAATTATAAGTCATTCATTTTTCAGTTAGAATTGATAGATTATCTTTTTGTCAAATATTTTAATAATTTTATGACATTATTTTATGATATTAATCTTTTTGTCAAACATGCATTTCATGAAGTTCTTAAAAATCATTTAATATCATTTATAAAAGTCTTTATTTGTCAAATATTAATTACATTATGGCAAACAAACAAGTCATCATAATTACTAGGTTGTGCAATTACTAGGCTAGTAATTACTACCCTAGTAATTACACCAATTTTAATTACCAGGTTACAGGTGAAGTACATAAATAGCCCTCATAGGAGCTGATCTTGCTTTTTTGTCCTCCACAAGAAAAATCTTAGAAAACTAGTCTTCCTTCCTTTTTATTTATAGAACAACTATCTTTTTGCCCTTATATACCTCAAATATTTTTAAACAACTTTCAATGTTCATTTGCCTCTCAACTTCTACTTTTTTTTTTCTCTTTTTTATTTTTCTTTGATTGTTATTTTTTTCTTTTTTCTCAACCTTTATTTTTTCCCTTTTCTCCTCTCAACTTCTATTTTTTTATTTTTTTTCTCTTTTTTATTTTATTTTTTCTTATATATTTTTTTCTTTTTTATTTTTTATTTTTCTCAACCTTTATTTTTTTTATTTTTTTTTATCTTTTTTTCTTCGCTTTTTCCTTTTTTCCGACCTTTATTTTTTTTCCTTTTCTCTTCTCAACTTTTTTTATTTTTTTTTTCTTTGATTTTTAATTTTTCTTTTCTCTTTTTTTTGGTCATTTCTCAATCTTTATTTTCTTTAGGGAAAATAGCTCAAGACACACCTAAACTATGGCTGAAATTGTTGTTACACACTCTAACTTTGTGGAGTCCTATGACCCTCCTGAACTATTTTATAGTGTAATATTGTGGGTATTATTAGCATAAATGGACATGCAAGTGAACACACGTATAAGCAGCAACTTCAAAATAGTAGATTGAAAGTAAAAATCACATGAAATTGGAATGATTTGTGTTATTTGATCAATAATCATGAAGATAAAGTTAGAGAGTTTTAAGAAAATTCCAGGGTTAATGGAAGATAAATTAACATTAATGAGAACTGAACCCTCTTTTTGATAGCGTGTGAAAGCACTTACTTTAGTTTGAGTGATTTAGTGGTCAAACTAAGCTGATAATATCCTAAATATTACACTATAAAATAGTCCAGGGGGGTCATAGGACCTCCGCAAAGTTAGAGTGTGTAACAGCAATTCCGACCATAGTTTATGTGTGTTTTGAGACATTTTCTCTTTTCTTTATGAGATGTTCTATAACCCTTACTTTAGATGTAAGACTTTCAAACAACAAATTACGCCCCATGGACAAGAGTTGAAACTACCATATTGTTTCTTGATTAATTATGAGATGCTCTGTAACGCTTGCCTTAGAGGCAAGACTTAGCCCAAGGACCTCCCAAAAAAAATAAGTTACGCCCCATGAGCAAGAGTTCACACTACTTCATTGTGTCTTAATTTATGAGATACTATATAACTCTTGCCCTAGAGGCAAGACTTAGCTCTAGAATTTTCAAACAACAAGTTATGCCCCATGGGCAAGAGTTGATACTATCACATTGTGTCTTGATTTATTAGATGCTCTATAACGCTTGCCTTAGCGGCAAGACTTAGCCCAAGAACTTTCAAATAACAAGTTGGCAAGAGTTGACACTATCACATTGTATCTTAATTTATGAAATGCTCTATAACATTTGCCTTAGAGGCAAGAATTAGCCCAAGGACCTCCCAAAAAATAAGTTACGCCACATGGGCAAGAGTTAACACTACTTCATTGTGTCTTAATTTATGAGATACTTTATAACTCTTGACTTAGCTCAAAATTTTCAAACAACAAGTTATGTTCCATATGGTTCCATTCTTGTTGTTGCTGAAGGTACATATCCCTCTTCTCGGTGTGGAACGATATATGAGAAATAACTTGACACTATCTCATTATGTCTTGATTTATGAGATGTTTTATAACTCTTGCCTTAGAGACACAAGACTTGTTCCAAAAGACTTCCAAACAAAAAAGCACGCTATTAAGTTTACTTCGATATCAAAGAAAGAAGATCCTTTTTGCGATTATTTAACTTTTTGTTCATTAGCAAAAAATAATAGAAGTTAAGAAAAAAAGAAAAAGAAAAAAATAAAGATATGAAAAAAAGAGAAGAAAAAAAAAAGGTTGAGAAAAAAGAAAAAAGAGGAAAAAAACAAAAAAAGAGGAAAATATAAAGATTGAAAAAAAAGAAAATGAAAAAAAAAAACAAGAAATAAAAGAAAAAAAATTGAGAGACAAATGAACATGAAGAGTTGTGATTTAGACTTTAGAGGAGCAAAAATATATTTGTTCTATACCATAAAAAAAAATTAGTCTTTAAAAATTTTCTTATAAGCGATAAAAAATGAAAACCAGTCACTTTGAGATATCTCATGTAATTTCCTATTTCGAAACAGACCTGTTTACCCAAATTTTTACTTTGTTACAGTTCAATGGTCAATGTTAAATAAATGGGCCATACTTCCAAGCCCAATATTTGCTGAAGGTTGAACAGCATTTCCCTTCTTCAGAGCTCCGAGCCGAGTGACTGAGTCGAAGAGCGAGTCGCAAAAATGTTTCTCCGAAGAATAGCGAGGCCATTGATGATGATGGCGAAAGTAAAGGAAACAACGGGGATCGTAGGTCTTGATGTAGTGCCAAATGCAAGGGAAGTTCTGATAAATCTTTATAGGAAAACCCTAGAGGAGATCAAGGCTGTGCCGGAGGACGAAGGATACCGTAAAGCCGTGGAAAGCTTCACGCGCCACCGTCTCAGTGTGTGTCAGGAGGAAGAAGATTCGGAAATGATTGAGAAGCGGCTTGGTTGTGGACAGGTTGAAGAGTTAATTGAGGAAGCTCAGGATGAGCTTAAGCTCATTGGCCACATGAACGGTCCGTACAGTAACAAACTCTTTTTTTCTTCCATTTTTTACTTCATATCTTATGTATACTGTGTGCGTCTGTATGTGTTTCTTTTCTTTGTTAATTATTTATGGAATGCAGGGATGAAGGTGAATTTATGAAGTGTTTTCTTTTTTTTCCCTATTTGATTATACTGACTGAATGATTGATGAGACAGTAGTAGATCTATGTTTTTGATTTGCCTGTTTGGTATTATGATTATGGGGATTGACTTAGTGAGAAATGTAGGACAGTGAGATGAACTACTGTTTGTGGTAATCTACCGATCTCCTAATAATTTTCAACCTGGATTGACAGCCTTTGAGAGATTATGGACAAAAAGTCTGGCAACTTTGTCCAAGATTAACAATGTTAGCATAAATCGTATCCAATTGTGGACTAACAGGAGGCCCAATTTTGCTTCACTTGATTAGAAAGTTCACTTTGTCAAAAATATATAATCTTGTTCTTCCTTTCCACCACTAAAAAATATAAATAATTTCGTGAAATTGAGCTATAAAATTGGCTTCTTGTCCTTGTACTGCTTCAACATTCTCCTTACAAAATGAATGACTTTTATAGTTGATCGCGTCGACATGAAACCGAATTGGTTCTCGGAGACACACCACTCCTCATCCTCATCTCAAGCACCTTCTCCCAAACTTTCATAGTATGGGTTAGTAACTTGGTACCCCTATAGTTGCTGCAATTCTGAATATCATTGTTATTCTTGTACAACGGAACCATTGTATTCCACCTCCATTCTTCTGGCATTTTGGCCGTCATAAGTATGATACTCATTTTGTCCCAATTTATGTGACACACTTTCCTTTTTAGTCCGTCCCAAAAAGAATGCCACTTTTCTATAATTGGAAACCATTAACTTTAAAATTTCCCCTTTACCCTTAATGAAATGATTTATAGCCACACAAATGACCACAAATTTCATGAGTCTTCCTTTCTTTCTTTAACTTTGTGCCAAGTCAAAAGGTGTCACATAAATTGGGATGGGAGGGAGTATTAAACAACACCAGTCAACCAATCCATCAGGATCGGGATCTCGTCTGGCCGATCACTCTTCTCCTTTCATCTTACGAATAGCCCCCTCAACCTCTGCAGTCTTTATGCACCTGCAATACCCAAAATTTGTATGACTTTTGGAACACTCTAACTCCCCCAGTACGATATCCCTATCTCCTCCTTCATTTCAGAGCTTATGAAAATACGTTTGTCATCTTCGTCTAATGTGGGCCTCTTCTACCAACACTTTGTCGTTCTCGTTCTTGATGCACTTCACATGTTCCAGGTCATGGGCCCTCATCTCCCTCATCTTGGCACACCTATACAACTTCCTATCCCCGCCTTTGCACTCGAGCTCTTCATACAAGAAGTCAAAAGTTGTTGTGACCCCTAGCTTTGCTTCCTTCTTTGCCGTTTTATACCTCTCCCTATTCCTCCTCATCTAAGCTTTTCATTAACGCCATATAAACAACTTTCTTGAGCGTAAAATTTTCATTTGAGAGTATTTTTAGTTGTTTTGAGTTTCTGTTATGCAATATAAAATTGCAATGGACATGCGCTTTGTTGATTATAGCTACATTATGTAAAGATCAGCCTGATATCAGGCTTGATGGTTCTTCAAGGATTTGCGTTAGAAGCACCCAAGGATGTGATGGGTCAAATGTCTTACATCCTATCATACAAAAGTTAGGTTTTTTTTGTCACTCTCAGTATGCATTGTGAAACTTTGAAGCTCCTATTTTCTCTCTATGGTTGTTTTTAGCACTGCATGTTCGTTGCCTACAAGTAGTGAATCTTTACTAGTTTTGGTTGCCCAACAATGCGCCTTTAGTGAATTTTCTACCGAGAATTGTATTTCCTCACGTTTGTTGAAGTTATCTTTTGGGCTATAATAGTTTTGCTTAAGCAGTTTAAACTCAACTTCCTTTTTCGAGTCAAGTTTTAGGTATCCGTTTTGTGATAGATTTGGATAATGTTATAGAAACCTTAAGTATGTCATGTTTTTATGGCTCTAGTACATGACCATTGCCTCTTCTAATCTGAAATCTATTATTGATTCTCCCCCACCCCACCCCCCAACTATAATATTTGTCTCCAGTCTTTGTCGTTGTTGGCAGAAACTTCATTTTTAGGTTGATAGATCTATTGCATAGAAACACAAATTGCTATACAATATATATATATATATGTGTGTGTGTGTGTGTGTGTGTGTGTGTGTGTTAATCTTTCTGAAATTACTCTGTTGGATGATGCTAACTTTGAGATATTTTTACATGTGATCATAATAGTCCAAGTCTTTGCCATTATTATCAGTACGACTAATAACTTGTGTTGTGCGGACTCTCCAAAAATGTTGCCGCACAGTGTCTGATCCTCCAAAATGCACTACGTTTGGAGGATCTAACACACACCCAACAACATTTTTGGAGAGTCCGAGCAACATAGCTAATAAAACCCCCCAACCCCACCCCAAACACAGATCTAGAGCAGCTATATTGGTCTTTCTTCGTGGTGTTAACCTATAATTTTTCTTTTTTGTTTTCTTGGTTTTTGATAAATAAGGTTGAACCCATATAATTCCCAGTTCCCACATCCCAATTACTAGCCTAAACAAATTTGCTCTAAATAAGAGAATTACATTGTCTACTCACTCTACTCCATTCTTCGACTTGTAGCCACTATCTCCTACTTTTATCATTCTTATTGTCTGAAAAGGATCTTTAAAATATTATTCACTCTCAGCTTTATCAAATATTAATAATGAATAATTAAATATATTTTTGGGAAATATGTGGTTTCTAAGTCTGGATAGTATAATTAGGATAGCCTCACAACAGTCTGCGACAAAGGATTATTGGGCTATGTCATTGCAACTGTTGTAGTCTTTGTTTAGTTGGTCCTTCTATGGGGCAGTCATGACAAAGCTTCTAGGCTGATCATTAGTGTCAGTTCCAAATCGAATTTGTCCATACTTTATTTGGTGGTCTAAACTTGTTAATCTAAAACTTGTCAAAAAGAACTTACCTATGTGGTAGTGTTATAGCTGATTTTTCAGATGAGTTAAGAACGTAAGATAAATTTGGTGTTTGCACTATGTAAGTCTTGGTTTTACTGTACAAGATCAGCACCACTTCGCTGCTGATATTTACACAGCCTTTTGCTCAAAGGGACAAATATGTGGACTTCACTTATATATTCAAGCTTATTGCGCTTCTTGTTTGTTGTTGTTTACTCATTTGTCTGGTAATTTGTCTATGACAGCTGTGGGGAATCTGAACACCACTTTCTGTTACTGTATGCTTATTTTGTTTGACGAGCCCTTAGTCTGGCTTCAAATATATAGAGCTACTTGCTCTCTGACAAATTAGTGGCTTTCCTTAATTTATTTTATTCATCTTCTTTTTAGTTAGAAAATAAACCTTGGGCCTAACTTAGCTCATGATGATTATTTTCCAAGACCATACAAGGAGACAACAACCTATTCCTTCAACCAATATGACACACTTAACATTGAAGGCTCAAAATTGGGTAAATCAAGAATATGGATGAATTTGACTTAAGTACCATGTTAAGATACTGACCCTTGAGCTTAACTTAATCCCAAAAGATGGCTCATAAATGAGGATTATAAGACCATATGAGGAGCCTATAGTCAATTTTCTCAACTAATGCTTGGCACTTAACATAGACTTTTGTTTTGTGCTAAGTGGACTGCTAAAAAGGTAAAAGGAGTTGGGGCTTGAGTGTAAATGAAGGAGAAAAAGAAAACATTCCGAAAATAGAATTGCTTGATTTTTCACTTAAGCCATTGATTATTTAAGTGAAGTTCACAATAATCGAAAAAAACCATGTACTCCCTCTGTCCAATTTTTGTGAAGGTGTTTGACTGGGCTCAAAGTTTAAGAATGATAGGAAGAGTTTTGAAACTTGTTGTCTAAAATAAGCCATGGTTATAAATCATCTCATTAAGGGTAAAATGGAAAGTTTAAAGTTAAATTGTTACTAAATATAGAAATATGTCATTCTTTTTGGAACTGACTAGAAAGGAAAGAATGTCACATAAATTGGGACGGGGGAGTAATTACATAATATAGATCTCCTAAGTACACAATTATATTGATTTTGATTTTTCCATACTTGCAAGGTATGGCTTCTAGGCACTTGCTACATTTACATATTTTTTAATATTCTTAACACTCCCTCTCAGGTTAATGTTTACATATTGTGTACTCCTAGCTTGCTGTAACTGTACTCAGTTCTGGAATTTTAAAGTAATTTAGCAAGATATCTACTATCTAATCATTCGAGTTGATAAAACTTGTAATAGTGCATCTCACACTCAAATTTTTTGTCGAATAAAGTGACAATTTTATGTGCTTCGTCCTTTCACGAAATACAGAATTTAAAGCAAAGCTGCTTCCTCTAAGAAATACTAGTCAAAACAAATTACAATTTAGACAACAAAACTGAATTGTCATTTTATGCTTGTTTGGATGTAATGGTGAATCGTAAATTATAACGTTCATCATGTGACTGATTTATTGAAATTTTTGTCCTATTACATATACTTCTTGTACTATGTACATCTGATATTTACTTTTCTCTTTCACTTTTTTTTTAATATGCATTCATGTCCATGATAATGCTTAAAGAGGTCTACAGGTACATGTTCCTTAGGAATGTGAGTTTAGTTGCATATGCTACAATTTTTATATGGATATTAGAGTATTCATTACCTTACTCTTTTGCTTCAATATTCTGTGTTAAAGTGGTGTCTTGTATGCTAAGCTTGACCCCCCCCCCCCCCCACCAAACCATCCCCTGCTGCCTAATGGGTAAAGAGCCAAACTTATGCATAGAGTTATGTAGAAATCAAAAATATGTTTGATCCTAAAAAACATCTTACTGGTCTTTCTTCATGATCCATTAAGGGACACTTCATGCAGATTACTTTTAGGGAAGAAGTTGATTTAAGATTCTGAATGGTATGAATCAAACCCTTTTTGGGTGAAGTTATGATTTGTTGTTACAAGTGTTTAAGAGTATTTTCAATTTTATTTCCATATAACCTAAAGCCATGATCAATGGTGGTTCTTTCACAGAGTGGAAACCTTGGGGTATTCCCGATGATTATGAGTGTGAAGTTATAGAAAATGATGCTCCAGTGCCCAAGCACATTCCCCTTCATCGTCCTGGTCCTCTTCCTGAGGAGTTTTATAACACACTGGAGACTGTTACTTCTGGCAAATTGGAGACTTCAAAGAAAGACGAGCCTACAATTGCATCAGGTGAATCACAATCAAAGTAGCATCTTTGATGGCCTCTATTTGTACTGATCAACCCATGTCAAGATCCAAAACTGTATACGCTCACTCACTCATCCTTGGGTTCTTCTCTCTGTGTTATTTCTATAGAATCCTTTCAATTGGACTGACTGGAGTTTGTTGACACAAAAGCTTGAATCATTAGTTAATAAGAACAAACCGAGCTGGTTATTGCAACAGGTGTATTTCTTTCATAACGATTTTCCAATAACTGAATTAAATAAGGAGCCATTTTCATTTGTGGTTGAGTTAAAGGTGTTTGGTTTTGTCCAGATTGGGGCAACCCTCTGTAATTTTGTATCACAGTATAACTTAGAGACTCTGTCTGGGCCAATGTCCTAGTTGCTCTGAGCACGTCATCCATTTTTATTTTGAACTTCTCTTAAAGCAGATGTTGGCCTCATTTGGATGCTAGATACTCAGGACATCACTCTCATTTGCCCAAAAAGACAAATTCTGGAAACCCTTGAAAGAGGAATGTTAAAAAAGATCCCTTTGTGAAATATACAAGTCACTGATGTCGTCCGTTTAGGAATTCTAGTTATATGTTTCAAGCTTTCTGTTATAAGCGGGTTCCTTTTTCTTCATTTTTCAATTCTTTTCTTTCTTGGCAATGTGATAATGGAGTTGAATTCCAATAATGCTAATTAGAATGGGAAGTCTGTTTGGTTTTTTTTGGCATTAGTGTAAACATGTTGAATTGATTGACGTTTTTAAAATGTTGTCCCCACCAAGTTTGGTCAATCCAATGACTTCATTTGGCGTTATTGTAAGCAAAGTTGAGTTGAGCTTTAATAGTTGGATTTTCATTATAAATGCCATAAAAAAAAAAGAAGCTAGTACTACTTTGGATTAGTACATCTCCTCCAGTAAAAAAAAAAAAGAAAAGGAAAACGTTAAAACTTAAAAGCCTCTCTTGAGAAAGAATGACAAATCAAATATGAAATCATTAGCATTTCAATGGAGATGAGTTATTATTATTATCATTAGCCAATCAAAAGGTCTTTTCTAATATTTCCGGTTGAGGTTTGCTTTTCGGTAGCGGTAGGAGAGATCCATTATGGTGGGATGGACCGTTCTCGAATTCCGGCCGGCATTTCTGTCAATCGGCGGAAGACTCACGCATACTGGGAGGGTACGACTTCAAGGGATGGACTCGATCGAACGGCCAACCACTTGCTATTTTTGTAGGAGATGAAATCCAAAAGACCATTATTAGCGTGTAATAGATTGGCCCGAGTGCGTAATAGGCCAGTCGAGAAGAAATTTAATCAATAGATTGAACGGTAGATAAAGGATCAGAGGATGAGAGGGGTAGATCTACCCAATGTGGACCGATAACGGATGGTCCCCGCCAACTGCTTGGGTCGTTTGGTAGCTGGTTTGGACTTTGGAGGTGAGTTATGCAGATATTAAATCCTGCATAAGTAATATTACATTTGATAGCTGGTTAGGAAATAAGTTATTCATGTATAAAATTAATATGGTATTAGATTTACAATTTAGAAATCTAACATAACTAAATTGCTATATTCTAGTTATTTGTACTCGTGTGAAGGTGAGACATGTGTTCCAATGATTATTTTTTTTTGGTGTGCGGGGGGGGGGGGGGGGGGGGGGGGGGTAATTGAATGCAAGTTGAGCAATATTTATCAATAATGCAAGTGGATTGTGAACGTGAACAGATGTTTACTCACCACTTGGTCAATGATATGACAAAATAGAATAATAGAGTTTCAATCTATCTTTATTTTTCTTCGTTATTCAAATGCATGTTGATCTACTGGAGAAAAGAAAGTACAATTATGAAAAATTAATCAGAAGTACAATTAAGGTTTGGGGGTTTCATGATTCGGTTGATATTTACGCAAAATCAATAAATACATACACATATATTTGTTTGTACATAAGTTTTAGTTTTCGTTATCGATCTGTAATCATGGTTTACTTAAAAGAAAAAAAGAATACTTTGGTAATTCAATTAATGTTCTTTGTCTATAATCAGTGTTACGTATTTTCATATTCCTAGAAGTACACCATATATTATAGGAGAAAATGGCAAGTAATCACTTTTCAGATCGCTAATCAATATTTAATTATTATTTTAGCTGCTTTTTAAAACATAAATAAAGTTTGACAATTTTCTCAGATTCTACTTAATAGATCCAATCCATAGTCAATACTTCCTAAGTGAGATTAGTTTATTCATTATTCCCTGTGAGAAAAAACTTAAATGCATAGAGTCAGAGATTATACGATGTCCAAATTAATTAGATTATTCAATTAAACATCGACTCATTTCCTCTTGTTCTAGAGACTCAATTTCTATATTAAGTTTTAACCAATTAATTGTTTATAAATATGTAAAATTTTCGACCATTTCTCAACTTCAAATTGTCACTTTAGTTTATTGAAATTAATTAAAATTATAATTATTAAATTTTTATTTATTTGTAAGACGTAAGAATTTCTAATATTTAGTTTTTTAAAATGACTAAATTTTATGTATTAAGTTCTTCTTATTGGAATAAATAGAAAATTTTGATATCTAAAATTTCAAAAGCTATTAAAATTTCACCTTATTAAACTTATCCTTAATCGAAATATGTATGAACACTTGATATTTAGGACTTTAAAATGCATTAAGATTTTACTTTATATAAACTCTTTTGTTACTTAATTAGAACTCAATCATTATTTTTCTTAATAGGACATATAAAACCTTCCGATTATAGATCCTAAGATGGCAAGTTCTTACTCTTCTTGCTTTCAACCCCTGGAAGTTTTTCCTGAAAGTAATTTTATTTATTCAAGGACAGTTTTGACATAATTTAGTGGTATATATGTAAAAATCACATGAAGATATCTCTCTCGAAGCAAAGGTATGTATATATGTTTTCAACAACGTGTTAATATTATTTATCAAAGTTTCACTTTTTGTGTTTATTTTGATATTCATTTGATATAGAAGTCGCAAGTTTTCTTTTTGGGTTTATGATTATCTATATGTAGCTTGATTATGAATGAATTTGTTGTCTATTATACGTCAGAAATAATCAAGTGCATATTGTGTCCATTATGGTAGATATTTTTTTTCATGTTCTTGAACAGAGGGTCTATCAAAAATAAATTATCTACCTCATATGTAGGAGTAAGGTTTGTATATACGCTATTTTTTTACTTTATGAGATTATACTGAATATATTATTGTTATTGCATTTTTTTAGATGTTTGCAGTCCCGGGAACAATGGTCCGGATAGTAAAATGATGATCGAGTTATGCCCTTCACATAGTTTTTATTTGTTTATCGAAGTTTCCTTTTTTGCGTTTATTTTTATAGTCCGTTGATATAGGAGCCACAAGTTTTTATTTTTGAGTTTAGCATCTATGTTTAACTTGTATATGAATGAATTTGTAGTTTATTTATACATCAGACATAATCAAACTCTATCCTCTCCAACCCTACTTTGTGGGAGTATATGAGGTATGTTGTTGTTGTACCTTATTTATTTTTTGCGTCAATACAATTTTTTTCTCTTTGGTTGATTTGAGTTTTTTTGTCATATATTTTAGTTCAAGTAAGATCATGGTATCAAAATTTTGTATGTGACGATAAATTTTATAGCTAATAGGTCTCTTAATTAATTGAAATACTCTAAATCTTTATATAGAATAGAATCCTAAAATTTTTGTGATATCAATTTAGGTGTAAATACTATTACACATATTTTGACAGTATGTATTTTAATTCAAGTAAGATTATGGTATTAAAATTTTGTATGTGACGATAAATTTTATAGCTAATAGGTCTCTTAATTAATTGAAATACTCTAAATCTTTGCATAGAATAGAATCCTAAAAAATTTGTGATATCAATCAGGGGCGGACCCACGTTATCCCGTGTGGGTTCTTCTGAACCCATGTTGTCCCGTGTGGGTTCATCTAAACCCACGTCGTTCGAAAATTTACTATTTATATAAGAAAAAATAATACAAAATTTAGTATAAGAATTTAGTTGAACCCATTTAGAACAAAGTGTTTTTGTTGTGCAGTGGTTCAGTGGGTTCAAATTCATAATCGGTGCCCGAGTTCGAGCCCCCTAAATTTATCATCTATATTTTCTTTCTTAATTTCTATTTCACCTTGTATATTTTTTATTTATTTACTCAAATTCAATAAAAATCTAAAATCTATTTTACTTCAAATAAAATTTAACTTTTTGTTAACTGAATTTTGGTTCTCTTTTTCATAGTGTTTTGCTAAAACATGAAATTATTTTATTGAAATTATATATCGTTTGTTGGTTTATATTAGTTTTGGTTTTAAAAAATGTAAATAAGTTCTTTGCAGATTGTTAATTTTTTTCTCAACTTTGTTAAATAAAAAAAAGTGTCTATTTTTTTTTGAAAAAAAATCCTATTTAGTTTTATAGTATTAACAAAAAAGAATAAAATTAAAATAAAAAAGCAGCAAGAAAATATTTAGTGTGCTCGACGTTGCTTACACTTTTGGCTATTATCATCATTTTTTCTTTACTAATTGAACCCCCTTGTGTAAAATTTTGGGTCTGCTACTGATATCAATTTAGGTGTAAATACTATTACATATATTTTGACAGTATAATAATTTCTTATATGAAAATAGATTCTGAAATAAATATTGACATTGTGATACTCATTTAGTGGAAAAACTATCAGTGTTGTTAGCTTCTTGATAGATGACGTTCAATTTTTTTCATTCGATCTTTCAGGTTGTCATCTTCTGCTTTATCATAATTCTTTTTGTTATTGTTAATTGTTACAAGCAATTGTGTTATATTATTATGTTAATACATAATGTAGTTCATTTTTCTTTTACCTAATTATTTAGAGTGTATTTTTGTATATCATATCAACAGAATTTTAATTTTTGTTATCAATGACGAAATTTTGTTCATTACATTTAATTTTGCTCCTTAATTATTAATGATGAGTAACATGTTTTTCTTTAAGTGCACTTTTTATCTTAAAAATTTTCTGTTTTTTTTAAATTTTGTACCTAAAATATAATGTACACATAATAAATTTATTCTTTTTATATACATTTATTATTAATTAAAGCGATACACATATAAAATACGTACCCTTAACTAGTAATATAAAAAATCATATGGTATTTTATAAAATATTGATAATAATGTCTTTTTAAGTGTTGGGGTTTTCACATAAGCTTTTTTTGTTCCACTGTTTTTGTGGCTATGATATTTTCCTATTGAATATCCCCAATATTTTAATAAGTTAAATATTTTTGGTATGTTGGTGTTGCATCCTGTTTTGCTAATTTGGACAAAAAAAATTCCCTCGTAAAATAAGATGATTCGTTCCATTTGGTATATGTACTCACAATTTAAAGCACACACAATTAAAATCGTAAAGAGATCGATAGAGCAGTACAACGAGAGGGAAAATGATTTATACATATAGTGTTCATTGACTTAGAAAAGGCATAAGACAAAGTTTCAAAGAAGATTCTTTGTATAGTTGCTTGGAGGCTAGAGGTGTATTGTGGCATACACTAGGGCGATCAAGGACATGTATGATGGAGTCAAGACTCAGGTAAGGACTGCAGGAGGAGACTCAGAGCAATTTTCAGTTTTGATAGGGTTACACCATGGATCAACCCTTAGCCTATTTTTATTTGTCTTGGTGATTGACACATTGATGAGATAAATCAAGGTGAGGTGTTATGGTGTATGTTATTTGCGGATGACATAGTTCTGATTGACGAGACTCTGTTATTTGCGGATGACATAGTTCTGATTGACGAGACTCGCCGCGACATTAACAGTAAGCTGAAGATTTAGAAATAGACCTTGAAGTCTAATGGGTTCAGATATAGTAGGGTCAAGACAAAATACTTGGAGTGTATAATTTTAGTGATGTGACACATGAGACTGATGTGGAAGTGAGGCTTGACACATATGTCATTCAAAAGAGAAGAAGTTTCAAATATCTTGGACCTATTGATGTTACTCATCATATTGGTGCAGGATAGATGAAATAAAGACTCATTTTTAGAGTCTTATGTGATAAGAAGGTACCCCCAGAACTTAAAGATAAGTTTTACAGAGTGGTGGTTAGACCAACTTTGTTGTACGAGTCAGAGTGTTGATCAGTCAAGAAATCTCATTCAGAAGATGAATGTTGCAAAAAATGAGAATGTTGTGGTGGATATGTAGATATACTAGGAGAGATAGGATTAGAAATGAGAATTATCTAGGACAAGATAGGAGTGACTTCAGTAGAGGACAAGATGTGGGGAGCGAGATTGAGATGGTTTGGGCATGTGAACAGAAAATGCACGGATGCCCCAATGCGGAGGTGTGAGAGAATTGCTATCGATAATTTCAGGAGAGGTAGAAGCAGACCGAAGGAGTATTGGAGAGAAGTAATTAGACATGACATAGTGCAGCTTCAGCTTACCGAGGACATGATGTTACATAGGAGGTTGTGGAAGACACAAATTAGGGTAGAAAGTTAGTAGGTAGCCGTGTGTTGTCTTTCTGTTCATTCATATTAATAGTCGAGTATTGCTCCTATAGTTTCTTGTCCTTCAATTTATGTTACTATATGTTGTTTCTTGTACCCAGATTAGTGTATTATTTTATTATAGTTTCTGTGTTGTTACTATTTGCTTTTTTTGTTATTATGTGTTGGTTTTTGTACTTTCGTTACTTTTTTCAGGATTGATGTGGACTTTTTTTCTTAAGCCGAGAGTCTATAGAAAATAGTCTCTCTGATGTGAGGTAAAAGTAAGATTTGTGTACACTCTACCCTGCTCAAATTTTATTTTGTGAGACTACAATAAATATGTTATTGTTGATATTGTACAACCGATCTACGAGCATCAATCAGATAATTCTACCATTCTATGCTTTTGTGTAAAAGTTTATGTTAATTCAAGAAAACAGATAACACCATTGTGATTAGAATACAATTGCCTTTGATTTTTTCTATTTGTTATATAGGTACTTTCTCAAATTTAGTACGTCATTTATGTTTCTCTTATTCTCTTGCTTTCTCTCTCTATATATGCGGAAGTATATAGTATATGGTTATGTAGATAGAAGCACCAACAAAAAAAAAAAACTTTATATTTTTTTAAATATGTTTGTTTAGTAGAAAAACATACGATCTATCATACTATTATTTAGGGATAGTTATGCAAAATAGTCATTCGGTCATATTATTTATCAAAAAAATAGTCTTTCTTTACTCTACCAAAAAATGGCAACCTTCTCTCCTTCTTTTCTTCTTCCTCCCTTCTGCTTTTGCGTCCTCCTCTTCTTCCTCCCTTCTTTCTTCTTCTTCTTCTTCAACCTTACATGTCCTTCTATGTCTCAACCCATGTTTGCTCTCTGCTATATATATATATATACTTATGCATAGAATCATTAATCATTCTCTTTGCCTTTACTTCTCAAGAAATTATTACTAATTAGCTAAAATGGTGAGGTCTAAGGTAATCAGAGAAAAAAAGGTGAAGGGAGATCGTTATAAGCGTACGCCGATGAGAAAATGGGGTAAATGGGTCGCGGAAGTAGGGCAACCCAAGAGCTGTGACAGAATATGGTTAGGCTCTTATGACACACGACAGAGGAAGCGGCGAGAGCTTACGACGCGGCGGTGGTTTGCTTACGTGGACCATCCACGATGATCGATTTTCTGGACGATCCACCGCTCATTCTGTGTGATGATACATAATTACATAATTATTTATATAATATTGATACACACTTAAATATCATTTATACAATAGCGATACATATTTATACATCATTTATACAATATCGATATACATTTATACACCATTCATATAATATCGGTATACGTTTACACACCATTTATACAATATTAATACATTACATAACTTTTATACATTACATATACATGCGGCTATTTTTTATAATTTTTTTGTGTGGTTAATTTATTTTTGGGCTATTTTTTTTGTAAAAAAAACTTGGCTATATTTGTTGTAAACTAATTAGTTTATGGAAAAATTACTTGGTTGAGTACTTTTTAATAAATAATTACTATTTTTAGCGATACTTTTTATTTATTACCATCTATAGCAATATAGCAATACATAATAATACTATGATAAATCAACATTATGTATTAAAAGTGAATTATGCATGCAATATAAATGTATTATAAGTGTTTTAAAATGTATTATGCTTGTTTGGTAAGAAATTAACACAATGTATTATAAGTGTATTAAAGTGTGTGATAAATGTATTATCCATGAATAAAACTTGTATTATATGTGTTTTATAAATTGTTCTGTGCAATATGTATTAAAATTGAATTATAAATGTCTAGTGAAAAAAAAATCATTACTATAAATGGTAAATATTTTCTTAATATAACATATCTATATAAGTTTCCCTTAGTTTATTGTACATATTAAAATTATTCCTACTATTTATCAATTTGGACCCTTAAATGACTTATGCCATGATATGAAGATGATATGTAAAGATTTTGACAATAATGTTATTTGGGGTGTGCATTATTTGGATTAAATCGAAAAACCAAACCAAATCAAACTGAATTTTAATTTGGATTGGTTTTTTGGTTTTCTGGTTTGGTTTCGGATTAAGAATTTACTTTTTTTGGTTTTTTGGTTTGATTTCGAATTTAGAAAAATAAAACCCAAATAACCAAAAAAACCGAATTTATATATATATATATATATAATATATATATATATATATATATGTATGTATGTATGTATATATATAATACTCTAATAAAAAACTAAAAAGGCAATTATGATTTGGTTTATATTTTTTGTTTGGGCATCCATTGATATATTTTTAGGTATTGTGTTTTAATTTTTTATTCATCACTTATTTTAGAAAGTATATTTAATTGATTCAATATTATTACTTCTCCTTGTGTATAGTTTTTATTTTTTTTAACATGCAAATATAACTTTGATTATGTTATTAATTATTAACATAACCGAATAACCGAACTGAAAAAACCAAATCGAATAGAGAAAAACCAAACCAAACTAAATTTATTTTGGCTCGGATTATGTTGCACTTTTATAAAACCAAAAAACCAAAACCGAATAATATAAAACCAAATCGAAAAAACGAATGCACACCCTAAATGTAATAGAAATTATAACGGGGTAATATACTACCAAGCATGTTTTTAATCAAAGAATTCAACTTTCTTTAGCTGAAAATGAAGCATATATATTCTTTCAAATTCATTCAAAATAATTTTATGTATGTTATGTTTTGCAATGACGATTAAAAATCATATAGGATCGAATATTTTTCTAATATCGAATTTATCTATCAAAAAAGTATTTTTTTAAATATGATCAGCTTTTACATTGCACTTTTAAGAAATATCAATAAATTGATGCGAAGACATGACCATAATTGCGCCATCGAAATAGATAAAGAAAACATACACTATGAATACCATCTATAAGGAAGTATATTAGATGAAATATAATTTGCTACGTGATTGTACCTTACAAAATAAGTCATAATTGCATGTATTTAATTTAATTTTGATTCTTCATCCTCGTAAGTTTAATCATATACAATCATTTTAGGACTGTTCAAAATCGAACCACATCGATAAGCCTACCGTAAAATTGACTTATTGGTATTGGGTTATCGGATAAACGGTTAGTGAACAGATTAAAATTTTATAATTAATGGCCTATTGATGCGGGAGCGAATTACTCAATTTTCTTATCGGATAAATCATTAACCCGTTAAGAATTATCATACTAACACTTTTACTCCTAGATATATAAAGTACTCCAACGTTGAATGTGCACAAGTAGACACTTAAACTTATATAAAATTGAACAAGTTAACACATGCATCATATATGGCGTCCTATGTGGCAATTCACATCCCTACGTGACGTCCAACGTGTATTATGTCACGTAAGACGCGTGTGTCTACTTGTTCAACTTTATACAAGTTTAAGTGTCTACTTGTGCACATTCAAAGTTGGAGGGCATAAATGTAATTTGAGGCCAAGTTAAAGGGCATGTTTATGTATTATGCCTATTATTAATCCTCACTAGTATACGTGCCCGCGCGATGCGCGAATTATTTCTAACTTAAAAGATGAAGAGAAATAATACAAATATGTGTATATGAAATATGTGTTTTATTATAGAAATATTTTATTCTCAGTTTTTGTGGATCATTCTTATTACACACTAACATTTTGTATTGTATATAATATATTTTGCTTCATTACTGTCATCTTCTTGAAATAATATATAGTTGTTTATACTTCAGAGCAATATCCGAATAAGAAGAAATAGTTTAATGTTGACGATTATTCTGCACGTACATCAAAAATAAAATAATTTTTGAAAAGCAATATTGTTCTTTGCCTTGATTTCGTAAAAATTTCTGAAAGCAAATAATACCTCATCATGTAGCTGAAAAGTTAGAGTAGTGTATAATTTTATTTGAAGAAATCAATGCATCTCGCGAGTACATATACTACTTTAATTATCATCCTCGAAACTTCATTTAACATTTTTTAAAAACTAAATTTTGGAGCTATGGCAAAAATTTCTATTATATAAAAGAGTGAAAATGGAACGACCAAGATGAAAAAGAGTAATTTTTCAATTTTTATTAAAACAATACTTTAATCCTATCAAGAAAGAGGTCTAGCAAGGTCAAATGATGCTTTTGGAACACTTGTTTGTTAATTAATATTTATTTGATTTGTTTATAAAAATTAACTCATATTTATTTAAAAATTATTTAACTGTCATCTTATTTTGTAATCTAATATATACCTAATATAAACAATATATATAAAACTAAAGAAAATGAATCATATAATCATGAAATGACTTTTCTTCCTTATCTTTTATTACATTATTCTTTGTTTAATATTATTATATTATTTATGACTTTTTTTTTACTTTTTAAATTGTTTAAATTTATCTATAATCATTTTTAGTATTTTTTTACTTACTTTACTTTATTATTTAAATCAATTTAAAGTGGGAAAAAGGTCATACATACCCTCCATTTCAAAAGTATCACATTTGTAACTCTGTCATTAGCGAAATAATTAAAATTTATATTTATTGATTAATTAAAAAATAATTAAAATTAAATAAATTTGCCACCTAACAAATTAGTATTGAAGCTCATTCAAATACGATGATCAAATTCATAACAAATATTATTTTAGTTATTGATTAATAAAAAATAGTATTGTAATATCAGAATATGCCATAAAGATTTCACAAGAAAAATGTGTATTATTTAAATTTGGATATTGCATAAGAATCCTATCTGAAGTATTAAGATTTCTTTTTATTTCTTGTGATCTTGTTATTTTTAATAATATATGTTGAACCCAAATATGATATTTAGTAAGTAATGAGAAAAATTAAAAAGTGAAAAATTTATATACGTATTGAGATCTTCAAAAATAAATTTATTAAAGTAGATAAAAGGATACTGAAATATACAAAAGAGAACTTCATTCAAATTGATAAGGAGAGTCCATATTTAAAGTTGTGATCATTATCCAACAAAATTATAACTTATTTAAATTGATTTTTTTAATTAATTCAATATAATTTTAAAAAAGTAATATATAAATTATGAAATTGAAAACGATAAATGTAAGAAGTTATAATCATTTGTAACCACTTTATCTTTAAAAGTACGTTTAAACTTTTAGCAACTTTGAATTCAAAATTTTGTTTAGTTTAAAAGTAATGTTGTTAAGTTTAAAATTAATTTGTTAAGTTTTAAAACTTCATGAAAAATAGGATTTTTTTTATAATTAATTTTGTTCTAATTTTTAGCATCATTTTTCCTTTAATTGACATGTTTCTTCTATATATGATGTACTTAAATTCATTCACGTTCCCTTAAATTACATAAATATAATTCAAAGTCATTTATTTTTAATAAAGTAATTGATAAGTTAAATTAACAATGCACGCTATAGACTAAGAGTTAGTCGTAAAAATAATCACTTCATTGTAATGAGAAAGTTAGAAAACAAAACATAGAATAAAAGGAGGAGGAGTATTTGAACATATTCGACCAATAAATTGATTGAATATTATTAAAATCAAATAAAGAGAAATTCAAATGTATCTTTTATAATTTACGCAATTCAAATACACTTAAATTTATTAAACATCACAAAAAATTATATATTAAAATAGAAAAATAATAGGAAAAATATGCCATCTCCACATGTAAAATAAGTACTTATTTAAATTTGAATACTGCATAAACAATTCTACGTATTTGGAAAATTTAAAATTATATTTTCTTGTGATTTTCTTGTTTTTAATAATAATATTATAATAATTTTAGTTTTCATGTAGGCAATTTATTTTCATATATTCTTCCAATGCCACTAAATTAGGGGTGCAAATATTAGTGAAATAATGACTACAAAATGTGATAATATTTATTTTATCAACTTCGATCTTTGTTTCCTTATACCTATTATACAATTCAGTAACACCATTGGCGTGTATTATGTAATATAATGTATTATGTATGTGTGTGTAACCGGCAACGTGATAAGAGGAAATGGGAAAGGGACGTGCAGGTGGGGTGAGTTTTTGGTGGTGTGCAGTTGTTTGGCTAGTTTTATTAGGATAATTTTATTTTTATTATTATTTTTGTCTTCTTTCTCCTATTTATTCTTTGTCCTTTTTTTCTTATAGATAAGAATAAAATGTAATATTTTATTAGTTAATTACTTATGATTGACAAAATTAATTATAAAATATTAGCAAATATAAGGAAAGTGAAAATTAAATTATGTAATTTTGAAATTGTTAACGATTTTTTAAATAATTAAGTAGATTTCAACCAATAAGGATAAATTAAAATAAAATTTAAAAAATTTTAAACAGACATATTTTAAAGTTTCTATTTTTGGGGGACTTTTAAGTATATGAATATACGGTTTTTTTTTTAAGTTTTCTGTAGAATTTATATTTAAAAATATTTAAAAAAATTAAAGTATTTGAATTTACGTTGAATTTTGAATTTTGGTTATTTTGTAGAAGTTTTGAAAGTTTCTATTTTTTGGTATTTTAATTATGATGTAGACTTTAGATATTAAAAAAGTAATTTTTTTTATTAATATAATATGCTGAACATTTTTGTTCTTATTTATATTTTATTACATAAATAATAATATTAAAAAAATTATATACATAATAATAATAAAAAAATTATCCTAAAATGTGCTTCTAGCATTTAAAGAAAATATTCATCTTTGTTTTTTTAAGATAAAAAAAATGAGTGTTAATTTCCTGTGTTTGTTATTTTAATATTTATTTCGCATTTGAAAGATATTCATGTACATCATATGTGTAGGAACTTCTGATTCTGTAGTTACACATGCGACAAAAGATAAACATAATATTAGTTATAAATAATAATAAATAATACTAAAGTTAAATCAAGGATGAAAATGTATATATACCTTGAAGATTTGGTAAACTCCTTTATATATTTTGGTTATTCATCGTAGTTGTTCATTTCTCAAATATTCATTTCGCATTTGTGAAATATTTGTATGCATCATATGTAGAAACTTCAAATTCCTTAGTTACATATGTAACAAAAAATAAATGTAATGTTAATTATAAACAAAATAATAGTAATAATAATAAAAAACATATCTCAAGATTTTTGAAAGTTCTTAATCTGCATGATAGAACTTTGCTTGAACTTTTCATTGTTTCAAAACATTTGAATCAATCAGAAGAAGTAAATTATTATTTTTTAAAAAAAATATAAAGGAAATGCATTTTATAGTGAGTCTGTGAAGAATGAAGGTAGTGAAGATGACGATTTAAGCAATATAAATACTTCAAAATTACAAAATTACAATGATTTAACAATCAGTAATGAAAATAATCATTATAACACAACAAAACAATAATTATAAGTAAATAACATGGGGTAATATTGCATTTTATACCATCAATACAAATTTTTAGATTACATAAAGGTAAGAATGAACCCTGCTTTCAACTGTCTATATATTTTATTTATCGTGCAGTAGAACTTTTATTCTGTCAAAATTGAATTGCCTGTGCTCGTTCTCTTTTTGTTTTACAACAATGTTTCTCTCTTGGTATGCATCACGTTCTTCTCATAAAAAAGACGAAATAAAAGAAGCAGCCAAAGAAATATATGAAATATGAAATTTAAAAGAACAGTAAAGAATTTAATATCCAAAAAAGAAATGATACCTCTAACCGTTATGCAGTTTCGTTTCAGTTTCTTTTGTTGATCTGTATATTTTAATTTTAATGTAGAAGATAAAAGGAAGAATTTTGAACAAAAACTAAAAGATCATGAAAAAAATAAATATGAATCCATTTTGTCCCTCTTTTGTAAATATATATATAGATTGTGCATGTGTGCGTACAGTATTACTGTGTTAGTGTGTGCCGGGGAATAGGGAAATAGGATAACGTGCAAGTAAGGTGAGGATTGTGGGGCAGTTAATATAATATAAATATTAATTAATTATTTCTAGGACAACTGAAATACAGAAAAATTTAAAAATTTAAACCAAAATAAAATGTAATAATGATAAAATATTAACTAATTATTTCTAGAACGATTAGAATACATAAAAGATTAAAATCTAAACCAACATCGAATCTAATTAAGAAAATTATTAAAATTAGTGTTGTGTTTGATTTATGTACATGTGTGGGTAGTATTGTCTTTTCTGTATTTGTATTTTTTTGTTTCTAATTTTTGTTTGAAATATATTAATATAAAGAATTATTTTTTTACAATATTCCATGTCTTTTAAAGTAATATTTTATTTTAAATTTCAATTCTTAAATATTTAGAACGTGGATAATGATAAAATAAAAAAATATTTACTTTGAATTAATAAGGATAAAGTTGAGAAGTTGTAACTACTTTGAATTCAAAATTTTAATTTTTTAAGTTTAAAAATTGTATTTAAAGAATCTGCAATTACTATTACAAAATATTTAGGAAAAGTACGATTTAAATTGTACAATTTTTAAATAATTACATAATTTGTATTGCTAGTAGTTTAAAGAAAATATGTAAACCATGATTTTTACTTTTTAATATTTTAGATTCCAAACGAAAGTAATTTAGGTTTGTCATTTTCTTTTTAATAAATAACTTGAAATGTATTTTAAAAATAGATAATCATCAATGTGATTTAAAAACGGTTATAACTTGAATTTTTTTAAAACCGTAAATAGTTAAAATAACTAAAAAGATTAAAAAGTGATTTTATTTTTTTTAAAAGCTGTAAAAAATTAAGGAAATACTCCCTCCGTCAATCTTTACTTGTTCACTTTTCTATTAGCACAAGGATTAAGAAGTAGTAAATGATAAGAGTAATTTTACCATATTACCATTTGAATATAATAAATTTAATGTTTTGGGAAATGCATTAGATAATGAATTGTATTTAATACCAAGGGTAAAATGGGTAAAAATAAGTAAATTATCCATTGGTTTTATAAATTAGACAAGTATTGTTGGACATCCCAAAATAGAAAAGTGGACAAGTAAAGATGGACGGAGGGAATACAAACTAACAAACTATTAACTAACCTAACTAAATTGTCCTAAAAACTAAGACGTGTCATCATCCTACCCACTTGACAACATCCTAGGCTAGACTTTTCTCTTTTTAAGTATATATATATAGAACACTAGGCTAGACTTTTCTCTTTTTAAGTATATATAGATATATAGATATAGATGTCCCATTAATTCATTTAGTATTCTGCCGCTCCTTGCTCTCTGTTTTGGTGGTTCTCAAGTTTCTTTGCTTGTTCTTTTCTCTCTCTGTCACTCCATTTAACACAGTGAAATCCTCTTTTTTCTAAGGTGCATACATTTAATTCATTGAAAAAGAAGGTATCGTGGAAATTAATCGACACACCACTCGATAACTGCTAAACCGTTACCAAATTAGTCGATATCTTATTGGTTGACTAGTTGATTAGTACACTGAAAATTTGATAATCAATAAGCCAAATTATTAAGCATAATTATTCGCTCAATCTGCCTGATAAGCAACCCTAGATGGATTAACAACGAAATTAGTAATAAATTCCAGGTTTTTTCTTAGTAAGGCTTACTTTATTCGTACATATATTTTGTTTTAATGATACTATCATTTTGTAAAATCATGTATTATACTACTCGACATGTAAGTGTACGCGTTGAAAAACTAGTATCATATTTTCACAAAAATGGGTCATATATTTGACTTTGGCCTTTTCTATTATAAAATAAAATCTACGTATATATGTACTCCCTCTAAAGAAGTGTAGAACTAATACTGGCAAGTAAAAAGGATTTTAGTATTTGTCATTTAAAGAAATACTTTTCTTAATTTATTAGCAAAGACTTTAGACTTGTTAAACCCTTTTCTTAGTCTTTTCCTATTCCTATACAAACCCCAATCATTCAATCTCTTTTATATTAAAGGAGCCGAAATAATAACCCAAGGCATCGTTTCTCTCTATTGTCACAATCCAATCCCAATTGCCCTTTCCCTCTGTTATTCTAGAGACTTCTTTCTCAATAACAATGGCGTCCGATCTGGAGACTAGGGCTAAAGAGGCTTTCATCGATGACCACTTTGAACTCGCCGTTGACCTTTATAGTCAAGCCATATCTATGAGCCCTAAGAACCCTGAGCTTTTCGCCGACCGTGCTCAGGCCAATATCAAACTCAACTACTTCACTGGTATAATCCTTTTTTCTAAAACCTAATTATCAATCCGTTTATTATTTATTTGTTGTTGATTAGTGACATACGGCGTTTGATTGTATTGTTTTTGCTCTGTTATTGATGTCCGCGATTTACTGAATCGGTAAAAAAGTTTTGGTGTGGATTTGTGCTTGGTTTTCTTCTTTGCGCATACTTGTTTCTGTGCTTGATTACGGTGTTTTATTTGTTTTGCTTTGTTATTGCTGTCCGCGATTTATACAATTGGTAAATAGTTTTGGTGTAGATTTGTGCTGGGATTTCTGCTTTGCGCATAGTTGTTTCTGTGCTTGATTACGAAAGTTAATTACCGCGATATGCTACTTGAGTGCGTGTTTTTTTTTTTTTTTTTTTTTTTTGGGTTTTCCCCTTTTTCGATTACGGTTTTGCTGTGTTGTTGGTACACTTATATTAGATCCGGTGTTTGTTTTAGGACCTGTATTTCTGTTACTTGATTAGTGTTAGATTTAGAGAGCCTTGTGAATCCTTATTTGACTTGGAAGTTAAATTTTTTGGTAGAATGGATAAGGAGGATTCACAAAGCCAATCCCTATTGCCTCTTTTTTGGTAGTAGAAGAAGCTGTGGTTGTGGAAACTTTTTTCCTGTGGTATTTTTTGCTAGCTTTATTGATAACAGCGAGGTTAGAGAGATCCCAAATTTAAAATTGAATATTTATAGTGCAGAATTAAAAATAGAAAAGAATCAGAAAACTAGAAATAAAGATATGGGGAATTCGAAGGAACAATCCAAGAATTTCCAAGGATATGATGTTCTAAAGCCTTGACAAGATCCAAGTAACAACACATAGATTTATGAGAAGAAATCTAACGCCTTTACTTGAGAAAACGAATCAAAACGATACATTCGGATCTTGACCCCTTTATGAGTAACTTAAGACAACAATTAGTATGTAGAAACTAATCGCCTCCTTAAGAACTAAAAAGGAATTAAAGATATCACAAGAAGAAATTACTTTATACCTTATGATACTAGCAAAGGTTGAAAGATAAATTCTCAAAGTACAAGTAACAAAGGTTCAAATGAACTCTCAAAATATTATTAATCTCAATGTAATGTGTTTTCATGATTGAAAGGATAAAAAAAGTGGTTGCTAGCCCTAATAAAACCATAAAAGAACAATCTAGAACTTAGGAAAATAAAACCCTAGCTTGGTGGCCAAATGTAAAAACTAGAATCCTAATATTTGTCATGGGTCTCCTTGGAGCTTCTAAAGCTTCATCCTTGTCCTTCAATGGAGGAGAGCTTCCATGGATGCTATAATTTATAATGTTCTATAAGTTTGAATGAGGTTCATTGGTATCACATCCTGGAAAGACATCTCTATATGTCCGATTATGTATATGTATGCATCAAAGTTTTATATTTTTCTGAATCCTACTTGTATGTGTCTGCATACATCATCATATTTCACTATATACTGTTAATTGTAACATCATTTTATGTTACTAATTATTAATTCTAAGGTGGGTTGCAATTGTAATAATGTTTCTATGTGAACAGAAGCTGTTGTTGATGCGAACAAGGCCATTGAATTGGATCCTTCAATGTCAAAAGCTTATTTGCGTAAGGGGTGAGTATATAATTATCTTTCTATTTTAGTATCTTGTTTGTGAATCTTGTTTAGGTTTTCTCGCTGATTGAATTTTGTGGGGTTTATTACCTATTCACTACATGTTTTTTGTTGGTCTCATATCATGTGCTATGGTATTGTTCTCTTGATATAACAATATTCACCTGAATACTGACTTGGTGATTTAGCTCATGTAACTTGGGATGTTGCAATAGGTGATGGTGAAATTAAGATTCGTCATTTCATGATTTATTGGTTTATTGAATATGCCTGATTTTCATCATCTTCCAAGAAGACTGTTGCAGCATCATAGATTTTTCCACCACCGCACACCATTCCACCGCCATTCCCCAAAAATGTTACTACAGTACCATGTAATCATTATTATGTAACACACCCTCCATTCCCTTTTACTAGTCCAGTATACTAAAAATATTTTTTTCCTTTACTTGTCCAATTTAGCAAATCAAGGGTGATTTGTTATTTTCCTCCAATATTGTCATTATCATTAAGTACCCACACTTCCCAATCATCGCTTTGTTGATGGAATTTTAATTACCATTAATAAGGATAATTTAGTAAAACGAACTCTTAACAAATGATTTTTTAAGGGAAGTGAAAAGTCAATACTCGACTAAAAAGCAACAGAGGGGGTACTTTCTTAGCTTTTACCTGCACTTTTTTGATAAACAACAAAGACAGTGAAACAACACTATTTTTTGCAGTAACACTTGCTATCTATCAGTGCTTGTTTTATTAGATAATGTGTTGTTGAATTAATTTCCTTTTTTGGTACTTTTCTAGGTTGGCCTGTATGAAACTTGAAGAGTACCAAACTGCAAAGGCAGCTTTGGAAACTGGTGCTAGTTTAGCACCGGGAGAGTCAAGGTTCACAAAGCTAATAAAAGAATGTGATGAACGCATTGCAGGTAAATTAGTGCTTTTGAATCTGTCTCTTCTAACATTTCCCAAATCCTATCAATTCTGACATCAACTCATGGCATCTATGGCGACTTGGTGACATCAACTCATGGCATCTATGGCGACTTGGTGTACTATATTTTACTATGACAAGCGGTTTTATGATGATATGAGAAATTTAGCTGTTTATAGTTAAAGAAACTACTAAAAGTCACGATTTTCTTTAAATCATTGTGGTTGTTTTCCTGACAGATTTATGTGTATATCTTGCTATTCTAATGGAATATTTAGTGCTTATTAAAACTAATTGACGGTCTTTGCTCTAAATTCAGAGGAAGCTGGCGAACTGCCTAATCTGTCGGTGAATAAAACCTCGGCTAATGTTGTTGCACCTCTTGCATCTGAGATGTCGGACAATGTTGCTACCCCTATAGGTGCTCAACCAACTGTCAACCTGTCCCAACAAGGATCTGCTGCCAAACCAAAATACAGGTTATGCCAAAACCTTTGTTGTGTTAGTGAATTGTTAAGTTTGGTAACTATGAGATAGTACCTTTTGACAGGGTAAATAATCTTATCAGTGTGGGAATAATTCTGAGGAGGTGGCTGGGGTCTTTATTGGAAAACATGGGCTAATCTAATGTATGTAATTGCAGACATGAATTTTATCAGAAACCAGAGGAGGTGGTGGTGACTATATTTGCCAAGGGCATACCAGCCAAGAATGTTGTTGTTGATTTTGGTGAACAAATAGTATGTTTTACCATTTTATCCTGTTGAGATAATTTTATTCAAAACTTGGATGACAAAGTTCTCATTTTTTTCTTGGTTGCTTTACAGCTTAGTGTTAGCATTGATGTGCCCGGTGAAGAAACTTATTCTTTCCAGCCTAGGTTGTTTGGCAAGGTGAGGCTAAGCTTAAAATATGGCTGTGATATTTCTGGCCGGAGCTCCATTTAAAATTTCTGAAATTGTTTCCTGAGTAATTGAAGATGCTTACTCTGTGATCTCATGCTGGTCCTCATGATTGGCAGATAACACCTGCAAAATGCAGATACGAAGTGATGTCTACCAAAATTGAGATCCGCCTTGCGAAAGCTGAACCGTTGCAGTGGACATCTCTCGAGTATACAAGGGAACCTGTTGTAGTTCAGAGGCCTATTGTGTCATCAGGTAAACCTGCTTGCTCGTCTAATATGTTGTTCTGGCTATCAGGGGGTTCCTCTTCCCCCCTTCACATGATTGCCAATTTTCAGTGGTTTCTTCATGTTTACTTAAATGGAGTCGCTTACAATGACCAATGAATTTTGTTACCAAATGTGATGGCTTACTATTGTTTTGCATTTTACAGCTGCCCCGCGGTCCAGTTATCCCTCCTCGAAACTGAGAAATGTGGATTGGGATAAACTAGAAGCTCAAGTGAAAAAAGAGGTATTTAAAACATTACAGTCTCGTCTTTGATGTCCTTGTCTGGAGACCACAATATGCTCTGCAGTTTAGTTTCTAAGTCCCTGAATGCTTGGTCTGTGTTCCAGGAAAAAGATGAAAAATTGGATGGAGATGCGGCATTGAACAAATTTTTCCGAGACATTTACAAAGATGCTGACGAGGACACCAGGAGAGCCATGATGAAATCCTTTGTAAGTCTGATCCCTTCTATATACTTTATGTTAATATACTTAAAAAAGGAATGAGAAAAGACATAGTTTGCCCCCTGAAGTTATCCAGAAAAGTCATATACACACTTAAACTTTATGGGTGACCTATCACCCTCCTATTCTCGTTTAAAGTGAATTTTTTAGGACCCTCAAATGTCACGACCCGATTTTATCTTGGCTGTGTATGCACGCGCGAATACATGTCATTTGCACATATTTTTATTTTTTTTTTCTTTTTTTTTCTCAAACAAACTAACAATCACCATTTCCCCCCAAAAAAATTAAAATCTAAATTTCTTTCTTCACTCCATTCACCTAACGAAAAAATAATCTCCAACACCTTCCACACTAGGTGCCGGAACAAAAATTCCGGTGAAGCAACAACAGAACAAACGAGGAACGGTACAAGGAAAAAAGGGTCACCGGAGAATTTTTCAGGCGGGCTATCCGGTGATTTTCCGGTGACTTGAAATCATAAAACAATCAATCTTTCTTTAATTTTACAATAAGAATCTATATATAATTGTATACCCAGTGAATCTTCCTTTCAAAATGGTCTAAATTAAAGAAGGGGGTGGTATAAGGAAAGGGGTCGCTGGTGGAGGATTCATGAATTTTTTTTATCACCATTTTGGATGACTTTAGGACGATGAAAGGTTATAGACAGAAAAAGAAACTACAATTTCATATCAAGTAGCAGAAAAGAAAGTGATGGAGATGGCGGAGAAGGAAAGGGCCATGAACGGGGAGGCGTGCTAGAGCAACAATGGTGGTTTCAGTGATAAGAAAGAAAGAAAAAAAATAAAAGGAAAAAGAACTAAAAAAAGAATTTCAAATTAGATGTAATTAATTGTATAGCAACCAATTGAAAGCTGACACCTGGACAATTTGGTCTGTTTTTAGCATGTTTTATGCCTTTCACGCGCTACTAGGAAAGTGCTAACACTTTCACTGCCACATCATCACACAGGGTGCTAAAAAATTCACTTTAAACGAGAATAGGAGGGTGATAGGTCACCCATAAAGTTTAAGTGTGTATATGACTTTTCTGGATAAATTTAGGATGTAAACTATGTCTTTTCTCAAAAAGGAATAGCTATACTAGTTTTCATGGTGGACATAAGTGTCTCTGTTCTGATGGACATAATCTTCGTAGGCCAGTGCTTTGGGCTAGTACTAGATGTTACTTAGCTCTCTCTTTTGCATTTTCCTTTGGGGACGATGCCTACCAACCTATAATATTGTTGTCTTCTTTTTCCTTTTTAAATACCTTAAAACATCCTTAGAGAACATCTCACAACACTTCCTTATCCTTCTGCACCATTTGTCATGTTTCAGCAGTTCTCTTTCTCAACTGTCTGTAGCTTATCTCAAGTTTTCTTGTAAAAGTTGCCTGTCAGATTTAAGTCGTTATCCTCTCACTGATTGACTTGTAAACTTGGTAATTTGTTGCATTTCTTCCTCGCCGACAACTCTTATTAACACAAGTGAAGAAGCGTAATATGTTTTTTTTCATACGTGCTGCCTCTCAGGTGGAATCTAATGGGACTGTTCTGTCCACAAACTGGAAAGAAGTTGGCACAAAGAAGGTCGAAGGAAGCCCTCCGGATGGCATGGAGCTGAAGAAATGGGAGATCTAGAGTCAAGCTCTTGTTCATCTTTTTTGACTTTGTTTTTCAGCTATGCCATTCTTGCTATTTTATTGTAGAAGTTTTTGTTCATATTTTCTTATCTAAGGTTTTAAATTTTGTTCTCTGCTGTTGGATTGAGATTCCTGAACTCGCTCACAGCAATATACCTTTTGTGAAGTGCGTTCGATTTGTGGACAGGTTGTCTTTTTCCTTTTTCTTTTCAAGATTGTGTTCTTGTTAGAATTTCATTTTGTTTTTCCAAGTCTTATCCCCTCCTCTCAGTAACTCCCCAAGGGGGAGTTTCCCTTCAAGGACGAAAAGGATCTTCTGCTGGAGGATTCTTGTATTGTGAAACTTCAAATGTTGGTAGGTAAATTTCCTAGAGTCATTAGTTTTGAATTATCAATGTGTGGGGGAATTCCAGGTTTCACAATTTGGTATGCAGCAAGCAATGGAGGAGGTTATCTTCTTCAGTTCTGCATTGATTGCTCGGAACGAACACTTTCCTGTACCACTTTTTCTTCTTCTTGATGAATTCTTGTACTCAATAGGGGTTGGTTGGTTAGAGTTATGAAGGTATTAGTAATGTAGGGATTAGTTATGAGAAGATTTATGTATTGTTTTATGTAGGGGTATTAGTTATATACAAGGACTAGTTGTTCATGTATTAGTTATTTCACTTTCTATTTTGCATAAAATAATATATAGATTTTCACATAACTTATACATGTATTAGTTATGCAATTGCAAATCAAACACTATAATAATTTTATACATGAATAGTTTACCTCTTAACCAGTTATTAAACATAGTATTACTTATGCAGGATTTGATATCTGAATAACTCACCTCTAAATCAGCTACCTAACAACCCCTAATTGCTTATGCATCCTCTCAAATTGTTGAAAGGACAGTAATTACTTGAAAAGCATTTTAGATGGATGACAATCAATGTTTGGTTGATTATAAGCTCGTTATTTTGAATATATGAATTATGATATGTTGTTTTCAACTTTTAAATTACTTTTTTACGTAATTTAAGTAACACTTTGTCAGCCGGTGTTATTCCATATGAATACACTTTTCTCAAGCCATTTCTTGATGTCAGACTAGAGTCAAGCTACACATACTCGTCTTTTCTTTTCTTTTTAATTTTGCTCTTAATAATATATTCGTATAGATCTAACATGCAAGGTTAAAAATTAAGAGATACTAATAAGAATTTTTATATGTTATATGTATAATTTATGTATTCAATTTTGTTATTTTTAAATTTTCGTATCTAATCTATAATTTAAGTCTAATATTTTTCCCTACAAGAACGAGGGGATTATTTGGTTGGTGTACAAGTTGTGCTAGGATTGTAATGCACGAATTAATAATAATTGCAATATAAAAATTAATATAGAAATTCGAAGTATATGAGGAAAATATCTAAGTTTGAAGAGATGAGGACATGTTTGTTAATACTCATATTTTTATTACGTACATTATAAAATGATACGTAAATTTTCATTTAACTTAGTATTTAAATATTATTTACAAAATAGATAAATGGTACCCAAACAAGCTAGAAGTTACGTTTAAAAGTTTATACGATGGGTAAAATGGTAATCAAACAATGTATGTAAGAGTTACGGTCGCTCAATTTCTCCTTATTACAAACCAACCAAACGGGCCATTGTTCCGATACCCATTTTACCCGACCCGGAAGTTGAAAGATCCGAGTTGTCGCCATTTGTGGAATCTCTTAAATCAAACAAAATTCTCTCTACCTTTGAGCAGTCCACAAAGCTTCTCAATTAGTGCCACTAGCCAGTCAATCGATCAGGTATCTTCTTCTTCCTTGTTTCCATTTTATGAAAAATGTGCTTAGATTTTCATTTGATTTTGAAAAAAAAAATAGCTATCAAATATGAAATTAATGTGATTTTTGTGATAGGTAAGGTAATTAGTAGAAGATGCAGTTTTTCGGAGGATCAGAGATCAGCCCATCGCCGCCGCCACCGACAGTATCAGGAAATAATGCACATATGTTGTATGTATTCAATAGGAATGGAGTGTGTCTACTTTACAGGGAATGGAATCGGCCTCTTAAGACCTTAAACCCTCAGCAGGACCATAAGCTCATGTTTGGTTTGCTCTTCTCCCTCAAATCTTTAACTGCCAAGATGGATCCTACAAGGTTGTCTCCTTCTCTACTCTTTACTTAAACATATTGCCCAATTGGATTATTTTGATCTAACAAATGTATTTAGTATTGGAAATGAAATGGGTCATACTCCCCTGTTTCAATTTCAATTTATTTGTCTGGTTTTGACTTGACACGAAGTTTAAGAAAATAAATCAAGACTTTTGAATTCTTGTGGTCTTAAGCTAAAAATATGTAGAATGTACCAAAACGTCCTTTAATCTTGCGGTCTTAATCATGCGAGGTGGAAAGTTGAAATTAGAGAGTTGCCAAAAAAAGGAAAGATGCATTTTTTTTTGAAACGGACTAAAAAGAAAAATATAACAAACAAATTGAAATGGAGTAAATCATAGTAGAGCAGAAGTTTGAGACTGAGCCCTGAGGCATAGCTTATTGATTGGATTATTTGGTCAACCCTTATTCTCCTCCTTTCCCAACCCGTCTCCTAGGAGAACTTTTTCGTGTTAGGGCTAATTTTAAAGGAATAATGCCATAAAGATGTAGTCTCTTCTCACTTGAAATCTTTTTTTGGGCAGTGCTGAAAAAGGTAATCTTGGGGTGCCGCAATTACCTGGACAAGGATGTTCATTTCACAGCTTTCGTACTAATACATATAAACTCAGTTTCATGGAAAGCCCGTCTGGAATAAAGGTCAGTCAGTGGTCCATTGAACTGTTCTTTTTGACAAGTTCCACTGAAATTGTTCTAGGTCTTATCATACAATGATTGTTTTCTGTCAGGAGTACCATCATGTATGATTATTATAATTCCGATTGAAATTGTTCTAGGTCTCTTCCTGGTGCCATCTTTTGATTTTGACCAATTTATTTGTCGTAATACTTGAGCTACTCAAGGGCTAGTGGGCAGTTCATAGCTGTAGTGCAGTCACTATATATTTGGTCTATGATGAGGTTACATTTTGATTATGTTGCATATGTAAGCCTTATCTTACTAGATTGGGAGAAAAGATGGATAGTCTGGATACATTCAGTTGAAAGAACTAAAAGAATCAAGTAATATTGCTACTTATCTAATGTCTCCCCCAGACCCCACGTTGTGGGAATACACTGGGTATGTTGTTATTGTTGTTGTATCTAATGTCTATTCCAAGTGATTCAAGGATTTATAGGATAGAAAATCTACAGAATTTTGAAAAAGGAAATATCAAATTGAGAGGAGAGAAGCTTTACCAGTATATTGAAAAATCTGTAGGAAGATGTCCAATAACAATACGAGGCTATTTGTGTCGCTCACATGAATTTACATGAACAGAGAATAGAGAAGAGGTCTTTGAAGGAAAAAAAGAATATGCTGCAGCTTCTTCCTGATTCAATGAAGGAGATTGCATGATTTTGAACTCTGCTTCTTTGATGGGAACTTTGGTTTGGCTGCACGCATATATAAGCAGCCATCACTAGCCAACATCTGCCTAATCTTTGCAGCTTTGTGGCTTTCCTTCTTCATCTGGCATTACATTTGTCCATCTCATTCTCTGGAAGAAAAGTCATAACTCCTTTCCTTTATGTTCAATAAAATGGATTTTTTAACCTTCACATGCTTCTGTCACTGTTGGCATTCAAACTCTGTCAGTATGTGGTTAAGCTGCCAAGCTGCATCACTGACTTGTGGTGCATGTGTTTGAAGGAATTGAAGATTTACCCTATAGATAAAATATCTAGTCAGCTGAAAATTGAATCTGCTAATCTTAATGTTGACTATGATCTTAGTTCCTCGAGAAGAAGGGACAAATAAATAAAGAAATAAAGGGACACTATTCAGATCTCAAGTTATTTCTCGTGGAATGTGATTTGACATTTATTTTTTCCTTTTTGCACCATCGTTAGTACTGTTGGTAAGTCTGTAACTGGTACTTGATTTTGGTCATAGTGGTTGACTTCCTGCTACGTGGATTTCTTCTCAATTATATGAGTTATGAAGGTAGCTTGTAATTCTCTGAATTCTTCCAGCTTAAGAGCCCGTTTGGATTGGCTTTTGGCTTTTGACTTATAAGCCAAAAGCCATAGGTTAGAAATCCTAAGTTATGGCTTTTGGCTTATTTTTACCATTTTAGCTTTAAATCAAGTGCTTATAAGGACTTTTTTAAATGTACCCAAATACTCTAAAAGTGCTTAAAAGCTATTTTAGCTTAAAAGCACTTAAAATAAGGCAATCCAAACAGGCTCTAACTTGCCACGCTTGACACAAGCATTTCCCTTCATAGTATTTGAGGTCTCAGATGGTGTATTCTTGAAAAGATCTTGAAAAGAAAAAAAGCTTCTTTTTGATAAGGGAAGAAAGGCCGCTTCTCTGCACTTGGAGATAAATGTGGATAAAGGATCTGGATGAGAGGCACCATCTAGAGAATTTTGTATGCTAATGAATTTCATATTAGAAACATTGTAATATTAATGTTATTTCTTGTGTGAAGAGGGAATCCATGTCTTGCTAATTATTTGATAGCGGTTGTGATTAAATTTTGGTATTACTTTATCACTGTTTATGACTGTTTACGCTTTGTGCTTCTTTTCTCTTCTTCAATAGACAACAAATACATAATAGTTCTATTCGACTTAACAAGCATCCGGTGCATGTCTGAATTATGTTGCATTCTTGCAGATCATCCTTGTCACGCATCCTAGGACTGGTGATCTAAGGAAATCTTTGAAGTATATCTATAACTTGTATGTTGAATATGTGGTGAAGAATCCACTCTATTCCCCAGGGGCTCCTATTAAGTGAGTGCTTAATCCATACAGGTTAAAGCTATCATTGTTGTGCAGGATTTGCTTGTCTTATAACTGGTTCTGTTTAGGTTAAACCTACCTGTGCACAAGTTTTACTTGTCTTATTGCATTTTCTGCGAAAAAGTGAGTTTTGTAGTTTTTTTTTATTAACTTATGAAGGTAGTGTCTGGGCTTAGCTTGTGCGCACCTTGACTAATTCCACCAGGTACCTGCTATCTCCCACTAGACTAGGTACCAGGTAACTCTGCGTCTCTGCCCACCCAGACTTAGGCAGATGGAAGAAATCACCTAGTGTTTGAACTTGGGACCTCATGGTTTTTCCCCACTTCATTGACCACTAGACCACCCTTGGGTGCAAAAGTTAAAGTATGATGTTCCACCTTACCAGTATAATCATCTTGTATTATATATATGATGTTCCACCTTAGCATGTTATTCTAAAAGAGAAGTCCTTACTTGAAGAATAACGTGATGTTGGATAAACATGGTTCATTTCATTGTTAAATAAAAAGTGATATTGGGCAGATTTGGAAGGAGGTTTCCTACTTCTCGTTTAATCTGAGTATTGCAGTTAAAATGATGAACAAGTATCTGATAGAGGGATTACGATTAATGCATGATTGATGGTGATTTCAAATTCAAAAGAAATAAAGAAATTCGAGAACTTGCCACGAATTTCTGCCTGTTTGGTTGTTGAAAAATGGTTTTTGAGGCAGTTGATTTTAACAGTTCACGAAGGCTCTTCAAAGCATGAAAACTGTGAGGTTGCTGTATTGTATTGTGTTGAAGGGCAAATTTGTTGGGTCTTATCCTGTTCTTCTTCAGAAGCTTCTTCAAAATCTTGAACTTCATATATTATCTTGATTATATTTTATGCACATTCTTTTTTTTATGACCAAAATTTTATGTACATTCTATGCATGTAATTCGTATGTCTTCAATCTTTATTAGCATTCCCTCGGATGTGCATACTTCACATGTATGCTTGAAGAAGTATTTGCTTAAATGATCGTTGCGTTTTAGGATTCAACGGTTTTTTCTTCATTAAAAGAAAAGAAGACAAGAAGAAAATGATTCCCGGGCTGTACTATTGAGAATCACAAAATATTGCAGTCTCTTTTTCCCTCTGAAATGTCCAATGAGCAGATATATTGTCCCTGTTTATGTAGGTGTGAGCTATTTAATTCTACACTCGATCAGTATGTTAGAGGCCTTGGATAATTTCTCAAGGTACATTCTCATTGTTCATTATCCATAACTTGTTAAAATTTTCTACTTTATCAACTAGAAAAACGAACCTAGAGTTAACTCTACATAGAATTATTGTTTTTAAGCATTTCATTTTCTGATTTTCTCTTGGTGGATTACAATACCTTCAGGATCAATTGGATTCAGATATCGGATACTGCATTCGGCTTAGTTGTGCCTTTCAATTATGATTTTTTATCATCTGTGATGGAAGATGGCTCAGGTAGAGCTCAATACATTCTCGAAACTTGCTGCACCAACTTTGGACAAGTGTTGCGCCAATTGTGTTTGCCTAGTTACAGTATGATCTCATTTTGGTAACTTCAGTATATTGTCTTTCATGTCAGTAAATGTGTTGAAACAATAATACTTGGATTAGGTCTGTATTACATTCTTTCGATGCTGCTTATCCTTTGATTTACATGGTATGTATACACTAGTACGTTGAAGAACGGTAGAATAGTCCTTTTACAGATTTAAGATAGTTTTGCAATGGATGTGAAATGTTGCTTGCTTATTAGTATTGGATCTGGTAGGTACCTGTTCAAGATTTGCCTATTAGGTAAAGGTTCACACCAGCACAACTGAAGCTGATAGTTCTTTTCCTGAAAAATCCATTTTGCGAAATCGTAACCCTATATTTTATAGTATGTCCCATCTTTCTGTGGAATGGCATGGACATAAGTTTTTATATTCAAATTTGAGGAGATAACGTTTTAGAAGATCCTAGACTCTCTATTCTGATTTCGTCTTCCTAGTAACAGAATTGTTAACTCACCTTGATGACTGCTGGTCTGCTGCCATTGGATGTTATCTATTGTTAGATCCAAAATACTTCCAATTAGTTTGGTCCTGCTTTCCCTGAACAGGTTGCAACAAGCATTGTTCTATTTCCATTCTTATCAATGAACTACCATATATGTTGGAATATGTATAAATTATAATTTATACCCAAACATTTCCATTCATTACACCCATCTTTCCCTATTGGAATTCCTGTCGCCGCTGTCCATCCTTGTTATTAACTTGCTGTTTCAACATGTCAATTTAGTCATTTGAAATCTCTTTGTTACTGTACAGTAATTTAATTCACCCCCTTACTCAACAAGTTTTCATTTCCATTGGAAGTACTGTGTGTTGCTTTGAAGCTCCTTCGGTTCTTTCATGCACATTTTGCTTATTTTGGGTCCATTTTTTTTTAATCAGACCTAAAATTTACCACCATTCCTAATGTCAACTGTTCCCCCATCAGAGTCTCTCTGAACATTTTTAGTAGATTTTGCTCCTCTTTCCCAATTTTCTGCTTGAATGATGATAACTGAATTCAGTTGTTTGAATGAGGTGGTGAATTAACCATTAACACCTAACCCACCTACCCACTCATCAATCACGGTGTTCAGCTGACTTGCATTGATAGACCCCTATTGTATTGGAATTAGGCGCCCATCTTTTTACTGATTCAATATGCTTTCTGGTCACTCTAGTCCACTTCTTTTCGGGGTAGACCAGGGGTTAGGATTAGAGAATCATAAAAGAAACGTCTATGGGTTGTTTTGGTGCATGAATTAATGGCTTAATGAAATATTGAGAGTTCAAAAAGTATTGGACGGTGATGGTGTGTAGGTATTCATGTTTTTGGGTTCATGGAGAGGGTGACATTAAGCAGTATTTTGCAATCTCTGGCTGAAGGTGAAGCCAGTAAATGAGCTTCTTGTAAGTAACAAACTGAAGATGGATTTTCTACATATTAGAATCTCGATTATGACCTATTCATTGTTTTCACTTTACATTTCTGTTCATTAATTGAATAATGGATAATAATTGGTTAATGGTTCGCCTGCCGGTTTAGGTGCAGGTTATCTCACTATAGTAAAAGGCTTCTCAGTTACTTCTTAAATTGGATTATTTTCTTGCTATATCACTTCTGTATTTGTTTCTTCTGTTGTGGGCTTTATAAGCCTTCATGTATAGACATGAGATCCATTTTTTTGATCTCTTGATGAGCTTCGCTAAAGTCCACCCATTCTTCAACAAGTTGTGTATACAAGTCAGAAAATTCAGAAGTGGGGAAAAATAACGTGCGACATAAAAAGTTGGAGGTATTATCTCCTAGTTGTTGATGCCTTCAAAATGTACAGATTAAAGAACCATCCACATGGAAATTAATAGCCGACTGTGAGACTCGAATTTAGAATCTTTGTTTGCTCTGGTATCATGTTTAATTGTGTGATCATCTCATCTCATAAAAAAAGATTAAGCTGTTAGAGGCGACACACTTTTAATTACTTAATTATGTCGTCAATATTATTTAAAGTAATTTATGGTGTAGAATAGGTACATTGTCTTGTCAAGTCTCATAATAATTGGAGTAGGTTTTGCGATTGAAGTTGATGAATACAGACAATAGCTAGTAGCATTGTTAGTAAAGGCAAGAGCTATAAATTTTATAAAGTTATAAGCTTTGAACCATAACTTTTTTATGTTTACTATGTTCGAAATAAATTATATTTACACGAGTAAATAATATTTTTTAATACAAATAAAGAATTTGAGGCAAAGTTATTGTCTCTACTGAATCTGTAATTATTTCACTGGTTCTGCCCTGGGGTTGGGATGAATCCCTCCGGCGACCCTTTCTTTTAGAATAAACTGTCTTTGCCCCCCTTCAAGTGTTGAAATGATCCAAAATATGACCTTCCATTAATTGCTTGAAATTTGTAGTAACACGTGAACTATATATTCCTATTTATTTATATATTATATATGAATGAATGATTGTTTGGAAGTTTGTTTTTGCACTTTAACATACAGGCACCTTGTATTTTGTCTTTTATTCAAGGAAAGAAAATAGAAGGGGGATTCCAGTTAACAAGTTTTGATCTAAAATCAGTTCCCTAATTTTAACATTGAATGGTTCAATAATCGACTATGGAAAAGATCGTATGATGACATGTATCTTTCTCATATAAGGTAATTTATGTATATTGACACTCTGAATTTCTGTACATTATTAGTGTGTCTAAACTGTTAGAGCATGTAACTTATTTTCAAGTCTCACACTTTTTATGAACAACCTATTATTAGGTCATCTATAGTATAACATAGTTTTACACTGTTAGAACATAGAAGGTTTAAACTCATTATTTTTTTCTGTATGATTCTTTCTTAATTTTCTCTTCTCATATACTCACCATCTTAGTTGTTATTTCTTGTTCTTTCCCCCCTTTCTCTTTTTGTGGTTTGCGCAAATCCAGAATTTAAACTCAATAAGTTTAAGCTTGTATGGTCCTTACTTCATCATATTGGATTTAATTGAATCTGAATAATAGGCCACTTGGTAGTGGCGGGGTCAAAAAAATTTACTACTAAGAAAGTTCAGTATATGAAGTAAACACGCGAAGAAGTTAAAAGGGATTCATTATCTACTATATATATACATAAAAAAATATTTTAATCATATATAAATAGTATAATTTTTTATCGAACAAGATTCAGATAAACCTCATTGGCTCTACTTGACTCTGCCCCTGCCACTTGGTTGTGGGAGGTAGGGTTGGTCGGGTGAGACGATACATTTAGGGGTTGTTTGGTGTGACGTATAAGGTACAATAGCCCCGGGATAAAATGCAATATTATTTTATCATGCGTTTGGTTGGAGATATTAGTTAGTCCTGAGATTATTTGTCCCACCATTTATACCATAGGAATGAGATAAGTAATCCCATACACATGGTGGAATAACTAATCCCGAAATTAATTATCTCGAGATAACTTGTTTCCAACCAAACGATACCTTAGGGTGCAAGAGAAATAATAAGAAAAAGAAAACAAAAGGTTCACGTGGTAGCAAAAGATTTAGAAGAACCCGTGAACAAACACTGATTCGAGTTACAGAGATAGAAGCAAGCAAACAAAACCATACCAATTATCCATTGCCTTTTTCACTTTGTAGTACTACACCACCACTAGGCAAAGAACCCCCTACTGATTCATTTTCCCTTGCATGTTACCGTATTCGTGGCATCGTTTGACTTGAAATAAAATGTAAAAAAGAAAGTTCACTAAAACAAACTTTAAATATTTATATATAATTATTAGTTAAAGGTAATAAAGGACTAAAATTGAAAATTCTCTTATTATAAAAAGATGATATTTCTTATTTTTTTGAGATGGATTAAAAAAATATTAGCCTATGATATGTAACGACAAGATCATCGAATTATTCATACCCCTTTGTTTCATTTCATGTACCCGTGACGTCGCTGTTTGTCAATTTTTCGTGGTTGAGCTTTCCCCCTCATTGTATTTTATATTCCATTGTCTTTCTAGAGCAATAAATGACCACTTATACTTAGCTTTTGTGTTACTTTTAATCGATTTCTTATGAAGAAGATTTTCTTTTTTAAAAAAAGAGTTTAATGCACAAAATATTTCATATTTATGCAAAGTTTGGAAAAGACCGGACCTCAAAGAGTCTAATGTAGACAATCTACCATCCTAATACAAACTTTAATGACTACTTTGACGACTTGGACTCGTATACTATAGATCACAAAAAGATATATTCTATATTTATAATGAATCATGAAAGTGATTTTCTCGAGTCCAAATAGCTTGTACCAACACTAGAATTTTGGAAAAATAACCACCACCCAAAGGGCACCCGTGAAACTATTGAAGTTCAATGATTAAACGAGACATATAGTTATGATAAATGTACACAATCCTAAGTAATAATGTCAAATAACTATCAAAATCTTAAGAATGGAACTATAATGATCATCTGATGGTCCAAATCCATACAGAAAAAGTAGACAAGCTATAAGTCACAAGTATATCAAAGTGAAAATTCCATTAACCACATGTCCCCTTGTGATTAATATAGTGAATAGGAATAAGAAAAAAATGCTTAATACATCGACATCCGCTTAATTTTGCAGTAAATTTCACTTAATATTTGAACTACAACTTATTTCAATTGAGTAACTAAACACGTAATAAAGTGTTCCTATTAGATACGTTTTTTTTTTCAAATTTTGGAGAAAACTTTTGAGTGTATTCTGAAGTATCTATTAGATAGTTAAACTAATCATATAAATTATGTCATCCCCTTTAATTATACACATCAATTCAATTAGAACAAACTTGAGGTGTTACGACTTATTGTGATTAATGCATATAATTAAAAGAGATAATATATTTTAAGTGGTTAACTTATCTATGCAATGAGTACTTGAGAACACGTAAAAAAATTCTTCCAAAATTTAAAATAAAAATGTTGTGTCTAATATTACGTATTCAGGTGCTCATTTGGAACAAATAGTAATACGAGTATCTAAATAATTTAATAACAAATTTAAAGATTATCAATGTACTAAGCCAAAAAAGAGAGGAGAAGAAGAGAATAGAAAAGTTAGGATTATTTTTGTTACATGAATTCATTAGAGAAACAGAAAAAGATGGATGAAAACAAACATTTTGAAAATTGACAATTCAAGAAAGTGATGTATCTCTTTCACTTCTTCGATCTTGAAACTCTTCTTATCAACACTATCAACCAAAGTAATCTATAAAATAGGAAGAACCCAATCAAGATATATATATTTGTCCATCTTTGTCTCTCATGGAGTCCTCTTTTATCCAGCACATCACGTCCACTCACCATACACACTTTGTTTTTCTCATCGTACCATATCAAACACTTGGTGACAAGGCAAGAATACTCGTTAATCAACAAAGCATCTAACCCATATTTATACATGGACAAATAATGCAGCATTTCCCAGAACTTAGGCATTGTTTCCTTCGATATGAAGTAACCGGAAAACAAGAAAGATCCAGCGAGAAGAAGGGTTACGAGGGAAGTTCCGGCGATGTAATTGGGTGCTACAGAGCTCAAGAAAAGGACGAATGAGTTTGCCATTAAGACAATGACCCAAATTGTTAGAACAAAGTATGTGAATGCTTGCCATGAATAACAAAGACCCACTAAGAAGTAAAGTGAAATTGAGTACAAGATTGATATGGCAAGCAAGTAAGGGAGGAAAACTAGTGTATTTGCTACGAGATAGGAAGATAATCGATATACCCCACTTGAAGTTTCTCGTAGTAAAATGGGCCTTTCGTTTATGAAGATTGGGAGTGTTTCTGTAGTGGAAGAGAGGAGGAAAGTGAGTGTGAAAGCGAAAAGTCCGAATCGTTTCTCGATTCCAGCTTTACCAAATCCAATATTGATGTAAATTGTACCTAAAACAATACCAACTCCTAATGCCTGTAAGGTGTTTGTTAAAAGTAGCTGTTTTGTTCTGTAAATAATCTTCCAAAACCTGCTGTATAATACAGCAATTTCATGAAATCTTGAACTCCTATATCTGACCTCTCCTGTTTTAGCCTCAGGGACAGGGGTAGTGGTGGGATTTTCAGCTACTAAACATGGTGTAATGGGGTTTTTCTGAGTGAGTTGGTTGAGCATTTCCATGGCATATTCAAGAGAATTGAGCTGTGGGGGGACAGTGAAACCATTTTCAAGTAAAAACCCTTCAAGAGAAGACAATGTACCATGATGTACAACAGTTCCTTTTGACAGCAACAGGATTTTATCAATGGTGGCAAGAATCTTGAAACTTGGTTGATGAATGGACAAAAGCACAGTACGCTGGCGCGAGTCGGTTATTGATCGGAGTGTCTGCATTACATTCAAAGCTGAATTACTATCAAGACCTGACGTTGGTTCATCGAGAAGTAAGATTGCAGGGTCATGGAGGAGACTCAAACCAATCGAAACACGTCTTCGTTCTCCGCCAGAGAGGCCATGAGCAAGCCTTGTGTGTGCCAAATGTGTAAGCCTGAGCTCAGCCAGAAGGGAATCCACAATGCAAGAAACATCCTTGAGTTTCGGGTTGAGGAGACGGGCAGAGAAGGCGAACGTTTCCGATACAGTGAGCTGCGGAAGGCTACAATCATGTTGAGGGACATAAGCTGAGAGCTTGCGGAAAGAAGAAGGGTTATGTAGGGGAAGAGAGTTCAAGAGAAGAGTGCCACTTGTAGGTGAAGTTCCAGCTGCTAAAATGTCGAGTAACGTGGATTTTCCCGCGCCACTCGGACCAACAATGGCAAGAATCTGAGAAGGATAAGCAGTGAAAGAGATGTCTTTCAAGATATTAATTGGTGGTGGTGTTTCACAAGGCTTGAATAACAAGGCAGGAGAAATGGTGGTTGATTTTGCATAGCCTATTGAAGAAGCTGTTAGTTTATAAGTTTTAAGTGGAGGAGATTGAGAAGGAGATGGTGGTGGTGGAGATGATTCAATTTCCATGGTGAAGTTGATTGGATAGAAGGAAGACTAATAAGATGTGAAGTTGAGTACTAGTAGAAGAAGAAGAATAGAATGGGGTTAGTGAGAGAGCCTCCATGACATATAGTATTTTTAGTAGTCTTAGTAGTAGTAGTAGTAGTAGTAGAATAATGTTAGTGGATGTCAAATTGGAACATGAAGGAATGAAAAAGTCTATCAACTGCCTAAAAGTTCCATTACCTAAAAGTTTAAGGGTGAAAATTCAACAATTCTTTTTTGTCCTTGGCCCCATTTTGAAGTTTATAATACTTCATGGTAGTAAAAGGCAAAATATGATTTAAGTTGCATAAAGAAAATTAGGATTTAAGTTATATAAATTGATGGACCAGAGTAAAGAATCTTTATATGCCGTTATTATCGTGAGTTAGGTATCCCATTGAATTAATCAAGCTCAACGCGGCACCACATAGTTACAAAGAAAGTAACTATGTAAAATAAAAATAGGCTATTAATGGAAGTAAAGCATGACAAATATTGGTTTGCCCCTTGGACACTTGGCAGAGAAGTCCATTCACAGAATGACAGAATTTCTCCTCTATAATTGATTACCTTGACAGTACTAAACTTGTATCGATCTTGTCTTATGATTTATATATCATGTGTTTTCGAATGATTTTGTTACGACTTATATGGTTTATGCATGTGTATATGTTATATGTGTACTAGTATCCTTTTCAATTTCCCTACTTTTTGGTGCATGCATGTGCAAATTGGTCAAGCCGTTCAGTGTCTATAATGTAATTTCGACCATCTCATGTTAGTAATGATATTGACATGAAATAATATCATCTGTTTAATTTGGTGCATAACAACACGTTAATTATATATACTTCAAGAATCAATCATAATTAAAATGGGGCAGTAAAAATTTGAGATGGAAGCTAACTAGTGCATTGGTAAATGGTAATTATGAATAATCATGTGAAAGTTGGAAGAATAAGATAAAATAATAATCAAGTTGACAGAAGAAAAAAAAACGCTGACATGTCAAAAGAAGATGAGCTATGAATCAGCGATTTGGCGCTTATTTAAAAGAACATAAAAAAATATAAAAAGGACTAAAAGACATTTTATAACAAACTATACTATATACTAATACTAATAAGATGGAAGCTCAGCCAGAGAGTTCACGAGTTCACTCTTCTCTCCCTTAAGAACCAAGTGCCTGCCTGAGGAGATTCTTATTACATATATCAATCGACAGAGGAGGCTTAAAATAGATTTTCGTGGTCCGTTCTTTTTAAGAATTTCGTACAAAGCAGGAGCTTAGTGTATCGGGTTGTTCTTTTTCTAACAATGTATTTATATATAAATATGTACGTGCATAAATATATAATTAACAGATAATATACACTACTAAAAATAGCTTAAAAACTGACCCAGAGAAGTTGAGGCACTAAATTAGTCAAAGAAATCGAGGGAAAACCGACCATGTTCCTCGGTTTCTCGTTATTTTCAATTTTCTAAAATTATTCTTATATAAAACTGACCCGGTCCATCTTTAATTTTTGCATCGATGGACAAGATCGATTTCTATATTTAACCTATATAATCGGAAAAAAAATTCGACGAAGGTGTTCATCTGACCACCCTTGTCAAGGTGTAGCTCCGCCCTGGATATATACAAAGGTGGAGCCAGAATTTGAAGTTTATAGGTTCGCTATTCTAGTTTCTTAAAGTTAATATATTCTAAATTAGGTAATTTATAACATATTCAATAAATTTATTAAAATAAATATAAAATTTGGACCAAAATTATTGAGTTCGATTGAATCCGTAATCTATACTCTACCTCTGACCTTGTATACATAAATACTCTCTCAACTTGTCTTGAAGTTTTAGCTATACACTATAAATGTAAAAATAAATTGGCATAATAAGTCGCGACTCCCTTGAGTTTGAACCAACAGCCTATAGCGAAATAGACACAAGGAAAGAGCAATAGATTGGATGCAAAAACGAAATGGTCCCTCCGTAATCAGTCATCTATAATATCGAATAAATCATTTTCGTCTTTGGTATAAACTTATCAATAACTTAGACTATGTATATATGTTAAAAGTATTAGGGTTTGCCCAGAATTTCCTACCTTATTTGGATTGTACACAATTGTGTTCTAATTCAAAAAGGTTTTTTCTTGACGAAAAAGGTTTTCTTGGTGAAAAAGAACTCTACAATATCTATTCTTTTCTTGAAAGAGAAGTCTTGTAATTCTATAAATAGAAGACTTTTTCTTCTTAAAAAAATTAACACAATAGTATTAGTCGTTTAGAGAATTTTTCTTAAGGGGAGATTTATCTCCCAATAGTTTTAGAATAATATTTTTTTTTTAGCATTATCATATGTAGGTCAATTGACCAAACCCATATCATATATCATAAAGTATTTTTTTTTTATAGTTTTTCTTTTTCTTTTTGGATTTATCATAAACAAAAGTTTATTTTATTTGCTTCCGCATATCACCCTATCAATTTCGATTCCAACAAAAATATCTACTAAATATGTACAAATAATAAATTTTGAACCCAATAAACTTGATATATATGGTAGAATTATGAATCTAAATTCATAGATCTACCTATGTTTGAATTTTGATAGGCTTCATCCTCTGAACGTTGACATGACAAAGAGCGTGAATACTCTCTCTCATAGATGTGGATATTTTAGTTTCTTTTTCGGGTTATATAAACTTGGATGAAACTCTATTAAGTTTACCAAGCTTCACTTGACGACGACACACATTATATTGGTTGCCCATTCCGTGATTTCGTCCTCTTGTCAATATACTACTGCTGCCTGCTACTTTGCAAAACTATGCACCACAAGACAACATCTCCTATTTATTTTTTTTAAGACTAGTGTCTTACTAGAAACAAAGATGAGTGACTGTAACACAACCCCCCACCCCCCTCTCCCCAACAAAAAATAATAATCTTATTTTAAAATTTCTTTTTTACTCTTAATGAAATGATTTACAATCACACAAATATCTAAGAATTGTTTTAGACTGCAAGTTTCCAAAAAAAAATCTATTTTTCTTAAACATCGTGTCAAGTCAAACGGTGCCACATTAAATGAGACGGATGGAGTAATAATCTTGTCACGAGAAGAGGGGGTGGGTGGTTTCTGTCAATGAGCATTATACAAGAATAGAGCTGTTGAGTCACGGGGATCAACGGTATATATGGCTTTTGGATCCATTGTTTGGAAGTAGATCATCTAATCTATTCATCTAGAACCATTTTCATCAATCTCTTTAGATATAAACTTTTGGTACTCAGCAACTCATATTAAAACATTTTTTTTTGGGGAATAGTATTCAATCACTCGGTTCACAGGTACCTAACATATTCATATTTGATAAAAATTTTATACGTGGTGACGAAATGTATAACTTGTACGATCTTTTCATTTTAAGTAAGAAGGGTCACCACATTTTCCTGTCTTCTCTTGCATTAATATAAGGTTAATTTAAAGAAAAGGCTAATAGGAGTAGCGCAAACAATATGTTGAAGTTGAATCAGTTTAATTAGTACGTAATCTATTTCAATTCATGGCGGTACTGGCTGGTTTCTTATTTCAAAGGAGTAGAATTATGTACACTTAAAATTTAAAGAACTTCTAAACAATCATGCAAGTTTAAATAGTTGTAGCAGGTTAATTACATTAAGGGGTCGTTTGGTACAATGTATTAGGACAAATAATATATATATATTAGGTGTGGTTTTATTTAATAATATGTTTGATAGAAATTTTAAAGATATTAGTTATACATTCTCTTTAGTATTATAGGGTGTATAATTAATACATTCCAATCCATGGTATTAGTAATACTTGAATATTAATACTTGGGATAAATATAAGTAAAGACAAAAATACCCTTACCTTTTAATCCTTTTCTATGTCCTTTTCGATTTTTCCAGAAAAACAAACCCCGAATAGCAAATGAAATTACTTTTTCTACTTGATGGTAACAAAAAATAAATAAAATTGAGATCGCTCGATTCTCTACCTTATAATTTTAGTCATTCGGATTATAGCTTACAATTTTGAGCTCAAAATTTTTTGTAGCTTACAATATATAGCTTATAAATACTTTCTTTTTGTAGCTTACAATTTTAGTTATTCGGATTATAACTTTTTTGTAAACGATAAAATTGTCAGCTTATATCACATTCTATAGCTCACTGGACTAAAATAGCTTATAAAATTGTCAAAAAAAGTATTTAAGGAATCCAGTGATCTCAATTTTATTTATAAGCAAAGAAAATACACAAAGTTATAAAATGTGGAGGGTATTCTTGTAAACATACAATTCGTTTTAAAAAATATGGCAATACATGTTATTTTTAATCCATCAAATCAAACACTGGATAAGAAATAAGCTCAGCACTACTAATCTCAGCATTACTAATACACCTTATTCAGTACTATTCTTATACACTCTACCAAACGACCCCTAAATAAGTTAATAATCTACGGTTAATAGAATGAAAACTATGTGGCTGACTTTAGGTGTGTTTGGTACGAAGGAAAAATGTTTTCCAAGAAAATATTCTCTTGGAAACTAAGTGATTTTCTTACTTATTTTCTGGTGTTCGATTAGTAAAAAGAAAATATTGTTCCAAGAGCACTTAGGTATAATCTAGGAAAATACTATGAAATCGGGACTTGAAAATACTAAAATTTGGAAAAATAGTATAACTGGGAGTCGGCTCTCGGATCAAGGTTGGGATCGGGTCGTGTCCTGGGTCGAGGTCGGATCCCAAGTCTCGGGCTGTGAGGTTGAAACATAGTTTTGTAAAATGCTTTCCTAATTACTTTCCGTAGAGAAGTCATTTTCCTTAAGTTTGAAGAAAATAAGTCTATTTCAAAATATTTAAGTCAACCAAAAATTCAAAAATTGAAAAATATTTTAAAAATTAATGTTTTCCTTCATAACAAACATACCCTATGAATCATGATGATATTTAAATTCTAAGTAGGCGTTTGGCCATGAGAATTTTTCACTATTTTTCGAAAAATTATTTCACTTTTTTTTGAAAATGGTGTTTGGCCATAAAAATTCCAACTACAACTTCTTTTTTCACTTTTTAAATTATTATTTTTTTGAAAATTCAAAAAATTATTTCACTTTTTTTCGAAAATGGTATTTGGCCATAAAAATTCCAAATACAACTTCTTTTTTCACTTTTTAAATTATTATTTTTTTGAAAAAAATCCTATTTTTTTTTATTTTCATAAAATAACCTCATTTAAATTATATTTCATTTTAAAATTATATTTTATGTTTTTTTAAAAAATATATTTAAAATCTAGATAATTATTACAAAAGTTATAGCCAAACACAATTCTAACTCCAACTCCAACTTTGAAAATACAAAAAAGTGAAAAAAAAATTGATTCTCATGACCAAACGGGAGCTAATTGAGCTCAATTAGTTTCTTAGAGCAATACCAAAAAAGGAAAACCAAAAGAAAATGGTATGGGATAAAAAATGGGCAAAATTTCATAAATAGCTATAGATTGCTAAAATAATCAAGGCCCATAGCTTAACTTTCATTATTACAAAACGTAGCTGATTTTAAGTCTGTTAGAGGCACGCGTTTGGTATATATATACAATTGAAATACTTGAAACGTATATGGAATAAAAACAGATCCCTAAAAATCTGTTACAAAATCTTTTTAAAAGCAGAAATTACCGTCATTCACGACTGTTTTACTCAGAGTAAAACGTATATATCAAGCCTTGACGTATGTCATGTTGTATACAAATCTCATATACGTTTTAAACTCAAGGGTATGAATCTCAAAAAATATTTAACTCTCATGGCTATGAAACTCATATACATTTGAACATTTATGCAAATATATACACTTCAGTATGCTATGCAAATGTATAATCAATTCAAATTGTATATATCAAGTTGAGGTTTCTGTTAACTAAGAATATACGTTTCAATTGTATATAGTGATATGTATAATGTCATATATAAAACTGAACTAAGCTTCAATTGTATAAACAAAACTCAATTGAGATTCAATTATACTTTCTGTCTATATACGTTTCAATGGTATGAAAAACTTCCGATCTAAAACACGAACCAACATGTCAATTATATACATATGCAAACAAACTTGTTGCACATGTCAATTATATACATATACAAACAATTATATATTTGTACATACAAAGAACTGAAACTCAAACCAAACTTGTTCACTTATACTTTTATTCTATATACTTTTCAATTGTATATAACGCTCAACTTAAATTCAATTTACCAGGAAAATCCTCATATGATATTCAAACCACAATTTTTCAATTATACTTTTTTGTCTATATACGTTTCAATTGTATATAAAACTCAAGTTGTATTCAATTTCCCAGCAAACACTCAAAGCTTACATGTCAATTATATACATATACAAAACATCACAAACAAATCAAAATCATGCATCTAAGCACCCAGAATCATGGTCCCAGCTCGTGTAATCCTTTTGGATGGAGTACTTTCTGCCATTGGTAATTGCTTGAAACTGTAGAAAATTAAGAACAAATCGACTAAAGAATCAGTCCAAAATCGAAGAAATACAAATATAAAAAAAATGAAAAATCATCGAAATTGTATTGTAGAGAAAATCTCTAAAAAAACAACATTAAACCATTGTAGTTACCTTGTTTTGTGGAATTATGATTCGGGAGAGAGAAACGGGATGAGATCGTGTGTGATTTGGGGGTTGACGTGATTTTAGGCGGAAAATGGGTGAGGGTAGAGTTTGATAAGAGTCAATATATGTTTGTTTTCCCCAATTATATATGTTACCCAAAATAATAGCTACTTTTATTAAACTATATCTATAAAATGTAATTATATGAAAGTTAACCCACATACAATAATTAAGCACTCTAATGTTTTAACCCAGTAATTTTTCCTAAAAAATGCATGGGCCAAATGATACCAGAAAATGGAAAGCCCACTAAGAACTCAGCCCACATTTGGGCTCGTCAACTTGCCCTTCCCTGTAGATAGTACAATTGAAAGCCTACAGCCTAAAGTTTTCCCAATAACAACATTTGACTATAAGGACTTGTTTAGTGTGGTGGATAAGGTGAGATAATACTGAAATAATTTTTTAGTACTCTTTAATCTCTTATTTGGTTATAATGTTTGGGATAACTTATCCCATGATTAATAATTAGTCCTGTCTAGGAGTGGAATAAGTTATCCTTGCCTAAGGGTGGAATAATAATCCTGGAATAACTTATCTCAGGATAAAATAGTTAAACTAATAAAATACCCCCTCAAACATTTTTATACATCACTAATATAGAAAAAGCTAAATAAGGTGGAGGGTATTTTTTTAAACAAACAACTTATTCTTAGAAATTATTCAATGCATATTATTTTTGATACAACAAATCAAACACTCAATAAGAAATAATACCAGGATAACTAATTCCAGCATAACTAATCTCATCATAACATGTATTCAAACCAAACGACCCCTAATAGTCATATCTTTTATTGAATCGATCCTTCATATTATGTTATATTTTATGTTCTTTGTTTACCGTGGATTTGGTACAGGTGAATTTGTAGGTGAGTCAAGAGCACGTGTTACGATTTAATCTTGCTTGGATTATTGATTTGTTAGGGGTTAGAGCATTCAATGATTAAGGGAACACGATAACAACAACAAGACAATAGAAATTAAGTAAAACAAGCAAATTAGGCTAGCCGAGGTTGTCTGCAGGAGCTACCACGAGCAAAATCGTGCCGCCGACAGGCCTTATGCAAGCTAATAAAGAACAACAAAGTAATGGAAGCTTAGAGACCAAGCAACTAGCATTGTATTGATATTGAATATGAGAAAGGAGGGCTGATCCCTTTACAAGTGAATAAAGGATGACTATTTATAGTATACAGGCTAAGGCATTGAGCCAGCTACAATACAGGCTAATGGTTAAAAACCATGTTGTCATTTTGAAATTAAAGGTACAATAGTTTATACTGTAGATCCAATCATATGTGTAAATTGTTGGTTATACATTAAAATAAATTAGCATATATTCGAATTTAACAAAAAGTAAGTTAAAATACCTCTAGAAGAGCAAAATACAAAGTGGTAGAATATTTTATTATATTTCAGAACCCGGGAAATTATAGACCTGCCCGCTCTTTCTCTGGGGTTGAAGCTTCTCTTCACTATTGTTCCAAAAGTAAAGAAGTGTTTACTTTTTTACTATGCATGTGATACGATTTTCTTTTTAGTTATGATATATATTTCAAAAGAAACGAATTCTTTTTATTTTTAGAAATTTTTGACTTTAATATTTTTTAAGTTTTTCTCTAATAATATTTTTTATTACTATAAAAATGTCAAGTCAAGTTTAACATTATAAGAAAGAAGGATATTTTGAACGTTATGCCCAATTAAACAACGCACATCAAATAAAACGGAATGAATATTTGATTGTGCGGAAGTCTAGTTAGTAATAATTAGATAAATACTAGTGGAAACACCACCAATTGATGATTATTTTCTCCAAATAGTGGCATCTGCAAGTAATTTCAGTTGTTTAAATTTGCTAAATCATGATTACTTATTGCTTTATTAGCAAAAAGTCTAGTAATTATCCTAATGAGACATGATTATTGAGTTTACTAAAGACTACAACTTAATTGGTGAAGAAGGAAGACACAAGCATTAAAAAAATTAGCCGCATTTGAACGGCAACTGCGAGCTTAATGGAATTGATCAAAGATAGTTTATGTATTGGTCGTTTGGTTTATTGCACTGGAAAAAGTAATCTCATAAGTAAAATTTTGGTTTCTCACTCGGTGTTCAATATCTGCATTGGACTTGACTAAATCTGCATTCACACATTATCGAGTCTATTTCTGGAGGTGACGCTCCTAACATGGTTTATTTCATTCTTAGGTGCTTAAATCTGAAACATCTGACTAAGAGGATGCAGAGATCTCAACTATCCCACCACGATCTATGTTCATTGCATAAGTAATACAATGTATCATATATAAACGATAATAATCATTATATAACTTAGTATAATGCTCTTGCTTGAAAGTTGACTACGTGAACTTTTACCTTGTTGATGAGTGTTTGATTCCCATCCTATAATCTTCTGCCCCTAATAATAATTATATAATTCTTTTAGCTCCAAACTCCACGAGAAGCTTGTCATGATGATTTGCCTTTGTCCCTGTGTTTTCACTTTTCAAATTTAGAGGAATAAAGTTCTGCAACTACTCGCTATATATATACTACTCCATAGTTCTGTATTCACAAGTTCCCCGTGAAATTAATATTACCAAGATTTATAAGTTTCTTTATTTTCTTTTTTCTTGGTTTTATTTTTCTCTAAAAGTTAGTTACATTATTTCCTTTCTCATTCTGTGTACAGTTATAAAAGTGTGTCCAAATGTAATCTACCTAATTATATCTTTTGGAATTATATATGCACTTGATTTGGCTTGAACATGAGTCACTTAGAAATTAAGTAACATTTCTTATATATATGACATGATAGGAGTCTTGTAATATAGACATGATATTGAGCTAGCTGTAAGACGATTGATACCCATTTTTGAGAACTTAATGTTACTCATTAGATGAAAATAAATGCAGCTTGATGATTGGGAGGAGTCCTACTAAATTAATAATAATGCAATGTGTCTTTCATATAGTTTTTTATTAGTTAAATATGGTTAATTAACGTACATTTTTAACTATTTATTACTTATTTAAATATATTAAAATATATTAATATTGTTATGAAATATTAAAGCAAGAAAGAAGAAGAATATAGTAGAGAGAAAGAAAAGTTCGTATTTCTCTTGAGGGATTCCTCTTGAGGATTAAGGGATGAATTACAATGAAAGAAAACCTCTTTATTTATAGGGGGAAACTGACTTGGTCCCAAAGTTAGGATTCCTAACTTTTTTCTTAAGAAACCTAAAAGATAGACATTCACTATAATTATAATACTTTATAACACTCCCCCTTGAATGTCTATTTGATGGATAATGTGCCTCGTTAAAATCTTACTAGATAAAACCCAATGAAAAAATTCTAGTGAAGAAAAAAAAGTACACATATCTCATAATACGCATTTTTGGCTGCCTCATTAAAAGCCTTACAAGAAAAATCCAGTAGGACAAAACCTCGTAAGGGAAAAAAAGTACAACGCGTATTAACTCCCCCTCATGAAAACATCAATCCAAAGACTTGAATCTTCGCATCCCAATCGTGTGCACCATCTTCTTGAAAGTTGCAATTGGTAGAGACTTGATGAATAAATCAGTCATATTAGTCGAACGAATTCGTTGCACGTCGATATCACCATTCTTTTGGAGCTCATGAGTGTAGAAAATTTTTGGTGAAATGTGTTTCGTTCTATTTCTTTTAATGAATTCTCCCTTCAATTGTGATATGCATGTTGCATATTATCTCAACATGATTTGATGAAGTATCTACAATAGACTCTTTGTAGATTGCCAAGATATAGCAGTATCTCACATGTGAACACACATAATTTATTTGAGATCAAACTTTATGCATATTCTATAAATGCCCTGCATTTCATAATCAACAAAATCTTGACAATATTTGTTAGGATAAACATCTTTATATCAGAACTTGCAATTGATCTTATTTCAATATCTCCACATATGAGTGAAACTATATCATGTTCATAGTTATAGCAAGATGTATACAAGCATCAATCGTACAAGATATGGTACTTCATGACCAATCCAATATTGTAGGTTTTTCATTTCAACTTCTTTCAGCAGATAATTTATTGCTTTTGAAATTTTTTCAAGAGTTTCAATTCAAGTCATCAACTTGCACAATATGAAAACATAATGATAAATAATGTCATATTGTATATAGATCAATAAATATTCATTCAGGTGATTCTAGTACATCAACCTCTATTGATTTAATCCATATGAGGATTACAAACAAGTTTTTTCAAAAACTTGTACATGCTTCAAGCATTTTGAATCCTTCGAGAATTTTCATATCAATTTTCTCAAGTGACACAACGACATCTTCTAGTGTCTAGATTACAAGTCAAATAAGTTTTATACTTACCAAGATGCATCCTTCCATGTCACTTGATAAATATTTCTACGTCAGCATGCTTAAATAAACATAGAATCCAGATCCTCATAATTTTTACAATATTGCGCTAAATTGTATCAAAGATATCATTGATGATATATCATTTGTATCGGTTCGCAATGCGACATAACTTATTGAGATCTCATCACTTTATATTTTTCAGGTACCTGAACATCTCATGAGGTTTCATAAAGTGTTATGTCATAAGCTCTTCAAGAGCACATTGCCTTTTTGTTTATGATCATTTGCTCCTCTCTCCTTTTCAAGGATTATTCCATTTGGAACCGATTGGTCTATTATGCTTCATGCATGCAGTAGACATTGTCCTTCCGGGATATCTAATAGGAGCATTTACATCTAAATATGAAATTAACTTTGGGTCAGCAAATGCTTCTAGCATTTGACTTGAATTATCTTTTGAATGAGGATCATATTGATGATAATTCATAACAGATTTCATAAATGCTTATTCTCTCCTCTTATGTTAGAAAAGCTAACATATACTCTCTATCTTCTTTGAGGAATCCATCTTTGTGCACCATGGTATATCCATTAATCATATACCGCACATTAATTAAAAATAACTAAATGAAAAATATTTTATTCCTGACCGTGAATTAATTAAGAGAAAAATTAATCATAATTTATTGGTCTGAATGCATACAAGTGTCATTGTATACAATATATCATATTTCAGATCAACACATGAAACTTTGTTCTCATAAGCAATGGTTCAGCAAGTTATTAAAGGCATTCAACTCCAAACCAGCATTATCAAGATAAATCGTCTTGATTACACAATCTGAAAATTATGTTCTTAACTCAATTTACATTAAGTAAGAAACTTTGCGAATGTCAAACTGAAGGTTGACAATGAACGCACATGTTACCATCTCATAGATGCATTCTTTTAAGACATCACATGGCAAGTGAACGGGCCCATATTCACCTTTTATACTTTTCAGATGTTTGAAAATTCAGTTCTAACATTAGTTGATTTAATCATCTTATCATGAGAACAAACAACATTAATAATTCTTGAAGAATCTTCTAGTTCTTCAATATATGTTGAATACTCATGAGTATGCACATCTTCAGGATGGCAAAGTCATTCATGCCAACATATAAAATTATTTGCATTAGTAACTCCAAGTTACTATGACATGTGTTATTTCCTTTAGTAAACTTCAAGTTTACTTTTGCATTAATTTCATATCAATAAATTGTGGCATGTGATCTCATCATGCTCGGATAACTTTTCACATATGTTTTACAATAGTAACTTTGGAGATATTCAATTTTTCAATTATTCTACCTCTTCCGGAGGTGGTTATGATGTAGTCACAATCAAGTGCACGTTTGTAATTATATATCTTACAAATATTATCTCATCATCCCGAGGAATGGATATGTATTTATAATAATTATGAAAAATTCTCATTCTCCAAGAATGGAACATAATTATTTGAAGGTCAAATTATGATAGCTTCATACCTCTTTCAAGATATTGCTAGTTCAGAAGCAAATCGAGGCATACATATATTGTAGAGAATTTTCTCTAACATATCTCTTAGAATATACCACGCTTCAAAACAATTTGCTTTAGGCATTATGCACCGGGAAATTAAACCACTTACACTATATTCGAAGATATCAAATATCCTTCTGACTTAAAGTCACATAATTACATACATATATATTTACTTACCTTGATATTTGCATGAACTGAACCACAAATATTACTACTATCAAGACCCACACAAACATTACAATGTGGCTGCAACAACCACTGCTACTACTACACATCGCAAATTTCAACTCCAACCCATTTAAATTCAGAAGTGTTGCTGCGTGAGACCACTGTTGCTATTTCCTTTGAGTTTATTCTTTTCTTAAAATAAATGGTAGAGTCTCGTGCTGATAACGTGTTATGAAATATTAAACTAAGAACAAAAAGAAGAAGAGAGAGAAGAGAGAACTTTTTTTTTCTCTAGAGAGAAGATTTCAGGATGAATTACAATGAAAGAAAACTCTTTTATTTATAGGAAAAACTGACTTGGTCCCAAAGTTAGGATTCCTAACTTTTCTCAACCTAAAAGATAAACATTCACAATAATTATAATACTTTATAACAAATATGACATAAACACTTTATATGGATACATTTTTACCCTCAAACGACTGTTAACTTTCAACTGCAAACTTATACTACTTCTCTTCACCTTTATTGTTCATGTTTGACTTAACGCACCTCTTAATTAAGAAGCAATAAATAAAATTATAATTTTATTATATCATTCATTTTTATTATAAATTATCCAAATATTGAAAAATAAATAGTATTTAATAATAAGGATAAAAATAAGGATAAAATAATAAATTTTTTTTTGATTTTTCAAATTGAACATCTATTTTTAGTATATTGAACAGATAAAAGTGGATGGAAAGAGTATTATCAGAAGCTTCTATATATGCGGTTGATCCTCTTAAATTCAAAATGTCACCCAAACTCCTCCACTTTCCCAAAAGATAAAAAAACACTTTATTCAACGCGCTTTGAATTTATTAACCCACCAGCGATGAGACGGTTCTATTGTTAATTAAAGATTTCGAGTTCGAATTTTAGGTATAGAGAAAATCTTATTTGGAGCATCACCCCTAATGAGCCCCGCAATGCGCGATTCAGATTATTCGAGGCTCCAATATAAGCATTGAACACCGAATGAGAAAAATAATAATTATTAACCCTAACAATAAGCATCATACTTGTGTTACCAATCTTTACTAGTACTTTTGTATTTTATATAAATGTACAAGAGTTCTCCTCATATTTTATATCTCTGTTTTCATATACTCAAACTCTTTAATTTGAGCTCAACTATCACATACTCTATTTTTTTTTCTTTTATCAAAAAACAAATTTAAACTTGAAACTAAATGGCAGAAGAAGAGGAACAACAACTTCAGAGTAATAGACATGCAAAGCCTGCCGAAGATTCACCCAATTCCATACAATCCAAAGAGCTGCGCCGAAAAAAACGCAAGAAATTCTTAACGTATGTTGCACTATTTACTCTGTTTCAAATTGCAGTAATTCTCTTCTCTTCATTATACATAATGAAAGTCAGAACTCCGAAGTTTCGCGTGCTTTCTGCTGCATTCGATCATTTTATGACCGAAAACGCTTCGTTCAACATGACAATGAACGCTGAATTGGGTGTCAAAAACGACAATTTTGGACCTTATGAATACAAAAACAGCACTGTTTATTTTTACTATAACGGTGTGAGTATTGGAGAGGCCTTTGTTTCACAGGGCAAAGCTGGTTTTAAGTCTAGTAAAAAATTTAATGTGATTGTGAATCTTTCATCTAAGGACTCAAAGCTTATAAGGAATAATTTGAGTTCTGGAACGTTGATTTTGAGCAGTAAGGCAAAGTTGGAAGGGAAAGTGAAGCTGATTTTTGTGATGAAGAAAAAGAAATCTACTGAAATGGATTGCACCATCACTATTGGATTGGCTGGTAAAGTGGTTCGGGATATAGAATGCCATTAGAGAGTTAATTCAATTCCCAACTCGAGCGTGACTTAAACCCCTCAACCTATCGATCGATGATGAAGGTACTCAACCATTTGAGTAAGCTTTCACTTGTCTTGTATCTTTTGAATCTGATACCTCTATTTATTTCTTTGCTTGTGGGGTTGAACCAGACGTGAATGTAGGATTTTGAAGTTTATAGGTTTCTATAACGATATCAAGTATGAGAACTGGATTTACAATTTAATATTTATGAAAACATAGTAGTGGATTTCTTAATACACATACATGATCTGAATGGAAGTTACTGAATTTATGTAATAGTAATTGCTTTTATTTATTTTTGGCTGCTTTCTTTGGATGGAATCGAAATAATTAGTAGTAATCCATTTTTTTCCAGGAATAAGTATAAAGTATATGATGTTAAATTAATAAATTGTATACAAAGAAGCTCTAGACGTTTCAAATACTAGCATTAATTAGACAACAAATAACAAATACTTCCATTAGGTCGTATAAAACATGACGTGGGATAGTATAGCGCACATATTATTGATCATGTGCTTGCATGTATATGTTCTTACAATTTTTGCTTTCTAATTCTATTAATTTCGCCAAAGATACTTCATTAATGGTTGACCCTATGAGAACTGCCACTTTTGTAGCTCATCACATTTTAGACAAGACATATTCAATGATAAATTAAGATGTGACCAGTTATAGTAACTCTTAAGCTTCTGGTGGTGGGTTTTCCTCCATTAATACTTGACTGTTTATGTAAATCCTTGACAATAAGTAGTAGCTAGCAGTATTATTAGTCTTTATTCTCTTGACTTCACTGCATTTTAAGCACTTTACCATGTCCACAAGGAAGGCTTCTGATTGGATCCCAAGTTTCAAATAAATGTTAGGGATCTTTACACAAAGTTGTCGGAGCGATTTATTGTTTACTTTTTCTAGCCGATATACATAAATTATACAATATATTAATTATACATGATCATACACATAATATTATACATATATTATACATTCGTCAGCCTAATCAGTGGGCAATCAGCTATTTAGATTAATTCTTCTAAAATAAGAATTGTATCTATTTTTGGGAGATTCTGAAAATCAAATCTTCAAATTTCAAAAATAGCTTCAGACCTTTTTCGGCCCAAAATATGACCATTGGGACTATGTTATAATATTTCAAAACTCGCCTCAAGTATTTGTATATTCTATAAAAGGTCCCCATTTATTTATGATCCACAACTAGTTCATATGTACCTTTTTTCTTCTCTTTTTTCCGGTTGTGTTTGGTTGAAACTTCAGTCTTGGGTTGACTAATAATGAATGACACCTATGAAGGTTCTCCATATACAAGATTAACAAGTAGTATGTTTATTTAGTACGATTTGATATTATTGATTTTTTTAGAACTTATGAATATAAGTCATGTCTTAGGAAGTATGTGAGCTTTCTATTCCACTACATAGAAAAATAGAAGTGGTCTTCTGGAGTAAAAACTTCATGGCGCGGCCTATTTGGATGCTATCATTTAAGCGGTAGTCACTGAGATAAATTTTGTGCACAAATAACCAATATGAAGCTTGTATCTTTTACTTCGGCTTCGATTTTAGTTATCGTATCGTATTTGAATTTTTTTGGACTAATTTTAAAAGAATAAATTAAATTAAGATATGATAAATGAGTTATAGTATAATAAAAGACAACAAACAACAACAACATACCCAGTGTATTCCCACAGCGTGGGGTCTGGGGAGGGTAGAGTGTACGCAGTCCATACCACTACCTCAGAGGTGAGGTAGAGAGGCTGTTTCCGATAGACCCCCGGCTCAAGGCAAAACAGTCTAAAAAAGGACGTAACAATGATACAGGATAAAATACAAGATAGAACTACAAGAGGCGATAGGAAGTAATATGTACCAACAAACAACAGACAGAAACAGAAACCGAGCACTGCCACAAAATACTACCACGAGGAATCCAAAAACAAGAGACTATAAGCGTAACACTACAATTACTAGTCGGGACACACTTCTGCCTACTACTCTTCTACCCTAATCCGCGTCCTCCACACCTTCCTATTATAGTATAATAAAAGAATCATGAGTAAAATAAAATGGATGATTAAATAAATTAATTTTATGATGAAAAGAAATAAAATAAATTGAGGTAATATGAATGCGATATCATCAATAGTAAAATAGAGATACTTGAGTTAAAAAAAAAGGTATCACTAGTGAAATGGATATGCATGAGTGAAATTTGTTAATACATTCATATATTTGAAGTTTGTTTTGAAGTGGCTAAACTTACAAAAAAGAAAGAAAAAATAGGGATTTAGCTCATTACAAATTTGTTTTTAGTTTTATGACCTTTTTACCAGAGATCTTTATTTTTTACACATAAGAGATTTTATTTTTACACATAAGAGATCTGAAAAAACCATTTACTTAATTTCAAATTGTAAGTGGCCTTTTACCTCATTTCCTCGACTATGACTTAAATAGTATTCTAACATTGGTTATTTGTGCACCTGCCCCTCTTCTGGACTGCGGATGCTGGCTTACTGTCCAATTTCTTCTTCCTTCTTCCCATACTGGGCTGCAGCCTAGAACAACAAAATGTCCATTGCTTTCCTTGTCTAAGGATTTATATTTTCTTCCAATAACTCAAAAACTTTCGATTTCACTCTCGACATCTACCCATTTAGTTGTATATTAATTAATTAAGAACTAGATAATTGTGGTATATGTTAAAATGTGGCAAAGTCAAAAATCTCGCTAAGGGATTCAAGATTTAATATATATATCTATAAAAATTAATATTTAATTAATATACGTAGTATTATTTTTTATATTTACACTATAATATTTTGAACGGTGTTCAACTGACCGCTCTTTCACGAATGTAGGTGTAGCTACGCCACTGTTAATACAAAACCAAAGGTGTACGATGTGTTCTTTATATTTAAGAATATTTTTTATAATTTGCTAAAACCAAACGGAAAGGTTATAAGTAGGCTACAAGGAGGAAAAGCAACAAAGATTGCTATAATTCATTTTTACATTTACTTGATTCTTTATAGAGACAACTACAAATAGATGGAACAGAGTAATTTCTGGTTCTGTCTGTTATATTCCTATGTATATAGATTGTTATCTCTTTTAGCTTTAAAAAAAAAAGGTTGTTATCTCTTTTTATTGTCTCGGACGATATCACAACTAGTTTTTAAAAATTTATTGAGTTCATGTATAAAATACTTTTTCCTTCACCATCTATGCAAATTTCTAGTTCTTATTATTATTATTTTTTAAAAAAAATGGAGTCTTAGAGTAACCGTAAAGGTTTCTCCATGTGATCTATAGGCCACAAATTCGAACTGTGAAAATAATCATTAATACTCACATTAGGGTAGATTATTGTCTACATCAAACCTCTCAAAGTGCGGCCTTTTTTCAAATCCTACAAACACGAAATACCTCGTGCAATGGATTGCCTTTTTATTAAAGTATTATTTTTAGCCGACTAATTAGTTGAAACGGTTTAATCAACACGAATGTTACTATAATTAAGCGTAAGGAGTTGCTCTTACATCCATTGAATCAAGTACAACAATAGTCACCTTTAGTATAGCCCATCATAATTATGTCACTTACGAGAGAACTGTTTTTTAACACAATGAAAACATAGAACTAGTTCTATTAACTCTACTAAATTATGAGAATTTAGAAAGAGGAGACATGAGACAAACAAGGAGACAACTCTAAACTCTATTGTCCTTCAACATAGGAACGTTGTCTAGACTTTGTTTTTTTTTGTATGTCCTCATGCATGGTATATCTAATCTCCCTTCTACTATTTTATTTTATTCTTGCTATAATTATTATGGTTTGTGTTTCCTAGAATCTTGATTGCACATTAATTAATTTGTACCTAAGTAAGACTCACCTTGATTTTTGTCTCTTACATCATTCATTAGCCAAATAGTTCAATTTAGTTGTAGTCTAACAAAGTCAACTTTAGAAATTGCCTTTGTAACGTGCAATTGTCTCATTAACGCAACGAATGTTCCATAATTTTTTCGACAAAGAGTTGACAAGAGCAACGAGGAACTTAGACCATACTCACCTCCAATTCGAAGCACGTGAGTTCGAGTCACCGGCAAAAGAGATGAGAGCTCCTAGGGAGGAATAAAAAAGGTCATACAATATATCTTTCTAATAAGAAGAAATTTAATGTGATATGATAGTATATGTTTTGTTCAAATTCATATGTTTTTTTTCCAAAAAATCTCATACCATCATTAGTATTCAACACTTTATAAGTAGTTTTTTTTCTCTCTTCTACGTACTTTAATTTTCATGTGAGACTTTGTTCACACACGTACACTCAATAATCTCCTTCTTGAACTAAGTTTCACATGACTCAACACCATTATTAATGAGCTAATTTGAAGATTAAGTATGTCACACCCTACATTAACCGAGTCTTCTTTACTTTCCGAAATTGCATACGACGTCAAAATATCAAACAAACAAATTAATGCGGACAGAGTAATGTAATAGAAAATGAAGTTGTCGACTGAGTTGTTTATGTATGGGCATATTCCCTAAAGCCAGATAAAGTTATAAATTCATGGAAATAATATATTTAGGGATGTTTAATTTGTCATGTTCCTGTTGATGGAGTCACGTAATCTATAGCGGGATCAGAGCAAATCTATATTGTTCTTGGATAAGAAAATTATGTTTCCAAGCTTTAATTTGCTAATAGTAGTCTTTTTCTAATTTTGCACTGGGTTCACTGTATGGATAAGTTACACTCTGCCTACTGTCTGCATTATGTTTTCAGGGATTTCTTTATTCATGCATGCATGCATGCCACCGTATTACCAGAAATAAAAGTTTTTTCCACCGCGAATTAATAGAAAATTTGTGTCATAGAATATAATTTTTTCCCTCATTTCCAACCGAATCAGCTCACTGAGAAAATGCATAGTGAGAAACAAATTCTCACTGAAATAGTGTGAAACTTCCTAATTATTCCATATGAAAACATTATATTTTTTTTCTTTTCCTACCGATTCAATCAAAATATCAATGAGTAAAGCCACTTCCAAGGAAAATTTTATCCATTTTGTCAATTAATATGTAATGTAAGGGAAGTGCATTTTAATTGGGGATCTCAGAAGGATGAGGACGGATCCGGCTCCTCTCCATTTTCATTGTCTCTATTTTCCCCAAGTTCTTACTTGGGTGAGAGACACATGGCATGAGTTAAAATAAATGATTAAGATTTAATTAGTTTAACTAAGATTCTAATCATAATTTGAATAATTAATATTTTATATATTTACTTCCAAAATTTTTAGTAAATCCACAATTATAGCTACAAAATTATTTTATCCATAAATATATTGTTTATAATTTCTCTCTCTTTTTGCCTTTTCTTTTTCTAACCATGATTTAATTAATTGATAAATACACCCTTATCAGTTTAAAAACTTTTTTTCTCCTTTTTTCCAAATTTTTTAACTTTATCTTTTCTCCTCTTCGTCCATTGACAATTTGCTGTAAAACAAATTTGGCAATACCGAAAATCATGATGACTGAATTATTATTTTTTATAGAAAATTATTATAATAACACAATTGAACATTATCAATATTATTATAAAAGTAATCAATTAGCATAATTAAAAAGAACTTAGTTATTAAAAATATTGAAGTGTCGTCATCTCTACTTATAGCTAATTTTAAAGAAAAAGTGTCTAACGATTAAAATAAAACCAAAAGATTAACTCAATAAGAAGTTGGAAAATAATGGAGAAAAACGTAGGAAAAAGGCAAATGTAAGAAGGAGAAATAAAAGTTTTTAAATTGATAAGGGTGTATTTATTAATTAGTTAAATCATGGTTAGAAAAAGAAAGAGAATTTTAAAAATATAAATTTATGGATAAAATCATAAAATAATTTTGTAGCTATAATTGTGGATTTACTAAAATTTTTGGAAGTAAATATATAAAATATTAATTATTCAAATCTTGATTAAAATCTTAATTAAGTTAATTAAATCTTAACCATTCATTTTAACTCATGCCATGTGTCTCTCATCCAAGTAAAAACTTGGGGAAAATAAAGACAATGGAAATGGAGAGGAGCCGAATCCGAAGAGGACACACCACAAAGTGTTGGTGGAAATACAAATTACAGCTAATAAATAAAATATCTTCAAATTAAAGAGTAAATATCTTGCTCTGTTAAAGGAGATTCAAGTCCACTAAAAATTCACTGATACAATAGTAATCCTCTTGACTTAATTGACTCCTCTAGGATATAACAATCTGATAACGTTATATGACTTAAACAATTTTGACAAATTATTGAGTCCAAAACTCCACCAACAACAAGTATACATCTTCTTTCAATAAGATAAACTCTCTTTTTCATAACAGTACTCACCTCGCCTTTTTATTCATTTTTCAACATTTTTTTACACTATTACAAGGTAGAAACACATATATTTATAGGTGCTAGAAACCTTCCATAGAACAAATTATGAGTTAGTGGGGTAATAAAATTGATAAACATGGGGAAAAAAAACATAAGTTGATGGATGATTTAGTGTTCAAGTAGTGGTGGAGAGAGTTGTAAAATATGTGAGAGTGATTACATGGATTTATTTATGGATGCTTTAAACAATGGATACTATTAATTGGATCGTGACATATTATTATTTTTTAAAACTAACATGCAAAATACACCAACATTAAGTACAAGTGAAAATTACATCTTTCAGTTATTTATTTTTGTTGGGTTAGTGGGAAGCCATTGATTCTGTATAGTATTCTATGTTTTTTTTTTAGAGTGATCTAATAATAGATTACAAACTTACAATGCTCTACTGGATAATTAAACACAAGTTGCTAGTAGTAAAATAACCTTATAGAGACAGAAAGTAAAGTAGGCCTCGTTAATTTGGTCTGAAGAAAGTAACATAACATTTGCAAACTCTCACCCTTTCCTTCTTTCTATATATGTTGCTCACTTTATTTCTTTTTCAACTTTTCCTACCCTCACGTTCTTTATCACTTTATAAATTACATTTATGTGGAACCATTTTTCCTTTTTAGCTTTCTTTACAGTGTTTTCCCAAAGGAAATATGAGAATTTAGGGACTTTTTTTTTTACAAAGATGAAGGAATCTTGAAAGAAGCAAAAGTCAAACCTTTGAGCCATATGCGTGCCCACACTTTGGTCCTCAAAGTAAAGAAGCCAATACCTTGGTGTATTGGTCACAGTATAATTATAATATTACCAAAGATTGAAAACGAAAGTAAAGAAAAAGGTGAGTGTCCCCCTCTCTCTCTCTCTTTTTTTTTTATTTCCATCCGGTGTCCGGTACCCAAAGGCATTTCTTATATACCCTAATGGATTCAGAATTTTTAGCTAACGTTTGGATATGAGGTTTTGTCTCATCATGAGACAAATTAACATTTAATCATGAGATGAAACTAATGTTTAGACATGCGATTTTATCATGAGATGGAATTCCAAACTCTCAAAAAATCATGATTTGGAATTCCAAATCATGATGTCAACTTTTTATAATATATAATTTATCCATAAATTTATATTTTGTAAAAGATTAACTCAATATTTTAAATTTTCCAAAAAAAAAAAGAGTAATGCTCAGTCTGAATAAATTGTCTGTACCATCTCGAAAGAATTATATTAAAAAAATAACTAATTACTATTGATTAGTGGATCTTTATAAATTATATATACTTGAAAAATTATTTTTAAACTTTCAAGTTTTTTAACATTATTAAATCCATTATATTTTTAAATTCAATGGTTCATATTATTATTTATACCACATAAAAAGTACTTATTAAATTTCGATGAACCCGCTATCCAAAAGTTGCATCAGCTCCATGCATATATATATAGACTTTATCTTTTTTGGAAGAGCTTCTCTGCCCCAAAATCTGTTCAATCCCTTTTTACTCTTCTTTTAATTTGTCTCTTGTTATACCCTCATTTCTAGCTCTGCAAAGGTAAAAGAAAAGAGACACATTTTTTATTTGATACTTTTGAATTTGGGTAAGACTGACCTACTATATCACAGATGATTGTACCTGCAATTATCTTTACTATATGTTTGGATATGAATTTGGTGATATTTGAAAATATGGTGATATTTTAAAATATGGTGATATTTTAAAATAATATTATTTGAAATTAAGTTAAAAAATTATATTGAAAAGTTAAAATTGTGTATGGGCATATATTTCAGTTGGAGAAAAATTAAAATTTTATTTAGAAATGTTCTGACTTGAAAAACTAGTCTTTCAAACTTGAAAAAAATAATCTTTCAAGTTTAGAGTGAGAAATTAACTACAGTATAATATATAATCAACTAGTTATTTGAAAAAAAAAGAATTTTTATTTTGTCCAAATGGGTCCTTAGTAACAGTGAGAGCAAGCTAAATATAAATAAATCACCAACAAACTTCAGCCCGTTGATAAAAATTTTTTTAAAAAAAAAATCAACTAAATTCATGTCAAATGCTAGCTGATAAAATTTAAAATTGTAGGAGGACTACTATTAGGGGAGAGAACGTTGGGAATCTTTGGAGCAGAAAAAGTCTGTAAATTCAAAAGTGTGAAGTTTCCAACTTACCCTTTTTAAAATAAAATTTTGGGTACCGCCCAATAAACATCAGAAACTAAATTCATGTTTATTGTTTTCAACTTACCCTTGTTTACATAACATCATGTTTATTCATGTGAAGTGTGAAGTTTTCAACTAAATTCATGTTTATTGTTTTTTTAAAAAAAAATTTATTTTAAAAAGGGTAAGTTAGAAAAAATGTCTTTAATGTCTTTTTAAAATAAAATTTTTTAAAAAAAAACAAGAAGCTATTCCCTCCGTTTTTAAATAAGTGATCATTTAAGGTTGAGCACACCATTAAGAAATTGTTCACTCCTAGAAAATAAAAGGTGTTTTTACTATCTTACCGTTAGTTAAATTTTATTGTACATTTAATGTTATCTTTTCTAATCAATGATTTTGGTTATGTAAACAAGGATAAATTTTAAAAAATATGATCACTTAATCTTAAAAGTCTAAATGATCACTTATTTAGAAAACAAATAAAAAGAAAAAATGATCACTTATTTAGGAATGACATTTTATCAAGGCAAGTTAGTAAAAGTAATTTTTAATATCTAAGAATGAGTAGTTTCTTAGAGAGTGTGCCTAAATTAAAAAAAATCACTTATTTATGAACAGGGAGGAGAGAGTAGTAAATTGTATTGATTCAACGTAAACACTTGTAAACTTTTACCATCTAAATGTATTTACCTATTTATTCTCTCTGTTCCATATCAGTTGATCACTATAATAAAAATAGTAATCTCATATTAGTTGGTTATCTTACTAAATCAAGAAAAACATTAATTTTTTTTTTAATATTATCCTTGCAATTAATTTCTTTTGAAAGTGTTCACACTTATTTATAAAGTTTCAAAGAAGTTTTCAAAGTGTAAATTAGTAAAATTATCTTTTTATTATGATTTCTTAACATGCATTTAAAAGGTAAAGTGATCAATTAATATGAGATCGAAGAAGTAGTTTTTAAATCCAACTGAAAATGTGCCCGTCACGTGATGATGACTCTACTCTTATCCCCCTATATAAAAAGATGAAACCAACGAGGTTTATCATCATCCCACACCCCTCACTTCTCTCTCTCTCTCTTTCAAAAAAAGTAGAGAAGCTTACATCAAAGCCTAAAAATCCAACTCTAAAAGCTGCTCCAATTTCACATTTTCACCTTATAGTAAAAAAAACCATGGAAGCTTTGAACCTACTCAAATTCTGGCGAAATTCCAGCCCTGAAACTGCTTCTTGCCGTGACATTGTCTCCGAACTCGACGATTTGGACTACGTACGTAACCCGGCGATTGATACTGATGAAGAATCCGACGACGATGCCGATTCTTTCTTCGATTTGGTCTTCACTGGGCCTGATGGACGCCCCAAATTGGATAACAACAACTCCAAATCCATTTCTGTCAACACTCCCCTTGACCCAGAGTCTCCAAGAGATGTGTTTTACAAACCAAAAGCTTTTCCAATAGACTCCAACCCGAAGCCTCAATCTCCGATTTCAGTACTCAGATCGACCCCTAAGTTTCGGGTCTTCTTCCTGGGCTTAAGGAAATCAAAGCCGGAGAAAGTTGGCATTGACGATTCTTCTCCGGCTAGTCCGAAAATTCAAACTCAGAAATCGTCGTTTAATGTAGAGAGGAAGCACTTTCCGTTGAGTCCTGTGTTTACTAGAGACAACAGTTTAAGAAGCAAATTGCAAAACGAGAAGGAGGAGGAGCTTTCAGTTGACGAATCATTGAAGAAATTTGTAAGAGCTGATGTGCCTAAATACTTAAAATTGATGAAGCCATTGTATGCCAGAGCTTCGAAAAGGTACACTGATAAAATTAGTGTATCGCCATTGTCTTCTCCGTCGGCACAATCAATGTGCTCACCCAGAAAAGCATCAGAGGAGAAACGAGTTGCTGCTTTCGGATCTGTGCGTAAGCACCTTGGGAAAAGCCGGTCGGCGGCGTCTACTTTTGCCGGAGCTTCACCGTCGCCGTTAAATCGGCGTGATGATTCACTGCTTCAGGAGCAAAATGACGGAATCCAAGGTGCTATTCTTCACTGCAAGAGATGTTACAGCTCACTGGCAAAAGGTACCGAAGATCTGGCAAGAGCCTCTTCTGAGGAGCTGAACAGATGGAGTATTTGAATTGTACTACTATTTTTGAAACTGAAGTAATAGTGGGAACAGAAGAGCGGAAATGGAGGAGGAGATTACAAAGATCGACAATCGGATCCTCACTACTTGCTAAAAATTCAAATAGTCAATCAATTGATATACTAAAATTAACTATTTTTGTTTGTAATGAGTAGAGTAGAGTAGGATATATTAGAGCAGTGGCTCAGAGACGTCACTTGGTCCCTTTTTGGTTTATGTACGTAAGTAACGTGACTACTGTACTAAAAGTATCTATTTCTAATGGGGAATCAGGAGATAGGAGTATGTAAAGATCTTTCAAGTGTGCTTCTACTTCTGTGTAAATTATCAGTTTGGTCATTATGGTTGGATATCAAAACAGAGAGCTATAGCTAGCCTAGCTCAAATCAAATTTTATCATTACTCCCACGACGTTCAAACATTGCATTTTGCAGAACGGCCTGCTACATTTTGCTGATTCTCTCATTACTTCACGTTTATATTTTTTTTCTTCTCCAATTTAACATTTGATCACTTGTAAGTTGTAACTATTCTTAACTTTCTCCTATTTACCTTTGGTTGCTCTCGATCTACTTCTCCAGTAACTCTTATCAAACGGGGTTTATCCGGTGGTCTGATTTGATTTTTGCAGTTGCTTATCGATTATTTATCACTACCAAACCAATAAGATATCGATTGACTTGCTTCGACTTAATGATTTATCTATTGGTATAAAAATTGATACCAAGTTAAAGGAGTAGCTTTTATGTACTCCATCAGTGACTTATTATCCAACAACCTGAATCCAATTGTTGTCATCGTTGCGACATACAACACAATTTTTTAAGTTTCATATCTGAATTATTTGGAGTGTGAATTTTCTACCTGAACTATCACCTCATAGTTAGCAAAACACACTTGGACGCGGGCTAGATCAAATGTTTGTCTAACAAACGCTTCTAGACGTGTTTGGCCATAAGATCTTCGTCCACCTAGCATATATAATGACTCTATTAGCTGACACATTAATATTATTTTTTTAATATTTTTCAATTGATGTCTTTAAGACCCTAAAATCTCCTCTTTCAAGTCGGAGATATCGACGTCATGGTTGACACAAGATCACGGTTGAGAAGATGTCTGGTGTCGTGATGAAGAATAAATTAATTTATATGTACGGTGATAATATTTAATCCTTAACCGTAACTTTTAACCTAATATTAATTTATTTAATTTTATTACCGTGGAACTATTTTTTCATAGGGCAGAATTTTTAAAATAAAGAGAATGTAAGACACACATCATCAAATATTTATCGGGGTGTGTTTCACTAATCACTGAGTGATAGTTCAGATAAGAAATTCACACTATTAATTATTCAAATATAAAACTTAAAAAACTGGAATAGTTTTAGTGTATTTTGGACTTTCACTCTATTTCAAATGATAATGGCCATGAGATTCCTAGTCTTGTAAAAGTATTGGCCATATATATATATATACTCCTATCGACCTATTTAAAATTAACGTTTTTATACTTTTTGGTGAAAAAATTATTTGTATTTGACTAATCAATTTTAAAAAATATATTTTGAGTTAGCGATTAGTGTTCGGCAAAATTAATAAAAAGTGTTTTTATCTTCATTTTGAAAAACTACTTAGCACACTTCACTTTTTTAAAATAAATAAATATGTTCGACCTCTCAAAAACTTAGACTAATACAGACTATTAAAATATAAAGAAAGACTTCTAAAAATCTTGCAATGGGATTGAAAGCAAATTTGTGCTTAGAAGGGAAGAGGAGCGTTGCATGATTTTTCAATTATTCCTCATCATAATTTCACAGGTCCTTGAGCCTGCATGAATTAATTGACGCTACATGAAAAAAGATTTCGACACAACTAATATCATTTTTTCTTCTTCTATCACTATAATAATAAAAGCTTTTAGCGATAATAAATATGTATTTTAACAGAGAGCGTAAAAACTTTTATAGCATTAGTTAATTGTCATTGAATTCAATGATGCTATAAGCTTTAGGGACATTTACAAAGAGTGTTAAAATGTAATTGTGATTAATAATAATTATCTCTAAAAATATAATTTAATAATAATTAAGCTATTGTCATCAGCTGATTGCTGTTAAATATCTTTTTGGTGTAGTGTATATTTCCTGGTTTTAGGAAAAGAAATTTAAAAATGAATCAACTCTGTATTTATACCTAAAATTTATTGAATAACCAAAAATACAAAATTAAGAGATGGTATGCGAGCTATTTATCTCCAATTGTTACCACAAGTTAAACTTTAGTATTGTATCATGTTATGAATTTTGGGGTTGAGTTATGTCTAATTTTTCATTTTTAATATTGTATTTGAGCCAAATTCATCTCAATTTATTATTTTTGATGTTAGATCTCTAATTTTATATTGTTCACGCTTCAGATATTCAGTCCTAGACATGTTGAAGGTGTTAGAATCCCGCATGGATAAATATACGAGATCTTTAACTTTTTTTCTATTCTTAAACAATTCTTAACCTCGTAAATCAATTTTTAAGATTGAGAGTCTATTTGGATAGGATTAGAATCCCAAACTAGATTTTAATATCTTTTTTAGCTTTTTCAGGTGTTTGGTAAAGTAAAAAAGTAATTGAAAAAAACTAAAAACTGGTTAAAAAAAGCTAAAAGTTAGACCCCTCAGCTTTTTGCTTTCAGCTTAAAATATTTTTTAAGTTTTGACCAACACATTTACCCTTTTATCCCTTATAATTTTCCCTAATTACAACACTACCCTCACTTTTTAGCTCTAAAATGTATGAAAATACTCTTTTTCCTCTCATTCTCATCCCACTTTTCCATCTTTCTCTTTCTCCTACAACAAAAAAGTGCTACTTATTTACCAAACACATTAACATTTTTTTTTTCAATTTCAACAATTTTTATCCAAACACTTATCTACTTATATTCAGCTTTTTAATCACATTGCTTAAAAGCTATTTTTTTTTAAGCAAATTCAAATCGGCTCCTAGTCGAATTCAAAAAAAAAAAAAAAACCAATTCACTTTTTAATTTACTGTGAGAGGAGGAGAAAAGGGTTAAAATGGAGCAATTCAGTAGGTCAAGTCCAAAACATTAGCTTTTCAGTGCAGTAATGGATCACATGCACCTACTATATTGCTTACGCCTTTGGCTACTACTTTTATCTGCGCTACCTACCTTTTCTTCTCTCACTTGTCCTCTTTTTAGCTGCACTTGCTTTTTCACTCACAAAAAGTATATATACTGCAAAATTGCCAGCTGATGTTATAGTACTTTTTACTTTCCTTGTTCAGACTCCAGAGATTATGAAGAAGGGTGATAATACGAAAATGTGCACGCAATGATGTAAGATACTGCCTTTGCATTTGACATATCGAATCACACCAATATAGTGCATTTCATATAGTTTTATACTGACTTAATCATCTCTGGACCAATATAGTTTTATTGGACCACTTTCACCCTAAAAAGTGTAAGGTATTTTCCAAAAAAAAATTGATAAAAATTGTTTGGCCATACAATTAAAATGTGCACTCAATGATGTAGATACTGGCTTTGTATTTGTCATATCGAATCACTCCAGTATAGTGCATTTGATATAGTTTTACACTGACTCAATTTCATTGGACCACTTTCACCCTAAAAAGTGAAAGGTGTTTTCCTAAAAAATCTTGACAAAAATTATTTGGCCATATATTATCAATTTTTGATAAAAATATTTGATAAAAACTCCAAATTTCCAAAAACTAGAAAAAAATAGTTTTTGGTCAAATTCTAATTTTTGGGAACTTTTATAAATTTAATATTTACCCCAAATTTTTATATTTATATGAAAATTCCACTATTTATTACTTTCAATTAATATATTTGTAATTAATTCGATGAATCTTTGTAAAAAATTTCAAATTTTTTTTGATAGCTGTGAGAACAATTAAGTGATCATATAGCTATTGAATTAGTATTAAAAATTCAAGAGCTGTAACTTCCAATTGTTTCATTATTGTCTCCTGATGAACTAATGAAAATGTGTGCATTTATGTGTATAGGTCAAGTCAGTAGTGGTAAACATAGTCATCACGAAACATGTTCATTATAAAATGATAATACAAACATGTTCACAATCCATAAGGCGTGTCAAAATTCTACAAGGAAAAGAATTTGATTTTGAAGCATGTCCAAATCCTACAAGGAAAGGACTAAGGCTGCTCACCGGATTGGAATGGTATGACCGGACCGGAACGGACCAGTATGACCAGTACCGGAATGGTGACCGGTATTGGAATGGACGGGACCGGTACTACCAGTATGAAAACCGGATCCCATCCCATTCCGGTATAAATCGGTATGGACTGGTACCGGACCGGTATGACCAGTACCGAAATGGTGATCGGTACCGGAATGGACGGGACCGGTACGACCAGTATAAAAATCAAATCCCATCCCATTTCGGTATAAATCGGTATGGACCGGTACCGGACCGGAACCGGACCGGACCAGAATGGGCCGGACCAGGTTACCGGAATGGAAATTATTATTTTTAAAAAAAAAACTTAAATTTTGAATTACATTTCGAATTTCAAACTTAATATTCAAGTGATAACTTATAACTTAAAAGTTTTTATAACTTAAAAGTTGTTTAAATTTTGAAATTTTATAACTTATATAAATTATATTTGAAGTTTATTAGTTTGTAAATTTTTTATTTTTTTAGTTTTCCAATTTATAAGCTATGAGTTAAAACTTATAAGTTTTAAGTTTATATATATTTTTAAGTTATATATTTGAAGTGTTTTAGTTTGTTTAAAGTTTTTTATTTTTTTATGTTTTCAATTTATAAGTTTATGTTTTGAAGTCTACTAGTTTATATTTTTAAAAATTATTAATAAAATTATAAAACAATGATAAAAAAGATAGGCAATGAATAAAAGTATAAAACTATAAAAGTATAAAATAATGATAAAAATTAAAAAAAATTAAAAAAAAAATTGATCGGATAACCGGAATGGAACCGGAACGCTATCGGTATGAACCGGTACCGGCTTCCCGACATGAAATGGGTATACCATTCCAAACTGGTACCTGGTAGAATCCATACCATTCCATTCCGGTATGGACCGGACCGGTACCGGTACCGGAATGGTACCAGTTGAAACCGGTCCGGCGGCCAGCCTTAGAAATGACTGCATCTTTCCTATCAAGGAAATGAGAACTTGAGACTTCTATAAAAGCAATGGAGCAAAGAAGAATTCGTCAGACTTATTGCACGAAGTTGAGAAGGAGTATTCTCAAGCAATAGAGATTTCAAGCAAGCTGTTCAAACGAAGACACAAAGAGAGAGTTGTTTCTAGTTCAATCTTGTGTGATTGGTAGCACAAAGAGTGTGTGTTATGAGGCTTGTAACAAGAAGTGAGTTTGGCTTCTTGAGAGAGTTTGTGAGACGTGTAGTAAGAAGTGGGTTTGGCTTCTTGGAGAGAGAGTGAGTTTGAGTGAGTTGAAACAATAAGAGTTTATTGTTTGAGTTAGGTACTAGAGTTAGTTCCTTTGATTATTTAATTGTAATCATAAAACTTGAAGATTTAGTGAAAGTGAGTTCGTGGTTTTTTTTCTCCTGGAGTTAGGGAGTTTTTCACGTAAAAATTGTGTGTTAATTTACTTACTGCTTTAAGTGAAACTGCGCTAAGGACCTGGTCCCTGAGTTAAGTAGTGGGTACCAACTTTCTTCAATTGGTATCAGAGCAGATCTTTTCGTTAAAGGTTAACACCTGAAAAGGATCTAATGGCTGCCCCTTCAACCGCTCAGGAAGGCTCCTCTCAAACAAGGCCATCTTTGTTCAATGGCAAGTACTATGGCTGGTGGAAGAATAAGATGATGAATCATCTCATGGGAGAAAGTGCTGATATGTAGGAATGTCATTCTAGATGGTCCCACCATCCCCATGAAAACAGGTACTGATGGGAAGGAACAAGTTCCAAAGGATAGGAGAGAATGGAATGCTACTGACAAGATAGATATTTAAAACAATGCCAAGACTAGGAAAATTCTGATCTGTGGCATTGGACCTGATGAATATAATAGAATCTCCTCATGTCAAAATGCTAAGCAGATATGAGACACTCTTAAAATTGATCATGAAGGCACTACTGCTGTAAAGAAGGTCAAGATAGACAATCTAAACAGACAGTATAAACTTTTTAGAATGAAGGAAGGAGAAACTATTCAGGACATGCACATCAGGTTTACTGATATACTCAATGAAATTTATTCCCTAGGAGAGCACATCCTTACTGGAAAGGCTGTTAGAAAGCTTCTAAGTGTATTGCCTGAATCATGGGAAAGCAAAGTAGAAGCAATCACTGAAGCTAGAGATCTAGATACTTTGGCTATGGATGAACTCATTGAAAATCTGACAACCTATGAACTAAAGAAGAGTCAAGGAAAGGAAATTGGAACTAACAAAAAGGACAAGACTATTTCTCTCAAGACTACTGAAGTAGCTAATTATGAGGAAGAAAATCTTGCACTAGTGACTAGAAGGTTCCAAAGAACGTTCAAAAAGGGACAAAGCCTTCAAAGGAACCCCTCCAAGGCTCAGGAAAGAGATGCTCAACTATGTCACAAGTGTGGTAGTTTAGATCACTTCATCAAATTTTATTCCTTATGGGCTATGAACACAAGAAGGCTGTCTCAGAGAAGCCCAGGTATCAAAATCAAGAGTTCACCTTTCCATCTCATAAAAAGATCACCTCTCTAGAAGCTGACTTAGCAGTTCAAAGGACCCTAGCTGCTATGGGGGAACATGGTGATGAGTATGATGAGGATGACTCCCATAATCAGTCACTACTTGCTACGGTTGAAGCTAAGAAAGAGGACACCTTGGCCCTTTTAGCTATAAGTGACTCTGAAAGTGATTCAGAAGAAGGAGAGTCAGTTGAAACACCTCTTGGCCTCATGGCACGCTCTGAGCTTGACATTGACACTGATCAGGATGAAACTAAGGCATGCTTTTATGATTTCAGGCCCAACCTACATACCTACTCTAAAAAGAAGCGAGAAGCTCTCTCAGCGGTTGTCATAGATGCATATTATTCAATAAGTGCTGAGAAGGAAGGCCTACTAAATGAGTATGCATCTCTAAGGTTGGAAAGTGAAAGTCTTGAGAAAGATAATGTCTCCTTAAAGAACTCCCTCGAAGAGTTCTCTGACAAAGGAAAAAATCAGGCCACTACTCTTCAAAAATTCTTGGAAGAAAATATCCAAAATCTCAAAACAAGTCTCTCTGAACTGTCTGAAAGAAACAACACTCTAACAAGATACTTGAATAAATCCAAGATTGAGTTGGAACACAATAAAAAATGGGCAAGATCCTCAACTCTTCTCTCTCACATTCAGAACAGTCAGACCACCTCCCAGCATGGGCTAGGATTTAAACCTGAGGTCTGTAAGGCAAACTACTCTATGAATATGGTGTGCACTGCATGTGGGAAGGAAGGACATCTCAAGAGTCAATGTCCAATTCAAATGGAAGCTGATCAAAGAAACCATAACTTTGTCAATAAAATGAAGAGTCAACCTTCAACTCATCTGAAAGTTGATCAAAAAAATTTAAAAGCTCCCAACAAACTCAAAAGGCAATATCCAACTCACTTGAAATCCAAGCAAAGGAACCTGAACCATGTCAACAAACCCAAGTCCAAGGAATTAAGAAGGATGCTCTCCATCAAAAGGGAGCTTCCCTACTGGGCCAAGAGAGACTTGATTCATCCCTTCACTCATAAAAGGGGACTCAAGCTTATCTGGGTACCCAAGATAAGTCACTGACTGTTGTGCATGAAAGGAAAAGAGGAATGAGTAAGCTTTGGTACCTTGACAATGCTTGCTCTAGACACATGACTAGAAACAAAGATAATTTCCTCTCTCCTGCAATAACTTCAAGGTGGAAGTTTAGCTTTAGTACTAGAACATCTGAAGATATTATTTGTATATGAAGAGTGTGTATGACATAAAGAGTTGCAGACTTCAAGGGGAACCACTCATGAAAAAGAACCAGCATAGCATTTATATGCAATTGGACCCTCACAACCTGTGACCGAAAAAAACTGGAAACACAAGAGTTCACATCCCATTGAAAATATTATTTCTCCTATGGCCTCAAGCATGCAGACTAGGAACAAGGTGAAGAACATGTGTGCCTATTCAGCTTACCTGTCAATAATAAAGCCTAAGAACATCAAGAAAGCCTTACAAGATGCTAACTGGATTATTGCAATACAAGAAGAGCTGAATCAGTCTAAAAAGAGCAAGGTATGGCACTTGGTTCCCAAACTTGCAAACAGAATCATTATTGGAACCATATGGGTTTTTAGAAACAAACTGGATGATCAAGGAGTGGTAACTAGAAACAAGGCCAGACTGGTGGTACAAGTCTACAATCAAGAAGAAGGTATTGACTGTGATGAAATATTTGTACCTGTAGCCAGAATGGAAGAAATAAGAATGTTAATTGCCTTTACCTCTCACATGGAGTTCAAGCTAATTCAGATGGATGTGAAAAGTGCATTCTTGAATGGATATTTAAATAAGGAGTTTGCATTCTTGGTGAGCAGTGAACTTGAGAAGAGTATGATGGGTGAGCTGACCTTTTTCTTGGGATTACAAATTCACCAAACAAAGGCTGGAACCTTAAGACATCAACAGAAGTATGTCAAAGAACTTTTGAAGAAGTTTGAGATGGAGGGGGCCAAAACAAATGATACTACTATTGCCATCACTACAAAATTGGACAAAGATGATGCTGGAGTTGGTGTTGGTGAGACTAAATTCAGAGAAATGATAGGATATCTTCTGTATCTCAAAGGAATTCAAGGACTGGTTCTCTTATATCCTGCAGGTGACTCTTTTGATTTCATTGGCTATGTTGATACTGACTATGCTGGATACTTGGTGGATAGAAAGAACACCTCCGGAATGGCAAACTTTTTTGGACTATGTCTTGTACCTTGGACTATAAAGAAATAGAACTCTATTGCACTATCAACTGCTGAAACTGAATATGTAAATGTTGCTTCATGTTGTTCTCAATTGCTCTAGATTAAGCAACAGCTCAGTGATTATGGCCACAATCTTGGGTGCATTCCTATGTTTTGTGATAACACGAGTGTTGTTAACATGGCAAAGAATCCCGTTCAGCATAAGAGAACTAAGCACATTGATGTAAACCATCACTTTATCAGAGACTGTGTTGAAAAGGGGCTGATCAAACTGGTGCCTTGTGGAAATGATAAATAAATTACAGACATCTTTACCAAAGCTCTGGGAAGAGAAGCATTTGAGAAGAACAGGTTGTCCCTTGAGCTGATCAACCAGCTATAGTTCCTGACAAGGGAGGAGAGCCTCCCTCAAAGAAGGATGAGAAGGCAAGGTAGGAGCACAGTAAATCAAGGTGGGAGCACAGTGAATGATGGTGATTAAACTATGATTGATACAAGAACACAAGCATAAGTAGCAAATAGCGCTGCCACGATTGACTTCATCTCTGCTAAAGAAGCAATTTCACGAAAGGGCATGGACATCACTCAAGGATCTGATCCTCATGGGGTCACCTATTCAGAGGGAACATATTTTACGGCTGCTCACGATGAGATTACATTTTTAATGATGTCAAAACTAGAAAGATGGATTATTTTGTTTAAGCATTGTGTAAATGAAGAGGCATGATTAAAATAGAGGTGAGAAGTTGGGATCATATAGGAAGCTGCTACTGAAATCTGCTGAAATAGATAACAATATTGGCTATGAAGGAGCACCAGATCCTTACCACCTTGATGCTGAGACTGATATGATGCTGAGTAGGTTGTGCTGAGTTTTTCACTACTGCTAAATTCTTTGTCAAAAATATGATAGAGTTTGCCATCATCAAAAAAGGGAAAATTGAAGAAACCTTGACGAACAAGTTTTGATAATGAGGCAAAACTTATTTTTGGTAAAAGTATAATTATGAAAATTAACTATAAAAGGCAGTCCATGTCAAACAAGGAAAGGTTGAGAGCTTTCTGATACGCCCAAATTACAACTCCAATTACGAAGCGTAAGCGATCGTCGTCAAATATAGAACCCAACTAAGGTTGAGGTCGATCCCACAGGGAATAAGGTGCAAATTAAGTCGTTAGTGAATTAAATGACTAGTAATCAATAGTTTTCGGTAAAAGGGGTGTTTGTATGAACAATATTTGATTAAAACAAATAATAATGTACGATGAATAATCAATATGAGAGTGAACTAGGGAAGTGTTCACCATGGCGTCGTAACAATGTCGACTCAAAGCTTAACCGGGTTCTTTCTATACGCATGTCACGATGTGATTGAATTAATGGTATCATCTAAACGTTTCTCAACCAAATAGACGAATTTCCTTTTCAATTCTCTCGAACTTGAAAAGGTGAGCTTTCTTATTTCAATCCTAAAACATCAAGTAGATTAATCTAGTTACAGCATTAATCATAAGACGAGAGTTGGTAGTCTCGAATCCTCGTAGTTAATCAAATTTCCCGGTTTTAATCTCTTTACTCAAGCAAATTAAACCTAGGCATGTCCTAATGTTTTCAACTACTAGAAAACGTTAATAATGAATGATTAACAACGTGACAACATAAAGATTGAACCCTACGCTACCCGGAATCTATATTGTTATTTTCGCCATGGCTCCCACAACCCTAGTTGTGGGAAGTTAGTTACTCATGCTATTAGGAGAAGAGAAGAAAATCATATTCAAAATAGAAAGAAGAGATTCTTACGATATATGAACACAAGCTTCAATTATCCAAGAACAAGAAACCAAGATCCTAAGAACAATGGAAGAATATGATGAAGAAGAAGACAAATGTGTTTGTCGTATTTCTTCCTCTCAAAAGTCGCTCAAAAATATCCTAGAACTATTGGGTAATGAATAATAAAATAACCCTAACACAGGGTATTTATAGTAGTGCAGGAAATAAAGTCCAAAAATAGAATTTTCGGAATCCCGCATCGCGTTGACGGGTCGCCTGACGGACCGTCATGCATGTGACGGGCCGTCACAGCTAAACAGTGAGCTCCCAGGCAATTTTTCTGGTAAGTCGTCGGGCCTGTGACGACTTGCTGGAAAATTCTGGTAAGTCGTCGGGCCTGTGACGACTTGCTGGAAAATTCTGGTAAGTCGTCCGCCCAGTGACGACTTACAGCGTTTTTTTTTTGTTTTATCTTGGTGGCATGGGTGACGGTCCGTCAGGTCAGTGACGGGCCGTCAGACGGGCCGTCACTCTTAGGCAGTGCTCGATGAATTGCAGTCTCGTCCTGACGGCCTGGCTGACGGCCAGTCACAGTTGTGACGGTCCGTCACGCCAGCCGTCAGGCTTAACCAGTTGAGGTTTTTAAACATTTTTTCTTCCGTTTCTATCTCTAGCTCCATTCCCTGCAAATATAACAATAAAACATCAAAAACGACAACGGTTGCTTGAAAACTCACGATTATTCTTAGTTAAAGGAGTCAAATGTGCCGTAGAATGGCGGCACATCAACACTCTCAACTTAAAACGTTCGCTTGTCCTCAAGCAACATGACAACAAAAATAAAAAGATGACTCAACTAAGAAAACAAACACGTGTCACTAGCAAATCATGGCCATTCAACAACTTATTCAATTTAAATCAAGCCCCCTGGTAACACACAAATGTATGAAAAGCTAACTTGTAAGGATCCAAACATGTCATTCCGATATGATAGAATATTCTGCATACACACACAATAGCTATCCCAACAGTCAATAGATGATACAGAAATCTCGATGCCCTCACCACAAAGAAGTTCCACACACAAGATTTGGGATTAGGTAAGGCGCTCAAACTCACAAACGATTTCAAACAATGCACATGCGATGCCATAAGCTTGCCCTTGCTATTCTATTTCAGTTTTTCAGAAAGCCGCTCAGGATCACTACAGGACTTGTTTTGGCTTGTAATGAGGCTTCGGGTGCAGGTAGGATACGTTTGGGGAATAGTGACTAAACCTTCCTTGGAATCACCGACCTACTATTTCCACTTATCTTTACTTGGTCCATCATTATTCACCTTTTTATTCCATTCTTTCTCTACATGTGCGGCCTCTTTATTTTGACAATTCTTTTTCACCTTTTTTTTCGTTTCTCTTTTTTTTTTCTTAAGCACACACTCGAAATTTTCATTCTATTCACAACCAATCTTATCCATCCTATTTTTCTTATCATTTACCTCTATAGTAGCCACCCTCAACTTAGGCTGATTGCCTGAGTTGAGGTGCACGATGTCCAAGGAAGGACCAGGGCCAAAATAGGGATTCAAAGTTAAAAAGGAACGGTGACAGGTTTTCGAAAGAATACGGTCAATTATGGCTCAAACAGGGATCAAAGAGATTATTTGCATTTGGATAGTCTTATAGGCTAAGTGGACTGCACACAAAAAGGGTCTGTGATCCTTTCCTAAGCAACCAACTTCAAGCTTAACAAAATAGACCGGGCAAGTTCTAGATGCATGCACAGAGTAAGAATTTATAACAATAAGCTCACACACACTTGGCACCAAGAAACCATACCACTACCAACTACCAAAACAACAGCTCGGCTTAAGCATAATTATTACAATCATAACCACACAATGACATTCAAGGATCCAGAACAGTCAATCGTTTCAAACATAAGTACAAAATTAACTTTTTCAGAGGGGGCTCCTTTTAGTTCAACTTTCCAAAGAGCCATGTTTGCTATCGACACCAGAAAATAACACACAAAAAAAAATTTAAAATGACCACCTAAACGCGCCGGTTCTACTAGATAGCACACCGGAGGGAAAAGAAACACGGCAACAAAAACCATCGGTGGTGAAAGACTCACAGGTATCCCAACACCCTCAACTTAGACTCATGCATTGTCCCTAATGCATACATGTGAAAGCTAAAACTGTGAGAGAAAGGAATACCTGTGAAGCCCATAGGACTCAGAGTCTGGCATGATGTTGGAGACCGCCAAGGTCTCTAAAGCAGGAGAAATCGATGGAATAGGTGCCCACGACATCATCCTGTTGAGCTCCAACTTTCTCTTTTATCGGCTCCTCAGCTAGTCGAGACAACTTCTTTACTCTTCCTAGCTCTTTTTCTTTGCTGGTTCTCTTGCGGTGTTTTCTTTTCCTTGATTTGTTCTCACCGCCTGGCTCTACCCGTTTCTCTTCTTGCGATCGCAACATCATTCTCATAATAGCTAGGATCTCGACACAACCCTTCTCCTTAATATGCACATCCGTAGGGGCTTCATCAATAACATTGATAACCGAGACCACTCTCATGTCTCTTGGTGGCTTCATCAATTTACACGCATCAAACTTGACCAATTCATTATTTAACCTGAATGTCAATTTGTTTCTTTCCATGTCGACCAACACTCTTGCAGTGGCTAACAATGGTCGTCCCAAGATTATGGGAACTTCAAAGTCCACTTCGCAATCTAAGATCACAAAGTCAGCCGGGAATATAAACTTACCAACCTTTACCAGCACATCAGATAATATTCCCACCGGTCGCTTTACTGAACGGTCAGCCATCAATAATCTCATAGTCGTCGGTTTGGGAGCTCCTAAGCTCAACTGTCGGTAGATGGCTAACGGCATCAAGTTTATGCTAGCCCCCAAGTCACAAAGAGCCTTTGCAAAGTTAAACTCCCCTATGGTGCAAGGAATAGTGAACGCACCCGGGTCTTCTTTCTTTTGGACTAGCGACCTTGATGAAATGGCGCTACAATGGTGGAGGTTGTCTTTCGGTTCAAAACTTACCGACCTCTTCTTTGTGATCAAGTCCTTCATGAACTTGGCATAACCGGGCATTTGTTCAAGCGCATCCACCAGAGGGATGTTTATTGATATCTGTTTTAGCATGGTCATGAAGTTCAGGAACTTGCTATCTTCCATTTTCTTCTTCAACCGTTGTGGGAAAGGAGGTGGTGGCCGAGGCATCATAGTTGGAAGTTTTTCAACTTCCTTGCTTTTATCCGTGAGCACTTGAGTAGCATCTTCTTCCGCACCGGGTTTTTCAACAGACACTTTTACACCCTCATCGACCATATTTTCAGCATCTACTAACTCATCTTTCTCAGCAACGCTACCTTTCTGGGTCTGAATTATCGAATGTGATTCCGAAAATGTCTTACCGCCTCTGGTGGTGATTGCCATACAATTTCCGTCGTTTCTCAGGTTTTGAATGGTGTCACTCGGCAATGTTCCAGCTTTCCTTTGATTTAGAGACGCCGAGACTTGACTCATTTGTTGCTCTAACTGCTTGATTGAGGTGGAATGAGAATTAACCAACTGACTCAATGATGATAATTCAGATTTCATTTCCTTGACTCCGGAGTCAGTAGATTCTACCTTCAACAACATCTTTGCCATCATATTCTCTAACTTGGATGTCCCTGTATCATTGCTACTTCTTTCTCGGTTACCAGGTGGTACGTACAACCCACCTCTATCAGTTTTATTCATCCAGTTCCCCTGATCACGGTCTCTGTAGCCAGCTTTTTCATAGTAGTTGTCTTTCTGATAGTTCCGACCTTGGTTTCCCTGGCCATTGTCCTGGAAACCCCCCAAATAATTAGCCTCCTCATCAGACTCGAACTCTGCTGCTCTACTTTGGGAACCCACAACTTTCACTTTCTCCATGTATCCTGAAAGCAAATGTTTTGTCAATAGGTCCATTTGCGTTTTCAGATGGGCCATATCTTGGTCCCGATCTTCCTCTCTCCTGCGTTGTTCTGCTGACATACCGACTGCATGAGTGCTAGCAGCCATCTCTGTGTTCCGTGTATGCCAGGCCCTGTTTGTTTTAGTGAGCCGGTCCAGAATAGCTGTGGCATCGATAAAAGTGAGACCCATAAACGCTCCACCTGCTGCATTATCAAGTGTCGGCTTGGTAGCCGAATTTAGTGCCCTGTAAAATGTCTGCATCAGGAAATTGTCGGTCAACTGATGGTTAGGGCATTGTGTCAGCTTCTTCTTGAACCGCAACCATGTCTCATGTAACGCCTCATGAGGTTGTTGTTTGAAATTGCTAATTTCATCCCTCAACTGTATCATCCTAGAGGGAGGAAAGAACCTTTCTAGGAAAGCTCCTTTAAACTCTCCCCAGGTTGCGATAGAGTCGGGGGTTAGCTCTGTCAACCATAGCGCTGCCTCATCAGATAGAGACAATGGAAACAACCTGAGTCTAATCACGGTCTGACTTACTCCAGGCAATTCGAATGACTTGCAGATACCCACAAAGTTCATCAGGTGTCGGTTTGGATCATCACCAGCCATACCACGGAACAATCCCTTTAAGTTCAACAGTTGGAGCATTGTGCTAGTTATGTTGAACTTGGCCCCGGGCGCTAGTGGAGGAAGAACAATGGCGCCTGTAACACCAACTCCGTCTAATGCAGTATCATCCTCTATATCTTCGGCATTCAAGTGATGCTGATCCTGTTGAGCCTGCTGTTCTGCAGCGAGCCTTGCTGCCTCCGTTTGTTGTGCATTCATGGTTTGCCTTAGCGTTTTTGCGAGCTCGGGGTCGTAGGGTAATATTGGTTCACCCGAGCGTCGGGTACTTGGCATGCACAACTCAGTACCCTGTAAGAAACAAAAACAACAAATAAAAGTAAAATCAGGAAATATGATTAAGAGTCAAATAAACACACCAAACTTAATAAACAACCGTATTCCCCGGCAACAGCGCCAAAATTTGATACGCCCAAATTACAACTCCAATTACGAAGCGTAAGCGGTCGTCGTCAAATATAAAACCCAACTAAGGTTGGGGTCGATCCCACAGGGAATAAGGTGCAAATTAAGTCGTTAGTGAATTAAATGACTAGTAATCAATAGTTTCCGGTAAAAAGGAGGGTTTGTGTGAACAATATTTGATCAAAACAAATAATAATGTACGATGAATAATCAATATGAGAGTGAACTAGGGAAGTGTTCACCATGGCGTCGTAACAATGTCGACTCAAAGCTTAACCGGGTTCTTTCTATATGCATGTCACAATGTGATTGAATTAATGGTATCATCTAAACGTTTCTCAACCAAATAGACGAATGTCCTTTTCAATTCTCTCGAACTTGAAAAGGTGAGCTTTCTTATTTCAATCCTAAAACATCAAGTAGATTAATCTAGTTACAGTATTAATCATAAGACGAGAGTTGGTAGTCTCGAATCCTCGTAGTTAATCAAATTTCCCGGTTTTAATCTCTTTACTCAAGCAAATTAAACCTAGGCATGTCCTAATGTTTGCAACCACTAGAAAACGTTAATAATGAATGATTAACAACGTGACAATATAAAGATTGAACCCCACACTACCCGGAATCTATATTGCTACTTTCGCCATGGCTCCCACAACCCTAGTTGTGGAAAGTTAGTTACTCATGCTATTAGGAGAAGAGAAGAAAATCATATTCAAAATAGAAAGAAGAGATTCTTACGATATATGAACACAAGCTTCAATTATCCAAGAACAAGAAACCAAGATCCCAAGAACAATGGAAGAATATGATGAAGAAGAAGACAAACGTGTTTCAAATAGTAAACAACGAACTTTTATGAGTAAAAATCAATATGAGAGGTGAACTAGGGATGTGTTCACCATGGCTTCACAAACAACATCGAGTTAGAGTTCAATCGGGTTCTTTTATATGCCTAATATGAAGTAATTGAAATCGTTGTTACGTCTAAACGTTTATCAACCAAATAGACGCATTATCTTTTCAATTCTCTCGAACTTGAAAGGATTACAATTGCAAAACTCAATTTATACCCCAAGTATATTAACCTCTCTCGAGCGTCAATCATTCGACGAGAGTTAGTAGTCCCGAATCCTTGTTGTTAATCTAGTTTTTCAGATTTTAATTCCTTTGTTCAAGCAAATCAAACCTAGACTTGTTCTAATGTTTGCAACCATTAGAAAATGATAAAAACATAAGATTAACAATGTACTATGCATACATATCTAACCCAATCTCACAAGAACCCTAGATCGTTACTACGCCATGGCTCCCATAACCCTAGTTGTGGGAGTTTTAGTTACTCATGAATAAAGAAGAATAAAAAGCAATGATATTCATAATAGAAGAAAAATCCTTACAAGATATGAAAACAAACTTCAATTCTTTAATGGAACTTGAGCAAAAATTTCCAAGAAATAAGAACAAATGATAGAAACCGTATGTTTGTTGTTTGAGCGCTATTAATGTTCAAAAACACGCTGAAAAGAAGTGCTGAAAAAATACCCTAAGAGTCCTATTTATAGGCAATTAGAAATTAAATCCGAATTGGTCTAGGAAAGAAAAGTCACGTCCAGAAAACGGACTCCAAAATAGTCCGTTTTGGTCCACAACGGACCGTTTTAACTCCCAATGTTAGCCAACATTATGTTTCTGAAAACGGTTGAAGAAACGGTCCGTTTTGGTGTAAATCGCATTTGGCAAATGAGTTTTATGTACAAATCAGCATCTTTTTCTCCTTTTTCCATTTCCTTCACTTTTCTACAAGTACAACACAAATACCATCAAAACAACAATGGTTGCTTGAAAACTCACGAATATTCTTAGTTAAAGGAGTCAAATGTGTCGTAGGATGCCGGCACATCACTTTCCTATCAAGAAGAGGAGATTCCAAAAGGCGTGTCAAAATCCTACAAGGAAAAGAATTTGATTTTGAAGCATGTCCAAATCCTACAAGGAAAGGAGTGCATCTTTCCTATCAAGGAAAGGAGAAGTTGAGACTTCTATAAAAGCAATGGAGCAAAGAAGAATTTGTCAGACCTATTGCACGAAGCTGAGAAGAAATATTTTCAAGCAATAGAGATCTCAAGCAAGCTGTTCAAACGAAGACACAAAGAGAGAGTTGTTTCTAGTTCAGTCCTGTGTGATTGTTAGGACAAAGAGTGTATGTTGTGAGGCTTGTAACAAGAAGTGAGTTTGGCTTCTTGAGAGAGTTTATGAGACATGTAGCAAGAAGTGGGTTTGGCTTCTTGAAAGAGAGTTTGTGAGAAGTTGTAACAAGAACTGGGTTTGGCTTCTTGGAGAGAGAGTGAGTTTGAGTGAGTTGAAACAATAAGGGGTCGTTTGGTAGAGTGTATTAGAAAATCTAATGCATGCATTAGCTTTTTGTATTACTAATACCTTGTTTGGTATGATTTTTTTACCTATGTATAACTAATGCAAGCATTAGTTATACACTCTATTGTGTATTGAGCTATGCATTACTAATACCATGGATTTCCATGTATTAGTAATGCAATGGGTTCTAATGCATGCATTAGAATGACTAAAGACACAATTGTCTCTCAAAACACTTTCCACATCATTTCTACCATATTTGTGGAGGGTATTTTTGTAAATAATTTTTTTTTTAGAAATTATGCAATGCATGTTATTTTTAATACACTAAACCAAACACTGCATAAGAAAAATCTCAGCATAACTAATGCAAGCATAACCAATGCAAGCATAACTAATACAAGCATTACCAATGCAAGCATTACTAATACACCATATTATGCATTATTTTTATACACTCTACCAAACGACCCCTAAGAGTTTATTGTTTGAGTTAGGTACTAGAGTTAGTTCCTTTGATTATTGAGTTGTAATCATAAAACTTGAAGATTTAGTGAAATTGAGTTCGTGGTTTTTTTCTCCTGGAGTTAGGGAGTTTTTCACGTAAAAATTGTGTGTTAATTTACTTACTGCTTTAAGTGAAACTGCGCTAAAGACCTGGTCCCTGAGTTAAGTAGTGGGCACCAACTTTCTTCAACTACACCCAAAACTTCACCAAAAAATAAATTATCAAAAATATTTAAAAATTTATGGCCAAACGCTAACTATTTTCACAATAACAAGATATGAAATCCATGTTTGTTTATGAACATGCCAACAAAATTTCAATTTAAAATCTCGAATGCTTCAAAAGTAGAATATTAAAGTCTAAGATGTGATTTTAATTTTTTTAAATATAAAATTTCATCATTAAATTTATATTTTGTGAAAAAAGACTCATTGCTTTAAATTTTGTTAAAAAGACTTATACTTAATAATTATGTGAATAGATTTACCGATCATCTGAGAGAATTATATTAAAGAGTAGCTAGTCACAACTATTATTCATTTTTTGGACCAATGATTTTTTGTATAAAATCTGAAAATTTGTAATAACATATAATTTTGAACATTTATTTATAAAAAAAATCTGGAGATACGTGATTTATTAATATTGTGTTTTAGGACATTTTAATACCTTCTTTATGAACATCATAATTTACTCATTTGATAAAATTGTATAAGAATTGATGAAATTTTAATAGTGTTCACATTTATAGGATTTTTATCTATTTAAAAAAAAATACAACTTAAAAAATCTAAATTATTTTTTTTGTTTAAAAAAAGTTAAAGGCGGCAAAGCTACCAAATGGATAAAATAGAAAAAGGTCGCCCAGAAAATCCAATTTTTCCGACAAAACAAAATTTAAATTAAATATTCAAACAAAACATTAATTTTAAATTAACCTAATTTGAAATCATGATTTAAAAAACATGTCCAAACGGGTCTTAATCTCAAATTTAGTTGCGTTTGAATTCATCAATTAATATTGGTCAGATCAGTGTTTAGTGCTGATGATATATTAATTGCAAAATATATATATATATATTTTTTTTAATAAATATGTTTTTGAAATGAAATTTTCGATTGAAAATGTACAATGGCTATTTCCACAAAATTTTTGATTGAATTAGTGGGGAAAAAAATTAGTAGTGCTTTTACGAGAAAAAAAATTTAAAAACTTTTAGTGTTTCAACTGAAATCTGTTATCTATCATGCGTTTTGCCACTAAACTAATTCGATTGAAAATGAATGAAAATATTTATAGTTTATAACACAGATTTCTCAGCAACGTGCAGTTAGAAAAACTTTTGTTTCTGAGAGGGACTCTTTACATTTTTCTTCCTTCCTTTTAAGCCTGCTTCAGTATTTCCACAAGACATTGGCTTATTCTTTGGCTGCTGATTGCGGTGAAGTTAGTGTGTACGTTATATGTGTTGGGTTTGTATTTTTTAAAGATTGAGCTTTAAAGATAAAGTGTGAATTGAGAAATATGGGAAATCAAGTGAAGGGAAAAATGAAAGAAAATTATTTTTCCCTCATTCGTAAAATAGAGGAAAAGTTTTGTCCTTATATTAAGAAACACTTTCACTAGCTCTTAAAGGGTTAAGAAGATAGTGCCCTCTCACGTTGTCATCATTGACACCCGACTTTGGCTACGTCTATGACAAATAATTTGATTGATAAATTTTTTGGATAAAATTTATTTAAGTTCACAAATAATTTCCCTTTCTTAGACATTAATTTAATTCGCGCGAAATATTATGGAAAGGAACTGTTCCTTCCGAACAGATACCAAACCTGTTCCGAACAGGTGTTCCCTCCAAATAGACACCAGACCTGTTCATAACAGGTGTTTCTTTCGAACAGGCACCATACTTGTTCAAAAAAGGTAATTTTTTGCACCATTTCAACCCAGAATTTTGGCATAAATATAGAGGATTACCTCACTTTTCCAACAACGAAAATCTGCATCCTATACATATATTTTCTTAAAAAAAAAATTGAGTCTAAGTGTGATAGAAAACTGACTCTTTGAGTTCGCTGAAGGTATAGAGGTTTGAGGTACCACTACGTCAATACCAAGTATATCCGTTTTATCCTGGGAGAAAATAATCCACAACCTCGGGTACAATAAGGAGGTTAAATTCTTAAGGACACACAGTGAATTTTGTGGTCTCGGATATTTTCTTGCATTCTATTTTTCTAGTTTACTTTGTTATTATTCTGGCATACTTGTTGAACACAGATACCAACAACATGTCCCGTCAAACTCAGTTAGTTTAGTTTTAAAATTGTATTTGTCTTAAGAAACTAATTGAGTATGAAAAATTACTAATTTTAGAATTTAATGACATATAATAAAATTACTTTCAAACCCATAAACTTCAAATCAGGCTTAACCTCTAAATTTGTTGCAAATTGAAGAGGGAGTGTTTCACCCAACTAGATGTCTAGTTAAAGGTACTCCCAAACTTAGCCCATTGGATAGTGGCGAAATGTTATTAAGGTGTTCAAAATCTAATATATACACGCAAAACATAATATTTTATTTATATGTTATGTCATTTTTTTTTTCCTTCCATCATCTTTAATTAGTTACGTAAAGAAAAGAAAAAAGTTAATTATAAAGCTACAAAAAACGTGAGAGGAAAAGCACAAAAAGAAAATAAAGGAAGCTACATATAAAGAAGGAAATCGTGAGTTTGCAAATATTACTTTTCTTGAACCAAACATGGCAATTTTTATACGTTGACATTGCAAAATTTGTCTACATGATTATTAGTAGATAACTTAAACCCCCCTGCCATATATTCTGTTGAGAACAGTTAATCAGTTCAAATTCATAACCTTCCAATAACAACAACACGTTCATTTGGTTGGGAACAAGTTATTCCGGAATAATTAATTGCAGGATTAGTTATCCGGGGATTAGTTATCACATCATGTATATGGGATAACTTATCTCATCACAATAGTATAAATGGTGGGATAAATAATTGCGAGACTAATTAATACCTCTAACCAAATGCAAGATAAAATAGGTCATCATTTTATCCCGAGACTATTATACCTTATACCTTATACCTCATACCAAACAACTAAAACTAATAAAAAATTTATAACCCTATAATAACAATAATACCAAAAAATTAACATAAAATAAACAAAAACTGGAATATGAAAACGTAAAATCAAGAAGTATGTGTTTGGTCATGTTTCATCGTGAAAATAGAAAGAAAAAAAAATAGTTTTTATTTTCAAAGTGAAAAATGATATTTGGAAACTGGAGTTGTGTTTGGTCATAAAATAAATTAAAGTTATTTTAAATTTTTGTGGGTATTTAGAGTGAAAATAACTTTTTATTGTTTTTGAAATTTTTGAAAAAGGTGAAAAGAGTAAAACCAGAATTTTTTGAAATCTTTTATGGCAAACGATTTTTCCTAAGTTCAACTCCAGAAAAAAGTGAAAAATTTTCATAGCCAAATGGGCTCTTAAATAACTTCGAAAAGCAATCAGATCCAAAATTTTAATAAGCTTATTTTATCAAAAAGCTTTTTTTAAAAAAATTAAAAAATAAGTAAAATTTTAAAAATCCTCCCTTCAACAAATCCGACCACAGAACTTTTATTTAGGAACTGAAGTTGATTTTCTTTTGTTTAGTTCAATATTTTTTTATTTTCTTTTGCACCCAAAGTATGTGGTTTAGTAGCCAATGACGTGTGGCCCGAACACCACCATTATAAAAAAATGAAAATTAGGCTTGCGAATTGACAAATGTCGTAATTTTTTTCGACAGACAAAAAATTGAAAATTAGACATTAAGTGATCAGTTTCCTTTAAGAGATTTTAAATTATAATTTATGGGGTAAAAGCCATAATTATCACATAATTTAATAATGAAGAATGCAAAATGTGAATGGTTGAGAAGTTTTTCTCTTTATGTATTAATATATCCTTGTAATTATTATTTTATAGGCTTTTGTTAGATCTGTCTTAAGAGAAAACAGTATAATGCCATGGAAAATCAAAAGCTCCCCACTATCACAGCAAAAAATAACATGGAATTTCATATGTTTAATTAGTTCCATATGTCTTGTACGGTGGTTACTGCTATATTATTAAAAAATCATAAGCCACATGCAGGATATTAACCCTTGCCGTCCCATTTCAATAATTCATAATTCCTTTTTAAATTAGGAATTAATTAAAGTTAAGGTACTTCAATTCAAACCAAATACTCTCTTTGTTCATTTTATTGACATGACAATTTAATCGCACTATCCCTATTAATTGATATTTAGTTTTAGGTCATAGAAAATAATTTGAAGAATAAGTAATTAATATTAAGTGTAAAAATAAAAAAAATAATTATCTTCTCTTGATATGTTAAAAATGAAAATCTATTTTTGGAATAGTTGACAAACAAAAATAAACGGTGGGAGTATATTATTTGCAATTCAAGTGCATATATATAACCCGGTTATATAGTACTCGCTCCTTTCCAATTTATGTGGCAGCTTTCGGATTTCGAGATTCAAACAAATTTATCTTTGATCGTAGCTTTTTTTATACATCTTTTAAATATTTTCAATTATCAATTATCGTGACTTATAGTACTTCTTATCTATTTTTCAAATATATAAAAAAAAATTCGAAAAACTTGAAGATTTCATACTCAAATTCATGATTAAACTTAAACTGTTTGACTCTCAGGAAGCGAAAAATAAATTGAGACAAAGAAAGTAGTTTTTTTTCTTCACTTCACCCGAAGATCAATAGTATTTTAATCCACTTATTACCTTTTAACGTGATTTGAACTTTCAACCGATACGATAAAGATGCTCAACCACAAATTTCAATTGCCGATTATGTAGTAGTTTAGCTATATATATATATATATATATATATATTACGTTTTAGTGTTTTTTTTCAATAAAAAAATTGACTAGTAGCATTAGTACTACCAATAAATTAAGTTAAATTAATTTCTAATAGTTTTCTTTGAAGAATTTACGGTTTACCTCCCTACCCTCCCTCCAAATGATTTATCTAACTCTATAATCAAAGGAGAATTTAAAATTTAAATTTGATAGGTTTAATCCGTAGTGATTTTAACTCTAAAAATATTGAACTTTGAGCGAACGGATTCAAAATTTGATATTTGTTGAAATTATAACTTATTTATGTATGCCTCTTATTAAAAATAGTGAAATCGATTGAACTCGTGCTCCATCAAGTCTCTATTCGTTCTCTCACCTTATCCTTTATGTAAGTGATTTCTTCTTTTTGGTTTACGCCACAATCAATAACTATCGATATCAGGATTTTGAAGGACAAACGTAACACCTATGCAAAATGTATGTACCTAAACTAGCCAAATTCTTTTTATTCTTTGCTTTTAATTTGTGATCAATTTTCAATATCATGGTCACTATTAGAAGTAGAGGGTTGTTTTGAGAAATTTATCTTATAAAATATAATTTTTTTAAGTCTATCTTTTATATATCGAACCAGCTCACTGAAAAACACATGGCGGAAAACAAATTTTCATTGAAACTTTGGGAAATTTTGGGAAATTTTCTACTTTTAAACAATATTTTTTTTTCTCATTGATTCAATCAAAATATCCGTGAAAATACTCACTGAACATTTTTCAGTGAAAAATTTTAATGAAAAAAATAGTACTCCCCCCGTTCCTAAATAAGTGGCCATTTTAACTTAGGCACACCCTTAAGAAACTATTCATTTCAAGAAAACAAAGAGTAGTTTTACTAACTTGCCCTTAATAAATACTTTGGAAAGAATGTAACTCTTTAATACTCTCCCGTTCAATTTTACTTGTCACTTTTTGACTTTGCACACCTATTAAGAAAATAATGATTGGCATAGCAATTTTACCACATTACTCCTATTAATTAATGTTAGTATTAAGTCTTGAAAATGATTTTAGAAATAAGTAATTAATGCTAAGTATAAAACATGGAAAAAAATAATTGTCTTTTCTTAATATGTCAAAAATGACAAGTAAAAATAAAAATCAAAAATAGGAATAAGTGACAAATAATTTTGAACGGAGGGATTAATTTCTTGGTTTTGTAAAAAAAAATTATATAAAGAAGGGTAAAATTGAAATAAAATTATTAATATTTTTTTATTATCTAAAATACCACTTATTTAAAAATAAAATAAAAAAGCTAAACAATAATTTATTTAGAAATAGAGGCATGCAGTACAATAACTTTTTAATAGTGTATACGGCAGATTAATTAAGACGAGTTCCCGATAAATGTAGGGTGAGTTTGTTTTTATTTCCATTGAATTAAGTACAACTTTAATATTCGTCATAATGTTGATTAATTACTACCAATAAAACTCTTTTTAATTGGAAAAACTATCTAAATAGACATACCTCCTTATCATATTTATTAACTCTCTCATTACTTTATTTTAATTACTTAATATACCACATGTACCACTCGGATACATCACCCCAGGTTATGATACATCGTCTCACCTCGGATACATCCCACCCGATGTATCAAAGGTAAAACCAAAAGAATGTTGATGTATCCGAGTGGCTTTGGGATGTATCCAATGAAATTTCGATGTGTCCGAGTAGTTTGGGGATGTATCCAGAGGTGAGGTGAGGCGATGTATCCGAGTAGAGGCAATGTATTCGAGCGGTAAGGAGTTGGAAAAAAGAGTAATTAGCTCCCAAAGATGTGTGTTTAATGTAAGTTACCCTTTTTAATTAGCATACAAGGGCGGCTCTACCCCCTTCGATAAAAAGGCAGTCGCTTTAGATCCCAAATTTGAGGGGCCTCGTTTTTTTAAAAATAATAATAAATTATAAATTTCTTAAAAGAAAAATATTAAATATAATTTGTAGAAAAAATAAACTTTTTATATAAATTAAGAAAATTATTAGAAGAAATTTGATATATCTAGAGTATTATGTCTCAAAAAAAATTAAATGCATTGGTTATATATATTATAAATTGAAAAAGAATTATTAGAAGAAATGGATTATAAGAAAATAATTAAAAACTTTGCATCTCAGAAAATTTAAAAAGTAAACTTTACAAAAATAATTAATTTTTCTTAAAAATTTAAGGCTTCCGTCTGATTTTTACCTTAAGCCACTAATATAGTTGAGCTGACCTGTTAGCCTAATGAACAGATGGAGCTAGTTTTATTTAGCTAGCTCTACAAAAATAATGAGAGTGATCAAATTAATTTAGGGGACAAGAGACCAGCAAAGAGACAAGTTAAAAATCTATTGTCCTTGAATATAGGAATTGTGTCCAAACTTTGTTTCATGAAATGTCCTCATGAATGGTATATATCTCCCATTTTATTTTATTTTTTCTAATTCAAACTAGTCTAATAATAATTGGTTGTGTTTCCTAGAATCTTGATTGCTTATTATTAATGCATGTGTACCAGCTTAGGTCACACCTTGATTGATGTCTATTTAGTCATTTACAAATATATTCTTTATTTATTTATTTTATTTGCTCAAAGAGTCCTAATTTGTAGTGTAATAAATTGAGAAAATATCAAAATTGTAACTCATGTTAGAGGAGATAGATTTTAAATAGTTTTTCTCAAATATGTATTAAACAGTTTTAGTTCTATAAATTTGTCAAAAATTAATATCTTTAGTCTTTTATCGAATATTAAACAATTTATGTTTGTTATATTTCACAAAAATAGTAATTTTTCTTAATTATTAACACCACAAAAATTCCATCATATCTTAAATACTAAAGATATTACAAGAAAATAGTATAAATTACATCTCAAAAAATTGCGCACCAAACTTTAGAAAAAAATAAAAAGTAGTAGAAATTACAAAAATTATACATTTAAATATGACTTTTCGCTAATTTCTTTTTTTTTCTTTTTCATAGTTACGATTAACTCTAACAGACAAATTTTGATAAATATTTTTAAAGATCAAAAGTGTTAATTTTTGACAAATTTAAACACCAAAATTATTCAGTGCATATTTAAGATATTATTTTGAATTTAACCTTGAACATATAAGGGACTGTTTTTGTCATTTTCTCGCAATAGATTCAAGCCTACAGAATTTTCTCATGATTGGTCAATTTCTTATTAATTTCTATATTCCCTTGCAACTTGGAACTTAAGTTTCGTAAACGTCGTATCAAAGTTTTATACAAGCGGATACACGATAATTAAAGACATACATCTACCATTACACTAAATGCTGCATTGATTTTGTAGTATTTAAATCGGTAAATATTATTTTAGAATATTTATGAGGTTTTTAATAGCACTAACAGATTTGCTGTAATCATGATTTGTGTCATAGATCGTCGAAAACTCTCACAAAGCGGATGAACTTTCTTTAGTCTCAAACCAACCACTTAGATATCCTCATTAGACGCAGAGCATTTTTTGTCGGGGATAGCTAATCATAACTATTGTACAAATGTGGAAAATCCTTGTTTTTCATATCCATAATGGCGTGACTATTAGAAACAAAGATTTTTTCCACCATAAATCAATGAAAAACATGTTATAAAACATGATTTTTTCACCTTATTTTCACTGGACTAGCTCACTGGTAAAACGCATGGTGACAAATCGATTCTCATTGAAATACTAGAAAGCTTCTTAATTGGACAAATTAATAAGCTAACAAGCTAATTAGCTCCCTTTATGGATGAACCCGACCTATTAGATATTTCCAACAGATTTCTTAGTTGAGACGTTTCATCATGCATGGTTCTAATTCTACTTATAAACGATCTTATTCCAAAAATAAAAAGTACTTCAAAGACTTAGTTGGATTGAATCTGACCCTAATTTCATAACTATACTGTACCAAACTATATTAATTAAAAATTAAGTTGTCAACTATGTGTGGACTTGTATAAAAAATAATAATGGAAAAGGATAAAGTGAGGCATGTGTTGAAGTGGCCATGCATCATGCATGTTAGCATCTTTAATTGGTCTTGTTCCTGTTCATATAGGCACATAATCTATAGTGGGATCAGAGCAAATCTATATATGGTTCTTGGATGAAAATATCAATGTTCACAAGTCTTGGCTAATTAAGACACTTTTAATTATTTGCACTGGTGCACTGTATGTTTCCATATTGAATGTATGAAATAGACACTTAGCTACTATCTACTCTATGTCTTCTGGGGTTTATTTATGCATTTTTTCCATTTGTAAAATGAAATTTTGCTTCTCTGGGATCTACGATAGGGAATATATAAATTAAAAGAGATGGAAGTTTTCGATTAGTGAGTTAAATGTTCAGAATAACATGTTAGCCCAAAGTGTTTCACTTCTTTATAGTTTTGATGATAACAAATTAAACTACTCCCTTAATTTCAAAATAAGTGTCACTTTTAGTAGAACTATATCTATTAAGAAATCAATAAATACAGTGTATAGTTTACTAAATTACACCTATTTAATAAATCTTTTTTGAAAATTGAACATTATTAAGTATATAGAGTATAAGACTATAAGGGTATAGTTTGAAAAACACACTGATTTTTGTCTTAAATTCTTAAGGTGACATTTATTTTGGGATAAATTTTGTTTGTTAAGGTGACACTTATTTTGGCGAGAAGAGAGAGTAATTTTTAAATTATAATCAAGTGAAAGAATAGTAACTCGATCTCAATATTTTTGTATTGCAGAATTTGAATGGTTACAAAAAGGGAGACAAGAGAAATTGTTTTGATGGTAAGCATCTTCCACCTCCAATTCTAAACCTGGATGATCAAGCATAATACAATAATTTGTAGTCAAGAAGAGACAATACACACATGACAACATATAAGTGACATACCCTGAAATTATATGTTGTAAAATCGGAATATGAAAATAAACATTGTTGCTTGCGACTGTAAAATTAAAAAATAATGTCCAAGCTCCAAACTTCGTGATATATCGTCCATTAATGCATTTTAGCTTTAAAGTTTCATAAAATAGCACATTTTAGAAAAGTGCAAATTGTACCGGTCTGGTAACCGATACCGAAAGGACAGAACCGGGTCGTCGCCCGGTAGCCAAAGGTGAACCGGCACACAGCCCCTTATCGGTCTAATGGATCGGTCTAGTTCGGGCCAAAATCGAGTTTGTCCGAGCCAAAAAAGATCAATCCCACCTGTTAGACAAGTTAATTTCTCCGTCTCATAATAGTTGCACACTTTTCTTTTTACACGCATATTAAGAAATCATAAATAAGAAAATTCTTAAAAAACTTCTTTGGAACTTTACAAACAAATGTGAACACTTTCGAAAAAAATTAATTGTAAGGGTAATATGAGAAATATTTAATTAATTCTTCTTATTTAGTAAGGTGATCAACTATTATGAGACAATTATTTTTAGTATAATGAGCAACTAATATGAAATCGACGGTGCTTTAATGAAGTCCACGCTTGCTAACAGCTAAGGCATTAAATGCTTAAAGATTGTCAAATTATACTTAACTGTATTTGGTATGCCGCGTGAAGTTAATATTTAATTTATAAGTTCATTTTTTTTTAAAAAAAACTTATTATTTTAAACTGTGTAAAAAATATACTCGAAGTGAAAAAATTGTTCGTACCATATGGAATGATTATATTAAAGAATAATTAATTATTATTATTGTTGACTAGTTGATCTATTAAAACTTATGTACATTTAAAGTTTGTATTCACAAACAATTATTTATAAAAGAAACATGAAGATATGCGATTCATCAATGTGGCGCCTTAAGATATTCTGATATCTTGTTTATCAATTATAGTTTTCTCATTTGGTAAGATTGAGTGTATAAGAATTGAGAAAATTAAGATAGTATTCACAATTTGTAGGGTTTCTATGTAATATGAGAAAAATACAACTCAAAAAAATTACTATTCAAATAAAATATCAATCTGATTTCATATAGCACTGAATATATTTTAACGGAAATGAAAAGGAAATCGATTATATATGAGGGAGGTATCTAGCTGGCATTATTAGGCAATAGGAATCAGTAATTAGGCTGCCGTTAGGAAATACTTTATGACTGATAAAAAAGGCTGCTGCAGCAGAAAATACTTCAAGTTTCTGTAAAGGTTACGTTTTGAACTTAACAAGGGGAGAGCTGTTCAGCGCCGCTGGGTGTAATAATAATAGAGTTGTGAGTAGTCGTAAATCGTAATAAATATAATCATGATTGACATGCCACTTGTAACATTGCTATGGCTCCTCTTTCCCTTTTAATTGCAACACAAGTGGAGTACGTACTAGTATTATAAGATTGCATGAATTGAAGAGCATGGATATCGGAGTAATCAAACACCACTTATATGTGGCTTTCAAATAACCAAGAGTTATATTTTTGGAAGAGTATTTTAGAGATTACAAAAAAATAATAGGAGTAATATAGTGAAAGACTTTATCAAATAAAAAATGCTTATAGGATGAAAAGCTATAAGTTAGAAGTGGTAATCTAATGGCTTTTGATGATTTTTACATATAAACACTTCTTAAATTCACCAAACCATAGAAACTTTTGATTCAATAAGTGTGTTTAAAAGAGGATGTGCCCCTTCCTATATTTGAAAAACTTTAAACTACATTTTTTACCCTTGATAATAGTAACATATTTTTATAGCTACATAAATTTCATGGAATATTAAAGATCAAATTTTCAAATTATTCTTCTTTCTCAAATGCGTTGTCAAATTATGTCACACAAATTGAATCGGAGGATGAACTTGAGATTGAATCTAAAAATCAAAATCTTATTTGTTCCTATCAAGGATTGCACATCCAACCAACACGATTTTTATCATAGGTTGCTTTCCATCATGTTTCTTGACCCCTTGGTCACACTCCATGGTACTCCGTCCAAGCCTCTAAAGGCCTAGTGCTATGGACGGCCCCATGGTCTTGATCACACCAAGTGCATCTGTGCAAGGCCACGCGAAGCAGGTAGCACTCACAGCGCCTGCCTGCAGGCTGCGCCAACAAGCAGATGCCGTGTAACCAGGCCCAATGAAGTAATTTTACTTCTTGTATTTGTATTATGATTCTAGCTTACTTCTTGTATTTGTATTACGATTCTAGCTTATTTATGTCATATTCTGTAACTTGAATTCTTCTTTTTAGGCATATATAGAGGGGATATTAATAGTCGAAGTTTCTAACAAGCTATTCAATATCTGTATTGGTGTTCCTCCCCCATGATACCATGTTGACTTAATTGTTGTTCTCTTAAACACAAACAAGCTTTCATTGAATTCTGTCTTTGCACTGTGATCTGGATATTGGCTTTCATGTACAGCACTGATCCAGGTATGAAGGCTTTCGGTGGGCAAAAAATAAATACAAGAAAAATGATCACTTTGCCTCACATCACCCTTCAAAAATATGTCTAGAAAGCGCCGCATAAATTGTAACATGTCAAAACTACAAAATGCAGAGAAAGTTAATTTTAAAAAATCGATTTGGATTAAAAACACACATCAAGTTTTTCACATTAAATTTATCAGGCACTGTATAGATTTGTCAAAGAAGAACCATGTCATGCGCAATCAGATACTGCAGTAAAGTATTGTATCGTTTTGTATGCCATTGCAATAATGACAATGACCAAATTGGAAATCGGAACATAATAATGAACAAATTGAACATTTACACTTCACAGATAACCTCTGAAACACTTAAAAGATCTTAAAAAATAACAACTTTACACATCGAAAATCACACTAATACTATTCCATTTTCTTTAACAGTAGTTCGCTAGTAAAAAGAAAAAGAAAAGTTACTCTGTAATGATATCATCAACAAAGGGAACAAGACGAACCCTCTGTTTCCAGGAATTTTCTATTCCCGCTAACTAATTTAGTTTCAAAATATTGACACTCAAACATTATTACATTCAAATACTCCATCTATTCTGCTCCTCACAAGAGACCCTTAGACAATCTTCATTAGCATTTCTTGATAATAACACCGAACAGTCTGTTAAAAAGCAAAATTAATATTAGTTACATAAAAAAGAAGATTAAATAAATATTAAGTGCAGTAATGAAAATTTGATGTGTACCTTTTCGGGCTGAGCTGTATGATCTCTTGCAATGAAGAATAGCACCTTGGATTCCGTCATTTTGCTCCTGCAGCAGTGAACTGTCTCGGCGATTCATCGGCGAAATTGAAGCTCCAGTGAAGGAAGACGCCGTCGAACGGCTCTTTCCGAGGCGTTTACGAACAGCTCCAAGTACAGCGGCTCTGTTCCCGTGCTTCTCTAATTCTGATGAGATTCTCGATGAGTTCAATGATTGCATTGACGGAGAAATTTTGTCTGATATTTTAACTTTATCGGTGTACCTTTTTGAAGCTTTGGTATACAAAGGCTTCATCAATTTCAAATACTTTCCCATATCAGCTCTCGCAAACTGCTTTGAAGATTCCTCGTCTACTTTTGGAAGCTTGCTGAAGGAAACACAGCTGATTGGAACCTCTTTCATTTTGATCTCATGTGCTTTCTCTGTAGATGAATCGTCAATGTCCACTTTCTCCGGCTTCGACTTCCTGAACCCCAAAAAGCAGACGCGAAACTTGGGAGCAGGTTTGAGGACCGAATTAGGAGAAGTGCTCATTGGTAAAGGTTTTGGTTTAACAAGGACATCGGGTGAATTCAATTTGTTAATGCTGGTTTCTTTGGACCCCATGAATACCAAATCGAAAAACGAATCTTGATCGTTATCGATTTCTTCATCAGTACTCTCCGGTGCCGGATTTCCTACATAATCCACGGCATTTGCGAACTTCTTAACAGAATCGATATCAGAGTCTATATCCCTAACAGCGGCGGTAGTACGCCAGAATTTGAGAAAGTTAAATGATTCCATGGTTGTGTTCGAGCAAAGAGGGTGTTGTGTAGAGAAAGACAAATGAGGAAAATGTGAAACAAGAATTGGACAAAAAGAGAGTGAAAACGTGAGGCTATAATAAGGGCAGAGAGTTGATGTAATGCGAGAAGCTTGTACTAGTTCTCGTCGTTTTTATATTGAGATAGATAAGAGAGTCATGTGAGAGAGCCTGAGAGTTTTCAGTTATTTGGAAAAGCAGATACGTCTGTTCTGCGTACCGTATAATTTACAGATTATGGAGTATGGACTAGAGACTAAATTTTACTGTGTAAAAAGACTGAATTTTACAGCCTTTTACTGGTCCAAAGACTATCCAACGTTCCCTATTCCAAGATTCAAGGTCTCAGTCTACCTAGCCAGAGTAATAAGTAATTTAACTTAAATTTGACACAAAAATTAGCTTTATTATTATGACTACTAATTATGAGTCTGAAGTCTTAAAATAGCTAAAGCATCTTAGAGAGTTTGGGGCTAAAATTGTCCCTTAACTATTAGAGTAGGTTCATTTTGATCCTTCAAATATAACTCTGAGCATATTTAGTCCCTTAACTTTACTAAAGTAGAGCACTTTTGATCTCACTAACAAAATCCGTTTAAAAATAATAGTGTTAAACCCATGTGGCACCCACGCGACTTGTAAAATACAAACTCATAGAGGTTAAGTATTAGCTATTATGAGTATATATTTAATTTTGCACGCTCTTAAACACAATTAAGAAGAAATTCGCACACCCTTCACCAAATTACTAGCTACGCCACTGATTTTAAGACCATTTTGTTACTGCAATTAAGAAAATGGTTATTTTTTTCGAGTGGGCAGATCATTGTGTTCTAAAGTATTGTCTTCAAATATAAATAGCTCCTACTACATTAATCCTAAAAAGTTAAGAAGACAAGAAAGAAAGAAAATGTATATCAATTAAGAAAGAGATAACACTGTCAAATTTACACCGTTAGAAAATTATCATTTTCGTTAATTTTTAACATTATTATGTTAGGAAGACCAAAAGTGCTTCACTTTAGTAAAGTTAAGGGACTAAATATGCTCAGGATTATATTTGAGGGACCAAAATGAACCTACTCTAATAGATGAGGGATAATTTTAGCCCAAGACTCGCATCTTAGAACTGTTAAGATTTCGATTCATTAATAGCACTATTAGAAAACTGCTAAAATTTGACGAAAAAAGATTGATGGACGAACTCAGTCGGTTCGTCAATGATTTTTTTTAGAAAAAAAATTGACGTATTTTCGTAAGTTATTTTTCACACAAAAATGCACATCAACAATAACAATAACAATATACCCAGTGTATTTTCATAAAGTGGAGTTTCGAGAATATAATATACGCAAACCGTACCTTTACTACAGAGGCCACACAAAAAAAAAGCACATAAACTATAAAAAAATTATTATTTTTTAAAGAAAATCAACGGATGTCCGTCGATCTTTTTTGGTTACAAAAATTAACAAACGTCCATCGTTTTTAAAAGTGTAAAACTATAGTTGACGAGTATAAATAAAAATAGTGTAAGCATAAAAATTAGTGTTTTATACTGCATTTTACAATATGATGTCATAATTGATATCTATTTCAAACATTAATTAATAACATATTATCGATCTTACTATTAATAAATTAAAATACACTGGTAATCTTACTATTAACAAATAATATTCAACTATTGTTTAGATATGTCAGAAGCATATTCTAATTGTTGTTAATTTATTTTCAAGATTAAACAAGATTTGATACTTTTACGTTCTAGTTAATTTTTTATACTTTTTTTTGGTTCAAGTAATCAACCCAAGAAATAGTAAAAAAAAAGAAATTATAATAATAAAAAATAGCAATAATTAGGGATGGACTCACAAAACACTATTTTTTTGCTGAGTTTATTTTTTTATGTAACATTTTTACACACTATATTAATTTTAATAATTTATATTATTTTTATTTATACTCCTCAACTGTAGTTTTGTATTTTAAAAATCGATAGGCATTCATTAATTTTTGTATAAAAAAAGGATTGACAGACATTCGTCGATTTATTTATAAAATACTAATATTTTTTATAATTTTTGTGCATTTTTGTGCGAAAAATAATAAATGAAAATACGTCGATTTTCTTAAAGTCCATCAGTTACTTTTTTAAAAAAATTTTTTTATTGAAAACCTGACAAAGTTCGTAGTCTTTTTCGATTAAATTTTAACATTTTTTTAGTAGTGTTAGTAATAACGAATTGAAGTCTTAATAATTCTAAGGACTATTCAGTTTTAAGAGGAAATATTTATTAAATTACTTCATTGTGCATTTTGAAGTTTAATATTGGTTATTGGTAAGGAATATATAAGAAGAATAAAAATGGACTCACTATTAAAATAAATGGGGTGATAATAAATAACATGTAAAATAAATAAATGGACTCACTATTCATGTGTCAAAAGATAAATGAAGTCTCACACAACTATTATTGGTTGTGCCTCTCCCATGATAAAAAAAAATTCGTTAGTGGCATGAGTAATAATTTTTTATTTTTCCCACAGGGATAAAAGAAGGAAAATGAGAGATAAGATTACCAGGTGAAAAATCAAACTCTTATCTTGTGGCAAAATCATGAAAGTGTAGATAGTCAATTGTGCTTAAGGGTGTCAATCGGGCCAGGTTGACCCAGAATCGGACCGGCCTGACCCAGTAAAAATCCGATCCGACCCGGCCCTTAGTTAAAAGGTTGAGTTGGTCGGAGTCGCCTACTATAATCGAAATTTTCCGGTTCAACTTTTGAACCCGGAACCGATCGTAACCGGTAATGTCACGTCAATTAATCGATCCGGCCCAATCCAACCCGACCCAACCCGGCCCAATATTTTAAATACTAATATAAAATGATGATAGAACTAGGAGAATTAATGGTGGAAAAGCCCGAGAAAGGGGTGGGATGATCATGAGTGGCCTGGGTTTGGGGATTTAGTATAATCCGGGTAATGTACAGGCCTTGGGTGTTAACTATATGTCCTGTATGTTGTTTTTAGACCAAAAACGAGAGAGGAATCCGAAACACGGAAAAGCTAGGGTCGAATAGAGCTTGGAACGTTTTGAGGTAGGTGATGGATTATGATTTTCTGTGAATGTGTATATTCATGTACTCATGTCTAAGTGAGTGTATGCATTACATTGCTTAGGGAAATTGTGTAGAATGTCTAGGTTCCTGTTTATAGTCTGTGATTGAACGATTTTAATTGTTGGTTTTACAAGTTGTGTGTGTTCATATATTGACTGTGGTTGGTTGACATTGGGTTGGCTCGAGTATCACTCCTGGTATGGGTATAACACATGGTTGGCACAGGTATCACGCCTGGTATGGGTATAACATTCAGTTGCCACGGATACCACGCCTGATACGGGTTTCCTTTATTGCATCTTGTATTATTTTATTGACTATTGTATTGCATTGGTTGATATTGGTTTCGTGAGTGGACCGAATTGTCTAGTTAAAGGTGCTATTGTTGGTGGTCCTTGAGTGGCCGAAAACTTGTTTAACTGTTGTGTTAGTCTTGGTTTAGGCCGGGTTGAATCATTACTAGGTATGTATCTAGAGCGGATTTCAGGGTGAGTCCGGGCTAGATTGAAGGGTATAGTTAGTGGTTCATGTTCGTGGTATAGAACTGTAAGAGATGGAATTTATGCTGGGATAAGGTAGGTAGAGACTTGTAGTCTATGGCCTGTATACTTGTTGCATGTTTTCCATATATTTACTTGTATATGTTGTACTGTGATATATATTTTTACTTGAAAACTGGCTGATGATCCTTCTAGTACACAGTGGTGGTGTACTGATACTACACTTGTCTTTATTTTGGTGAGTACAGAAAATTTACCAGCGACTGAGACGCGACCTCGCATGTAGCACCGACGATTTATGACTTTCAAGGGTGAGCTGCTTGTTTCGAGCTACCTTGGGTTATCTTAGAGTTTCAGTCCATTTGTTTCGGACTTAAAACTATTTCATTTTTGTCTTTTGGGGGTTGCATCCCCATATTCTAGAAATTTGGTATTGATGTTTGGTACAATGACTTTCTATTCCTAGGAGAAATTTTCCACAGGATAATAATTATGTTTAGTTATTGAATTGTTTGATTATTAGTTTACTTTTCTCTTGCAGGTTTTAGGTTGTTAGTCTAGGCAAGGGTTGAACTCTATTGGTTCGCTCATCTGGGGGTTGGGTGTGTGCCACTCATGACAGGTTGAGTCGTGACAAAAAAGGCAGTGGAGATGAATGCGATGGGAGGCTTGGCTATTTTCGAATATTAGTTCGAATTCATGAAAGTGCGCTCAACTACATAAGCCATTTATCTCTCGTAAGGAGACTGGTGGAGTAGTACAAGGAGAAGAAGAAAAGACTTACACATTGAGTTCATTGACTTGGAAAAGGTTTACGGCGAAATTTCCAAGAAGATTCTATGGAGGTGCTTAGAGGCTAGAAGTGTACTTGTGACGTACACTAGGACGATCAAAGACATGTACAATAAAATCAACACCAGAGTAAGGACACACTACAAGAAATATGACGTGTTATGGCGACATTTAGTGGCAATATTATTTGTTGCTGCAAACGCTTCGTATTTAGTGGCGACATGAGTGGTCGCTCCAGAATGTACATTTTTAGCATCGAGGTATCTCGTGTCGCCACTGATTCTGAAAACATCAATTCTCGCTGATAAAAGTTGCAAGATAAAAGTTGCGACGGATAATTTATTACTTTTTGTTGCAGCAAAAGTCGCTACTGATAACAAATTTTAGCAGCGACATAAAGGTTGTTACTGATAGTGTATAGATTTTTGTGGCGGTAGGAGTCGCTACTAAATTCAGTTTTTAGTAGCTACATAAGCGGGGCCACAGAAAGTTAATTGATATTTGTGGCGACAAATATGCCACTAATAGTCTTCTTTTAGTGGCGACTAAGGCAACAACTTTGTTATGAAACTTTTTCTGTGGCATAGTTGTTTGCAGTTTATTGTGGCGACTTTCGTTTGTTGCCACAAAAAATCTTTAGTTATGGAAGTACTACCAACGACGTAAGTGTCACTGCTATAGACCTTTAGAGTGTGTTTGGTATGAAAGGAAATGTTTTTCAATTTTATTGTGTTTGGTTGATTAAAAAATTTGGAAAATATTTTCTTTAGAAAAATATTTTCCTCCAAAATAAGAAAAATGACTTCTCCAATGAAAGTAGAGAAAACAAGTCTTCCCCTTCATAAAACTCCAATCCCACACTCACCCACTCCACCCTCCTACTCCCACCCCTACCTCCACCCCCACCTCTACCTCACATAATTTTTTTAAAATATTTTTTCTATTTCACCCCACCTCCACATCTACCCACATCAATTTTTTTAAATTTTTTTCAATTCTTTCTTTAAAAAATAAAATTAACTTTTTTCAAAATAATATTTTTTTGTACCCCACTTCACCCATCCACCCACCCCACTTTAACCCCCCCCACCTCCACACCCCATCACCAATACCACCTCCACCCACCCAAACTCAATGTTATTAATTTTTTTTTTCAAAATAAATATATTATTTTTTAAAAAAGTACTCCCTCTGTTTCAATTTGTTTGGCCTATTTTGACTTGGAACAGAGTTTAAGAAAGTAAAGAAAATTTTTAAAACTTATGGTTTTAAATTAAAGATGTGTCAAATATATTAAAATATCTTTTAATCTTGTGGTCTTGAATATGCCATGTGAAAAGTTGGAATTAAAGAGTTTTCAAAAAAAGAAAGAGGCATTCTTTTTGAAATGGACTAAAAAGGAAAGTAGGCCAAACAAATAGAAACATAAGGAGTAATATTTTTGTACCCCAACCCCCACACTACCCCCTAGCCCCGCACCCCCTACCCCCTCCTCCTCCACCTCAACCTCACTCAAAATTTAATTTTTAATTCTTTTTTTAAAAAAAATTACCTTTTTTTAAAAGAAATATTTTTGGTATCCCAACCCCTACCCTATCCCAACTCCACCCCACCCTACCATCTCCACCCCACCCAAAATTTAATTTTTAATTTTTTTTTATTTTTTTTAAAAAAAATAAATAATATTTTTGGTACCCCACCCCCTACCCCACACCCCCACCCCCCATCACCCCCATTCAAAATTCAATTTTTATTTTTTATTTTTTAAAAAAGACTTTTTTCTAAAAAAATGACTTTTTTTAAACAAAAAATAATTTTTTTAGTTACTCCCCCACCCACCCACCCACCCAGCCCTTCCCCAACCACCACACCCCAACCCCCAACCTACCCCTTAGAAAATATTTTCTACTCTTTACTCAAAAATAAAAAAATAAAAAATTTGAAAAATGTGTTTTCACTCATCAATCAATTAATAGAAAATATTTTTCGAAAAATATTTTCTACTCACCAATCAAACATGAGAAAATAAGTAAGAAACTAACTTATTTTCCATGAAAAATGTTTTCCTTCACCCCAAACACACCCTTAGTGGCGACTTTTGGCATTTAGCAGCAATTTTCGTCACCACGATAAGACAAATTTCAAGATAAAAATAACGAGGGGAAGAATTGACGAGGCGAGTGTTCTCGAAGAGAAAATCGTGATGGAAAAAGCGTGAGGAGAATTCTCAAGTCGAGATGTTAGAAGGTGCAAAATCAATAGGTGCAGGAGCTGCTACAATTGCTTCAGCGGGAGCTGCTATAACTCTTGTTCGTTGTAAGATTACTGAAGGAAGAGAACTGTCTTGCAGTAACAGTAGGAGCAGACTCAAAGCACTTCTCAGTTTTGGGTTGCACCAAAGATCAATCCTTAAGCTATTTTTTACCATGGTGGTGAATGCATTAACACGACAAATGAAAGGTGAGGTGTCATGGTGTAAGTTATTTATAGATGACATGATTTTTGATTGATCAGACTTGCGACAAAGTTAACACGTGCCTACGTTCTGATGCCTCGCTTGAAGCTGATTGGAGCAGGTGGACATGTGGCTCAAAATTTATTGTTGGGCTTTCGAGGGTCATTATGACTTCTTCTAGCTGTAAAGCGGTCTTCCCTGGATATGAGGCTTCTTTCGGATGCCTGGTCGCGTGCCAACACTTAGCATTGGAGGCTCTCCTTGACACACCGGGGATTATCTCTTTCATTATTCTCCCCAGGTCACCACATACACTCCTTCGTATTTGATTTTGCCACGTGCCGTGGTATGATTCGCTCCTTTCACTAGATTCGATTTTATCCCATACACAAATACATGAATGTATATCCTACATCCACATTTATCTTTATGTGTTATCCAAATGCAAAATAATTTCAGGTTTGTAGAAAAATTTGTCCGTTTATTACTTTTTACAGAAGTGAAAATCAGAGTACAGCAAGAGACAAACCAAAAAAAGAAGGGAAAGAGGAGGTAGCAATTCGAGTAAAAGTGAGAGAGGTACGAGAGAAACTTCCAAAAGAAAAGACTCGTAAAAAGGAGAAAACGTAAGTAATGTCATTGTTATTCTGAGAAAGATTCTCACTTTTTCTTTTGTTTCAGTACATTTTATACTAATAATATCAATAACTCTGACATTCTCTCTTTGAATTTGGACCAAATAGTGGGCACGCTCGTTTGAGTCTTGTATAGCTTTTTAATTTACCCCTTTTTCTTTTCTTTTGAAGTGAGTTATAAGTTCTTTGCATTGAAGTTTGACTTGCTTCTTTCAACATTACACCTGCTTATAAAAAGGAAGAATGGGGTATGTAAAAATGTAATTGTAAAGTGTTAAAAGAACGTGAATATTGGAAAAGTGGGGAAAAAGAAATAAAGTCATGAGCTATATATAAAGAAGGAAGAGTGAGTTTGCAAATGTGTGTTTCTTTTTTGACCAAATAATATGACTAGTATCTTTCTTTGAGTAAATTCCCTAAATAGTCACTCAAGTTTTGACAATTGCCTTCTAATATTACTTTTGTTTCATTTAGGATAAAAATATTATCCAACTATCCCTATTTTCCTTAAAATATACTTAACACCTTAAAAACCTCCTTCTCTCCTAATTAACAGGCCATGTCATTAATTTCTTTTCTTTTTTTAATAAATAGATCTATTAAACTCTTCAAACCCATGTCTTATAAACTACAAGAAAAATATAAATTACATGAAAATTTATTTGGGAATTATGCAAAAGAATTTGCATATAATCTAATTTCTTACAAATTTTTGTTGCCAAAAAAAATTCGATGATTTTTTTTAATATGTAATTAATACCTGAAAATTTTAATTCGCAGGTAGATTACCTGCAAATTTGTATGCAAGATATTTTTTTATAAATAGATAGTGAAAAAATAGATGCCTATAAATAAATAAAGTAAATACGTAAGGTTAATATAGACAAAAAAAATAAATTTGAAAAGAGAAATTTACTATTTTTAATTTAGTTTCTTCATTTTATTTTTTGTGATCGTTATATTATATTTTTTTAATTATATTATATTTTATTTTATTATAAAATTAAACGTCAATTTATATTCTTACCTCATCCTAAAAACTACGAAAAACAAATAATAATTGATTGAGCAATATTACAAAGATGTATTTGTAATAGTAAAGACTGAACCATTTTGTTAATATCTCTTAAAAAGTTTAATTTGTTTAAGACTAAATAATTTTTCTTTTCTTCAAAAAATAGATTTTATACTTGTGCTCTCATTTAAATGACAAACTTATTTTCTAAAATCTGAAATCCATCATTTTATTTCTTTTAGATTTTAAGAATCTTTAGTATATAAATTAAATAACCAAAAAATTAAATGAGTACCAATTCATATAAACACCTTGAGTTTTATAAATATTATTAACTGGTAAAATAAATAAATTAAAAAAAAAATAAGATTACCAAATAAAATAATTCAAGTCTTTATTTTTTTTGGTACACATGGAATACATCACCACTACCAGAGGAATCCTTTCTCTTTAATTTGTGTGTGTACCTAATACTTTTATCATGTGATGTAATAATTCTTATCGTATTTTATTATATATAGAATAAAGATATAAATATTACAGTATTTACATTCTATTTTTTTTTTAAAAAAGATACAATAAGTATGAAATCTAAAGTACATAATTAAATTATTTTTCAATGTTTAATATATCATGTGTATTTTTTTTAAAAAAAGAATTAGAATAAAATTTTAGTTAAATAAGTTTGATAAGTTCAATAGATCTATTTATTAAAAAAGGAAAAAGAAATTAATGAAATAGTATGCCAATTAGGAGAGAAGAAAGTTTTTAAGGTGTTAAATATATTTTAAGGAAAATAGTGATAGTTGAGTGATATTCTTGTTCTAAATGAAACAAAAGTGATATTAGACGGCAATTGACAAAACTTGAGTGACTATTTAGGGAATTTACTCTTTTTCTTTCATAGCTAATCAAAACTATAATTGGGTTGGCAATGATACGGTAGATATCGTATTATCATATTAAAACAGAAATTATTGACTAAACAATTTAGATACTATAGTGTTTAATATAGAGTATTGGTATGCAGTTTAATTTTTTTTGGTGTATACAGTACTCTATGTTTATAAAAAAAAATGAAATATTGAATATCGTGCCGAAATATATATGATTATAATACTAATAAATATATAATAATAATATTAGTACAAAACTAATTATTTAGACATTGGGACTTTGAGTACTCTATCATGACTTAAATGTCCTTTTTGAGTAATTGATTAATGTAGAAAATTACTTATACTTTCTTTTGAATATTTCAACATGTGTAAGATGCTAGTATATATAGTTGAGACGTTTTTTAAAAAGTCAAAGTCATAATATAATTCTCTATTATATGAGTGCATGTAAGTCAAAGTTGAACAAACTATGTTTACCAATTTATAATTTCGCAAAATACAAAAATCAAACTTTAAAATACCAAATCATAACAAATTAATTTAATATGATAATAGTATAATATTTTTAAAATCAAAATTATGGAACCAAAGTTGTCAATACCGTACCATGCCCATCCTATCCACAATAGGATTGTAATTTTTTAGGCTATATAATTATATATATAGGATGTGTCTGGTTAAAACAGAAGAATGCTATAGAGAATAAATGGCTCCCCACTATTAGAGCAACTTAACTCCGTAAATTTAGTTACATGTCTTGCATGACAGTTTACGCTTGATCACTTATTAGAAAAAAATATAAACCACATCTAAAGCCACAATGCAGCCTCTTCCTTGGACATTCGAAATCATGAGTACATAAACAACTAATTAAGCTTTTAAGTTATACATATTGTTTGTGTAAGAAAAATTCATTATCAGATTATTACAACAACATATATCCAGTGTACTACTACAAAGTGAGGGTTGGGGAGGATAGAATGTACGCGCATGCAGTACCTTTAAGGAGGTTGTTTCAGATAGACGGGTGGCTCAAGACAAAAAATGACCAGAAAAAGACGTAATGAAAGTACAAGAGATATAAACAATAAACGAAAACAACAGATAGTCGCAAAACAATACTACAACAAAATAATACTACAATCGAACTACACGAAACACTAGATAGTATCAGAAGTCGAAGAACAAGAAACTACAAGTGAATCTTGTAATTTTGAAAATATAAAAGTGATAATAATAGTATAAAAAATCATTACACAAGGTTTATAAAACTTAAACTCACTCTTTATTAGTACATGTAGTCAAACCAATTGGAACAAACATTATGATGTGTTTAGTGTGATTGTGTTTATAAAACTTGGTGCACATCTCCTTAGCTCGTTAGTGTCTAATGATCAATTAGCTAGCTTCATTCAGACCTCGTGCCATAGGGGGTTAAACAAGCAACAAATGATCTAAGCTGTTGCAGTAATTGGTATCATGTTGTGACCCAAACATGATGAAATCTTCTCCTATGATCTTTTTCTTATTTAGCACTAGTCAAGGTCAAGTTGATTGAAAAAAAAAGCTTTTATTATCTAAATTGAAAATAACTACAGGAGTATCAAGTAGTAAATAATACCAGCCTACCAGGATATACAGAAGTGGAACTAGAATTTGAACGTTACTATGAGTTTGAGATACTAGTCTTTTTATTTAGGCTTTGGATTAAAATTACTGAGTTTGACCAAACCCGTTATTCATATTCTAGCTCTCCCCCGAGGCTATAGCAAGAGATTGTTTGGTCAAACTTCAGAATTATATTCTTCTTATTTTTGAAAAGTGCTTTTCGAAAAAGTATTTTTGGAGAATAACAGTTCGTGTTTCATCAATTAGTTTAAAAAGCACTTTTTAGCTCGTGAAAGACAGTTTAGGCTACTGGTCAAAGACACTTATTTTTTTCTTAAAAGTTTGGCCAAATACCTTAACTTTCTAAAATAAATATTTTTTTAAAAAAAATATATGTAAGCAAATTTGAAATTCTACCATAATTAATTTAATTTAATTTAACTACTGCATTTAAAATTTATTATTTGTACCTATTTAATCAATTTTTAATTGTATACAAGTTGTACTAAAGCCAATGTGTTTGGATGAACCAGTAAAGGGGATTGAAGGGAATTTGGGGCAGAGCCAGATAGTGACGAGTGAGGATGAAGTTCCAAAAAGCAAAAAGATGCAAAAACAAAAGGGATAGACGTAAGTAACGTCGTTGTTGTCCTGAGAGTGACTCTTTTATTCTCTTTTCAGTCTCTCTTACAGAATACTACTGCACTATTGTTCAAATTATCTGACCACTACACTGCTTCCGTTGATTGCTCAACAATTTAGGACCATCCTAGGAGCATATTGTGAGTGTTAACTTAAATAAAATAATAATCAATACACTATTTTCTTCGCTCTTAATTAGAGATTTCGGATTTGAATTCTGAATATGAAAAATAATCATGTTAAGAAGTGCTTCTGTCTTAAGTGGGCCATACGCTGCGCGAATCCAAACATGAAGCCCATATAGATGTCCACTCATATTTCTTTTAAAGCTCTTCCTGTGGAGAACACAATCAAACCATACAAGGACCTACTGAGTCATCCACCGTTGCATATTCTATTTGATGCATCATCACATGACCATTGTGTAACTCGTCGAGAATCATGTTATTCGCTTGTCACGTATTGTCACCAAAGTCATAAATACACAAGTAAGCTCTTGGCTCGCCCCTATCTCTAAAGGGACGGGACTCCAATGTGGATATCAAATACCGAGTGGAAAATTAATAAATATATACTATCATCTTTGTATAAGTCCTCATACATTCCTTTAATTTGAAGGCTACCAAAACCTAAACAGGGAAAATTGGTTGCATAAAAATGTGACTATTAAGATGACATATATAAGGTGAGAGGAAGAAATGTAAAGAATAAATAACCTAAGCTACAGATAAAGAAGGAATTATGGTGAGTTTGAATTGAAATGTTACTTTCTTCGGGCCAAAAAAGACAACTTTAATTACTTTCTGTCTATATAGCTTTATCCTTTATGCTGTAATATGTGATTTTTTAAATATATATAATCGACTAATTGTTCATAGGTCATCCTTCTTTTGCCCCAACAGAAAGACATATATTCATAATATAATAAATATGAATTGATTGCCAGAGTAGACAATATATTTACTATAGCTTAAAGCACATTTTTAATGAGATGCCTTAAATATTTTTATAAAAATACTTTTATAATTATGAGACCTTAAACCTTAAACCTTAAGCCTTTGCTTTATTGACTAGTCCTTAAGCGGACACTGTCACTTAAACCAATCAAAATGCAATGATACTAATGTTGTTACATCCTCTCTTTACGCAACTTAAATTTTTAATTAGAATCTTAATTACATGCTGCTACTGATCATTAATTTTGTTTAAGAATAATAAAAAGTCCAAGCAAATTAAGCCCCACCCTTATCCAGAAGAACATCGTAATTTTGTAGGGTATTATTACATTTGTCTGGAGGAAAAACAGGAGAATGCCATATAGAGAATCAATCAAAGGATCCCCACTATTATTATTATTACAACAAACAGCATAAACTCCATATGTTAAGTTACATGTCTTGTACGGAGGTTGATGCTCAATTATTATGTAATGATAATCCAAATGTAAGATACTAGCTAGTATTAATTAGCCTTTCTAGAGGGGCCACAGTTTGCTTAGGATGTGTTAGGATATGGGCCATGATATTTTGACTCTTCACAAGGAATCAAGGTTTATTTGTGAACCAGGTTCACTATTTGGTTGTATGTGTTTCTACAGATAAGATGCCTCAAAATAGGCAGTCCTTTGGAAAAGGAAAAGCGTATCAGTTAGAGAGACCATATAATAAAGGAGTGTACTAAGCTAAATATTCTTGATGATATTGGACATCTTTTTCGTTGTAGGACACAAAGTCTACAAGGAAACCCTAGGCAAGATGCTGATGATATAAAAGGAAGACGTGCTGATTGAACGAGCAGTTTTTGGCACACACAAGGGTGTATTCTCAAGCAAAAAAGGCGACCTGTGAGTCCTGAACAGCAGAGTTGAGTTCAGAACATTGGGTACTTCTGTAACAGAATAGATTCTGACTTGAAATCTTTTCTATTATTGAGAGTGAGTCTTTGTAACAAGAAATTAAAAGGGTTTTTCATATCGATTGTGAGGCTTTTGGACAATTGTGGTAAACTGTTGAGTAGCGAGTATAAGTTAGGTTCTAGGATTGATGAGTTGTAATCTTGAATTGCTCTTTGAAGTTAGTGAAACTGTTTGAAATCCTACACACCCTAGGTCGTGATTGTTACTCCCTTGAGCAAGGAGCTTTTCCACACTAAATCTTGTATTGTTACAGTTACCTTGTTAAATGTTGCGATAAGAACCTGATTCCTAGAACTAATAGTAGGGGCTAAATACCTAAATTTTATTAGTACAATGCGAGGTTGCAAATTCAAGTGTGGTATAATACTTTACACGTTATACATTCTATTTGGTACTATTCTTATATATAAGTAAATAGTAGTACTAATAATACGAGATATTATTCCTATTCGAATATAACCCTATTCAGTATTATTTTTTTTCCAATACATTGGATTTATTTAATACAACAAGTCAATCAATGATAAAAAATAATGTCAATATAACTAATTCTAGCATTACTAATACACCCTATTCAGTACTATTCTTATACACCCTGCCAAATTCATTTCAGATTCATGGATTACTTCATTGAAATCTCTTTGAATTTGCATTACGTTAAAAAAGATGGTTAAATATTGTGTCAAGAAGATATCTCAGTAAGTTAAGTGTCGAAGATGCCTAATAACATGCTTTCAGAGTTCTTTAAGCACGATTTCTCTTGTTCTTTTTCCAAAGGCTTTATTTGATTATAATGAATTCTTTAAAATATTGTTTGATGAGTAATAAAACGGTTATTTACAAATAATTATGAATTCTCATGAACTGTGTACGAAATGCGGAAATGATATTCTTTTATTGGTTGATGCAATGTTGAAAAGAAGAAGGCAAGCATTGGTTTGAATGCTATGGATATAGCAAGGATATTTTTCTTCATGTCCATGAATACCGATTTAGTTCGTTGAGAAGATCATGATTGTTGAAATGTTCGCAATTAGAAAAGCTAATGAGAAAGTGATTCACAACGGTTGGAGGAAAATACATATCTTCTCTAATAATGCTAGAGAAAAATGTAAAAGCTACTTGGGATATGGACGTAGCTTGTGAGATATCTTCTCTGATAATTTCTTGGGAAATGATATTTCCAAATTGGATTGTAAATGATGTATTATTCTATGAATATATTATGCTCTTAATGAATTAATAGATGACTCTTTTCTTTGCAAGAAAATACGAAGCTATCAGCGTTATAGCTTATTCGGAAATGAAATAGCAAACCAAAATGACCAAATTCAATGTATAAACTGGGCAAGAAACACTGTTGAGAGAATTAACAAGCAAATTTGAAGATCTATAGTCACTGTACACAATCAAACTCTGTTCTAAATCTGTTAACTAAAACTCCTACTACTATTCCTCATTTTTTACAGTGTACAAAGAGGAAATAGGTGCAAGGGAAATAGGACAAGCCTCTGCCTCTAGCAGTAACAGCTATGGACAAGTGAGGCTTGCTCGAATGATTGAGCATTTCCACCATCGATTGATAGGTTGAGGATTCGAGTCATCCGGTGAAAGAAAAATGAGGACGCTATTGATTCTCCTGGGATGGAGTGGAAAAAGAAAAGGCAGTAGCAGCTATTTTCATTTTAATATTTCCAAGTGTTGATACCATTCAAATGCTCCATCTGCTTTGCTCTTCATAATAAGAGGCTCTTGGTACATCTTCAGATGTAGATCTTGGTAATAACATCGAACAGTCTGCAGGTCAAAGGCATAATTAAGAATTAACTTAAGCCAAATCTAGTAACCACCACATAACAAATTCGAATAATTAAAGACTTAAAAGGGATCGTTTGGTTGATGATTAGAGTTATGTGGATATTAGTAATGCAAGTAATAATTATGCGGAATCTAGTTATTCATGTATTATTAATTCTATATGCGGAAAAGAAAAATATGAACTAATCATTGTATTAGCAATGCTATGTTTCATGTGGAAGAGAGGAAAAAACAACCAAACATTATACAATGTATGCTAGATTCTATGTGGAGATTATTATTTTTCATTTTTGTTACCAAATTAATGTTTAAAGTTATGCTAATTTTAAGAAAAGTAGACAATGAGCAGGTACCTTTTGATGCAGTGCTATACGATCTCTTGCAGTGAAGAATTGCACCTTGGATTCCGTCATTTTGCTCCAATAGTGAATCGTCTCTGCGATTCAACGGCGGCAGCGACGATGAAACTCCGGCGAAGGATGAAGCCGTCGATCGGCTCTTCATTACGTGCTTACACACAGCTCCAAATGCAGCAACTCGATTCCCCTGTTTTTCTTCCATTTGCTTTCTGGATGAGCTAATTGATTGCACGAATGGAGAGGGCAATGGCGTTGAAACCTGATTTGATATTTTAATTTTGTCTGTGCACATTTTCGAGTTTTTAGCGTACAACGGTTTCACCAATTTCAAAAACTTGGGCAGTTCAGCAGCTCTTGCAAATTGAGAAAATTCCTCCTCTCTCTCTTTCTCCAGTTTGCTTCTTAAACTGTTGCCTCTGGGCAAATGCTTTGGATTTACAGTAGAAGAATCAATATCAGTTCCCGCTTTCTCCGGATTTGATTTCCTGAATCCCAAAAAGAATACTCGAAATTTGGTACCCGATCCGAGTACGGTGACCGGAGAATGAGACTTGGAGTGTGAGTCAATTGGAGAATCAGATTCGCTCTTCCCCTGCTTCGCTGTTTTGGAGTTACAGTCTACTTTAGGGAGTCGATCAGGCCCTGTGAACACCAAATCGAAGAATGAGTCTTCATCGTAATGGATTTCTTCGTTCGGGTAATCGATACCATAGATGAGATTCTTAAGAGAATCAAAATAAGGGACAGTATCAGTATCAGTATCAGTATCAACAATGGTGGACGTATTGGGGTCGGCATTGGGCCAGCATTTGAGTAGCTTAAAAGTTTTCATGTTATCAGAAACAGATGAATGAGCAAAGAGAGTTGGAATGCAGAAGCTATAAATAATGGCTGTTTGCTTATGTCAAATATTTTGAGAATGGAGCTTCGTGAAAGCAAAGAGTTGATGTGAGTAGGGATGACAATGGGGCAGGACGGGAGTTCTCTACTTTCTTGTGTGTGTGAGAGAGAATTGAGTGAGGAATAATGAAAGAACTTTGTTGGTTTCATTGCTTTATATACGGAGGACGTTGTGTCATTGGCATGTGATAACGCCAGGTATCACCAAGTGTTACTGTGTAGTGGTAAATTTCTCTTCGTTCTTAATTAAAAGTTTTTAGACTCTAGTCCTATAATTGTCTTATTGATAGAGGAGCATCTACTCCTAAAATAAAAAGTTTGATGTGAATTCGGATTAATTCAAATCCAAAGTGGGGATTGAACACCAAATCGGAACGCACGTATTAGATCAATTTTTTTGTCTTATAAAGATTTACTCATATAATGTACTGAAATTTGGAACAAAAAATGGGATGTTTACACCAACCCATGAAAAATTATATATAAGGCATAATACATAAACGTGTTTTTTAACTTGGCCTCAGCTGATATCCATGCCCTCCAACTTTGAGTGTGCACAAGTAGACATTTCAACTTGTATAAAATTGAACAAGTAGACATTTCAACTTGTATAAAATTGAACAAGTAGACACACGTGCTCTACATGGCATCTTACGTGGCAATTCACGTGAGACGCCACGTAGGACGCGTTTGTCTACTTGTGCAACTTTATACAAATTTAAGTGTCTAAATTATGTACGCCCAAAGTTGAAGGGCATAGATGTCAGATGAGGTCAAGTTAAAAAGTTCGTTTATACATTACGCCTTATACTTAATGAAGTGAGAATACATACTAATTAACCATAATTACGTATTAAAAAATTTATGTACAAACACATGTTATGCATTTATTACTCGGTGTAATCACCAGGGTAAGTCTATGAGGGAAAGAAAAAGTAAAACTCTTTTTTTTTTAACCTTTGCAAAGCTGAAAAATCAGGTACGTACAGCAGCAAGAGACAAAGGGAAAGGACGCAAAAGAGAAATAGCATTTGTGAGTAAAAGTGATTGAACAAATTTTGGGTTCAGAGGGATGAGGATGGTGATGAGAAACTTCCAAAAAGAAAAGCATAACACATACAAAAAGAAAAGACTCTGTAATTAAAACAGAACTACTATGGCCTTTTCTTTTCAGTCTGCTTTTACAGTGTTAGGTATCATGAGCTCACTTTCTATCCTTTTGAAGGACTCAGTCAGATAGGCTCTTTGCCATTAAAGGTTTGACTTGCTTCTTTCAAACCACCCTTATTCCATTCTTCTTTGTATTTTTCCTTTACTGAAAGGCTGTCATCAAAAGCAATTAAAGAAAAAATGGTTACATAAAAAATGTATTTTTACAAAAGTGATAAAGAAATAAAGTGAGCTATACTATAGTATAAAGAAGGAAAGGGTAAGCTTTGCAAATGTTACTTTCTTTGGACAAAATGAGACTACTTTACTAAATTTACTTCAATTTTGTCATTGAGAGCTCATCAAAGCTCTAAGGTCTAAACTATATATAAATACTGCTAGTAGTACTAACAGTGTATGTGCTTGTGAACCCAAGTCCAATACATTATCATTGTAACTTTGTAGGCTATTAATTAGATGTGTCTGCCTGCTAGCAAAAATAGAAGAATGTCACATAGAATCAATGTCTCCACAATATCACTGCAAATAGCACAAAAACTCCATATTTTAAGTTCCATGTCTTCTACACTGTATGTGTAACAGAGACCACAAATTAAGTTGCTGTCATCATTCAGCTCATTAGAGATGATCAATTAGTTTCATTGTCTATTGTCATGAGTTTCAATCATGAGTAGAGAGTCAAAAACACACCTAAAGTATTCTGAATTTTTGAGTTTCATACCTGAACTATCAAGTGTGTGAGTTTCCTACCTGAACTATCACAAATTAGTTAGAGAAACACACCTGAACTATCAGTTGTTTGAGTTTCCTACCTGAAATTTTAGGTATGAAACTCAAACAACTGATAGTTCAGGTGTGTTTCTCTAAACATTTTATGATAGTTCAGGTAGGAAACTCACACACTTGATAATTCAGGTATGAAACTCAAAAATCCTGAATACTTTAGGTGTGTTTTTAGCCTTTAACTCTTAAGATTATTGTTTCTTAGACAGACTCAATGAAATTTGTGGCATAAAGCTAAATCATATTTAAATGAACCTTAATTTTTTTTATAAAATTCATATATTAATGAATCACAAAAGAACTTCTTGTTGATTTATGGATCAATCAAACGAGACAAAAAAAAAATCTAGTTCAAAAAAATAAACTTGAAATTTAAATCGTCATAAACAATAAAAAGAAATGAATATACATAATATAAAAGATGAAATCAGAATTGAAGACGGAATTAAGTAAATATATTAATTAATGAGAGAAATAAATTTATCATAAATAACTTATGGACTTACATGCACAATCTCAACTAAATTAAAGAAGAAAAGCGAAAAAAAAGTGAACCTTTTATCAGTGATATAAATTAATTATATTTCAAATATATAATAGAAATACATAGTACTCATCAATTTTAATTTGTTTGTCATATTTTTTTTATAAGTCCATTTTAAAAAAATGTCTCTTTTTTTGTTTTGGTAATATTTCCTTAAGTCGAATCAAATCAGATAAATAAATTGAAATAAAAGAGCAATATTTTTGGGGCCTTTTAACTTTTTTGGCCCAAGGCAAACCCGCCTCTATCTTGGAGTTGGTTGGTTCTGGGGTAGCAAAATCAAACTCAACCCGTCCAATTCATTTAAGTTTGGGCTAGTAATTGACCCGCCCATTTATTAGCAAGAAAATTAAATAGTATAGTAAATATGCGTTATGTATTTACTATCCATAACTACATAGTATAATTATACTTCACTTTTTCTAGCATCTCTCTCCAATCTCGCTCGCCTCTATCTTCTCTCGCCTCCCTCCTCTCTCTCTCTCTCTTTCTCATTGCCTCTCTTCTTTTTTAGCATTTTTATTTTGTATTTTGCTTTGTGTGTTTGTATCAATTGTATATTTGCGCTCTCTCTCTCTTTCCCTCCCTCTCTCTCTAGCCTTTTCTTGTATTTTACTTTGTGTGCTTATATCAATTGTATATTTGTTCTCTCTCTTCCTCTGGCTGCCTCTATCCCTTTTTAGCCTTTTTTTCTTGTATTTTGCTTTGTTTGTATCATTGTATGTTTTCTCTCTCTCTCTCCCTCTCCTCCCATAGCTTTTATTTTTTTATATTTTGCTTTGTGTGTTTGTATTAATTGTATATTTGATTTTTCTCTCTCTTCTCTTCGTTCTCTCTCTCTCTCCTTCTATAATCTTTTTTTATATTTTGCTTTGTGTTTATATCAATTGTATATTTGTTTTCTCTCTCTCCCTCTCCCTCGCTTTCCCTCGATAGCCTTTTTTCTTGTATTTTGCTTTGTATGTTTGTATTAATTGTATTGCTCTTTTTGCCCCTCTCTCTATAGTTTTTTTCTCATATTTTGCTTTGTATATTTGTATCAATTGTATATTTTTTCTCCCTCTCCCTATCCTTATATAGCCTTTTTCTTGTATTTTTCTTTGTGTGTTTGTATTAATTATATATTTGTTATCTCTCTCTAGCTCTCTCTCTCTCCATCTCCCTCTATAGCTTTTTTTTAAAAATATTTTGGGTTATAGCATGTATCCATGTGGTTTACGCATGTATCCATGTATCTGAGTTTATTGTGATATATTAAGTAATTAAAATAAAGTAGTGAAAAAATTAATAGACATGGTAAGAATGTTTGACTCTTTATATAGTTTACCCTTCTAATTATGCTCAAATGGTTGTCATTTTTGAAAAAAAAAATCATTATTGACTCAACCCATTTATGTCCAATCCATTAAAAATTGGGTTGATATGTAACCCAAATTGACTCATAATTCTTGTCAAAATATTTTAAGAATATTTTCTTATTTGATATGTTATATATAGCCATAATAAAGAAAAAAATAATTTTATTAGGTACTAAAAATTTATAAAAAGAACAAAACAAGCAATTAAAATTAAACTTCAAAAAAAAAATGAACGGATTGGGTTATGAACATACCCGTTTTGACCCAAGTAAATTTTGATCGGATTGGATCTTGATGCATTTTGACCCGCCTAAATTTGACCCAACTCGTCCAATTATCGCCCCTAGTTGATTCATTATTCTCTCATTTATGTGATTGTTAGTTGCAATTTCTCTGAATCTACTAGGTATTTAGTTCTTTTCTACGCAATTGAAATGAATAAAATTTAATAGTAAATGATGAATGTAGTATGGATGAGTATCGAGCTAGATCTAAATCGAATATACTTTAATATCGAATTAGATAATTAGATCTAAACTTAAGCCTGAATATGAATGTGGTTTAAACAAGTAAGTCAACACCTTAAAATGACTAGTCCTAGCTTGAATGTGATACAATATTAATTTCCTGTGGATTTCAAAGCTTACAATGATTTGGTAGACAATATTATTATAATCGACTATAATTAGGAAAATATTTCCTCCTAACAAATGGAAACCCTAATGGTGCTAGATAAGGAAAATAAAACTTACTTATCCCTAATTAATTAGTTTGATTTCCGTAATTGTTTTGAGAAACACAATTAACACAAAATATGTTAAAGTAAACTCTATTGTTGATATCTAGAATACAAAGTTAATAATCTCAAACAAATCATAATTAGGAAAAGGCACATTGAGAACTTAAGTCGACTCAAGTAAGGAAACCAAATAGTCTACCTGTGAGAAAAACTATAAATATCACCCTTATGCATGCACCATTGTACATTATTATCTGCATAGACAATTTCTAGCTATACACTATCATGGATTCTACACAAAAATCCTCTGAATATCTTGATAATAGTGGTAATGATTTTTTCGTACTGAAATCAAATCTTCCTTGTATAGAGCCTGAGAAGGAGAAATCATGTGAAAACTTTGATAAGTTGTCTTAGAATCATAGTAACAATGATTTTCACGCATTACTGTCCAATCTTCCCGAATCTAAAGAGGAGAAATTCGACGAAGATTTTGGAAAGTCTCACAATAGTTGTGATGATTTTCCTGCATTGGAATCAGATTTACCCTCTATAGAGCTTGAAGAGGAGAAATCCAATGAAGAAATTGATAAGTGCGAGAATAGTAATAATGATTTTCCAGTATTAGCATCAAATCTTCCTTCTATAGAGCCTGAAGAAAGAAATCCTGTGAAGATGTTGATAAATCTGAGAACGATATTAATGATGACTTTCCTGCATTGGTATCAAAATTTTCCTCTATCAAACCCGAGGAGGCCTAGAAATCAGTCACTATTACTCAAGAAGCACCAAAGTTTTCTTATGCAACCATGTTGGCCAAGAAGACAAGCACTTCTCCTACTAGTGCAATATTGGCCCAAAAGGTTGTCAGGTTGCACCAAATGATACTGAATCTCATCCTCGTACTGGACAAAATATTGTCGTTGGTTATAAGGAAAAGGTTGTTTGTGTTAGGGGGCTAACAAGAAAGTTAAAAGCTGTGGAATTGATATATGCACTCAAGAAATTTGGACTTCTCAAACTTGAGAGCCTACAAATTAAAAGATCTGATTTCGGAAGTTGTTCTGGTACATTGGAATTTCAATCACACGATTCTGCTCGTGCTGCAGTTGAGGCTGGGAAGATCAAGGTCGGAGAGCATGTGGGATTTGTTTCATTCAGGAGTGCACCCCCGCGGTATGGATCAAGCACGAATTGGAACCGAGGAAGATAAAGAATCGAGCATGCACAAGACTCAAATCACATACCCCACTAAATTAATTAGAAGTCTTGGCGGAGTAACTCTTTTTTTTTTGTTTCTTCTAATAGTTTAGTATATTTTTATTTTAACTTGCCATCTTTACGTAAAGAATCAATAATATGGTGCACTTTTATCCAATGTATTAGAGTTAGCTGCACATTTAAGATTATAATTTTTTGCCAACTTATGATTTTCTGAAATTTGAGAAATAAACCTTATAAGTTAATACTAGGACATGAATCATGCTTAGCTACAAATAATGCAGTGATGAAACATTCCAAATTTCTTGGGACCTACAATCTGTTACATGTAGCTCCTGGGGGCTGGGATAATCATATTAACTAGATAGTGAGGAATGCAAAGGAAAAATCAATTGCAAAATGGTGTCATGTTGAGATAGTTCATGCAACAAGAATTGAATTGAAAGGAATCAAAGAATATTCAATGAACAAGTCTAAAGTTGGAAAACAGTAACAAAAGAGAAATTGTATGTGTTGTGTAAGAGCTACTGCTAAAACTAATATGATCCTAAAAACTTATGTTTTCTAGAACTACTTTCTGCTAGCACATAAATTTTAATTTGTTTGATTTAGAGATAGCTGGCTATGTACGCTTAGGCCTTAGCTGTGATTTTGTAATATTTTACTTGGTAATTAACGAAATGTCTAGTTATTAAAAAAAAAAAAAAAAAAAAAAAGAAGAGCTCAATAAAGCCGTAACAGTATAAAAAATAATATATACTTCCAACATTCTCATTTTCAAAATTAACAAATTAAAGAGAGGCTGTTAAGTTATTAATTATGACCTAATGTCTCTATCATAATTAGCAAGCAAAGTTTATTTTCATTAATCACCACAAAAATTTAATCTAATTAGGGAAATCTTAGTAACTCAATTGGTTGGCTACATGAACTTTCACCTTCTTGGTGAAGGTTCGATCCCGATCTTATAATCTCCTTCCTCATTTCCCCTATCTACCTCCAATTTTTTCTTTAAAAATAATAATTTAATTATGGGTAATTTAGTCAAAATATCGAATGGAGTAGTAATTTAATTTCTGCATAGGAATTTTGGGTTGGTTCAGGTCAGTCCTCTCTATTTTGTTACTACTGGGTTTATGATTAATTTTGATAGAGGTAAGATGAAACCCTTTAGCAGCTTACCACTTTTGGACCAAAAACATTGATGAACGTAAGTAAAAAATATTATCTTAAAATAATTTATATACAATTTAGATAAAAATTATGAAAGGTGAGGGTGGGGGTAAGGGTATGGGGTTGTAGGGATGGAGGCTCAATATGGAATGACATTTGTGAAACTTGTTTTTCTTACTTTCACTAGAAAATTCAATTACCTCTTTCTTAAGGAATTTGCTGTCCCATAAAAGATGTTTTTCAAAGTTTTTAACCAACCAACCAAACTGTCAAACATGAGAATATTGAAATCAGGGACGGGATCAGATAGAGCCCTAGCTTGAATGTGATACAACATTAATTTCCTGTGGATTTCAAAGCTAATTAGTACAATAATTTGGTAGCGAATATTTTTATAATCGACTATAATTATGATAATATTTCCTCCTAACAAATGGAAACCCTAATGGTGCTAGATTAGGAAAATAAAACTTACTACTCCGTAATTAGATTTATTTCCGTAATTATTTTGAGAAACACAATTAACACAAAATATGTTTAAAGGAAACTCTATTGTTGTTGATATCTCGAATACAAAGTTAATAATCTCAAAAAAACTATAATTAGGAAATAACACATTGAGAACCTAAGTCGTCTCAAGTAATTAAGGAAACCAAATAGTACTCTACCTGTGAGAACAGTAAAAATATCACCCTTATGCACATGCACCATTAATTGTACATTATGATCTGCATCGACAATTTCTAGCTAGGTATACACTTTCATGGATTCCACACAAAAATCCTCTAAATATCTTGATTAATAATAGTAATGATTTTAATAGTACAGAAATCAAATCTTCCTGAAGACCGTAAATCATCTTGGTGGCTCAAGAGTGAAGCTAATAAAACATTTGTTTTAGACCCCAAAATATTTTAATGGTGAATTTTATAATTTTATTTTCACTTAAAATAATATAAAAAATTGTTAAAAGAAAGTTCAAAATTTATATATAAATAAAAGAAAAGAAAGAAAAACTATCTACCTTTTACCAGAAATACTTTAGAACTTTGCATTAAATAACTCAAATCTTTATATTAATAAATAAAGTTTTTACAATAACATCCAAGGTAATGTATTGCAAACACTTGACTAACATCTTATTAACTAGAATTAATTCTTAGTTTTATATTACTATGTGAGGATAACTAAAGACTTTATGTCATTTAAGATTATTAAATTAAAAACAATAAGTATGAAAACATAAAAAGGACATTTCCAAATTTTAAATTTTTTGGGTGTATTTGTATTTTTTTTTTTTGAGGGGATGAGAAGTAAAATGGAAATTCTCACATCCCGCCTATTTGTACAGGTTTAAGACTTCTTAATAATTTTTTTTAATTTAGGTACTAATTTTATTGAGACACTCTTGTAAATGAAGATTTTGTTAAGTTTGGGAATAGTAGTAATGTTGATTTTCCTGTATTGGTATCAAATATTCTTTCTATAGAGACCGAAGAGGGGAAATCATGTGAAAATTTTGATAAGTTTGAGAATCATATTAACAATGATTTTCCTATATTACTTCCCGAATCTGAAGAGGAGAATTCTGACGAGTATTTTGTAATTTTGAAAGTCAGAGAATAGTTGTGATGATTTTCTTGCATTGGAATCAAATTTTCCCTCTATAGAGCTTGATATGTGCAATAATAGTAGTAACATTTTCGCATCAAATCTTCCCTCTATAGAGCGAGAAATTCAGTGAATATAATTTTGATAAATCTGAAAATAGTATTAATGATGATTTTCTTGCATTGGTATCAAACTTTTCCTCTATCAAACCTGAAAAAGACGAGTAATCAATCACTTCTACTCAAAAAACACCAACGTTTTCTTATGCAACCATGTTGGCCAAGAAGACAAGAACTTCTCCTAGTGCAATATTAGCCCACTCGGGACCTAGTGATCGATTCTTTTTCTTTTATATAGGTAGGGTTGGGCAGCAACTTTACTCCTTGAAGTGAAGAATCGAAAGTCATCGTTCGTTAGACAAGGTCCACGTGCCATTAACTATAGTATAAAAGATATAGACCATCAATCAGTTGATTCATTCTAATTCATTGAATTAATCTGTTATAAAAATATCAGAAAAAGAGTTAGGGTTGCACCAAGTGATACTGAATCACGTCCTCGTATTGGATCAAACATTGGTTCTAAGGAAAAAGGTTGTTTGTGTTAGGGGCCTAACAAGAAAGTTAAAAGCTGTGGAATTGATTCACGCACTCAAAAATTTGGACCTGTCAAACTTGATAGCTTTCAAACTAAAAGATTTGATTTTGAAAGTTGTTCTGATACATTGAAATTCAATCACACGATTATGCTCGTATATACTGCAGTTGAGGCTGGAAAGATCATGTTTGGAGAGCATGTGAGACATGTTTCATTCAGGATTGCACCCTCGCGGTATGGATCAAGCATGAATTGGAGCGGAGGAAAATAAAAAATCAAGCTCACACCTATCGTGTGAAAGACTCATCACATACCACTAGATTAAAAGTCAGTCCTCTTTGTATGTGTTTTATAAATTGTTCTCTGCAATATGTATTAAAACTATATTATAAATGTATTATAAAGTGTCCAATGAAAAAAAATGTTATTGCTATAAATGGTAAATATTTTATTAATATAGTATATCTATGTAAGTTTCCCCAGCAAAAACGTCTTGGACAATAGAAAATGAGGAGTTTCCATCGCTAATGAAATCATCTTGAGTAACATGTATCAAAAGATGTTACTCCCTTGGTTTCCTATTTTTCTTTTTAGTCCGTTTCAAAAAGAATGTTTCTTTCTTTTTTTAGAAATTATTTAATTTTAACTTTCCACATGGCATATTCAAGACCACAAGATTAAAGGATATTTTAATACATTTAACATATTTTTAATTTAAGACCACAAGTTTCAAAAGTCTTCTTTACTTTTTTAAACTCCGTGCAAAGTCAAAATAAGTCAAATAAATTGAAACAGAAGGAGTAATAGATAATGCTACATTTAAAAATGCAGTGACCGACACAGTGAAATTTTTTTGCATCTCTATACTCCTGATTCCCTGATGATCTGCATATGTTGTATTGATGTTGCAATTTATCTAGGTTTGGTGTACAATTCAAAAAAAAAAAAAAAAAAAAAATCTCTTCTGCCACAGTGCCAGCCATGCTTTAAGGCGCTTCACAAACAAGTCTGCCGTAAATCCTAATTTATGCACCAGCCAAAAGTCCTTACATAATGTGCTAATTAAGCTGAATTGAGAGGGGAAGGGGAAACCAAAGCAAAAGATGTCTTCTTGAATCTCCTACTTTTTCAGGGTAACACGAAGCAAACAGGGTAAATTTTTAATAGAGAAAAATAATCACCTTTCTTCCTACCCCTTATTACAAAATAAAAAATCAAAAGGAAAAGAGATGTAACAGAAAAAAAAATTGGTGTTCTAAAAGATCTAATTATGTAACTCTGCACTTTTATATGTACAACTCAGTTGTGCGGCGATAAGTTCGAATGAAGTTCTTACATATGTCTCTTGCGCCTGTGGCTCATCCCATCTATCTTCATCTGTTGGGTTCTTTTTCTTCCTTATGTGACAGGCCTTGACTAACTCCTCCTGGGTTATCGGCTTATCCAACTCTTTTTCCTGCATATAATAAAATCATCAATCTCCAAAAACAAGAACTTATAAAAAATGCAAAAAAAAAGAATGATTAAATTATGAAAAAGATACGTACCAATCTACTCCACGTAATAAGTTGGCTGACAGCTTCACTAGTGTGTAGAGAGCCTCCCTTTTCAGACGCTTTGGCCTTCTTCCAATCTCGATCCTCTTCAGAAACGTCTTATCAGATGCCCACTGATCCAATAGGGCTTTCCAAATAGGTGACTATACAAATCTAGGCCTTCTATTATGCCTTCGAGCATCGTAAAATAGGCCATGAAGTCTATGAGTGATTCTAAAGTTAAAGTTTGAATGTAAAGCGTGTTAATTGATAAGATCTCTACCCGAAATTCATTGAACATTAGCACTTGGGGTAAGAGATGGCATCGTGGTCTAATTTGGTCAGACACCGTCACAGTGTCGGAAGAGGCATTTATAGATGACCATTGTAATTCTATCATCTGGCCTGAACCTGAAAGACAAGATTAAACATTTAAGAGGTTAAATTCAAAACATAAAAAAATTAACATATAGAAAGTTGTTATATAGTTAATTAAATCATACCCGTATCCCTCAGGCTCGAGGAAGGTCCTCCGAAAAGCGTCTCTATCGCCTGTTGTGGTCCATGTGCACCTCAGTGACCTATCATGGGATTCTTAGGCGTAGAGATACCTTCTCTGAGATGAAGAGCGGAGAGCCCAACTGATCCACAAGCAAAACTGGGAGTAGTTGACCTACTACTGCTAGCTGATGGTATGACATATGAGGACCTAAATGAGTATACTGACCAGCGATGGTGGGGGTAGCCCTGCGTAGGTGCCATATGGGGGCAGATCGAGTCTTGATACAACTATGAAGTAGATCCACATGTGTAGGAACAGTCCATGACTACTGTGACGACCTACTATCAGAAAGTGAGGCCCTAGGTGGGATATAATCAGGCTGAAATTCAGAAATGTGAATCCATGTATGGGCTCTCTAGGATTAGGAGAGTTCTTTTTATTTTTCCTCTTCTTGGGCTTTAATTGCTTGCACTTGTCGTCACCTACCATCTACATTAACTAAAAAACAAAATATAATTTATGAAAATATATATAGATTATCATGATACGAAGAAAAATACGAGAAAATATTCGTTACATACATCACTTTGCTTCTACTATAAACTAGTAGAGAAGATTAGTAATAACATTGTAACTTTACTCATCATTACTGTCTTTTTGTGTTAGGAGGCTAACAAGAAAGTCGAAAGCTGTGAAATTTATTCAAGCACTAAATAAATTTGAACCTGTCAAACTTGAGAGCCTACAAATTAAAATATCCGATTTTGGAAGTTGTTCTGGTACATTAGAATTTCAATCTCACGATTCTGCTCGTGTAGAAGTTGAGGCTAGGTTCAGGAGTGCGCCCCCGCGGTATGGATCAAGCATGAATTGGAGCCGAGGAAGATAAAGAATCAAGTCCATACCTATTGCGTGAAAGACTCATCACGTACCACTAGATTAGAAGTCTTGGCGGAGTAATTTTTTTCGGTTCTTCCAATAGTTTAGGTATATTTTTATCTTAACTTGCTTTTTTAGTATATGGAAATTAGGTAAATGCTTTTTTAGTATATGGAAATTAGGTAAAACATTTTGCTTCCAGTATTCAAATTTCTTTTTCTTTACGTACAAAATCAAGAACATGGTGCACTTTTAGCCAATGTATTAGAGTTTGTTTCTTCTAATAGTCTAGTATATTTTTTATCTTAGCATTTAGCAGCAGCCTAAATTGAACATTTACTTTTGAGCTTTTAACTAACTGGAGGCAGTTCATGGATCCGTCCACTGTTGTTCTAAATTGATTTTTAAAAAAAAGTACAATCCAGTGCACAAAACATGCCACATTAGCAGAGTCTGGTGAAGGTCCAAATTTGATAAAAGTTTAGAGTCAAATCTACTGCGTTCTGCGACTCTGGATCCGCCACTGCATTAATTGGAACTCTCCGATCCACTAGTTAGTTTTATACGCTACTCAATATTCAAGAAAACCTCAGGAATTCTTTACATCTGCGCATTCAGTTCCCTATAACTATTCCCTTTCTTATCTTCTAGATCACATATCTCATGAAGCCAATTAGCCAACTTATCATTTAAATGGTATTCATGGTTCATGAATCTGAAACTAAGTGCAGAGATGAAATTTCCACTTATAATCAGAAGTAAAGTAAAAGAATAAAATACCTTCAAGTACTATATATATATTTCTTGAATCGATCGAGAAGATCTTTTTTGAAGTGGAAATACATACCATTTGGAATATCAACAAAAACAAAAAAGGACTTCGAAGACATCAAACAAATGAACTGTATAGAAACCTGTTTTTCAAATCTGATGTATTTTAGAGCAGAATTCAGTTATATTTTTAGGCTAAATTGTTCTTCAATTAATCTGTGAACTGTAAATAGATGTACTTGGTTTAAGCTTTTGATAAATTGATTCCTTATCTTACGATGCCCTATGTCCATATAGATTACCTTTTTTACTATTGCGAAAAAACAGGTTATTCATGGCTTTTGTATTTCTTGCGGTAATAAAATTTGCAGATCATATTCACCAGATAAAAGCTAAACAACCCTTCTTCCCTAAAACCACATGTAAAAGGAATTGAGTGAAATCTCATCCAGAGAATAGCTCAAGGAGTTTAATGGTGATGATAGAGTCTGCAACAGATTGGATAGGTACTTTGGTAATTTTGATTGGACGATGAATTGGAGTAAGGTTTGAACTCATTATGACCTGCCTAATAATTCAGATCATTATCCAATGTTATCACAGTTACTGACACTAGATGGAGTGTTAAAGTTCATTTAGATTTTTCAATATTTGGAGTGATCATTCACAATTTGGGGAGCTTGTCAAAAAGTTGTCCTACGCTGGTAGAGCTCAGTCGATACGTATTTAAATAAACATATTAGTCATATTTACTCCTAATTATGTCAGTTACGGTGGAACATGTTACTTTTTCCAGAACTAATATGTTCTTACAAACAGGGGCGGAGCTACCCTATAGCAAGGGTGGTCAGCCGAACACCCTTCGCCGGAAAATTATATCGAATACGTAGGTAAAATATTCTGTTTATGAGTATATTTAACAATTTGAACACCCTTATACCGAGCGTGTGCTGTAGCTCAGTGGAGAAGAGTGTACATTTTAAGTCTCCCGTTGCGAGTTCGATTCCACTCTAAAGCATTTTGTGTACCTTTATATATCAAAAACATGGGTTAACCACAAATTTACGGGTTCAATTCCGCTGCGTTTATGTACCTTTTTATATGTAGTTCCATTTGAATTTTTCGTTACATTCACTCATTGAAAAAAAAATTACTTTATAAATTTGAACACCCTTAATCAAATTTCTGGCTCCGCCACTGCTTACAAACTTATGCTCTCTGGAACATGTTACTTTTGGTTGTGCATGGCTGCATGCTTAGCTGTGATTTTGTAATATTTCACTTGATAATCAATGAAATGTCGAGGTCTAGCTATCAAAAAAAAAAAAAGAGCTCAATAAAGCACATAACAGTAAAAAAAAAAACACTTTCAACATTTTCATTTTCAAGATTACAAATGGCGAAATTTCAGAAATAGCTAACATTTAGACAATAATGAGGCGCCATAGCTAAAGTTTGCCTAATTACAGGACGTAGCTACAGTTTAGTAGCAAAATATACAAATTAGAGATTGCATATATAAATACAAATTCGCTTTAGAGATTTGAATATGAGCCCCAAAATTCATTTTGTATACAAAATTCATTTTGTATACAAATACAAGTCTTTAGAGATTTGTATATGAGCCTCAAAATTCATTTATATACAAATACAAATGTATATGAGCCCCGAAATTAGAGATTTGTATATGAGCCTCGAAATATACAAATACAAAAGAAATATTTAATTTAAACCTTAGCTACAAAATGTAATTATTATAAACTATAGCTACGCTATGTAATTAAGTCTAGAAATTTCCTATGTCGCGTAATTTTTCCTTAACAAATTAAACTGGACAGGGTATTGATATTTGAGTTCAATCCAACTACAATAGGTAAATTTTGAAGCTTCTTATTTCCTTGTCAGCTTGATCTGTTTAGCTACCGAATCAACCTCCTAATCAAGCATGCATGTTCTTAAAGCAAATGAATTAGGATGTTGTCTATGATTACGCCAAAATCAGAAATTAGTTCCTAAAGAGAGGCTGTTAAGTTATTAATTATGATCTAATGTCTTTGTCATTAGCAAGCAAAGTTTATTTTCATTAATCACCACAAAATTTCAATTTAATTATGGGTAATTTAGTCAAAATATTTCTTAATTTTCAGGAGTAAATATTTTTTTAAGAGGCGTATCAAAAATAAAAAAAACAAATAATATGGATCGAATAGAGTAGTAGTTTGATTTCTGCATATGAATTTTGAGTCAAATCAGGTCAATTCTCTTTTAATCAAGTCAAATCGTAGTAGTGATTTTTGTGGGAGTAAGATAAAAGTTTTGTGATTTTTCTATTAGAAAATATAGTTACGTGACTTTAGTGAAAAAAGTAGTCAAAATTATGCGATCATACTTGAAATTTACCCAATTTACATATGTGAAATTTGCCGTAACTAGAAAATATTTTAGGGATAAGGACAAAACTAGCACTTTGGATGAAATTATTGACAATGAATAGCCAAGAAATTTAAATACCAATTTGTAGTCTTTTGGATTAAGACTGCCGCTTTGTTGCTTTCTCCTCTTTAAATTCGCTGCTTTTTCTTTCTTTCTTTTTTTTTCAAAAACTTTTGATACAACTAATTTTAAAAAACTGCTCTTTTATTTATTTATTTTAAAAAAGACTGCTCTTTTTTTTTTTTTTTTTTTTTTTTCTAAAAAAACTGCTCTATTATTTTTTTTTTAAAAACCGCTCTTTTATTTATTTATTTTAAAAAAAGACTGCTCTTTTGTTTTTTTGTTTTTCTAAAAGACAGCTCTATTATTTATTTATTTTAAAATGCTTTATTATTTTTTCTAAAAAAATGCTCTATTATTTTTTCTAAAAAAATGCTCTTTTATTTTTTAAACATTAAATATGATTTTGTATTTTTTTTTCACTCAATAGGGTGGATATAGCCAATGATACAATTCATTACAACAATGAGACATTTTCTATACACATTTGATACATATATAAATTCTATACAACAATGATACAATATTTATACAAATCATATGCAGATACACATTCTATATAACAGTTATACAGTTTCTATACACATTCTATACAATAATTATATAATTTTTATACACATCCTATACAGTTTAATTTCTATATAAATTTGATACAAATATGTATTCCATATAACAACTATACAATTTCTATACAATTGTATTTGATTGTTATAAAATATAAATAATTATAAAAAATTTATACGTGTCCTGTAAAATATACATATTTTATACGATAATTATACAATTTTTTATATAATTGCATTTAATTATTTTAAAAAAATCAATTTTTTAGCCCAAAAAATGTAGCAAAAAAAAAAGGAAAAATTACTAGATATAGAATATCGAAGGGCTTAATTACGGAACATGGGTTAACTTTAACATAATTACATTTTATAGGTATAGTTTAGAATAAGTAGCTATTATTTTGGGCAACATATACATTTTGAAGGAAGAAAACGTATATTACCTATTCTCAAACTCCCTCTCACCCAATTTCCGACGGAATTCCTCCCCACCCCCATAAATTTTTATTTTAAAAAGATTTTTCTAAAATTTCATCCTTATTTCGTGATGTTTATATATGTATATAAGTATATACCAACTAAAACGCATATATGTATATGCAATTAGAATGCTTTATTTTTGGCTATACATCGTATATGAAATTCATACTTTTAAGGTTCAAATGTATATGAGATTCATACTTTTGAGGTTCAAATGTATATGAGATTCATACTTTTGAGGTTCAAATGTATATGAGATTCATATTTTGAGATTTAAATGTATTTGAGTTTCAAACTTTTGAAATTAAAATATATATGAGATTTATACATATCAGTATATACATTTGAAATGTATATGCTTAGTTAACTTGAATCTCAAATACATATATACAATAGATGGTGAACACATGAGTATATGAAATTGCAAAGTATACGAATGGTTATTTGTATCTGAGATTTTTCAGTTGTATCAGTCAATTATGAAGAGAGAGTATTAGTGAGAGTAAAAGACACATGATTTATGGAGATTTCCATTTTAAAAAGATTTTTCTAACTGATTTTTAGGAGTCTATTTTTATGGTATATACGTATATAAGCGTTTATATACAAATCAAGGGCTGATTTTGAAACTTGAAATTAGCTACGCTTTGTAATTAAGAAACTTAAGCTATGGGTCCTGAATAATTTAGCAAACTACAGCTATTTATGAATTTTTGCAAACTACAATAATGTATACAAAAGTATGGCTGGTCTTAGTTATTTTTGTTCTTCTTCTAAATTGACTTTTTAATCAGGAAATTAATTTTGAAGCAGGAATAATGTGTGATTTACTTAGTAAAGATTGTATTCATTAACTGGATACATAGTTATTTGTTGTATTCATCAATGAATACTCAAATTGAAATTGTATTTACTTATTAAATTTTATTCAGTTTATATTATTTTAGTTAAGACTGTATTCACTATTGTATATACAGCTTTATTTGTAGTGTTTTACATATTTGAATACATATTATTTGTTGTCTTCATAAATGATTTCAGGTTTTACGCATTACTTATTTGTGTAATTGTTCGGTGATTAATTTTATTTTATTTTAATTATGCAGAAGTGGGGTTATTATGTCCCATCTGAAAAAAGATTCACAAAGTCTCGTTTTAGCTGTCATGTTAATACAGCTATATCGGATTCATTAAAATCAAAACTTTCTAAGGTACAGCAATAAATGTTTAAGGAAACTGTATTTGGTTGCTTTCTTAACATGCCAGAAGTTTATGTTCAAAATCAACTTATATGTTACTTGATGAAAAGAGAGTTGGTTCAGGATTATCTTGATGAATTTTATGTGAACATAAATGGTAGTAGATTATGTTTTGGTTTAAATGAATTTGGTATTGTAACTGGATTGCAATGTGAAGGAGGGGAAGAATTTTATGAAGAGTCAAATAGGTTGAAGTTGACATATTTTCCTGGTATCGAGAAGGTAGATAAGATTCATCTATACTTTTTTATTGTCTGCTGTTGAGAAAAGGATTTTCATAACTGATCATCACTTTTACTTGGTCGAAAGTGGAAGGTTTATGACTTTTCCTTGTGTTTAAAGCACTAATGAACTCGATCAGAGATAAACTATATTTTGTCAAATCATTCAATAGATAAATTATACGAATGTTGATCCTTCGATAGCATATCGTGTTTCCAATGGAAGTCCAAAGATTTTGAATTGAAAAGTTGTCCATGTTAGATCATCCACTTCATATCTATCTGATACACTCTTTAGAGAATCTATTGGCAAGGTAACAATTATTTAAATGATTAGTTTGTAAAGTTTTAGGATATAAACATTGAATCTATTTATTAGTGTCTTTCATGTCACGCATTATATTCCTTGCAGTGTATACAGCTTTTGGATCATCATAATTGCCCATTATTTCCCTTCCAATTACACCTGCTGTAGCTATCCGTTGTGTCATTAGTCTAATCCTTTGCGGGACATGTGTGATCATCCAAGAATCGTCTAATTTTGAATATTCTTGACTTGTTTAGTGCCGAGCACTTGAAAATCCACTTGCAAGAAGAATTGACACATCCAAGTAAATACCTAGAATGAGTAATAATATTTATTTAATACACTAATATACCAAACAGGCTAATCTGAATGATATGTAAAATATCCACATACTTATGTTAGTCTATACATTAGTTTAATAAACTCTTTTTTAAATGTATACATTAAAAATTTAATTTGCTACATGTATACATACTTATGTTAGTGTATACATTAGTTTAACAAACTCTTTTTATAAAGGCGGAACCCATCGACGGCCCCTAAAGTTGACACGACTTTTAACTTAGACACCTTAATTGAGGGTTGTTCATTTTAAACACCTCAGGTAGAGGTCCGCTGTGTCATTTGATACTTTTTGTTGACATGGCACAGAAAATGTTGCTCACTTTCCTTAGGCGCGTTAATTAGATTTCAAACAATATTTTTCTTTTTTTGGGGGCAAAAAAATCATTTTTCTCTTTCATAGTCATATAACATTAATTAAATTAAAAAAAAAACTACAAAAAGTCAAGCTTGAAGGTTGTCTTCTTCAAGCTCTTTTTTTCTTTTTGTTTATCCCTTTTCTCTTAAATAAATTACTTAAAAATAATTTGTGAGTTAAATATTTCCTTTCAAATGCTATTTTCTTTATTTTTTTCAGATTTAAAATATACATTTCCATTTTGTTCGTCGGAAAAAATAAAAAATTCACCGTCAGTATCACCATCACCATTGATATCTCAAAATCATCATCACCATCATCGTCTTCTTCTCCTTTTTCTTTGAATTTAACAATTGTATAAAAAAAATCAAAATTTTAAGGAAGAAGAAGGAGGAGGAGTAGGAGGTGGGCGGGGGTAACTGCTGGAAAAGTGAAAGGAATGAGGGTGGTGGTGGTGGTGGGGGGGTGTCGGAGAAGATGAGCTGCGGGTGGGGGGGGGGGGTCTGCATTTTTTTTAAAAAAATGGTCTTGTAATTATTTGGGAAATATATGCCACGTATTATTTTTTTAAATTAAAATGTCCCGTGTAATTATTTAATTGGTTATTTTGCCACATCATCGCGAGTGTATTACACTCTCTTTGTATATGTTGCTGATTGTGAAAAAAGTGTCAAAATGACACAACAGACCTCTACATGAGGTGTTTAAAATGAACAACCCTTAGTTAAGATGTCTAAGTTAATAATCGTGTCAACATTAGGGGGCCACCGATGGGTTCCGCCTTTTATAAATGTATACATTGAAAAATTTATATGTTGCATGTATATAAAAAAAAAAATAGAATATAAAATAAATCTGATAATATTTTTAAACACTTTTACCTCGATTTGCTTGATCTCTTCACCTTAAATTGAAACTTATTTCGAATAGCGTAGTTTTCTATGACAGCCTTCAAAATCTTTTTCCTCTTGTATAGTTGACCTTCGGCAGGAATATTATTAGTAACACAATCTATAATAGCACATCCTTTGAAATATGAAGTCTTACGAGCGACAACATCATTATATCCAATCAAATTTTCATTGTTAACACTATTGACATTGCTATCATTAATCTGGGTATTTGAAATCTCATGCTCAACATTATTAATGGAAAGCATATAGTGTATTCCAATAGCCCTCCAAGTTATACACAATGGATAATCTTTGAAATTGTCAGTTTCTTTCTTTAACTCAATGTATACTAGCAATCCCATATTGTTACGCATCAACATCGGTATCGAACCATCATCAATTTTATAACGAATTTCCAAGGAATTGATGGAAATATCCACATTCAAATGAGTTGCAATTGCTTGAACGAATCCGTTGAAATCAACATCTGTTTTGATAACTATTCCTTCCATGATATAATCCTTAAACATGTTGTTAATATCCCACACTCCACTATGATGAATCATAATTAGCAACGTTCCCATCTCTTCAACTTGATCTTCAAAAATTGATAATGCTCTGATTTGGTATTTTGTTTGTAGCTAGGTTTTTCAATTTAGGGGGAAAATATTGTTTGAGACGCAACTTTTTCTTTTTAAAGTAATAAAGAGGTTTATGGGTTATGATCGTGTGTTCATACACGCTAGATTACTACTCCTAATTATCCGCCGATTAAAAACACAATCGTTTAGATTTTCTAGGCTATTATTTATTTTGAAGAAAAAAAATCACGTATTTAATGATTTGGCTATTAATTGCCAATATTTTATTGGCTAGTATTTGCTAATAGTTTTTTGGCTACAAGTTGCCAATACTATGTAGGTTTTGTATCTACACGTCATTTTCTCAAATGAAAAAAGGCCATTTTGAGTGGTATTTGTTTGTCAAAATGGACAGCCTATATTCTTTTTCCGAAAATGAAATATAAATGGGTATAATATACTTTTTTATCATATATACCTAACAGACCCTATATGTTAGTTCCACTACTTGATATTCTCTGGAAGTAGGGAAGTAAGCTTGTGCTTTCTTAAGAATCTGAAGTGTTTATGATTAATTTTGATAGAGGTAAGATGAAACCCTTTAGCAACTTACCAATTTTGCATTGGGAAAAATGAAGATCAGTTTTGGACGAAAAAATTATATTGATGTTAGTAGGTAAAAATATTATCTTAAAATTTATTTATATACTATTTAGATATATATTATGAGAGGTGAGGGTGGTGTAGGATGTGTGGGGTGGTGGGGATGGAGGCTACGGGTGGAGGAAGATGAGGAGTGCCGTTGGAGGTTGGGGATAACACAAAAATAACTTGTTTTTCTAATTTCACTAGAAAATTCAATTTCCTTATTTTTAAGGAATTTGTTTTTCTAAAGAAAATATTTTTCAAAGTTTTTAACCAACCAAACATGAGAAAATTGAAATCGGGGGCGAGAGCCAGGTAGGGGGAGGGGGTTTGGATCCTTCGGCGAAAATTACACTGTTAATGTATATTAAAATTATTTTATATATATATATAGTAGATAGATGTTAACCCCTTTCGACTTTTTTCGTGCGTTTACTTATTCATATTTTGAATTTCTTTTGTAAAAATTCTGATTCCCCCATTGATTGAAATCCATACCAAACACGCTTATATAGTAGTATTTTCTATGTTTGATTGAACATCAAGTTTAAAAATGAAAAATAAATTTTTAAAATTGGTGATAAAAAAATACTTTCTTGTCCCATTTTAACTGTTACATTAGCTTTTGTCACATTTATTAAGAAAATAATAAATATAATTTATTGAATTACTCCTATTTAATAAAGATAGATTGATTTTTTCTCTTAAACAATGTGCATACTTTAAATAAAGAATTTAATTAAAATTCTTATCAATTTTAATCTTTAATTTCTAAAGTCATAATAATAATTTCGTGATGAACTTTTTAAAATTAAAGTGACTACTTATTTGGGATTGAGGGAGTAAGCTATAGAATTTAATTTATATTACTATAAATTATTTTATTAAAATAAAATAATTTTTTTAAAGTAAATTGCTAGAAAATATAAACTATGATGACAGAGGGAGTACATCAGAGTTTGAACGGTTTGGTCAAATGTAAATATTTTGAACAAATATAAATTTTGGATAAATAATATCCTCCATCACCATTTTTTTTACTTATGCGTCGGCTATGGCTGTTGGTATAAGGCATAAATAATGTATGAAAGACAAAATAACAAAAATATTTTTTTTCAGGAAAGTCATTTTCGGAGTGCTGGACGGATGGAAAGGTGACAATGAATTTAAATATCCTTTCATGAATTATTATTTTTTTTAATCAAGAAAATTATTTTTAATTAATTTATTTTTTTTCTAAAAAAATATTTTTTAAAATATTTCGATCAACTAAACATGAAAAAATTAAAAATATTTTCTTCGGTACCAAATACAGCCTAGCCTATGTATGCCTTATCTTAATTTCTTTGACTACTATATATAGTTCCACAACAGTAATAGCATGTGAAATTGTTGGGTTCTAAACTTCTAGTATAATCAACTCAAGTGACGTTACATTTTGGACTGCTAAATATTTCATCACCAATTAGCTAGGGAGAAAAAAAATTGAATTTAATCAATTTCCTTCCTCCAAAAGCCTTCGTTTGCTCACCTTTCAGATCCTTTTTTCGGCAAAAAATTCAGATTTTTCATCAGATAATCACTCCTTGAAAAATTTTCTAGTTCAGCATTTTGTTATCCTAGCTTTCAACCATTGTTATCTCTAATTAATTTCTTCATTAATGTAAAAGCTCAATCACGATCACCAACAATAATCGACTAACCTCTACGTTGATGATGGACTATGGACAAGTATATCATAAATTAACACGTGTCAATTGTCTAACTTATATGGTTTCTATTCAACTAAATTATTGTTAATATTAATCGACTACTTGATATATATAGGCTAAATTACCGTTTGATCAAAAAATAATTTAATTAATTAGATTAAATTATAATAAGAGACTTAACGCTATTTAAATGTGAAGCTAATCCTTTATTGTGTCATATGAAAGCTCCTATTAATTGTACACATAATCTAATGAGTTTGGGAACAAGTGATGGTCCTCAAAGCACTACTATTTGACTAAAAAGTAATATATTAATTAATTAAATTATAAGAAGGGACTTAACACTATTGAAATACGACACCAATCATTTATTATATCATGGTGATCAACTGGAGAGAGAAATAATATCGGTCGGAAAGAGAAAGGGACTTAAGTGTATTTTAAGAGGAAAAAAGATTTAAGTATATTTTAATGAACTTAAAATTTTGTCCCAAATTCTTTAAAATAATAATAATAATAATAATAATAATAATAATAATAATAATAATAATAATAATAATAATAATAATAATAACAACAATGAGCCCTTTTTTCTGAACCCTAAAATGCAAAAATTAAGGGAGGAAAAATCAATGTCTCTTGTTGGAAATAATAATTCAAAGTTGGAGTAGGAATTTCAAGTTGTTTAAGATTTGATTTTTGATATTTATTTAATTTATGTCTAGTTAGAATTTTTTTGTCCTAGTTTATATTAAAATAGATTTTTTAGTCCTAATTTAATTTGACTTTCTAGTATTATAAATAAAGGTGTCATGTTACCTAATTTCATGTAGTAGAAAAGTATTTAAGTTTATGAATAAAAAATTTTCCTTTCATCTCTACTTTTACTTAATTGCAAGTTGCAACTGTTGTTTAAGAACAGTACACAATATCAAAAATGGATAATCCAGTATGAGTTGTTCCATTTGAATATCCTAATAAAATTAATAAAAAATAGTTAATTAATTAATTGCAATTTTTTGGCACTGTTAAGAAATTAAACAATTTCGTAAATGGATATGTGAGTTGTTCCATACTAAAAATTAGTAAAGAAAGTAGTAAAGTAATTACAATTTGCAATTCTTTTGGGTAAAATCAAACATGGCTTATTGGAATACTAGTCATAATATAGTTAATTAATTAATTGCAATTCTTTGGTGTTGGTGAGAAATTAAACAATTTCGTAAATGGACAATATGTGGGGGTTTTCATACTAAAATTAGTAAAAGAAAGTAGTAAATTAATTACAATTTGCAATTTTTGGGGATAAAACAAACATGGCTGATTGGAATACTAGTCATAATATAGTTAATTAATTAATTGCAGTTCTTTGGGAGTACTGTTAAGAAATTAAACAATTTCGTAAATGGACATGTGAGTATTCCATATACTAAAATTAGTAAAAGAAATTGGTAAATTAATTACAATTTGCATTTTTTTTGGCATAAACAAACATGACTTATTGGAATACTAGTCATCATCTTAGCTTGGAAGTTTGCATAAGCTCTTAGAGCCTGTTTATTTGTTTCATCTTAGAGCCTGTTTGGATAAGATTATAATTTGGTCAAATCAGATTTTAATTTTTTTTAGATTAATTGAGTGTTTCGTAAAATAAAAAAGCAATTAAAAAGCTAAAAACTGATTAAAAAAAGTTAAAAGTTGGAACCCCCATCTTTTTGCTTTTAGCTTAAAATTCTTTTTAAGTTTGACCAATACATTTACCCTTTTATCCTTTATAATTTTTTTAAATTTTAATACTACCCTCATTTTTCAGCTCTAAAATATATGAGAGTACTCTCTTTTCTCTCATTCTCATCCCGCTTCTCCATCTTTCCCTTTCTACTACAACAAAAAAGTGTTTAACAGCACATGTTTACCAAACATATTAATAACTTTTTTCTCAATTTCATCACTTTTTATCCAAACACTTGTCTACTTATTTATAAGCACTTATTTTTAATTTTTAATCACATTACTTAAAAACTATTTTTTTTAAGCAAATCCAAACATGCTCTTACTCGCTCTTCAATGCCGCAAGAGCCACCATAGTTTAATAGGGCAGTTTAAATTATATATTAGTGTGACATTTTAAAACAATATTATTTCTTCTATTTTTTTCATGCTAAAAAGATATAATATTTGATATAATTTGGTCAAGCGATTTATATATTAAAAATTAAATTTTAAAAAGTATAAAACTTATTAGGAGAATAATTTCTCCTAAATAAGGCTTTTAAACGACTACGGAATACTCAATATAAATGAATTGTTAATATTTTTTTATGGTCCAAAATGAATGATTTTTTCAAAGTTTTAGAATATATTGACTATTTTTTTTCAGGATTATCCTTCTTTTTATTGCGGATTTCAACTACTTTTAAATCCCAAATAATGTCTAGCTCTACTTCTAAAAAAGAGTTTGGGAATAATAAAAAAAGATAATATTGATAAATTACCTTTTAATTAATGTCTTTAAATATTTTTAAAAAAAATAAATATATCATACCCTAATAATTTATTTATATTGAACTAGAAAATATCATATTGAGTTAATTGCTCAGATAACATTGAAATTTGAAGAAATGCTTTCAAATATAGGGAGTTTCTTCTCGTCAAGCGATATTGCTTTTGAAAGTGTAGCTATTTTTAGTCTTTTTTAATGTACTCACGAGAATTCACGGTTTGAATCAAATTTATTTTATTAGAGTTTGATTTAATATTTTTAAAAATTAATAATATTTAATTTGATTTTGATATTGTCAAAAAATCAAAGAAATTAATAATATGTAAAATTGATAATTTATATATATAATTTTGCAATTATATACACACAGTATATTATTTGTATGAACAATTTTCGTAAGACCTTGTTCCTTTCTATTTGACGTCTTCCGTTCAAACTTCATTTACGAGAATTCTAATTCCCAAACATATGAAGCTGGGGGCGTGCTTGCCGACTCCTGACCTACCTCCGAAAGAAGGGGAAATTCTCAAACACAGAAAATAAAATATATTATATATATTTTTATCAAAATTTATTTATAAGTTAAGGGGGTTTTAATAGAATCAACTTGGGGCATCATCCAGTTGTTGCCTCTCTGATTTTGATTTCATATTCTCCATTGCCAGTGAAGACTCAAGTTGAAAGGAAAAAGTACATTATGACAGACGATGTTGGCAAATGACAGGTGTGTGTTTGATAAGTAATTTGTTTTTCTATTTTTTGACATTATTTTTTGATTTTATTTTCGTGTATGATTAATAACCAAATAATTAAATTAAATCAAACCAAAATCAATAACAACCAAACCGATAAATGTATATTATGTTCGGTATGATTTTAATAATTTAAAAATTAATTAAATTAATTTGATTTTAATTTTAATTAATAACCGACCCAACACCCTTAATGTACCCAAAAAAGAGCAAATAATTAAATGGCATTAGCTCATCCTTCTCATTTAAATGGTTCCTATATATATCCTCTGTCTGTACCTTCCAATATGATAATATCTCAAACTATGGCTTGCACATTCATAGTATCTGTTATTCCCACCATGCACACACATAAACCTCATACTCTTACTATTAAAAATCAAAATCATAATGAAACCAGGGTTTCAACCTATAAACCAAATATTTGGAAATATGATCATCTACTTTCTCTTACAAGTCCATATTCTGTGAGTATTTTCAAAATCCTTAGGTGTGCGTTCCGTTTTAATTTTTTCATGTTCGGTTGGTCAAAAAATTTGAAAAATATTTTCTCTAAAAAATAATTTCTTAAAATTAACGAGGAAAATAATTTTCCTAATGGAAGTAGAAAAAACAAGTTCTACAAGTGGCATTCCACATTGATTAGGTCCTCCCCACCCTTCAACACAAATCATCTTCACCCGCAAACCCGTAGCCTCCCATCCCCACCACCCCACACCAAGTGGCAGAGCCACATGTGCTTAAGGGGTGTCAACTGACACCTTTTCGTCAGAAAGTTACACTGTATAGCTAGGTAAAAATATTTTTTTCATGTATATATATATTACATATTGACACCTCTTGACTATTTTTTGTGAATTTACTTTTTTATATTTTGACACCCCTTAATAAAAATTATGGTTCGGCCACTGTCCACACCCCTACCCCTACCCTCACATCTCATAGTATTTGTTTGAATCATATATAAATGCTTTTAGGATAATATTTTTTGTCAAATTATATAACAAACACAAAAAAATAAGTTAAGTAAGAAATCCACTTATTTTCTTGGAAAATATTTTCGTTCGTTCCAATTACAATCTTAAATTTTACTATTAATAATTGGTGGTGCAGAAAAAGAAGTACCAAATTGAAGCTGAGAAGCTTAAAGAGGAAGTAGTAAGTTGCATGTTTTCAAAGAGTAGTGATAGTCCAGTGGCTCTGCTGGAATTTGTTGACGGAATTGACAATTTTGTCCTCAGTAGTTACTTTGAGGTTCAAACAAAGGTAGCTTTGGAAAAGATAATTATGTGCATGAAAAGTAGAAAGGAGGATGATCCATATGTTACTGCATTATGCTTCAGGCTCCTCAGGGAACATGGCTACCATGCTTCACAAGGTAATTACCACTCCCCTCGTCTCAAAATATTTGTCATGTTTCACTTTTTGGGAATCAGTTTGACTAGTCTTCAGAGATAAATTAAATTAGATTATATTGACGCAATATTTAAAAACTATATGAAAAGTACTACTCTCCGTCCCAATTTATGTGATGTAATTTGACTGGACACAAAGTTTAAAAAATATGAAAAACTTTACAATGTTTCAAAATTATCCTTATAATAAATAAATTTTTAAATAGAAGAGTACACCTTTTGTGAACTTTTTGTCAAATAAGTGGGACTTAACATGGATAAAATATTGATAGTATCATTAAATATTTGTCAAATAAAGAAATATATCATTCTTTTTTAAACTGACGACTAAAAAGGAAAGTGTGCCATATAAATTGGGACAGAGGAAGTATAAGTTGCAATTCTTCTCATATAATTATGGAAAAAAAATCTAAATGTTAAAATATTGATCAAAATTCAAGTAATTGGACTCTCAAAAAGTGAAACATGACCGTTAAAATTGGGTGGAGGGAGTACTATAATTCACCTTTAATTAATATATAGTTTGTAAGTAAAAAAAAACTCGTTAAATTAGTATAGTGATTGGAGCTTAGTGACTTTTGTAATAACATTATATTGGAGGACCATTTTTTTCATTTATTTTTTCATCATGTATATTTTTAAATTTTATGTCTCCTTTCTATGTGCTCATGTGAGGGCCATTTGAGAAAATTAACTCTGGAGTACTATATTAGGAGGAAAATTGACATTTTCCTATATATTTTCCAATTTTTATTATACTACAGATATGTTAAAGGAGTTGTTCGATAGCGAAGGGAAGCTGATGACTAAGAAAATGTCAGATATAAAAACATTATTGCAGCTTTTGGAAGGGTCATATCTGAGCATGGATGGTGAAAATTTACTAAATGACATAAGATTGTTCTCAACCAAAAACCTCAAGAGTACTCTTTTATCTACATCATCACATATTGACAATACTAGTTTTATTACTAGTAATATGGAATATTTCATGAGCAATAGCTTGAATTATTTTCCATTGGCATGGAGAGTGAGATGGTATGATGTTAGAAGACACATCTTTAATTATGCTCAACAAGGCAACAAGTACACAAATCATCCAATGTTGCTCCACTTGGCAAAACTTAACTTCAATATAATCCAAGCCACACACCAAAAAGATCTCAAAGATGTAATAAGGTACGTACGTATTAAATCACTTTTTTTTCCGCTCACCTCAACTATTTCACCGAATATCAAAGCAGAATCGATCAGTACTCTCTTGTCGTTTTTTTTTTTTTGGGCAGATGGTGGAGGAATCTTGACATAGTTGAAGATTTGTATTTTACAAGGGACAGGATTGTAGAATGCTTCTTTTTTGCAGTAGGAATTGCATCTGAGCCTCAACATGGAAGCATTAGAAAATGGGTTACCAAAGTGTTTCAGTTGGTGTTAATAATAGATGATGTTTTTGATATTTATGGTTCATTAGCCGATGTGCAACAATTTACTCGTGCCTTAGACAAGTAGGTCCTCATAAACTATACTCCCTCCGTCCCAATTTATATGAGTTAGTTTGACTCGGCACAGAGTTTAAAAAAGAAAGAAAGATTTTTAAAATTTGTAGTCTAAAATAAGTCAGAGATGTTTGAGGGGCTGTAAATCATTTCATTAAGGGTAAAATAGACATTTTAAAGTTAAATTGTTACTCCCTCCTTTTCAATTTGTTTGGTCTATTTTGACTTGGCACAGAGAAGACTTTTGAATCTTGTGGTCATAAATTAAAGATATATCAAATGTACCAAAATGCCCTTTAATCTTGTGATCTTAAATATGTCATGTGTAAAGTTAAAATTAAAGAGTTGTTAAAAAGGGAAAGAGACATTCTTTTTGAAACAAACTAAAAAGAAAAGTAGGCCAAACAAATTAAAACGGAGGGAGTACTTAATATAGAAATGTGTCATTCTTTTTTAGACTGACTAAAAAGGTAAGTAATTAAGTCATATAAACTGGGAAGAGGGAGTGCTATACTTACGACATTTAATATAAGTCATATTAAATTACAATTTAATTAAGTTGAGAATTTTCATATTTAGATGGGATCCAAATGAAGTACAATGTCTACCAGAGTGTATACAGATCTGTTTCAAAGCATTGCATGATACAGTGGAAGAGATATCTGCTGAAATTGATCAACAACAAAAAGGATGTGGCCCTTCAGCATTAGCTTATCTGAAACGAGGCGTAAGTAAAGTCTTAATTTTACATGCAACATGTTCTTATAACTAATGCTTATAAGCAGCGGCAAAGTCAGGTAGGGCCAAAGGGGTTCATCCGAATTCTCTTTGTCCAAGAATTACATTATTTATATATGATTAAAATTATTTTTTATGTATATATAATAGATGTTAAACCCTTTTAGCTTCTTCGTGTGTTTACTTTATATTTTAAACCTCTTTAGTGAAAAATCCTGGCTCCGCTATTGCTTATAAGTGCCCAAAATCATTCTCTCCTTTCTTTTGGTTTGTATTTTGGTATAACCATCTGGTATTCAATACTCCCTTCGTCCGTACTTTTACTTGTCACGTTTCACTTCTCGAGAGTCAAACTACATAAATTTTGACCGATATTTTAAGATGTACTATTTTTCATTATATTAATATGAGAAGATTTGCAACTTATAGTATTTTTTATATAGTTTTCGAACATCTAAATTTTAATTTTAAAATATTGAATTAATCTAATTCAATTTAGCTTAAAAAATTAGTCAAATTGACTCTCGAAAAGCGAAACGTGACTAGTAAAAATGTAAGAAGGGAGTACCAATTAGCTTGACTCATTCACATTCTGAACTTTAAGATTTGACAGCAATAGGATTCCGGGTAAGTTATTTATACATATTAAGTGGATTATTATACAAAGTCTGAACTAAGGTTATTAAATTTTACCGAACCCGTAACTTTAACGATAGATCCTCCCTAACCAGGGATTTCTTCATTATATTAACGAAATCCTTTTCTCTTTCTTTACTAAATACTAATGGAAGACGAAAATATAAAGGTTGTGTAGGATATTTAATGATATTATTATTTTAATAAAATCCGTCGTCCAAGTTATCTATAATACCGTAGCCTAAACTAAAAGTCAGAAATTTTTTTCATCTTTTACATGATTTTTTTCATGCATGTTTTGCCAAATTCTTATGATATGTTTTCAATAATTCAGTGGCTCAACTTCTGTAAAGCCATGCTGGTGGAAGCAACTTGGTACCACAAAGGCTATATACCAACACTAGAAGAGTATCTTAACAATGGGTGGATCTCATCAACCATTCCATTACTTACTGATTATGTGATTTATGGTCTCACCAATAAAATAACAAATGAAACTCTTGATTCAAGCAAAAATTTCCAAGAAATTATTTACCATGCATCAGTTATATTTCGACTTTGCAATGACCAAGGTACATCAACGGTAAGACCTCAAACTTAATTTTACCTCGTCTTTTTTCATTTTATTTTAGTACTTTCACCATTTCGATTGGTTTGTCCTACTTCCATTATAGTTCGTTTCAAAAAGAATGTTTCTTTCCTTTTTGATAACTCTTTAATTTCAACTTTCCACATAATATGTTAAAGGGGAAAATTAGACAAAATGGTCATTGTGTTAAATTTCTTACACAAAAAAATAATCCACTTATCATTTATTAGCTAAAATGACCATTCGGCCAAAGTTCTTACCCGAAATGGCCATTCAGTATACATGCGGTATACATGAGGCTATTTTTTTTTGACATTATACATGCATATACATTGCATATACATTACATATACATGTGGTATATGTGCGGCTATATTATTATTTTTTGAAAAAACTTTTTGGCAGTAATACATTTTTGTAAATATCTCATGTTCAAGACCACAAGATTAAAGGATATTTTGGTACATTTAACATATCTTTAATTTAAGACCACAAGACTAAAAATCTTTTTTTTTCTCTAAAACTTCGTGTCAAGTCAAAACCAGACAAACAAATTGAAATTGAGAGAGTAATAATTTTCCTACCTTATACTTTTTGTCATAATATTTGTATCATGCAGGCGGAACTAGAGAGAGGTGATGTTGCTTCATCAATCATATGTTACATGCAACAAGAAAATGTCTCTGAGGATGTAGCTCGAGAGCATATCGAAAGCATAATTTTGAATTCGTGGAAGAAGATCAATTACCATTTTAATACGCTTTCTACGTCACATCAAAAAATTGCTAAGCATGTAATAAATGAAGCGCGAATGGGGCATGTCATGTACCAATTTGGAGATGGATTTGGGGTTCAAGATGGCAAAACTCGAGACCAGATCCAAATCAACTTGATTGAGCCTGTTGCATAATCTTGGGGACAATCATTTTCTAGCCTTCTAGAATTTGCTGTGTGTTACGAACAACAAAGATAGGATGTTTTTGTTGAATAGTTGTAATATGTGGACTTTCCCAAGTTCATTAAGTCTAATAAAATAAACTTTTGAGATCTTTAAATAAAGGTTTTATTTTTGTATTTTATTTTGAACAATTTTTATTTATTTAAAATTTGAATTTAGTATTTTAATTTTAAATAAAACAGAACAATTGTGACTGTTCCTAAAAGGAGTAAACTTTTCGGGAATAGTCTCCTTCTCAGATTTTATAAATATGAATACATCCCAGAAATAGCGTATTCAATATGCAGGTATGATTTTATGCTCTGTTATATCCTGATAGAGAGTTGTTTGCCATCCTTAAAGAATATACATGCAATAACTCTTGAAAGATAGTGATCTTTCACGCATCAAAGCCTTAATTTCTCTATTTTTCATCTGTTATTTCTTATAATTTTCAAGAGTTATTCAGCTATGGAGAAATTATATCTGGTATCGAGAATCCAAAAGAAATAATCAATCTGGATCATTTCGATGGATCAAACTTCACTCTTTGAAAAGACAAGATGATTTTGTTACTCACAATGTTGAAGATATTTTATGTTCTTGATTCATTGTTCCCTACACTACTAGAGCTTACATCGGATTATACTGATGCGACCAAAACAGAGAGGAAGAAACGTGAAAAAGATGAATTTCTCTGCCGAGGTTATATTGTGAATACTTTGACTGATCGGTTGTATGATTTGTACTCCAATCTGAAATCTCCTAGGGAAATCTAGACGACATTGGGAACGGAATGGGGAGTATTTGACATTATTAACAGCTCCCCATCAAGAATTTTTTTATACCTAAAGTTCAAAATGATTAAAAGAGATGATCGGAGTGGAACTTGGTATAGAACATTAGGGGTACTCAGCTTATATACATTTGATATTGAAATTAAGAAAGATTATTTTTAGTTTGTGTTTCTTCACCGCTGTTTTGTTGGGATCGAAATCGAGAGGGCGTCATGCGGAAGCTTATAATTGCAAACCATCAAGGCGATAAATTAGACGACACATAAAACTATACTAAAAAGCATATTATTCGATATGATTTGGCCAATTGGCCTACATATGAAAAACTAATATTAAAAGGCATAAAAACTACTGAGAGAAAATCTCCCCCTAAACAAGACTCTTTTGATGACTACATCATGGATATTATTGTGTTATGGTTTGAGAAGAACATGTCTTCTATTTATAGAATTACAAGACTTCTCTTCCAAGAAAAAGTATAGATATTGTAGAGTTCTTGTTCACCAAGAAAACCTTTTTCCGTCAAGAAAACCTTTTTGAATTAGAACACAATTGTGTAGAATCCAAATAAGTTAGGAAATTCAGGGCAAATCCTAACAAATCTCCCCTTGGCCTGAATTTTCTGGTAAATAATCTTGATCTTCATTCTTCACATAATCTTCATATATCACTGCTGCTTACCATGATTAAAAATTGATATGGGTTAAAAATGAAGCCCTGTGCATTAAAGTAAGCACGGGTTAATAATATTGAAGCCCTGTGTTAAAAGTGAGCAGAGTTGAAAATTGAGGCCTTGTGCATTAAAAGTAAGCACAGGTTAAAAGTGGAGCTCATGCGTTAAAAGTATATATGCATGAGTTGAAAGGAGCTCAAGCCTTAAAAGTTAGCAAGAGTTGAAAGTTGGAGTCCATGCGTTAAAGTAAGCATGGGTTGAAAATTGATTTTGATTTTTAAAGATGGATCAGCAGCAGGGTTGTTGAAATATAATTGATTTTTTTTTTCTCTCTCCACACATAGTACTTCAGACTATTTTATTTTTATTTTTTGTCAAAAAACCTTCATTATCATCAAATTGGTTGCAACTTGATTTGAACTCGCCTTGAACCTGTTTTCAATCTCCATGAACTATTGGACCATTGGCTCATTGAATCGTTGAACCCATTGGATCGTCCGGCTCTTGATACCACTTGTTGGGATCGAAATTGAGAGGGTGTCATGCGGAAGCTATTAGTTGCAAACTTTGAAGGCGATAAATCAGATGACAAAGAAACTATAATAAAAAATATATTATTCGATATGATTTGGCCAGTTGGTCTACATATGAAGAACTAATATTAAAAAGTATAAAAACTACTGAGAGAAAATCTCCCCCTAAACAAGACTCTTTTGATGACTACATCATGGATATTATTGTGTTATGGTTTGAGAAGAACATGTCTTCTATTTATAGAATTACAAGACTTCTCTTCCAAGAAAAAGTATAGATATTGTAGAGTTCTTGTTCACCAAGAAAACCTTTTTCCGTCAAGAAAACCTTTTTGAATTAGAACACAATTGTGTAGAATCCAAATAAGTTAGAAAATTCAGGGCAAATCCTAACATGTTTTCCCCGACTTAAAATAGCTAAAATCATTGTCTTAATAAAGCATTTGATAATGGTAAGTCTTTTTTTCTTTTCCTTGATAGAAGTACAAGGGTGCTTAGGGGTGTGTTTGGTAGGAAGGAAAATATTTTCCTATTTTCTCGTGTTTGATTGGTTAATAAGTTTGGAAAATATTTTTTTTTAGAAAAATAAGCTCTTTGAAATAAGAAAAATGACTTCTCAAATGAAAGTAAGAAACACAAGTTGCATTGTGTCCTCCCCACCCTCACAACCAACCAACCCCACACGCACCCCCTCCACCCCACCCCAACCCCATACAATTTTTTAATAATTTTTTTGAAAAAATTTCTACCCCACCCCGGCCACCCACCCTCACCCCACCAACTACAATTTTTTTAACAAAAATTCTTTGGAAAGAATTTTATTTTTATTTTACCCCAACCCCCCTCTCAATTTTTTTTCTAACCCACTAACCCCCAACTCCACCCATCTTCATAGGACCTGTTTGGCCATAAAAATTAAAAACGTATTCATTGTATTTAGTAGTCACTTTAAAGTTGAAAATAGAGTTGGAGTTGTGTTTGGCCATAGTATTTTTAAAAATATTTTAGACTATTGAGTTGGTGTAGTATTTTAAAATAAAGTGAGAGGAAAAATTGAATCCAAAAATAGTGAATACACCTCAAGAGGTGTTTTTCAAAAACCCAAAAATTATGAAAACATATTTCAGAATATGTTTTTGATTTTCATGGCCAAACAAGTATTCTGAAATAAAGTGAAAACGTATTCCGAAATATTGTTAATAATATTAATGGTCAAACGCCTACATAAATTTTGTTTTAAATATATACAAATATTTTTAAAATAATATTTTTTACTTGTATAGCAAATATAAGAAAATACTTAAGTAACCACTTGTTTTCTTAGAAAATATTTTCGATGAAAAACATTTTCCTCCCTGCCAAACACACCCTAGGTGAAGTACAACACTTGAGTGAAATCTTCTTCCAGAGATACACAATTGCTTCATCACTTTTGAGCTGCTGCTGCAGAAGAAGAAAAGAAGCAGCTCTACTCCATATTTCAAAAGGTAACTCTGCATTAATCTCCTCTTTCTTCAATATTTATCACAACTATTACCTGGTTATATTTTAAATAAAGGTCTTATATTATAACGATATTTTTTATATATTAATATAGTGTAGTTTAACTTGAGGTAGCAGTTTAATTACTACTTTTATCGATTTGATAAATGGCCTGATTGTATAAATATATTTATACTGGAAGTGCATAAATGTAAAGCCAAATATAGGCTGTTAAATTGGTAAAAGTGGCAACTAATTACAGAGAATAAGCTGTCATGTAGAGAATATCAAGACACACCAAAATCAACTGTTTGGTCTCCTATTTCTTTGCAAATTAACAACCCATCTAGAAAAGGGAAATCTTCTTTGACCTTCCAGAAGCCTATTTTTATTCTTCCCCTTTCTTTTCATTCATCAATTGACATAGTCTTCATCAAAAAATTATATTGTGTAGCTAGGTAAACTTTTTTTTTATGCATAAATACTATACATTGACTTCCTTTGACTTCTTCATGAATTTACTCCTTTATATATTTTGTAAATCTTTAATAGAAATCGTGAGGCACTTAGAATATTAAGGTGTAGAATCATCCAAGGTACCTTAATTTGCCTTTTAGAATCTTGTCCTAATTTACTACTTTGCTCATATCAAATGGCCTGACCTTTAAGAACTAAGACCAAACAAAAAAAAAGTAATTGATCATGTTCTCGTATCGCTATTTAAAAAATTTGTTGTATATCGTGTGAATAAATTAAAGCAAATCTTTAGACCTACAAGATTGAAAAATTCAAAAATGGGATTCTGTCATGTGAATGAACCAAACGTGTAGACAAGAATTAAGATAAAATATATTAAAAGTTATTCTTTTGCCAATAGAATAATGTTCATTTTTATATATGTTTGATCTCAGTGTATACTTTTGCATGATGATCAAACGTGTTCCTCGAACGTGGTTTCCCAGTTGCACTGTTCCTTTCTTTTAAAATTCCTATTCCTTATGGGCAAATAGATATGACCTATTTAAAAACAAGATATCTAGAGACGTTTAATTATTTTAAAAACATAAAATACTATTACTTTATCTATTCTAATTTTTGGATTATATTACACTTTTTTCTTTGTTTGGAAATGTATCGGGTTGGTTTACATAATACTTCTTCTGTTCTACAAATAATATTACTTGGCACAATTTTCAGAAGTTCATGAAATCAAATTCATATAACTAGTCGATTTTAGTATTACCAAAATACGAAGTTCTCTTCTCCTTTCTTTCTCTTCTTTCTTTTTGATACTTGGTTGGCAGGGTCAAGGCCTTTCTCGCTGGGAAATAAAGGTTTTTTCCACCGCAAATTAGTGAAAAGTTTATGCTATAGAACATGATTTTTTCACTCATTTCTCACTGAACCAGCTCACTGGAAAAATGCATGGTGGAAAACAGATTTTCACTGAAATAGTGGGAAATTTCCTAATTTTCTGTATAAAAGAATTTCTGTTTTTTCTTTTACCACCGATTCAATCAAAATATCTGTGAAAATAGCCGTCGTACATTTTCCAGTGAAGAATTCAGTGGGAAATAGTAACTTTTTAGTAGTGGTAGTCTCCATCAAATTAACATTACAACCATTAGTCTAGTAGTCCTTTTTACACTACAATTTTTGTAATATAAGTCTAGAAAAACAAATAAAAGATTGATGTTCGCTCAAATAATACAACGTAAAACTGAGACAAAGAAAGTATATTATGAAGCAAGAAGTTGCAATTGGTATAAACTTATAACTACCTAAAAGTAGGTCTACTGAAAACTAAAATTTTAGTTTGAAACGCGTGGATCACAGAATAGATCTATAATCTCATTTTTCAACTAAAACTTAAGGACTAAGGAGTTTCCACAATTAAGATGACCGACTATAGGTACACGTTGAAAGTCAAAAGATAACTACCAAATGCTATCTTAGAAAAGTAGTAAGTATCTCTTTGTTTAATTAGAGATCTCAAAATCAAACTCTAAAAATGAAATCGCCATTGGTTAAGGAGCTTTATCCCAAAGTTGGCCTTTCATTGTGAATTTGAATTAGTTAGATTTCAAAACGTATATCGAACATCGTGTGAGAAATTACAAAAAGGAAAAGTCATGTATGGACCTATTTCATGAAAAAAGAAGAAAAGAAAGTGTCATATTTGACCTTTGAATGTGTAATGTAATGTATGGTGAACCACTCCGGTCTACAATTCAAATTTGAAAATAAATAAAAGGACAACTTACATAAAACTCACATTTTTAGAGTTTAATTACTCCTTAAGACATTAATTTACCTAATTACATTTTTTACCACTTTTTATGTTTCGGATACATGCATATTTCATGCTGATTGTATGTATCTCAGATATATGAATAATTAATTATGGAAATATTAATTAATCAAATCCCTAAATATAAGGTGGAAATCAAGGCATGTATATGTGTTTAATTAATTTTATTTTATTACTTTTTAAAAATAATAAATTTATTAATTTCATTAATATAAGATGGAAACATGTATATCTTGGTTATGTAGTTTAATTAACTTTCATCTAATGTATCATTTTATATGTATCTAGTATTAATTTCATGTATATTTTAATATGTATCAAGTATTAATTTCATGTATCTGTTTATATATATATCTAGTATTAATTTCATGTATATTTTAATATGTATCTAACATTAATTTCATGTATTTATTTATATGTATCTGTATTAATTTGATGTATCTAGTACCAATTTCATACATTATATTCAAAATACAGTAAATTCAGTATTAATTTAAAGTATCCAATATAAATTTTTGTGCACAGATACTTTTGATACATGTATCTGAGATGTGTCAAGTACCAATTTCATTCATTATATTCAAAATACAGTAAATTCAGTATTACTTTGATGTATCCAATATAAATTTTATAACGTGAATCCAAAAAATACATGTATCTAATATCAAGTTGCCATCAGAACTTTTAATACATCTGTTTGTGCATAGATACATGCTTAAAAGAAGAAGAAGATGATGCAAAATAAGAAAAAACAGCAGAAAAAAAATAAAAAAATGATGCAAAATAAGAAGAAACACAGATCTAAATTTAAACTCACACAAAGTTTAACAATATGTGAGCCCTCGTTCATGGAGGAAAGAGGAAGAGTTGAGGATGCCTGTTCTAATCCTTTTTCACCAATAATCCCAATTCCTTTAAAAGAAAAAAATTACAATAATAAATTATTGTGTAAAAACGATAATTCAAAATAAGATAGTTGGGTCAATTAAATGACCAACATATCCATTTATGGCCAGCGTATCTATTTATGGTTGGAACATTAAATGACCAATATGTCTATTTATGATTATACTTGAGAAATGGGTAGAAAAAGAGAAGGAGAAAGAGAAAGTGACATGTATCTGACAACAAAAATGGTAGGAATTGTTAAGATGTGAGATATTATGTAATTAATTTAAAGTAGAGAGATTTAATAATTATGATAAGGATATATAGTTATTTAGGTAATTTATCCTAAATAAAAAGGTAAATCAAAGTCTTCTTATTAGCCGGCCCAAACCAATTCAGATGTTCGCTATTGGTCATGAAGCCCAAACATCTTTCCGGGTCCAGTAACTTTTCTAATGAGCCACTTAGACTCACCCACGTGTCGACAAATTCCAATTTAACCGGTAAAGGGCCGGGAACAGCGCCTATTGCGCGTTGTGCAGTCACGTAGAATAAACGACTACTTGACGCCGTCAAACGGAGACCTGTCCAAAAGATTCTCAAGCCGTTAAATCCAACGTCTTCCGTTTCTTCCTCGAATAAATCAACTGACACACAGTATTCCTTTCTTCTTTTCCTTTTTTTTTTTCACGGACACCACACCAGGTTTTCATCGACTTCCGTTATTTTGCCGAACCATTTGGTTCGGACACCGAGCCTGAGGTTTGGAAATCTGGCTCGTTAAGCCTTTATACATTTTCCCTCTTTCACACACTTTGCAAAGCGTAAGAGCAAAAGCAGTCACTCAAAAAGCACCCATCAACAAAAATCCCCAATTGCCGGCGGCACACGTTTGTGAGATCGGAGTACACGATGGCCGATCACGCCGGCGAGCACGAATCCGTTGTTGAATCCGTCATGGATAAGATCAACGACAAGTTGCACGGCCACGATTCTTCCTCAGATTCTGAAGATGAGAAAGAGAAAATATCGCCGGTCGATGCCGTCAAGGCAAAGATCTATCGTCTCTTTGGCAGGGAAAGTCCCGTCCATAAGGTTCTCGGCGGTGGAAAACGTACATCTCTCAAATCTCTATTTCAATATCTAAATATTTTTCCTTTTTTTTGTATAGATTTATGATATATGGAGTAATACAGTATAATGCATTTTCGTTATAGTTTGAAATTGATCTAAGATTCGCTTTAATTTCTTTCCTTTTTCTAGAATATGAAATCGGAGATCTATCGAAATAGTTTGACCTCTATTCATTCATTCGTTTATTATATAAGATGTAGCTACATTTGGATCCAGGCGAGCGTTTTTCTATTGTTGTCCTTTTCTGATACAATATTGTTCATTGGCATCGCATGGATCTGCCATTGGTTGTATTGTTATTTTTCATTATACAGTTATAATTGTTTCGAATTAGATTCCTTGTTAAGTGTTCCCTCTTATCCTTTTACTAGTAGTGGTACATAGCGAGATCAAATTGATGAGCCTGTGAAGATATTATTTGATACATGTAAATAATGATGTACTTGTAATGCTTCGATGTTACTCGTATTGGTAATTTGTAGACTGAAGAAAACAGTTCTATAAGAAGGTTTATAGGCCAACTTTGAATTTTCATGTAACAAATATATATTTGATATATAAATCTAACTTTAGCAGCATTGATTAGTGACTATCGAAGAGCAAAATGCATTTTTGATGCTAAAAGGTTTCATAAGATATTTATGTAAGCATATGGAATTGTCCCATTTTTCCTTTGAAGAGTTCAGGTTCCTTTAATCACTCGAGAATGTCAGAGCTATTCCATCTTTTTCACAGCTTCTCTTTGGGCTTTGAGACATAGTATAGTGTTCATGTGTCTACTAGGCATTTTTTAAGTGCAAGATTTGAACTTTTTATATGTAGGATTTATCTACTTTTGCTTTGACACGAAAATAGCCAAGTTTCTTTTGCCTCCTGGGTGTCTTACAAACCCTTTGGTGTTTCCCAAAGTTCATAGGATTTGGAGTTTCAACAGATGTATGATTGTGTAATTGTGTTTATGCATCTAATTGCTCAATTGTTATGGGCAGCTGCGGACATTTTTCTGTGGAGGGACAAGAAAATTACTGCCGGCGTGCTTGGGTTTGCCACTGCAATTTGGGTGTTTTTTGAGTTGCTTGAGTACCACTTGCTTACGCTTGTATGCCATATACTGATCCTTGCATTGGCGGTCCTTTTCCTTTGGTCCAATGCATCCACCTTCATCAACAAGTAAGTATACTCTTTATCTTCTTTAGTAATTTGTCTATCCAGATATACCTTAGATTGACCTTGAAATATTATGCACCAGGTCTCCACCCCAAATTCCAGAAGTCATTCTGCCTGAGGACATTGTCCTGGGTGTTGCTGCTGCACTCAGGATTGAAATAAACAGAGCTCTTGAAATTTTTCGGGATATTGCCTCTGGGAAGGAGTTGAAGAAATTCCTCGCTGTATGTTATAGTGTCCATCTTGTTGTATAATTTGAGTCCATTATTTTGAGACAACCAGCTTGAGCAAAACTTCCTGTTGGTTCTTCATTTGAGTGTCATCTCTTCTAAGTTTTAATACAAAAATTTACATGCAGGTTATTGCTGGCTTGTGGGTTCTTTCGATATTGGGGAACTGCTGGAACTTCCTCACCTTGTTTTACTTATGTAAGCAATCTACTCTAATGTTGCTTACTGGAGTGTATAGATCTATGCATATTATTCAGTTTAATTCTAATAGTGTGTGATTTCTTCTCTCTGTAAACAGGCTTTGTATTGCTCCATACCGTTCCTGTACTTTATGAGAAGTATGAGGACCAGGTTGATGCTTTTGCTGAGAAGGCTGAGGCAGAGATCAAGAAGCAGTATGCTGTTTTTAACGTCAAGGTTCTAAGCAAAATTCCAAGAGGTCCACTGAAAGACAAAAAGTTCTTATAGACATGAATAGGTGGCACCCTTTAGGTTCACAGAGGCCTTCCTCCGGTTGTGATTCAGTTATGTTAGAAAACCCTTTGTTTACTTGTTTTGCTTTATTATTACTAAACAGGCTTGGCGTTTTGTGGTAGTTTTGAGTTCCAGATATGGTTTTCCTTTTTTGTTAAATTTTGAAAGACTGCTGTAAGATTTTGGCAGTCATCATGTGACAGTAAACATCAATATGCAAGTGAGTATTACTTCCAATTATAAGTCAGATAATGGAAACACAACTTTGATTCTTGTTTGACAGTAATGTTTTTGTGAGTGGCTACTTTAATTCTGGAACGATGTGAATATCGTTTCACATCTTTAAGATTCAATATGTTATGTATCAATTTGGCTGTAAAATTTGCTGTTCTGCAAATTACTTGGTGATGACCTGCAGTTATTGTCTCCTCTGTTGAGACTTTTTTAGCAATTTGCCTTGCACATTGATGCTTCAATGGCCCTTTTAGGATAGGATGACATTGGGGAAGCCATTGATGGCCCTTTTAGGATAGGATGACATTGGGGAAGCCATTGATGGCCCTTTTAGGATAGGATGACATTGGGGAAGCCATTGATGGCCCTTTTAGGATAGGATGACATTGGGGAAGCCATTGATGGCCCTTTTAGGATAGGATGACATTGGGGAAGCCATTGGTTCCATAGTAGTTCTTAGCCCGAGGTTACGATGGGCAAGACTCAGCTTTAGAAAAAAGAGTTAATGGTCAAAATCACACCCAATTTATCACATTTTCGTGAGTTTTTCGCTAGGGCTGCTGATAACTAGCTTAGGCTTCTTGGCTAGTTTCCCTTGTACTGATCCATTGTGCTAGTCTGCGAGAGTGCACATGCTTTCATCGGTTCCATGCTCCCAGTTCCATATTCCATTTACCTATCTAAACTATCACATTCTCTCTATTAAAACAGTTGAGTAGAGTTAACCAAATATTTATTTCCAATTGACAACAAGCGCGTATAGGCCAACTTAGCATTGAAGTGTGTTTTAATACAAAGGAAGTGATAGTTTAGGTAGGTAAATGGAACAATTGATAGTCGATGTATGAAACTCGCGAAAAAGTAATAATTTAGGTACTTTTTACCCATTACTCTAAAAAAAACCGGAAAGTGAGAGCTATCAATTGTCTACTTGCACTTGTTCTGATAGGTCATTTATATACATTAGGTGGTTTCAACCGATAGTTTCTATGTGGGAACCCAATTCCAAAATCTATTCCATTGCTGAGAATTTTCATTTCTATAATTCTCGAATCAGCAAGATGTACTTTGACCATCTCATGTAAAAAGCTCCCCAAGCAAGTCAAAAGTAGCAGATATGACGAAACAACAGAGAAGGATAATTAATTGTTACATTTGATTGATATTGCATCATATTCTCAAAATGTGCCATTTGAAAGTAGATATTAATTACAATCCTTCACCTCATTTTTTCAATCCCCAGCAAACAAACTGTTTGCAGTATTGTCTTGATATATTAACAAGAATGATATGCCCACAGCTTGAAGAGTGAGCCATCAACCGAGTCATCTGAATCACTATCACTATCCCAGTAAAGTATGGACTCCGATATTACATAATCAACAATCTGGCAATGGCAAAAGATATCATTGAGAAAACATTGTAGGACTAGCTATGAGATACTTAAGATGGGGGAAAACAGAGTAGTAATGAAATATGAAAAATCCGAAGAGATGGGGAAGTTTTCTTTTTCCTTACAGTGCTGAGGAGACAGCATTCACAAACCTGGTCAAGTGACGCAGGCATGATCTGATGTTCATCAGAAATTTTCTCATAGCGTTCATTGGAGCACTTGGAATTACTCAGCCAAACAATTGAATTGCACTGCTTGCAAAAGCCCCTCTGGGATGTTACCTTTCCTGAAATTCCTGAGTCTAAACAGCTAGGCATATAAAAAGAACTGACACAGAAGACAATTTGGAAAGGAGAAAAAACAAGCAGACATAGTAAAGACCTCTCTGAATGAAGGAAGACAAACGATAATGTTAGAATAGTCCGAGTGGTCTATTGCTGATATTTTTAAAAGATGGGGCAGCAAAAAGGGGTTGAAAATGTCTCTCAATGGATTGTAATGGCTTTCAATAATTTTTCTTAAGCATAGGAGGGCTTTAAATAGCCAACTTACAACAGAAAATCAACATAAATTCAAAATTCAAAAGCCTAAAATATCTCAACAAACTAAAACAATCTAATGAAAATTTAAAATTCAAATTATCCTAAACCTAAGCAACTTAATTATTAGGGTTAAAAGAAAATTACTGCAGTAACTTAAAGCAATTTTCAATATCTATAAACCATGCAACACGGGAAAAATAATGAAACCATAGCTGGAAAAGTTGTTCTGTCTAACCAAAGTGGGATAGCAGCCAATGGAAATACCTCTATAAGCTCGCTTGAAAGCATCTTTCCAGTCAACATGAGCTGCAGCCGTATTTCCCGGAGTAAAAGAAATTCTCTCCACATCATAGGTAAGACTCATAATGTTTGGGTTGTCACTTGACGTCCCGAAAAAGCTAATATGTATAGACTGCCACAGATGGTTGTCACTAGCTGCCACACTCCACGACCTGCAAAATTAGACACCTTTTGAAATACCATCTGATATGGTAATTGATTAAATCAGACAGAGGACTAGGTCCAATTTTAAGAGGTGCATGCCTAACATAATTTAATTAATGCAACTACTTATGTTGATAATGAAAGCCTCATACCTGCAGACTAAAGAAGCAGTAACAAGAGATTGCAAATCTAAGAAACCAAATAAGTGTACAAGAACATCCTGAGGAAGTTGGCTCCTACCTGGAATGCAAAGGCAGCAATACAAAATTAGAATGCAGTGAGCAGATACAGAAGTATTGAGCATTGTTTGAAAAAAGGATGCCATATTGGATGTCATCCTGGATAACCTTATATATGAAACATATCTTATACAAGACAATCTCAGTAGAAGGAACATCTACACTGTGAACAGGTGCTTTATGTGTCTACACTTTGTGGGAATATACTGGGTATGTTGTTGTTGTTGTTGTTGTATGGAGGCAGAAAATGTGAGACATCTTTTTGTGTACTGTACAGTTGCAGTAGACATGTGGAATATGTTTTTCTTAAATTTTGGACTAGCCTGGGTCATGCCTATTAAAGAAGCATATGAAAGCTGGTATTTCTGGAGAGTTGGCAAATGCATCAAAAAAGATCGGCTAATGGGATATCAACTCCAAATCATGCCCTCAAGGCTAAGTGTTTGATTAATCTTTTTACTTGGCTCAATCAGGCCCCTGTGTCCAGTTGTGATTATGATTTGGACTGTATCTGCTCCTTAGTTTTAACATAGTTTTTGTACATGAGTAGGCTCACTCTTTACTTGTATCCTTTTCTACTATGCATCTTCTTGATGCCTTTTAATGGAAGTCTCTAACATCATAACAAAAAAGGGATGCCATATTTGGATGACTCTCTACAACTATTAAAGCAAATCTCTTATTAACATTACCATTCCTTGTCAAAATCTACATTAGAGGAATCATCACTGGAGGATGACCTTTTGCCTCACAAAACAGTATATTACACTATCCATCTCTCCACTAATATTTTCCCCTTCGCTGGGAAAAAGAGGCGCGGGGGCTACACTCAACTAAGATCTCAGGACTTGACACTCGAACATCTCTTTCTTTTCTTTTCTTAGGTTTTGGGGGGAGATGTTTGCATTTCGGAGTTTTGGAAATAACTCATTTTTAAAAAAAATAACCATGGTGGCCGGACCAGCTTGCGCGTACACTGTCTGGTACCTGCTACCTCCCACACGCATAGCTACGGTAACTCTGTCCAAGTTCTGGAAATAACTCTCCTATGTCAAAATTCTGATTTTAAAGTGCTGTCCACTCCAGACCTTCAGACACGGCTGCAAGTTGAAATCTAAAAATGTCCTTGCAGGAAAATGCCACTATGGCTGGAAAGCAAGGTAAAGGAGCTACAGCTGTCCTAGTCCACAGGGTTTCACAAAGAGGGATTCCACAGTGAAAGCACTAAAAGTCTCTAGTGACACTTTTGTTGAGAACAAATGTTCAATTAAAACTTACCTTCTAATACTGGTTGGACCTTCCTACGCCTACTATGAGTAATCATAGCCTGTTTGAATTCAGATGCAGCTAAAGCTTTCTTTTGTTTTGGTAATGCAGCTTCCATGCTGTGAAGCAGGCCATGTGCTGCTGACATAGCCGCTTGTGTCTGCATTCTAAAGTGACAAAAGCATTTAATATCAAGGTTCCTTTAAAACATATCAACAACAACAAATTTCATGAACAAGGAACATTTGAAATTTTATTTTCTTAGTATCAGCTTAAGTTGTCTATAGGATCTTTTGATTCAGAGACCTCAAAGTACAGAGAATTGCATCTCTTGTTCAATATGGCAGGGTTCCGTCAAGCCCTTATTACCAGCAGATAATTACCATCTAGAAAACAGGAAAGGTGAAAACTTGGTAGCTAGTATGTCTCTATAAGGTCGACCAACACCTTAATAAAAGTGACAAGTCCCACAGAAAACGTTGATCAACTATGTCATTAATTACCAAAGTTGCAAGTTTAGCTAAATGCTTTCCCATTTCTTGATATGCACACACAGAAACTTTGAATTCTCAACTGTAGGGATGGCAATGGGCCGGGCGGGTTTAATCTCAACCCGCCCCGCATAGCATTTTTTTTTTCTATTCTCAACCCGCCCTGCTCTGCTTAAGCTTTTTCCCACACTTTATTATTTACATATTCTCACGTAATGTGTACGCAGACCTTACTCCTGCCTTGAGAGAGGTAGAAAGATTATTTTCGATAAACCAAGCATAGTTCAAAAACACGAAAACAACGAAAGTGAAAAGGCCAAGACAATCTTATTAATGGAATCAAAGAAAATAAACAAACCGATATTTGGAAGGAGGGGGTGACTTACTGAGGGAGGAGACGAAAGGCGGCAAGGGAGTGTTGGAAGATGAGGGATTGCAAGGTTTTGGGAAGTTTGGAATATGCATTTCTTAGAATAAAGCTTAGCTCATCACAAGCAATTGGGTAACGATAGGGTTCATTCATAGACTCCTTTAACCCTAGCTCTTCATATCTCTCCACCATTGAATCTCCCATCTCTACTTCTCTTCTCCAACCCATAAACACTTTATTTGGATGATTTTATAAGGTATGAGTTATGACTAGATGCAACAGCCCGCAAGCACGCACCCGATATATACTTACTTTTCGGTATCAATTTATGTGACACAGATGGAATTTGGATAGCCAATCAAATTCTTTCTATGGTTTATAAATATCTTAATTTATTAATTATTGTGATTTATAGTACTTTCTACGTAATTTTTAGATAATATATGATACTCTTCTTGTCCAATTTATGTGATGTCGATAGAATTTGGAGAGTCAAACAAATTTTTTATATGTCGTTAAATATTTTAAGTTATTAATTATTGTGATTTATAATACTTTTTACGTTATTCTCAAATAATATATGTTACGTTCCCTGTCTCAATTTATGTAGCACAAATAAATTTTGAGAGTCAACCAATTTTTTTATATGTTTCTAATTATTATAATTTGTAGTAATTTTTAAATATATAATAGATTAAAAAAATAGGACAAACAAATTAAAATGGAGAAAGTAAAAATACCAAGAGGAGGATTGACGGCAAGCTGGTAGGACAACAGCTAGCTACTTGCGAAGCCTCTTCTATATATTAGTAATATAGTATTGTATTATATTATAAAAATAATATTTAGATATTATGTATCATGTGCTGCTATTTAATATTGTTTGGTTTAACTATATGATATGATATTATAACTATTATAAGCAGTAGCTACTAAGTTTACTAAAATGTTTTAAATTATTATAAGGCATTCATTGAGCAGGGGCTCAAACCCAAGCGTCACAGAGCCCAAGTTCTTTAGGTTTTACTTTTGTATCAAAGCACCCAACCAACTTATCGATTATAAGGATCCAAAATACCTCTCTACTTTAGTTTATTAGTTATATTTATCCCTAGTTATATTATAGGACTAAATATACCCCTGCCGTTATCAAAGTTGATAAAAATACTCCTCTGCTTAACGTTTTTCCACCATGGCAAATTAGGATGCCACATGACCTGACTTTTGAGTGAGGTGAATGTCACTTGGCATACCACTTGGAGCCTGATTTTTTCCTTTTTCTCATTTCAGATTTTTATTTTTTTCTTTTTTTTCTTTTTTCCTTTTTCGTTTCATATATACTCAGGTCATACAAATTAACTTTAGTTCACAACTCAGGATTACGGCCATCCTATCACTTGCAAGACACAGTAAATTAATACTACTATTGTTACTTCTATGATATAATTATTTGATTACAATAATAATTGTTAAAAAAATGGGTTTTTTTTTGTATGGTTCCAAATCATCATCATCAGTGATATATCAAAGCTCCAAATATGATTAACTATCAAGATTATAATATTTTTCTGAAGGTGGACGATGGTTTCGAAATCTAATGTAGTGGGGCGAATGAAGTGAATGCTCGATTCTAATGGGTTCTATGGTGGTTTATATCAAAGTTACTTTAATTCTGGAACGATGCGAATATCGTTTCACATCTTTAAGATTCAATATGTTATGTATCAATTTGTCTTGCACATTGATGCTTCAATGGCCCATTTAGGATATAGGATGACATTGAGGAATCCATCGGTTCTCATTGCAGTTCTTAGCTCGAGGTTCAGATGGGAAAGACTCAGCTTTAGAAGAAAGAGTCAATGGTAAAAAAACATACCTAAATTATCACATTGTGTTAGCGTGGGCATGCTTTCATCGCTTCGGTACTCCTAGTTCTATTATTTCATTTACCTATCTCTATTCTAAACTATCACATCCTTCGTATTAAAACACACTTCAATGTTGGGTTGACCAAATATTTATTTCCAATTGACAACAGACGTGTGTGTATAAGCCAATTTAGCATCAAGGTGTGTTTGAATACAAAAGGAGTGATAGTTTAGGTAGGTAATGAAACAATGAATAATTGAGGTATGAAAGGTGATAGTTCATGTACTTTTTACCCTTTACTCTAGAAAAAATTGTCTACTTGCACTTGTTCTGATAGGTAATTTATATAGGTTAGGCGGTTTCAATATTCCATTGCTGAGAATTTTCATTTCTATAATTCTCGAATTAGCAAGATGTACTTTGACCATCTCACGTGTAATCCATGTAAAGCTCCCCAAGCAAGCCAGAAGTAGCAGATATGACGAAACAACAGAGAAGGCTAACTAATTGTTACATTTGATTGATATGCAGCATATTCTCAAACTATGCCATTTGAAAGTGGATATCAATTACAATCCTTCACCTCATTTTTTCTATCCCCAGCAAACGAACTGTTCACAGTATTGTCATTGATATATTAACAAGAATCTTCTATATGCTACCACATCATGCATGCGGCTCGCCAACTCTCCTGGGATAGGCCCACAGCTTGAAGAGGGAGCCATCAACCGAATCATCTGAATCACTATCACTATCCGAGGAAGGTATGGACTCCTCTATTACATAATCAACAATCTGGCAACGGCAAAAGATATCATTGAGATAACCTTGTAGGACTAGCTATGAGATACTTAAGATGGTGAAAGACAAAAGTAGTAATGAAATACGAAAATCCGAAGAAACAGGGAAATTTTCTTTTTCCTTACAGCGCTGAGGAGACAGCATTCACAAACCTGTTCAAGTGACACAGGCATGATCTGATGTTCATCAGAAATTTTCCCACAGCACTCATTGGAACACTTGGAATTACTCAGCCAAACAATTGAATTGCACTGCTTGCAAAAGCCCCTCTGGGATGTTACTTTTCTTGAAATTCCTGAATCAAAACAGCTAGGCATATAAAAAGAACTGACACGGAAGAAAATTTGGAAAGGAAAAAAAAACAAGCAGACATAGTAAAGACCTCTCTGAATGAAGGAAGACAGATGATAATGCTAGAATAGTCCGAGTGGTCTATAAACCATGCAACACGGGAGGAGGAAGACAAATGATAATGCTAGAATAGTCCGAGTGGTCTATAAACCATGCAACACGGGAGGAGGAAGACAAACGATAATGCTAGAATAGTCCGAGTGGTCTATAAACCATGCAACACGGGAAAAATAATGAAACATAGCTGGAAAAGTTGTTCCGTCTAACCAAAGTGGGTTAGCAGCCAATGGATATACCTCTATAAGCTCGCTTGAAAGCATCTTTCCAGTCAACATTAGCAGCAGTGGTATTTCCCGGAGCAAAAGAAATTCTCTCCACACCATAGGTAAGCCTGATAATGTTTGGGTTGTCACTTGACTTCCCGAAAAAGCTAATGTGTATAGACTGCCACAGATGGTTGTCACTAGCTGCCACACTCCACGACCTGCAAAATTAGACACCTTTTGAGATACCATATGATATGGTAATTGATTAAATCAGACAGAGGACTAGGTCCAATTTCAAGAGATGCCTGTACCGAATTTAATTAATGCAACTACTTACGTTGATAATGAAAACCTCATACCTGCAGACTAAAGAAGCAGTAACAAGAGATTTCAAATCTAAGAAACCAAATAAGTGTACAAGAACATCCTGAGGAAGTTGGCTCCTACCTGGAATGCAAAGGCAGCAATACAAAATTAGAATGCAGTGAGCAGATACAGAAGTGTTGAGATTATAGTCATACAACATTTCATTAAGCAATTTTATATATTGGGTTAAGGGTCCATCGAAGAGAAGCAAATGAAAGGCTATCATAAAAATTCTCGTAGAATCGAGAATGAAGTTTTCATTCTGGTAGTTGCATTACTTATAGCTTCCTTGTTCGTAGACAAAGCGGTTTTTACCGACGCACAAAGAAAATATTTTGTTGCGAACGAACAAGCCCTTACGTAAGGATCATATTGACCCCAATTTTATGAAATACAAGAAATTAAATGAAATATGTTCTTTTTATACATATGTTTAAAAAGTAGCATTGTTTGAAAAAGGATGCCATATTGGATGTCATCCTGGATAACCTTATATGAAGCATATCTTATACAAGACAATCTCAGTAGAAGAACATCTACACTTTGAACAGGTGCTTTGTGTGTCAGATGGAGGCAGAAAATGTGAGACATCTTTTTCTTTACTGTACAGTTGCAGCAGACATGTGGAATATGTTTTCTTAAATTTTGGACTAGCCTGGTTCATGCCTAATAGTATTAAAGAAGCATATGAAATCTGGTGTTTCTGGAGAGTTGGCAAATGCATCAAGAAAGATCGGCTAATGGGATATCAACTCCAAATCATGCCCTCAAGGCAAAGTGTTTGATTAATCTTATGCCCTCAAGGCTAAGTGTTTGCTTAATCTTTTTTACTTGCCTCAATCAGGCCCCTGTATCCAGTTGTGATCATTTGTTGGACTATTTCTGCTCCTTAGTCTTAACATAGTTTCTGTACATGAGCAGGCTCACTCTTTTACTTGTATCCCTTTTTGCTATGCATCTTCTTGATGCCTTCTAATGGAAGTCTCTTACTTCATAACAAAAAAGGGATTCCAATTTCCATATTGGATGACTCTCTACAACTATTTAAGAAAATAATCTCTTATTAACATTACCATTCCTTATCAAAATCTACATTAGTTTAACTTCAGTTGTGGCATGAGGGTCGGTGGAAGCAGTACGAATTCGAGATTTAACTGTTCACTGGAGGATGACCTTTTGCCTCACTAAGCAGTATATTACACTATCTATCTCTCCACTAATGTTTTCCCCTACGCTGGGAAAAAGAGAGGCGGAGGGATGTTCTCAACTAAGGTTTCTCAGGACTTGACTCGAACATCTCTTCTTTTCTTTTCTTGGGGGATTTGTTGAGGGGGGGGGGGGGAGGTTGTTTGTATTTCAGAGTTTTGGAAACAACTCCTTTTTTTTAAAAATAACCATGGTGGCCGGACCAAGCTTGCGCGTACCTATCTGGTACCTCCTACCTCCCACAAGCATAGGTACGGTAACTCTGTCTAAGTTCTGGAAATAACTCTCCTATGTCAAAATTCTGATTTTAAAGTGCTGTCCACTCCAGTCCTTCAGACACGGCTGCAAGTTGAAATCTAAAAATGGCCTTGCAGGAAAATGCCACTATGGAAGGAAAGCAAGGCAAAGGAGCTACAGGTGTCCTAATCCACAGGGTTTCAGAAAGAGGGGCCACAGTGAAAGCACTAAAAGTCTCTAGTGATACTTTTGTTGAGAACAAATGTTCAATTAAAACTACCTTCTAATACTGGTTGGACCTTCCTACGCCTCCTATGAGTAACCATAGCCTGTTTGAATTCAGATGCAGCTAAGGCTTTCTTTTGTTTTGGTAATGCAGCTTCCATGCTGTGAAGCAGGCCATGCGCTGCTGATATAGCCGCTTGTGTCTGCATTCTGAAGTGACAAAAGCATTTAATATCAAGGTTCCTTTAAAACATGTCAACAACAACAAACTTCATGAACAAGGAACATTTGAAATTTTATTTTTTTAATATCAGCAAATTAAGTTGTCTATAGGATCTTTTGATTCAGAGAGCTCAAAGTATAGAGATCCGTCAAGCCCTTATTACCAGCAGATGCTTACCATCAAGAAAACAGGAAAAGGTGAAAACTTGATAGCTAAGTATGCCTTTGTAAGGTCGACCAACACATTAACACAAGTTACACGTCCCACAGAAAACGTTGATCAACTATGTCATTAATTACCAAAGTTGCAAGCTTAGCTAAATGTTTTCCCATTTCTTGATATGCGCACCAGAAACTTCGAATTCTCAACTGTAGTAATGAACAATTCGCTAGTGAGTGAAGAGGAACTCACCAATCCTTACCAGCTGAATAGGTACACGGTATTGAAGTTGGAGAATCAGGCAATATCTAGTAATCACTTACAACTAATTCCTAACCTCTCTTTTTTTATGAAGTACAAACTGATTCCCAACTACTTTTCCCTCTCTCAAACTAACTTTTATTTTTTATAATCGTGGTGTCCGGACTAGCTTGCATGCAACTCGACTAATTCCATGGGATATCTACCACCTCCTACCAGCAACACGTATCAAGTAACTGTGTCCACCAAGGCTACGACAGACGGGAAGAAATAACCTAGTGCTTTTTGTCTAGGATTTGAACCTGAGACCTCAACCCACTTCATTAACTACTAGGCCCACCCTTGGGTGTCCCTGACCTTTCTTGTCTTCCATTTCCAGGTTGAATTGCAAGAATTAGAATAGTTGATCAATGTTGTAATCCTTCCATTTACTCATGGATTAATAAAACTTTTCCGGTTCTCAATCTCTCTTCATCTTTTAAATTCTTTAGTACATAACAAATCATGAGCTTTTGATGAGAATTAATCTTTTCTACCAGTTAATCTTGTTCATTATAGATAGACAATTTTATACTGGCTCTGTAATTAAGTTAATTTATTCTTCAGGTCGACTATGCAGTAATTTCGAATGAAAATTGAACAAAGGAGGCCGTGACTTACTGAAGGAGGAGGCGAAAGGCGGCGAGGGAGTCTTGGAAGATGATCGATTGCAAGTTTTTGGGAACTTTTGAATATGCATTCCTTAGAATAATGCTTAGCTCATCACAAGCAATTGGATAAAGATAAGGTTGATTCAACGATTCCTTTAACCCTAGTTTTTGATACCTCTCCACCATTGAACCTCCCATCTCTACTACTCTTACGACCCAAGCCAACACATTTGGTCGTCGTAAGATTTATATATCCTTTGGGGGAATTAGAGAGTCGGCGCCGCTGTCAATTTCTATTCAAATATGTAAAGATGATTGATTTTCTGCTGTCAATTTTCTATATTGTAGTATACAGTTTCTTAGCTCCTCCCTTTTGCTTGTCATTAACATGTCAAATTATTGTGAAAATCACACATACAGTATACTCCCTTCCATCCATTTTACTTGTCTATTCTTTTTCTAGAAAATATTAATTAAAAGGATAATTTAATTAAATTATTTTTATTCGGATAAATTACCTAAAGACACATACTTCCTTACTATATTTACTAATTTTTTACTACTTTATTTTAATTACTTAATATACCACACATGTTAATCGATACATCACCTCACTTCGGATACATCCAATCCATCGGATACATCCCAACCCTCGAATACATGTTGTAACCCCTCAGATACATGCGTATACCTGATGTATCCAAGATAAAATCAAAGATGCCGATGTATCTGAGTGGTTTGGGATGTATCCGATGGGATTGAGATGTATCCGGGTGGTTTGGAATGTATCCGAAGAAAAAATAGTGGGAAAAAAAATAATTAGCTCCTAAAAATATGTGTTTTATGTAAGTTACCCTTATTATTTATTACTTAATTTTAATTTTATGTTACTCTATTTTTTACCACACTAAAATAGGCCCAAGGGAGTAGTTTATTGGTTCAGTAGAACTAACTCAGGAAATTACATTGAGTGTCCCCAAAAGTGAGTGGTATTCAATTTTTGCCCCCCATAAGAAAAGTCTTTAAAAAATACCCTTCCTTCCTTTTTATGTATAGAACAAATACATTTTTGCCCCTCTACACCACAACTCTCCATGTTCATTTGTCTCTCAACTTTTAATTTTTATTTTTCCTTTTTCTTTTATCTTTTTAATTTTTTTCTTTTTTCTTTTTTCTCAATATTTTTTTAATTCTCGTTTTCTTTTTTCTCAACCTTTATTTTTCTTTTTTCTTTTTCTCTCACCTTTTTTTTTGTTCTTTTTTTCTCAACCTTTTTTTTTTAATTCTTTTTTTTCTTTTTTTTCTTTTTTTCTCAACTTTTTTTTTTTTTTTTTTTTAATGTTTATTTTTTCCTTCTCTTTTTTCTTCTTTTTTTTTTCTTTTTTCTTAACCTCTATTATTTTTTGCTAATAAACAAAAAGTTGGATAATCCGCAAAGAGAATCTTCTTTCTTTGAAATCGAAGTAAACTTAAGGGCGTGTTTTGTTGTTTGGAAGTCCTTTGGAACAAGTCTTGCCTCTAAGGCAAATTTTATAGAACATCTCATAAATCAAGACTCAATGAGGTAGTGTCAAGTCTTGCTCGTAGGGCATAACTTGTTATTTGGAAATTCTTGACCTAAATCTTGCCTCTAAGGCAAGAGTTATAGAGCATCTCATATATTAAGACACAATGAAGTAGTGTTAACTCTTGCCCATGGGGTATAACTTATTTTTCGGGAGGCCCTTGGGCTAAGTCTTGCCTCTAAGGCAAACGTTATAGAGCATCTCATGATCAAGACACAATGTGCTAGTGTCAACTCTTGCCAATGAGGCGTAACTTGTTGTTTGAAAGTCTTTGAGCTAAGTCTTGCCTCTAAGGCAAGAGTTATAGAGTATCGCATAAATCAAGACACAATGTGGTAGTGTCAACTCTTGCCCATGGAGCGTAATTTGTTATTTTGAAGTCCTTGGGCTAAGTCTTGCTTCTTAGGCAAGCGTTATAGAGCATCTCATAAATCAAGCACAATGTGGTAGTGTCAACTCTTGCCCATGGGGCGTAACTTGTTGTTTGAAAGTCCTTGGGCTAAGTCTTGTCTATAAGACAAGAGTTATAGAATGTCTTATAAATCAAGACACAATGAGCTAGTGTCAAGCCTTGCTCGTGGGGCATAACTTGTTGTTTGAAAATCCTTGAGCTAAGTCTTGCCTCTAAGGCAAGAGTTATAGAGTATCTCATAAATTAAGACACAATGAAGTAGTGTGAACTCTTGCCCATGAAGTGTAACTCGTATTTTTTTAGAGGTCCTTGGGCTAAGTCTTGCCTCTGAGGCAAGTGTTATAAAACAAGACACAATGTACTAGTGTCAAGTCTTGCTAATGGGGCGTAATTTGTTGTTTGGAAGTCCTTGGGCTAAGTCTTGCCTCTAAAGCAAGAATTATAGAACATCTCACAAAAATATAAAGGTCGAAAAAAATAATTAAAAAAAAAGAGAAAAGAAAATTTAAAAATCAAAGAAAAAATAAAAAAATAGAAGTTGAGAAAAAAAGGAAAAAACGAAGAAAAAAGACAAAATAAAAAATAAACGAAAAAATAAAGGTTGAGAAAAATTAAAAATTAAAAATTAAAAAAATTAAATTAAATTAAAAAAAACGAGAAAAAAAATAGAATTGAGAGTAGAAAAGGAAAAAAATAAAGATTGAGAAAAAAGAAAAAAACGTAGAAGAAAGAATAAAACAAAAAATAAAAGAAAAATAAAGGTTGAGAAAAAAAGAAGATAAAAGATAAAATAAAAAATAAAAAAAATAAAAAAGAGAAAAAGAAATAAATATAAAAGTTGAGAGACAAATGAGCATTGTGAGTTGTTTAAAAATATTTGACGTATAGAGGGGCAAAAAGGTAGTTATTTTATACATAAAAACAAGGAAGACTATTTTTGTAAGACCTTTCTTATGGGGAGCAAAAATGCAAAGCCACTCCCTTTGAGGGGCATTTGTGTAGTTGTCCCGAACTAACTAGTATTTGTGTCTGTATATAAATACTCTGAGTCTCGAGTCTTGATATAATATTTTATGTATATTTTTCAAATACCGGAAAATAAGTATGAAAAATGACTTATTTCCCTTTCTCTATAGACCATTCACCAATCTATACCATAAATTTGGTTTCACTTTCCTTCTTTTCCTTTCACCTCTGAATTATAAGCTAGAGGAGGGGTGCTTATCGGACGGATTGGACGGATAATTATGTTGAACGGTTCAACTTATTGGTTATCGGCTTTTAAATATACTAATCCACTAGTCAACTAACAAGATAACGGTTGGTTTGGTATCGGATTAGCAATTAATGGACGATTATTGGGCGGTGTATCGGATAAATCTAAGAGACAATGAAATATCGAACGGTTATCAATATCTCCTCCATTTCTTCACTGACTAAGTTGTTTGTATATATTATGTTCATCTATTTATCAATCATTTAGGCTTCTTAATTTTGTTCGTACAAATTTTTAATAGGTTATAACATAGAATCAAATGAAAGTTTTCTTCTGGACCTACAACGTATGTAGAAATATTTTTTAATTACTGGGTCAGCAGAAAAATCAACTCTTTGATATGATTTGGAATTTCTCAGTTTCATATCGAACTTTGTGAATGACGCATTGGGGTTGTTTCATTTTTGTTGCAAATCCTTCATGTTATCAAGAATAATTTGTCTTTTGATTTAAGAATTAATTTCAAGTTTCGTTTATGTTTCAGGAAGATGACTGTGCTTTATGGTTAGAAGTCACAATAAGTGGCTCGTTATTTCCTAAGCTAAGAAGTGAATAGAATAATGAATGGGGTTCTAGTTTTTGAGTGTACAAGAGATACTTTATATATCTAGGGGTAAAAATATAAATATGATAATTCTTAACGAGTTAACGGTTTACCCAATAAGAAAATTGAGTAATCCGCCCCTACACCAATAAGTCATTAACTATAACATTTTAATCCGTTTACCAACCGTTAATCCAATAACCCATTATCAATAAGTCAATAAGCTAATTTTGCGGTTAGGTTATCGGTTAAGGTTAGGATTTGAACAGCCTACTAGAGGTTCGTCAACATTATTACTGAGTACTATAGCACCTCTGTGACATTAAAGTGAAAACAAGAATTTTTTTTGTAGAATCTTGTAAAGCTATGGAAATTTATTTCCCATAAAAATACCATTTCACTCCATACTAGTTATGAAGCAACTTTAAATTTCCAAGCTCAAGACTTTAAGGTTATTTGATAAAAGTTATTGTAAATGAGCCTGAGAAATTTATGAAACAGAATGTTCTGAAGCCATTTGTTTAGGCTCAAGCAAGTGGCAGATATCACATTCTCATACTATATTGACTTCCCAAATAAATTTCAAAAAGGAAAAGTGTTCCAAATGACAAATACATTAGTTCCAAGATACTCGAGATTGATAAATTACACTATTGCATTAACTGTATACAACACTAATCTACAATACACTATTACATGGAATCACCATAGATGGAACAAAATCATAACTTGCTGTGAGATTTCCGATCCCCTGTGCCTTTTCAATTGCCACGCCAGAGATCATCTTTGATATCCTACAAGACTGCTGTGGGCTAACTGTTGCTCTAAGCAGAAACAGGCGTTGGATTCTCCTTCCTTCTCCGAACATGCATATACAAAGGCAAGCAAGCATTTGACAGACACGTTTCATGCATATTCATGTCACACCCCTCGGAAGTTGAGACCAGTTGGCACATTCACGTATCTCTACCTTAGTTTCAGGAGAATGGGGGTTTGATTCTGAAGGTTATGTAGTGATCGCGGTTATCACCCCTTTCAGGAAAAATAATGCTGACAATCATTTCTTGATGCATATATTTAACGACCTAAAGGAAATAAGATAACTGCTGCTTTTTCCTAGAACCGCCTTCTCCATATAGGTCATTCCACTGCTTCAGCTCACTCATTACGGATCCCTCAGAAGCAAAGCTAGCAGCAACCTAACAAAAGAAGTGATTCATGAAGATCTGAGTGTACATTCAAATTCAATGCAACAATAAAACTGAAGGAAATAAGTCATTCGCATGCAGTATTTGTAAGTATATATTTCCTGCTCCTGTGATTCCACAAAAGAAAACTACAAATGGTCAAGTACTTGATTATTCCACGCCTTAATCTATATAAAGCATTCTCTTGGTTCATATTGCACTTTTATGTAAGAAAAACATGATCCTGCAATATCGTCACTAGTAATAAAGTAGAGCTATAGCTAATTGCAACTTCTGTGGGTAGAACAGTGAACATGAAACTTCATTTTCAAAAGCAAAGAGATACTGTAATGTCCATGAGAGAATATAAGGAACCGTATTTTCTTTATAAATAGTCTATCCAAGAAAGTTTGTGTACCGAAAACTGCAATTTCTTATCCAGGACGGACAAAGAGTAGCTATGAAATCAGGTGATAGGATGAAAAAAAAATAAAGAAAGAACTAAATGCTTCAGATGGTCCAATCAAAGGAGAACATGAATATCTTTATAATGTGGTTCAGAATCCTTGTTGTTTCACAATACTCATACAATATACGGACTGGGTTACCTGATTCTTTGCCTGTCTCATGTCTTCCATGTTTAGAGGCCTCAACGCAATTACTCTTTCTTCTGTGGCTTCTTCTTTCTCATCTGAATGACCTTCTGCACTCTGCCGTTCTTCAGTTCTCGTCTTCTTTTCCTATGAGGAAGAAGAATAAATAAGAGAACACAAAGCATACATAATAAAGCAGATAGTGAAAAAAGGTTAAGTTGAAGAAGAACACTTGCGAGCTAGACACATGTATTACCAAATCTTTCTTTCTCTCTTGTTGTATAAGCTCTCTGACAGGCCGATAAGCTGCTGTTGTGCACAAATTCTGTTTTTGGAGATTAATGCTTTCAGTTATTTCCAGATAATAATACGTATTCTTATATCATATAGGAAAAAAACCATCACAAACCTTAAGATCACTTCCACTATATCCTTCGGTCATGACTCCGAGCTCTTTAAAATCAAGATCTTCTACCTTTTCCTTTGCTAGAAGAGTTCTCAAAATCTTCTCTCTATTCTCGGCTGCAGGTAAACCGACCATAATTCTGCCCAACAGAAAACCAAATTTGAGAACTTATGTCATTCTGCAATGTCATCATAAACTGAACAAGGTCGTGCGTTTCTAACTATCAATAGGAACCATTGCACAGAGTAAAATATCAGCAAAATAAACTGCCTTTTAATAAACCTTCAGAAGATGATGAGGCAAGACTTCCTAACAAAGTCATTCAGATGAGCAACATATCTCTGACGACAGAAGACTTCTTGTCACCAAGAAAAACAAAAATTATTCCACTAGTCTAGCAGAAGATTATTTAAGAATTAACAGAAACACATAACAAATGCAGGATAACAGTTTGTAGATTTTCAAATTTATGCTCAAGGTAGATAATTTCTATGAAGATTGCAATAAGAGAATAAGATCTTCATCCAAGAGTGGAGAAACTTAAGGCCATCAGCATGTAGTTCAAGCCAACAAGGAAAAAGATCTAGTTTTTTTTCTGCCTTTTGTTTTTCTTTGTCTAAAACTTCTTCTTTGAGATGTAGGAAGATCAGCAGTGAAGTTTCAAATTGTATAACATACTGGAGAAAATGAATTCACAGGACTGGACAAAACAATTATGCTAAGTAAATGATTGGTATCAAGCTGTAAAAGTACCTGCGCTCAAACCGTCTGATTATTGCTTCATCGAGGTCGAAAGGTCTGTTGGTTGCAGCAAGAACAAGAATGCGCTCACCTGGTTTAGTCAACAATCCGTCCCAATGAGTCATAAACTCATTTTTAATTTTTCGCATGGCCTCGTGCTCTCCGACTCTTGTCCGCTGCCCAAGCATGCTATCAACCTCATCCACAAAAATGATCGTTGGAGAAACCTTTGCTGCAAGTGTGAAAAGAGCTCGGACATTCTTTTCATCTTCCCCAAACCACTTTGAAGTAATGGTTGACATTGAAACATTTATAAAGCTTGCTCCAGCTTCATTGGCTATTGCTTTAGCCAGCATCGTTTTCCCGGTGCCTGGTGGACCAAAGAGTAGTATACCTCTGCAAGGCTTAAGCAGTCCACCGTTGAAGAGGTCAGGTCTTCTAAGAGGAAGCATGACCAGCTCCTGAAGTGATTCTTTAGTTTCATCTAGGGCACCAATATCTGCAAATGTCACTCCAATCTCATGTGAAGGTATAACCTCTGGTCTTATCCGCTTCTCGAATTCATTGTCAGGAATAACTTCCTGTAGATATATTTCACATTGAAGCAAACGGCAGAAACACCAAATGAGGACTGAATTAACGAACAAACAATTAAGTTGAACCAAATAGTCAAAGACATACTAAGATGCAAATCAGAGAGTAAAAAATGTATACGCATAGTGTGACAGGGTGTTGTTGAAACCAATAGATCACATTAATTTTTCAGAGGAATATAAAGACATCCTAAATTTAGTCAGTATGACATTTGAGGGGAAAAAGAAAGAATACAGCTATCAAGCTCAACTATATCAACTATTACCAACTGAAAGGTTCATTAAAGAGGGTTATGGTGGTATCTTTACAGGTGCTGCACATACCGGGGCCTTTGATGCGGATGAAATCTCTCCATCCTTTTTTGTTGAAGGACCTGATTTTTCAGCCTCAGTTGGGTTCTCAGACTTTGATTCAGGCTTTACTCCAATATCATCCACCGGAGTATCCTATTTTTGATTGAAAAGAGAAAAAAAAGTCAATCTCATCTCAGATAATTCCTCAAGTTTCAACAGAACCACTAAAATGCAAAAGAAACCTTGGACAATTCAGCATTTGCCTCCATTTTGAGGGAGTCTCGGCAACCACTCTTTCCGTCCTGGAAGACACTTAATCCATGGGACAAACTGCACCAGGAGCAGGAAAGTACACACATGAAACATAAAGTATGCAAATGGAAAAAGAAGCTAATAACAATTGAAAGTTTGACATCTACCTGTTAGATGATATGAGGAGCTTCCCATTTCGATATTCTGGATCCTTGCTGTTCATCAAATGATATGATATAGCAGAGATAACAATTTCCTCTATGTAATTACTCAGCACCATTGTATCAGCGTGACAGATTGATCCTAGATCATCACATTCGAGGTCATTTGCTGCAAGCACCTCCGCAATGTGATTCTTGTTGTCTTGAAACTGTATCATCTTCATATCCTCTTCCAGTTGTGTTTTCCAGTCCGTAAGATGTGTCTCATCTTCAGGGGGCCTAATCTCGATATTGTAAGGAAATAAAAGACCGAGTTTCTCATCTACTTCCTCACAATCATCTTCATGCTCAAACATCCTGGAGCCGAGAACCAACACTGATCCGGATAGTTTTTTCAGCATTCGATCAAAGAGTTTATACACTCTGGGGGTTTGAAGATGTCTGTCAACATCCCTGATGTAGAGAATAACACGACTGGTTTCAGAGATCGACACCAAAACCTGCAAGTATCCTCCTTGTTTAGTACTCTGATTTAAGATGAAACAATCATAAAGTGCAAGATACAGAGAACATATTCCATGACAACACAGATACAAGATGGATATCAAGAGAAAATTTATTACCTTGAAAAGTGACTGTAAGAAAGCTTTCTCATCTAATGACCAGCTGTTGACCCGCTTAATTGGAGCTAATGAAGATGAGGAACAAGAACTGATCAGAAAATGATCTTCAATCATATGATTACTAATTACAGGTTAATCAAAATTCAACATTATGAATTTGACAGACACAAATGCAAGAGATGAATCTAGAAATCTGGTAAAGCTGGTTGACGGTTAGATAGAAAATTTGATGAGATCCTTCAATAAAAGAAACATTAAGATGCAAACCACATTGTAGTAGCAAGAACATCAGAGCAAACAAAAAAATGACACTTTTATATAATTAGTGGATAGTCAAATCATAATTCTAAATTAACAACTTTCTAACAATTATAAATGAAAATTACGAATGCTAGTGGACTCTGAACTCCATTCATATACATGCAGGAAGAAAATAGCAAAGTCATGACAACTAAATCAATGCCCTGCAAGCGTCCCACCTGGATTTGACGTAGAGGACTCAGAGCTGATGCTACTTATATCAGAAGAAACAGAGGCAGTTCTGCGATGCTTTAGAGAGTTGCTGGCACCTTCCCTATTCCTGTATATCCCAAAGGTAAGGGTTAACATGAAATATCAACTCCAAAGACCTGCATTAATATCTGAATGATGAATAAAACTAATATACCTTGATTTAGTGTCAAACGCAACTGTTTGCCTTGAATAGGTGACTGCAAAAAAGAGCACAAAACTTGTATATGAAGAGCAGCTGGAAATGTAAAACAACATGAAAGTATCAATCCTGAGATTTATCATTCTATAATTCTGGTTAAGTCTAGATTGAAATCAGAACCATCAGCTCACTGGCTTCCGAGCTCCACATGAAAGATAGATGCTGAACTACAGCAATTACTTGAACTTTACATTTCTTTGTTTTTTGATGAGTTGTTTGACCTTTACACTTAACAGCCTCTGGAAAAGTTCTCCATGATAAATTTATTCACCTTAGGTACGAAGTTAAAATCAGCTTTGATTGCTTTTACTTTTCAGATACAGACAAAAACAACTTGTGAGTGTTGATGTGAAAATTGCACTTCCCACAAGATTAAGGTACTGTTTGCTAGTGTATACGACAGCTACTATTTCGTAATTTCATATCTTTAAACATAAGATATGCATAAACAAAATCAGTCGATCTGGAGATAAAAAGTTTGTGATTCATATCCATAAGTTTTGCAGATATATTCATAAACAAGTTTGCACCGCAAAGATGTATATTGTCATAAATACAATTAAGAGTACCCGATAGTGAAGAATTATAGTCTTTCGTCATATACCTCCATTATTCTCTTTTGCTGGAAGAATTGAGAATGAACCAAGCAAACTGGACAAACGTCCCAATGTAGACTCTGAGATTGACCTCTTGAAAGCCTACAAAAATAAGATGCTGAATCAGGTAATATTTCATTAGGGGCATAATGTTTCCTTTTACTTATACTGAAAGTCAATTCAGATTCAACAGTTACAGGAAACATGAATAAATGGACCTGAAGACAACAATCTTTTGCCCAACAAAGAATATAATTCTCCAAAAAGAGTAAATATTAGTACTTACTGATTCTTTCTTGAAGATTCCATACTTGCTCTGCATCTGTAAATGATTGACCCATAAAATAGAATGAATAGAAGTATCAGCAGAAGATAAGCTAAAATACTGGAAAAGAAGGCCTCCCACAGTACCTTTAGAGAGAAGTCAGATAAATCCAATAGCAGCAGTTTAGCATCAAAGTGATGCGCCAAAGCCTTCGCAAGTGTTTGCTGGTAAAGTTCTGCATTTATGTATCAGAACACAGTCAAAGAGCTAAATGCCGATAATGACATATCAAGTTGAAAAAGATATAAATGAGAAAGCATACCAGCCGGCCCTGAAAGCAATATGGCCCTACTTGCAGGAGAAAGATTTCTTGTATGTTTAGAAACATCTAAGTGATTCAGATGAACGTATGCTGCACTTGTTAATAATACCCGCGTTCGTTCACTGTCAAAGTCACATTTGAAGGAGATTAATAAGTTTGATCAATTTTCAATATATATTCATAGAAATTGTCAGAGAAGTAGAATGGGGATGAAACAAATTGGAAGTGACAGATATGTTGGAAAATATTTCAACTTTTACCAAGATCTTAACTGGAGCCACCACAATGAAATTTAGCATAACTCTCCAACAACAGAACATTTAGGTGAAGGAGTGAGACTAGGCGAAACTAAGCAGAATAGAAAAGCACATGAGTTCATACAATTTTAGGTGCAAGTGTTAAGGAGTAGGCAATACTTGACTTTTGTCAAACAAAAAGCTGTTGTATTCTTATGCTTATAGTGATTCCACATTCGACAACTTTGCAGTATTCAGAAGAAACGCAGACATACAAGCTCCATAAAATTCACAGGTTGCAAGTATAAGCCGGTGGCTGATTATTATTACTCAATCCGTTTCACTTAGCGTCTTACTTTCCTTTTTAGTCTACTTCATGATAGAATGCAGACTTTCTATATTTGGTGGACAGAGTTGCATATTCTTCGTTGGTGGGAGATAACATCTACATGGTAGAATATTCCTTCAAGCTTGGCCCGAACATTATAATAATATAAACGACGACATCTTCCACCTATATTCTTATTAAACAATCTAGAGAAGTAGAATGAAACCATTGAAAATTCATACTCCAAGTCTTTCCCTTTTAGTTTGTCCCAGAAATAATGACTCCTTTTAGAAATACTTTAACTTTAAATTTTCATTTTACTGTTAATGAAAGAATTTATAACTACAAAAATGTATATGACATGTTCTAGACTGCAAGTGCATGTTACTGATGATGGGCCTTCTAGCCGGTCGCGAAGATAGAACAGAAGAATGGTATGGTTTGCTTACTGAAGGGCGATTTTGAAAATCCATACATCTGAGATGCAAAAAGGATTACAAACAAAGAAAGTTTGATAAAAAATTTGTTGAATTAGGCTAATGATGGAATATGTGAAAGATCTACTTAGCAAGAGTAACATCCCATCCTAGGACACCAGGTGTTCAACCCAGTGGGGGAGTCTAACTCGTGTCAAGTGGTTCAATTGAATCCCCTTCCCCGGAAAAATATCGGGTAAAACAATTCTTTTGTTATGTAATGTTGAATTCGGAGTGTGACATTTTCGATTTTTTGAATCCACTTGTTTGAATTTCTGGCTCCTGAACTTCTACTTAGCAGAATAGTTAAAAATTATTAGCCTTTACTTATCCCTCAAAAGAGGACAGGTCACATGGTGAACCAGTTCAATCAAATCCAATAAAAAGTGAAAATTAAGGGGACGAACAGAGACAAAAGAGAAAAGAAAAAAACTTATAATAAGAAACTTAAAAACAATATAAAAGTGAATAAATTGCAGAGAGCTCCCAACTTAAATATTCCAAAAATTTGAAAAGAAGCATAAAAAAAAGCACTGCAGGTGACAGGATCACAATCAAGTAGCCTAAATACAATTAAAATCACGAGATCCAGGGAATCAACATAAAATGATCATTTAAGAAAAAAAGAAATTTAAAAGAAGAAACGACAGTGTTTTGCAATTGTTTGTAAAGGAACTGGCATGTCTTTTTCTTATATAAATAAATGCTTCTGTGCATATGCACTTATCTGAGAATCTTAATAGCTCAGTTGGTTGGCTAACGGCTAACTCAACTTTCTTCTTGTTAGCGAAGTTCGAATCCCTCACCACCCATTTCCCCAAAAAAACTTGAAACATATTTCAATTAACAAAAGCACAAATGAATCACACAAAGTGTGAAAAACGTGTACCTGAGATAATAAGGGAAGTCTTCAAAGGTGAGTTTGGTATGCTTGCCATCAACGACGAGGCGTCGAAGTTCCTGTTCGATTTGGTCAGGGGTTATGCCTTCCGCCGCGGCGCTGGTCCATTTATTAACGGCTTGTCCTGAAGCCAATCCAAGGCCAACTCCAACACCAACGCTCAATGCCGATAACAGTACGTGCTTCTGTTCCATATTTCACCAACACAAAGATCTCTTCTATTTTTTGTTTATCTCTCTCTATCTATCTATCTATAAATAAATACTTCAAAAAAGAAAGAAAGTAGAACAAGTTGATGGTATTTGTTTTATATAAATGTGTGTGTGTATGAAGAAGCAATAACGGGGAAAAAAAATGTGAAATGTAGGGGAGGAAAATGAGGGAGAGAGAAAAGTGGAAGGAGACGTTGGTGGATTCTTTGAAGACAAATAGGAGGAGTTACAAATAACAATAATAATAATGACAGGTAATAACAACTTGATCTATTGATTGATCCCACTGCGCGCGCTGTTTTTTGTTATGTTATCTTTGCACTCTCTCTCCCTCAATTTATAGACTTGGGAGAGGTGAATTCGGAGCCCCCATTGACCTTTTGACTCTATGTACCAACCTTTTTTCTTTTCTTTCCTTTCCTCCTCTTTTTTTTTTCTTTAAATTTGTTTATTTCTTGTTTTTGGACTGCTCTTACTTTTCTTAAGATGGCTCTTAATCCTCTACTTTTCGACTGTCTAGCACATGCTAGAAATAACTAATGGTAACTAAGGGTGTGTTCGTTACAAACGAAAATTCCTTTTTACGAAAATAAATAAAAAGAAAAAATTATTTTTTATTGTATTTGGCATGTAAGCAAATTAAAAATATTATCTAAAAGTATCTGTATATTATAATATGAACAAATACTATGAGAGTAAGGGTGCAGAGTATGCATGGGTGTGGGATAGTGGGATGGGCGCTACAGAGTAGGGTTGAAGAAGAGGTTGTGTGAGGGTGGGAGCACATAATCAATGTGAAATACTACTTGTAAAATTTGTTTTTGCTATTTTCAGTACAAAAGTCATTTTTCTCATTTTTAAATAACTTATTTTTTTTTAACCGACTGAACACACCTTAAATGTTAACTTGAAATATCATTGGCAATTCATCCCAGAGTGCGCAGGCTTAGAGAGGGAGTCAATAAAGGGCTATTCTGCAGTATATATTTTTAATTGCGATAAAGTGGTAATTAAAAGGGAAAACTACACATGTAGGCATACTTAAGGCCTTAATTAGTCAACATAGCCTAAGTTTGTATTAGTTACAAATCGTATCCAAATAGCAATACTTTGAAAAATCCTCTCCTCCCTCTCTCCTATTCTGCTCGCCTCTCTCCCTCTCTCTCGCTGCCTCTGCCTCCCTCTCTCTCACTACCTCTGCTCGCCTCTCTCTCCCTCTCCCTCTCTCTCATTACTCCTGCCAATAGCCCTGCTGGTGATTTCCACCTTCATTCACTCCAATTCACTCCTGCTTCTTTATCATGGGTTCTGAAGAGAAGGAGAATGATTCCTCCAAAGCAGCGAAACTGAAAATCACCGGCAAAGGGTTCCAAGAATTTCATGTCTCAGGCTATTTCAGCTTCTTCTAAGATTGCTGAATCCCCTAAAAAGAAAATCTTCGTGGAAAGGAACGACCCTGTTAGGACTTCAATCACCTTATCGGACGGTAAAGCTACATTCTTTTCTGCAACTTCTGAAGAGAAAGAGACGAAACTGAGTCAAATTCAGGGGTTTATTGAAGGAGGAAGAAGTGAAGGGACTGTGTTCTTGTATTCGTGGATACATTTGTTGCTTTATGTATTTTTTTATACTTTTATATTTGTTGATATGAATTGTACTTTGTATTTGTTGATACACGTTGATATAATTGTATTCATTAATACAAATTGTATCATCAAAATACAAAGGATACATCTGTATACAATTATATTCGTTGATACACTTGTATTTATTGATATAAATTGTATTCGATGATACAACTTGAACAATCCAAATACAAATGATACATTTGTATCAAACGGTACGTTTGTATTTGTATATCATCTGTATACAAATACAAATGATAAATTTGATACATTTGAAGGAGAGACAGAGATGTGAAAATACAAAATACAAGAAGAATACAATCAGTAATTAGCTACTGTATTTATATTTTATATCAAATACAGTAAATTGCATACGGTTGATACAACGGGTAGCCAGCAAAAAATGAATACAACGGCTACATATTGTAATTATTGAAAGTGTTGCTATGTTAGCCTATTTTCGCCTAAAGTTAGGCTATTTCTGAAAGTTGCCCTAATTAAAATATGTTATTTTCATTATGATCCCAAAATATGTATGGATGGAAAACGACTCAACTCTTGTGTGTTCATATTGTCAATATTTTGATCTAACTTTTTGCTTCTCAATGTTTCTTTTATTTAGTAGGAGTAAGTAATATTGATTTTTAACTTTTAAAATTATAATCCGCATGAAATTTCATAAATGAAGAGAGCTAGGTTTCGAGCTCTTCCCTTAATTAAAGATCTCAATTTTGAGTCTTAGGTATGAAAAAGAGAAATCAGTAGAGAGTGCTTCCCAAGTACGTTCTATGTCATACAAATTCAGATTAGTCGAACTTCAATACGAATACAAGACACGGATAAAAAAACAAAAAAAGAGAGCTAGGTTCAATCAAATTGTTTCTCCTAGCCTAGTATACGTAGTTGCTTCCAACCATTTTTTTTTTCTATTCGTGTTTAATGAAAGTAATCCTAGGGCCACCAAACTTCAACAAAAAATTCTTTATTTAACCTAACTAGCTATGAAAAATCATTTAGTGAAGTTTGGTGCTAGCTTACTAGAACTAGACCTTTTCATGCAAGTCAACTTATTACTTCAAAATATTGAGAGAGTTGAATATCATCGATTAAACTATATCGTACTACTAAAGATTTATTCAATTTCATATCAATTTTATATCAAACTATATCGATTTTATATCAATTTCAATTGTATGTCGAGTTACAAGTTTGAGCCGTGAAAATAGTCTCTTGCAGAAATGCAAAGTAAAACTGCGTACGATAAATTCTTGTGATTCAATCTTTCTCCGAACTCCACGCATAGCAGAAGTTTAATGCACTAAACTGTTTTTTTTAATGTTGGATTACTTCTAAAGACAAAAATTGTTAGCTAAGCATAATTAAAATCGATGAATAACAATTGAGATTGCTACATTTTACCAATCTAAATTTATCATTGATGGTTAGGAATTAACGTCAACGTATAGATAAGTAATTTTGTGACTACATTCGTTTAATTAATTAATTAAATTTTAAAGCCGTCATTACTTTACGTGGACGGTTCAAAAGCTTATTTGGGCACATGCATTGCTTCTTCTCATAACTTTATTCCTTTTCTTTTGGACCTTTCCACATAGGACGAAGACTTAATTAATTTGCATTCACGTTTATAAAAAAAAAAAAATTAAAAATGATCATGTACTACCTAGTATTTTTGGAGAGGGTATTTACATTTACATTTTATGAATTGTCTCTTTTTTAATCATTTTTTGAGTTGGGAGTCGGTTAGAAACAGTCTCACTGTAATTTCAAGATACGGGTAAAGATCGCATATACTCTAAGATTTTATCTATAAAATTTCACTGAATATTGCTATTGTTGGTGCTTTGCATATCTAACTATTAATTAGATGAATGTGGAATTAGAAATTGTTGAGTTGTAAATTTGTCGCTTATATAAACAAAATATAGCTAATTTTAGTGATTGTACTACCTTCTAATATTTCTAATTAGGATCAATGATTAATTATACGCATTAATAATTACTTAGTGGTCCAGACGTACATTTCCATTTGTAGTACATAGTGCAACTTGTGAGTGTCAATTATTGAAAAAAAATTAACATAGCCACGCTTGGCGCGGTAATAAAGAAAATAATAAATTTTAAAAATATAAAACATTAACTCTAAAAAATTTATATGATCGATTCTTAAATTTATTTTTTTAAAATTAAAAAGTATAAAGATCATTGTTGTCTACTAATTTATCATGCACTTGACTGATTTTCAAAATAAAACTGTAATTTGAATAACATCATATAATAAAATAATTAAATAAGAAGAAATTTAACTAATTTCGTTAAAATTATTGTAAAAAAAATAATTATCATTTATTTATTTATTTTTATTTTTCATTGGATGTCCAATATTCATATTGGTGCCTGATTAAATTCATATTCGTGACAGAACGTTTCACATTAAAGGATAAAGTGTTTTCTAACAAATCAAATTTCATATTCACGACTCGATCCCAAAATATGAAAAGATACTTATCACTCCGTCACAACTTTTATCAACGATTTTCATCTATTCTACAATTTATTAAAAAATGTTAAAGCCATTAAAAATTTTATTCTCAAAAAAATATGATGGTAGTATTAATATATTCCTTCTGAATGGTTGTCAAGTAAAGAAAAAAATTGAAAGTTGAATAAGAATTCTGAAAGTCAAAAAAATATAGTATGAAATTATTAATGAAAAAATTAACTCATTTAAATCAAATTAATTAATTACCTCATCCACCTTTAATATTCCACTTATGATAAAAGTTATTAATAATTTAATAATTGAGTAATTAAGTCTCCTTCTGTAACTCCTTCCCTAAATATTGTATTAATTAATTTTAGAATATGATTGTAAGTATTTAGTTTTAAATTTTATGTTTTAATAATTTTTTTACTTTAAAATCTAAAATAAGTTTAAAAGAAATAAAGAAATATAAATTAAAAAATACAAAATTGAGCCGTTTGCTCTAAATTCATAGAATCAAATTATATGAAACTTTTTATAATTAATGTCTTTAATTTATATTTTCTTTTTTTTACATACATGACCATAGAAAATTATTACTAAGAGAATTAATATGATTATATAAATTATTATTATTAAGAGGATTTTTTAATAAAAAGAAGAGGAAGGGATTGAAGTGTGATTAAGAAAATTAAAGAAGTGGCTTTTGAAATTTGTAACATAACTCAAAATAAACAAAAAAAAAAATCTCTCACAAAATCAAAAATTGAGAAAGTAGAAAGAGAGAAAAAATACCAAAAAAAAAATTAATAATGGAGATCTTTATTGGTTCTATCTTCTATTTTTTTATAAAGAGAATAATTTTTTTTCTGCTTTGAGTCCTAGTTCGTCATAACACCATAACAGTGTCACATCAAAAAGTCGATGTGATTTGATTTAATTGAGGTACGCACATAAGATGACTAATTAAGAAGTACAAATAATTTCTTCTGTTTCGTATTTTGGTCATCTGACCATCATCACGATCTGTATATATATTGGCTGATTTCATATTTCTTCTTAGAGAATATATATATATATATATAGTACTCCTAGTTGATGACTTCTCATTTTTCCATTTAATAAGATTAGTAGTTGTCGCGCCCTATTTTGAACTGGCCAAAATATGCTTGCAACATCCGGCTCTTTCTGCCTTTGTTTTGGAAAAGGGTTTAGAGTCGCCACCTAAATTTTAGGAAACTTAGGAAACCATTTTGTATGTAAAACTCTGTTTTTAGTCTGCGAAAACGTTTGAGATTCTGAGTAAGAGTTTTGGTTACTCGAAGGGAAGGTGTTAGGCACCCTTCAGAGCCTATCCGAAGATAGTCCTTAAACTCAGTTTTAGAAACATATTTGGGAAAATTATTTGTCCATTATTTGCAAAAAAGGGTGATAAAAACATATTTTTTTTTTAATTTAAGAAAAATTCCAAGTATATGACACATGCCACTACAATAGGCAAAAATATAAAATATGCTTATGGTAAAAAAAAAGATGAGACACATGTACGTACATGTCAAAATATATGAAAGTTTAATAGCAATAATTAAAGTATGTGAAACTTTATGATTTATAAGAAATATATATACTTAAAAGCTATGTAAAAAGATGAAGATATTATTTATAATAAATATGCATTTGTAAAGTAAAATATATGTAGTTCTTAAAGTTTGAGAAAGTTTATGACATGTTTATTAAAAAGGAAGTAAAGATGACGTATGTATATTTAAAATATAGGAAATCATGTGAAAAGTATATTATTTTAAAAGATTTGGATAAGTAAAAGTATGTAAGAAATATATTGGCAATAGAGAAAAAGATATAAGAGGAAACCATATTTGTTTTGTAAATATATTTCATGTAAAAGAACAATTTGAAAATTGAGTAGAGAAACGAGAATTATTTGTTTTCATGTAAGGGAGACTTTTATTCGTAAGGTAAAGAAAAAAAATGAACATGCATTGAATACGAAAGAAAATATTATGTACGTAAAATGTAATTGTGATAAAATAATATATGTATAATTTAAGTAGGAAGAAGAGTAAGTAAAATATAAATATATACCTTGTAGTAGATAACATATGACATATATACCTTGCATTTTTAGGCTTCGAAAATCTGAAAATCTCAAAATATATATATAGAGTAAAGCAAGATATTTGTAAAAAATATTGAGGTTAGAATAAGAGAATAAATGAATTATTAATAAGTATAAAGGGGGGGGCTTGCCTAAATTAGATAAAGCATTCTATAGTTTAAAGCCTAAGAATGACTAAATATTGTTTGAAAATAAATTGAATCGCTAATTAATATTTTTGATTCTTTTGAAAATCTACCGCGAGTTAATTGGAACAAGTTTTTCTCGAAACAAAACCTAAATTAGTTAATAAAAAATCTGCACTATTCACTATTTATCATTACTATTTTTGAAAGTGTTTAAACACTAATTTTAAAGTATTTTATGGGGAAACCCAAAAACATTTGCCTAATTTAAAAAAGGGGGGAGGAAATTCTCTTTCACAATTTCAAACTAAATACACCATTCAAACAAAATGGTAAGCCGAAGAATAAACGTTAATCGAAGTCACAAAAATGCCTACCCAAACAATACAAGGTTAGTCAAACAAATTCAAGTAATAAGAAAGCATATAGAAAATAAAGGACTAAGTATGTTAAGTTCCTTTGGAGGAACTAGTCTCCTAATGAGTGACTCCGAACACCGCGATAGTTCCTAATAGTTGTTCGACCCAAAACATATTTGGGCCGAGATTGAGTTTCAAATGAGAACTCCAACTCTCCGGGGTGTACATGAAACAAAGAAAGGTGATAAGGATTAGTAACTTGCATAACAAAGTTTACAAAAATATAGAAATATGCCAAACTTAATAATAAAGTGACAAAGAAAACAAACATGTTATTCGGTAAATACACAAGCATATATGAAAGACGACATGTAACCATATTTTGCTTCATTTTTAGCAAATGATCGAATTTATTTGACTAGAGCACAAACGAACTAACATGAGACGATATCCGAAAAGAACTTAGGCAAAACGAACATCTTCAAACACTAGTCGATTATTGGAAAACAAAGTACCCAACAAATAGCAATATAAAACCTTATCATTCTTTTTTTTTCATTCACTTTAATTAAATAAGTAGCTATGAACTAATCACATCAAAAAGTAAGGCGTTACGAACAAATTAACTCAAAAGTAAGGCAACACTTAGTGACGGGAGGATCAAAAAGGAACCAAACTACTACATTAGCTCATGATAAATTCCTTAAGCTAGTATTCCCGAAATTAATCCCGAATTAAAACCAAAGTAATGAAAATACGGGCAGCCCTCTTTTTCTAACAAATGCACACTAAATCTACCACTTTTTACTAGGATTAAGGTGTTTTGAAGAAAGGTTAGATTGCAAGCAAGACCACAATATTTTACAAACGCCGAAAAATAATCATAATATGTATACTCCTATCTTAAACAAACATTTTCGGGACAAAAAAAAATAAATGGCAAACCTATTGAAACTTTTACCTTAAGAATTTAAACTTCGAGAAACTCAAACATAGCATACATATACCTTTTCCGATTTAAACAAAATCAGCCCCTAGTTGTGATTAAAACAAGACGGGACGATTACATACTCTTACAATTCAATCCGTAAGGGAAAGCAAAAAGAAAACTCAACTTTTATGAAGAGTAAACATTGATCCTAATCTCTAGTTATGCAACAAAGGTAGCCATGTTCATTTGAAAACTTGGAGCCTCTTGAAATTTATTTCAAGTTGAATCAAGATTGCAAATAGTCTACAAAGCATACCATGGACTATAGATACAACCATATCACAAACTTGTTCAAATTGATTAGAAAATTCCTTAACAGTGGGTTTTCTAGCTTGTAAACAACATTTAAACTCAAGTTGTTACTTCCATATCTATGCCATGATATCAAGCAAACTAGTGAACTTTTAAACTCACATTGAAACCAAAAAAAAAAAAAATAGCTAAGTTAAATTAGAAGTGGAAAATTTCAATTAAGTAAGCTGCTGGCCTAAGATAAAAACCAACAGTTGATACAATATTCCAACATTCAAATGTAAGAACTACGAGAATTCTATGATGAACAGCCAATCATATTTGAAGTTTTAACCTTTTAGAACCTTTCGTGCTAAGTTAAAGGGCTGCTCGAACAAACAGAACATATTCAGGACATATTACCATGTTCAAAGTATCAACACTGCCGTCGCTATGAATTCCAACAGTTCACTGAATACATTTGAAGATCCCAACTTCCTCTAGTCCATTTTAAGCTAAACAAAGGTTGTGAATATTCTACAAAAAAACATACCATTGGCTATAGGTACAACCAAATGACTCAAGAATCAATTCACCTTAAGCTCGCACTCGCAACCAGATAAACAAACAGCCAACCGTTTACAACAATTAAATCAAGTCTTGAATTGTAAACACCTCACAATCACATAAGCTAAACCAAACGACTAGAAACTGATTTGTTTCACATCTTTTACGCCTAAAATCAACCAACTAACATCCCGAATAACTACATAGTAATCGATTAACAAAATCCAAGTGCAACGTAATTAAGACGGGATAGAATTTACCTTGTGTTGGGCAGCGATTGAGGCCGTTGAGTGTCGAGTTCCAAACTAGCGACTTCCAACTCCGACTTCGGTTATCCGAATAGCAAACGAGACAAACAGGAGCGAAACGAATAGTGAGTATGCAAATCGACAGTGAACCAAACAGAGAACAATTTTTGATAAGCTGTTTTTGTGATAATTTTTCTGTGTGTTCTTTTTTTTTTTTTTTTTTGGTGATTGTTTCCGTGTCTCTCTCTGTCTGTCCGTGTGTTTTTTCTTTTGTTTGAAACTCAAGGGTTCCTTTTATAGCCAAAGTTGAAGGCTCAAACGACTCTTTCCAAGAATTCAAAATTTGAATTCTTGGAAAGCCAAGTTGCAATGGAAATGATGAAAACCAGAGAAAAAGAAAGAGATGCCTACTTTTTCAGGCGAATTTGAAAGAGATGGTGACGGGTCGGCGGTGTGGAGCCCGGACGGTCAGGCAACGGCTGGGTTTCCTCTTTTCCGAGGTCTGCAACCGGCGGTGGCGACCTTTTCGAGGCTACAAAAAGCCTCCGAAAAGGGGAAGGGACAATGTGAGGTGATGGAGAGGGTGTGGTCGCCGTTTGCCCGCAAAATCCGGCGGGTCTTTGGGGTTTGGGCGGCGGGCAGCAAGTGGACGAAGTGGGGGTTTGGGGTGGGGTGTCGGCTGATTTTGGGATGGAGGGGTTTGTTTTGTCTGAGTGGAGTGAGAGAGTGGAGGAGAAAGAGAGAATTAGGGATGTGTTTAGTGGGGCATTTGGGCCGGGTTGGGGAGTATTGGGCTGGGTCAGCTGGATTGGGTAGTGGGTTAGGAGGTTTTGGGTAGAAAGAGGTATAAAATTGGCCCAAACATGTATAGGTAAATGAATTAGTTTGTAGAAAAAATGTAATTTTCCCTAATCGTTTTTCCATTTAATTAATTTAACGATGCTTCTTTTATCCTAATTAATTTTCAAATACGTATATAGTTGATTTAAACATAATTTTGGTACGCATAATCGTAATCCTCAATTGATAGAATAATATTTAGGAAATGTTATAGCGATACGACAAATCTCATTTAGAGTTTGAAATAAAAGTTACTATACCAATATTTTGTTAAAAAGAATGAATTATAAAATATTTTGGTGATTTTATAAGATACAATATTTTTTTTTTAGTAATTATTATTATAAAAAGTAAAGGAAATCATTTTAAAAATGATTATTGGTGCCAAAATTTTTACTAAAAAATATAGGAATAAGAAAATTATTTTGGAAAAATCCTCGGGATTAAGAAGCATATAAAAATTAATTATGGGAAAAAGGAGGGCCAAAATTGGGTGTCAACAACTTGCCCCTCTTCGAACAAAGATGATGAAAGAGTCTTTGGGCGAAGATGTTGACGTAAAGCCAATTTTGTCTCGACTGAAAAAAATCAAATTTTTGGAAAGGTCGTTCCTAGAAAGAGAAAGGTTATTGTCATTATGAATTCGACCAAACTCTGGTCTCTGAGTTGCCTACATATCTCGGGTTTCACGAGAATCAGGCCAATGTAGTTCAAAAAATTTTGAGAGGTCCTCAAAATTTTTGCCCCAGTGTTGGTTTTATGTCGACACTGGTATTTTTTGCGGTAAAGGGGAAGATGACTTTGGCACGAATGGAGTGGGTATGGCCATGATCGAAATTGAGCTGCCTACGTATCCCTAAGGAAATGGGAATTAGGGCAGTTGCAGTCCTGAATAGAGGATTATGGTAAATTTTGAGGCAGTCCTCAAAATTTCCCCAGTGTACGATTTATGGTTGACACTGGTCTCTTAGTTGAGCTTGGAAAGAGTTTTTTATGGAATTGACGATAGGTTATTTCCTAGATGACAATAATCTTTTCAAAATGGGTGCACTTTCACAGCCTCCCGATTATAAATGTGGTGCACAACACACCCATAAACGAGACTCTACTAGGTGCATCTCGCATCTTTATAAGATCACATCGAATTGCTGGATGGAGGTAGTCCCTTTAATATCCTCTAGTGGGAACTCTAGGAGATAAAGAAAGGGGTGTCGATGTTCGTGAGAGCAGGTGTACTCTGATTTAGAAATATGGACGACGGCTTGTAGGAATTGGAGTTGGAGTGCTAGTCTTGAAACTCTGGCTTGTGAGTTTGGTATTCCTCATCAAGCATTGCCTCAATCGCTGCTTAGAGGTAGTTCCACGTTGTAGTGTGTCATCCTGCAAAACAGGTAAAAGGGGTTACAAAGTACCTGTTGAGGCTCAAAACTGTAAATTAAAATTGTAATGTAAAGAGCAGAGTGTAGATATCCAAACGATTGTTGACGTCTCCATTTTGCGGAGTGGATGTACTGTAGGTGAAATAACCTTGGGAAGTAAAGCCTCCGGCTGGCGGGGCAACACTTAAAAAGCAAAGCCTCTCGACTGGCGGGGCAACACTTGTAAAGTAAAGCCTCTCGACTGGCGGGGCAACACTGTAAAGTAAAGCCTCTCGACTGGCGGGGCAATACTGTAAAATAAAGCCTCTCGACTGGCGGGGCAACACTGTAAAGTAAAGCCTCTCGACTGGCGGGGCAATACTGTAAAATAAAGCCTCTCGACTGGCGGGGCAACACTGTGAAGTAAAGCCTCTCGACTGGCGGGGCAATACTGTAAAATAAAGCCTCTCGACTGGCGGGGCAACACTTGTAAAGTAAAGCCTCTCGACTGGCGGGGCAACACTTGTAAAGTAAAGCCTCTCGACTGGCGGGGCAACACTTGTAAAGTAAAGCCTCTCGACTGGCGGGGCAATACTGTAAAAATAAAGCCTCTCGACTGGCGGGGCAACACTGTAAAGTAAAGCCTCTCGACTGGCGGGGCAACACTTGTAAAGTAAAGCCTCTCGACTGGCGGGGCAATACTGTAAAATAAAGCCTCTCGACTGGCGGGGCAACACTGTAAAGTAAAGCCTCTCGACTGGCGGGGCAATACTGTAAAATAAAGCCTCTCGACTGGCGGGGCAACACTGTGAAGTAAAGCCTCTCGACTGGCGGGGCAATACTGTAAAATAAAGTCTTCATTGGGTGAATCAGCCGTGACATCTCCATTTGGTGGAGCGATCTTTAATGCAAAATGAGGATGTTAATGGCATGCATGCTTATGATTGATGGAGTTATGATGATGCTTGCTATGATGCAGCCTCCGATTGGCGGAGTATGTTTTGCTTGCTAATATACATTTCTCTGATTTGGCAGAGCGTCGCTTGCTTGTTTACGTACAGGCTCCAATCGTCAGAGCGTCGTTTTGTTTGCTTATGTACAAACTCCAATCGGCGGAGCGTCGTTTTGTTTGCTTATATGCAAGCTCCAATCGACAGAGCATCGTTTTGTTTGCCTATGTACAAACTCCAATCGGCGGAGCGTCATTTTGTTTGCCTATGTACAAACTCCAATCGGCAGAGTTTGATGAAGTCAGTCCGCGTTCTCCGATCGGCGGAGTTATTTGACGCAGTTAGATGGCAATCTCCGATTGGCGGAGTTATTTGGAAAGAGATAAACTATCCTATTTTCCTATGAGAGCTCTCTATCTTCGATACTCGATCCGGATCTCGGACGTACCTGCAAAACATAAATGAAACCCTTTAAGAATTGGAAGAATTGGGACAAAATATTTTAAAGTAGAGTAGGGGAAGAATATTCGGCTTATGGTGTCGTGATAGCCAAAAGATTTCTCCAATCATGTCCCTGAACTTGACTTGACATAATCCTGGCGATTCCTGTTTCCCTGCGCTCAAAGAAAAATTCTTAGTTTTGGGAGGGGTGTTGATTTGTGTCGGCTTGCGGACCCTGGCCTTGCCACTAGACTTCTACAAAATCTCATCAGCCCCTCGTGATTTCCTATCCCAGAGACTCGGTATGGTGGATCCCTTCAAAACCTCCTTGGTTGCTCGCGACTTCCTATTTCGAAGGCTCGGTAGGTGGAAAGGCAGTAAAATATTTTGAAAAATATGTATATATATTTTTAGAAAATAAGTATATTTTGTGTATACTAGGCGCATATATATAGTGATTATTCATCGTTCCTTAGATTATGACATGTTCCGAAATCCAATCGAGTTTTCCCATTTGTTGAGGACGTCCAAATGTACTCTTCTCATGGCTCCGGCTTCTGGTGACGCTTTTCTATTTCTCTGTAGATGTTGTGATCACTCTGAAGGTATAAATAAGAGGGGGGGGGAGGTTTATCCTAAGGGTATGACCGAACCTTTTAGGTTGCCTACGTATCCCCGAATGGGAATCAGGTCTGTACGTAGTTCGGGGGTATCAAAGAAAGATGAAAAATATGTAATGCATTGACCGAGCCTGACTCAGGCTGCCTACGTATCCAAACGGAATCAGGTCAGAACGTAGTTCAAATACATTGGGAAAAATAAAGACATGTGATGCAATGACCGAGCCTGACTCAGGCTGCCTACGTATCCAAAATGGAATCAGGTCAGAACGTAGTTCAAATACATTAGGAAATGGAAAATATGAAGGGACCGAATCCGATGAGGATTGCCTACGTATCCCACCGAGGGAAGTCAGGTCAATCGTAGTTCCAAATACATAAAAGATGATGTTTTTGGTTTTTCTAAGGGAAACCGGACCCGATATGGGTTGCCTACGTATCCCGCCGTGGGAAGTCAGGCTAATACGTAGTTCTGTTTACATTAGAGAAAAATGCAAAAAGTACGAGGAAATAACAACTAGTCCCTCTGTCTTCAAATGTAGTACTTCTTGATAGCGTCTGAATTGATCGGCTTTGTGCTCACGACGCCGTCCATTTCTGCGAGGATTACTGCCCCGCCTGAGAGCACTCGGTGAACCATGTAAGGGCCTTGCCAGTTTGGCGCTACAGGCGGGCAAGAAGGATCAGTCGGCAGCTTGTGTGAGACGATATCGGTGCTTAATCCTGGCATGTCATCGTAGGACCGAGCAAACACATCAACATATTGCTTGATCAATTCAATCAATTCCCGCTTTCTTTCATCTTCCAAATGTATGCTGACTCGTACTTCTCTCACTATTTCTTTATTTCCCAAGTTGACAACCTCGGTTTCATCCATGTTGGGCCTTTTCTGGCTTTCAAGTTGTTCGATCTCCCGAGGTAGATTTTCAGGCATCATGCTTTCATCGTATTCTTCATAGTCCTGCTCATGACTCGTACTTTGCTCAATGGATTCGTTACATGTCATAACCGTTGTACGATGATTTTTACTAATATTAGCGCTGAAATGTATGAAAGGTAAGTGAAAATAAATAGTTATTTTAAACAATCGAAAGATAGATTTTAAGAAAAATGAAGACTTTTTATTAAAAAGCAATCTAGCTTTTCAGAAGAGGCAAGTAGCAAAAAGGGCTTAGGCATGATTCAAGCCTCAATTGATCATGCAAAAACATTTTGAAATAAAACTACATTTCCACACTACCAGGACTCCTGTCGAAACAGGGATGGGCTGATGGTCCAGTTCTGCAAGACTTCTCCAGGCTCGGCATCACGGATGGTCAGTTTCTTGATATCTTCCTCCAGTCCATCGTCGGTCATGGCCACGAATAGATTTCCTATTCCCTCAATGACGTCTTCATCAACTGCTTCATCTGGGATTAGGACTTGTCCTGGCACGAACGCTACTGCCCCAAACTTTGTACTGTGGACTCCTCCTGCAGCAGGCTTATATCCCAGCCCGGCGGTACCTTTCTGCTGTTTTAGCTGGATTGGTTCAATTATGCCGTCAGCCTTAGGTCTGAGCCCTGTCTTTGGTTGATACCCATATTTCAACATTTCTGACGCAACCATCTTCGCTGCTCTCGACATCTCCATCTTTACAGGCTCTATTTTCTCATCAATTCTTATAGCTTGCATGATCTCCAGAGCATGAAAAACGGCTCCATCCAGTTCTTCGGTGACTGGAACAGAATTCACGGAATAGATGGGGTGACTGAGCTCTCCGTGAATGGTAACTTCGGTGCGACCCCACTCGAACTTCACACACTGATGAAGCGTGGAGGGAACTGCTCTTGCCATATGGACCCATGGCCTTCCTAGTAACAAGTTGTAGTTGGACGACACATCCATCACTTGAAATAAGATGGGGAATTCAGCTGGACCTACTTGCAAAGTGAGATAGATTTCTCCAATGACGCTTCTCTGCGCGCCGTCAAAAGCTCTCACCTTCACACGACTTTCCCTTATCTCTCCCATATTCACACCTAAATCTCTCAATGTGGTGAAAGGACAGATGTTGCATCCAGAACCGCCGTCGATCAAAACTCTAGTTACGATCTTATCACAGCACTTGACCGCGATGTGAAGTGCTTTGTTGTGGCCAACACCTTCTGCTGGTAATTCATCATCATGGAAAGAGATTTTGTTCACTTCCACCATTTTTCCAATTGTTGCAGCCAATGTATCACTTGTAGTTTCTTTTGGTATGCTAACTCCGCTCAAAACTTGTACCAAAGCGTTCCTATGGGCTTCAGAACTCATTAGCAAGGACATAATGGAAATATGGGCTGGTGTCTTCATTAGTTGTTCCTCGATTGAGTAATCTTTAGACTGCATCTTCTTCCAAAATTCTGTGGCTTCTGCATCAGTAACATTCTTCTTTGGATTTTGTTCTTTCCCGGGAACCCCTCGATTCAGATCCTCCGGGATATAACACCTTCCCGACCTGGTCATTCCGTGAGCCACAGCAGCGTCTATCATTTTGCCTTTGGCTCCCGTCCAATAGTCCCACGGGACTGCTTTAGTGTCATAGTCGGGTTTTCCAGTAGCTATAGTGGTTACCACAACCCTCGGCAGGTAGGTTTGAATAGTCAACGGTTCTCTCAACTGCACTGTGATAAAAGGTTGCGCTGGAGATGTGGCGGCAACTTCTTCTGTGCCCCAGATAGGTACGATATTCCCTTCCAGGTCATACTCTTCTTCTAGGGTAATCATGTTGACTCCTCGATTCTCATGATCTGGTAGAGGATTGTTGTTCACATTTGGAGGAGTATCGGTGCATTTGATTACTCCCTTCCTGATAAGAGACTCGATCTGGTTCTTCAACCCAAAACACTCCTCCGTGTCATGTCCTTGGATTCCCGAGTGGTATGCACATCGCTTATTTCCATTGAAGCCTCGTGGTATCGGATCAGGGATTCTTCCCTCAATCGGCTGCAACAAACCTGCTACCCTCAACCTTTCAAACAATTGAGCCAAAGGCTCGGCAATAGGAGTGTAGGTGCGGGTATTTCTGGCTTCAAGATTAGGACGTGGTCTTGGTGCATATGTTGGTCTATTTTGGTGAACCGGAGCTTGGACAGGGGCATACGGCTTTGGTGGATTTTGGTATGCTGGCGCTCGAGGTGGGTTATACTGTGGCTGGGTACTATATACTGGAACATGTGCGAGAATTTGGGAGTTGTTAGGGTATCGGTGGGATGGTCCTCCGTGCTGGTAGTAAGGTGTGACGGCTGAGACGTCTTCCTTCTTCTTCTTGATACTACCAATGGAACCCGACTGTATGGCCTTGCTTGCGGCTTGCAGTGCGACCATAGACTGAATTTTTCCGGACTTAATACCTTCCTCAATAAAGTCTCCCATCTTGACCAAGTCAGCGAACTTCTGGCCCATCATTGACATCATCTTGTCGAAGTAGACGCCTTCCTGAGCTCGGATAAAGTACTTAGAGAGTTCATTTTCGTCAAGTGGGGGCTGGATCCGAGCAGCCTCAGTCCTCCATCTCCATGAATATTCTTGAAATGATTCAGATGGCTTCTTTTGTATGTTAGCAAGTGAGAATCTGTCCGGAGTGATTTCGGTATTAAACCTGAAGCGACTCATGAAATCTTCGGCCATTTCTTGCCAATCACGCCATTTGCGGGGGTCTTGGCGAGTGTACCAAGTCAGAGCTTCTCCCGACAGACTTCGAATGAACAGTTTCATCCTCAATTTCTCGTTCCTTCCTACGCCGACCAGCTTGTCGCAATAGGCTCTTAGGTGTGCGTGGGGATCGCCCTTCCCATCGAATACATCAAATTTTGGTGGTTTGTACCCGACCGGCATATCGATGTCTGGGTGGATGCATAGGTCATCATAGTCCAGACTTTCGGTTCCCCTGGTGACTTGCATGCTTTTAAAAGCCCTTTTCAAGCTTTCAAGTTGAGCCGCTATCGACCTATCTTCATTTGACCGGACATCCCTCTCCAATCCTACGTACTGATCGACCTCATACGGTACTTTGGCAGCCGTGGATGTTGCGAAAGTAGGGGCTTCAGTAGCATATACCGGTGGAACAGGCATTTCACAAGTGACATGTGCCTCCGGTATGTGCTGCATTGTTGGGTGAATTGGAACAGTGAAGTTCTGCGTAGGCGAGGAAAGATTAGGTGCAGCCCTAGCAGCGGGCGGACGAGCAAGTAGATCTTGAGCATAAGTGGGAACAGGTGGTGTTTGCTTAGGCGCGTTTGTTAAGTCGGCGGGAGTGACCGGCCGCAACTCGGCACTTGGAAATTGGAATTGAGCGGGGAAGGTAGCAGCTGTAAGCTTAGTCAAATCCCGCACTTGGCGTAGTTCTTCTTTCAAGATCTCAATCTCTTGTGCCATGTTGGCCATTTGTTCGTCGTTTTGAGTGTCCATCGGTTTTCGAGAACTTTCGGCGCCATCTACTGGTACCATCGAGGCGTTGTTAGATTCTTCGCTCATTTTTCCTTTAGATCGGAGATTGTATTGTGATTCCGCCAGTTTGCAAATCGACACAAATCAACCTTCTTGGGGGTTTGATAATAAACATAAAGAAAAGAAAAGAAAGAAAAAGGAAACTATGTTAGTTTGGGAAATGTTGGAATATAAAACAAATATATACGCCAAGTTGGCGATATCCACACAAAATGCGTCCTAATATGGAGCCTCGTTTTGCCAGAGGTAGGCCTACGCTGCATACAATTTTGATAATAAATGATCCATTTTGAACACATTTAGGATTTGAGATAAACATGACTTTTCATTAAGCAAAATGTGGCTTTGAAAGTTTACAATAGATAGGCTGATGGGAGCCTGAAAATGAAAGACATGGGATGGCCACTAGGGCGTACAAAGGGATGGGCCATGAGGCACCTTTAGGGAATATGAAAGGGTACAATGGGAAAGGATAACCTAGGGCCACGTAGGACCGTCATCACTATCATCATATATGTCCAAATAAGGCCCTGGGTGGTATTCTCCGAGATCCCATTCTCTCAACTGCCATTCCTGATAATCCGGATCATCTTCTTCCAGGAACACTAAAGATCTATACTCAGATTGATCTTCAAGTTCTTCCTCTAGATTTTCTCTTATATCATTTTGACTGTCCGAGGTTATCTCATCTTTAACTGAGCCCGGAATAATCTGTTCACGCATGAAGGCGGTGAGATACATGTGAGGTATTATTTCCCTGGAGACTTGAGTCACCATGTCGTAGTCGATAAAACCAGGGATCCTTTCCCAGCTTGGTCGCATTATGGGACCTCCCTCTACCTTCCACGCATAATATTCCAAGGTGCACCAATTTGTTTGTCCGATATCTGCGGATATTATATTCATCCATGATTCCTGCAGTCTTCTAATCCTGGCCGAAGGTATTTCTCTTCCGTAAGCGACCTCCGCAGGTTCTATGTGAGACCACAAAGGAACCTCCTGATTGATGCCAAATTGGCGCAGAACTCTAAGTGGAGAGTATGGTTGGATCCCTTCTAACCCGATCAACTCAATAAAATAGCTGGTATATCTCCTCAATAATGCTCTTCCAGTGATCCAAGGGAGCTTCCATTGGATGGCATCTCCTGTGAGATGCGTTAGGTAGGCCCGCCATCCTTCTCGTCCTGTCGGTGCATTCCAAAATTTTAACCTACGCTCGTGGCTTTGCATCTTATCGCAGACTCCTTCCAAGTTATCGTTGGCTTGTTCTTTTTGGAAGAAATGCTCTACGGCCCAAATTTGTAGTAGCAAATTGCATCCGCCAAAGCAATCATATCCTCTTGAGCAGGAGGACAAAGCTCTGAATAATTCTGCCAAAAGCATTGGTACTAATGTTAACCTTTTGGAGCTATTGAACAAGGCAAGGACTACTGGCATCAAATTTATATTGATGCGGCCTATCTTCTTAGGAAAGACCATGATCCCTAAGAAAGCGAGTGCAAAAGCCACAGGTCGGATTCTTTCCCATTTTGCTCTGCTACAAGCAAATTCCTGTCGATAACCATCATAGCTTTCTTGATGTCCAAACCTCTGAAAGAGATAGTTCAAACCTACACATCTATTTTCTACATTCCTAAGGGCCGGGCAGACTTTTAGACCCAAAGCGTGTAGAAACTTTCTTCCAGACATGGTTGAGGGCAATACTGGTTCTCTTCCTTCGAGCGCCAGATCTGTTAGGCTACTGACCTCTTCCAAGGTAGGCGTGATTTCAAAGTCAGAGAACTGAAATGTCGCGGTGGTTGGGTTCCAAAATTCAATCAGCGACTTTGTTAGCATCTCATTGGCTTGGATATCCAACAGCTCAGTGAGAGATCCCAGGTGTTTGGAAATCTCGTGTCCATATAGAGTCCTGATGTTGTTCCACCAGCGTTGTAGGTTATGGGGAGCTGAGAAAATCATTTGGATGTTGGGTAAGTTTTGGTTGATATTCATCTGAAAGAAAAGGTAAAGGGTATAATAAGTTTGTTTATCCCAAATCCATTATGTGTTTTAGTTTGTATCCTTTACATCAATCACACACAAAGTATATGTCGTTGGGTTTTATGAAAAAACCGTTGACAATAAGGGTGGTTCCCTAAATGCAGTGTCAATCCCCGGGATCGTCCTGCCTAAGGCTATGCAACATGACTTATTTCTAGAATAAGAGTATTTTCCTAGATTTAAGAGTGGACTGAATAACTGCGAGACGGCACACTAACCTAAATGCACCGACCCTGAAACTAAGGAATCCAAAAGAAGGTTTGGGAGGGCATAAAACCCTCCGCGTGTACCACAGTGTGTGAAATGTGTACGGCCAAAGACTCGATAGAAGAATGCAAGTGAGAAAGCAGTAACAAGTAGTGTTTATCAAACAAATAAGGAACACAAGTTTGGATTTGACTTGCGTCCTTTCAAACAAATATAAACATAAATAAAGCAAATAATGTACTGCAAATAAACAAATACCCAAATAATATTCATAAACTAAGCATGCTAAGGTAAAAACATAAGTTATCCCCAGCAGAGTCGCCATGCTGTCGCGCCCTATTTTCGGACTGGCCAAAATATGCTTGCAACATCCGGCTCTTTCTGCCTTTGTTTTGGAAAAGGGTTTAGAGTCGCCACCTAAATTTTAGGAAACTTAGGAAACCATTTTGTATGTAAAACTCTGTTTTTAGTCTGCGAAACGTTTGAGATTCTGAGTAAGTGTTTTGGTTACTCGAAGGGAAGGTGTTAGGCACCCTTCAGAGCCTATCCGAAGATAGTCCTTAAACTCAGTTTAGAAAAAATATTTGGAAAAGTTATTTGCTCATTATTTGCTAAAAAGGTGATAAAAACATGTTTTATTAATTTAAAGAAAACTCAAAGTATATGACATATGCTACTACAATAGGCAAAAAATATAAAATATGCTTATGGTAAAAGATGAAACATATGTACGTACATGCCAAAATATATGAAAGTTTAATAGCAATAATTAAAGTATGTGAAACTTTATGATTTATAAGAAATATATATACTTAAAAGCTATGTAAAAAGATGAAGATATTATTTATAATAAATATGCCTTTGTAAAGTAAAATATATGTAGTTCTTAAAGTTTGAGAAAGTTTATGACATGTTTATTAAAAAGGAAGTAAAGATGACGTATGTATATTTAAAATATAGGAAATCATGTGAAAAGTATATTATTTTAAAAGATTTGGATAAGTAAAAGTATGTAAGAAATATATTGGCAATAGAGAAAAAGATATAAGAGGAAACCATATTTGTTTTGTAAATATATTTCATGTAAAAGAACAATTTGAAAATTGAGTAGAGAACGAGAATTATTTGTTTTCATGTAAGGGAGACTTTTATTCGTAAGGTAAAAAAAAAATGAACATGCATTGAATACGAAAGAAAATATTATGTACGTAAAATGTAATTGTGATAAAATAATATATGTATAATTTAAGTAGGAAGAAGAGTAAGTAAAATATAAATATATACCTTGTAGTAGATAACATATGACATATATACCTTGCATTTTTAGGCTTCGAAAATCTGAAAAATCTCAAAATATATATATAGAGTAAAGCAAGATATTTGTAAAATATTGGTGTTAGAATAAGAGAATACATAAATTACTAATAAATATAAAGGAGGCTTGCCTAAATTAGATAAAGCATTTTATAATTTAAAGCCTAAGAATGACTAACTATTGGTGTGAAATAAATTGAATCGCTAATTAATGTTTTTGAAAATCTACCGCGAGTTATTTGGAACAAAGTCCTTCTTGAAACAAAGCCTAAGTTAGTTAATAAAAAATCTGCACTATTCACCATTTATCACTACTATTTTTGAAAGTGTTTAAACACTAATTTTAAAGGATTTAAAAGGGAAATTAGAAATATTTGCCTAGGCTAAAGGAATGAAGGAAAACTCTTTCAAAATTTCAAACTAAATATCCTAATCAAACCAAATGGTAAGCCGAAGGATAAATGTTAATCGAAGTCACAAAGAAAAACACATATCCAAATAATACAAGGTTAGTTAAACAAATTCAAATAATAAGAAAAACATATAGAAAATAAAGGGCTAAGTATATTAAGTTCCTTTGGAGGAATTAATCTCCTAGTGAGTGACTCCGAAACACCGCGATGGTTCCTAATAGTTGTTCGACCCAAAACATATTTGGGCCGAGATTGAGTTTCAAATGAGAACTCCAACTCTCCGGGGTGTACATGAAACAAAGAAAGGTGATAAGGATTAATAACTTGCATAACAAAGTTTACAAAAATATAGAAATATGCCAAACTTAACAATAAAGTGATAAAGAAAACAAACATGCTATTTGGTAAATACACAAGAATATATGAAAGACGACATGTAACCATATTTGCTTCATTTTTTAGCAAATGATCGAATTTATTTGACTAGAGCATAAACGAACTAACATGAGATGATTATCCGAAAAGAACTTAGGCAAAACGAATATTTTCAACACTAGTCGATTATTGGAAAACAAAGTACACAACAAGTAGCAATATTAAAACTTTATTATTATTTATTTCAAGTAAAGAAAGTAGTTATGAAACAAATCACTTCAAAAAGATAACACTAATAACCGGGAGATTAAAGGAGAACCAAACTACTACGTTGGCTTATAATGAGTTCCTTAAGCTAGTATTCCCGAAATTGATCCCGAGTTAAAACCAAAATAATGAAAATACGGGCAGCCCTCTTCTTCTAACAAATGCACACTAAATCAACCACTTTTTACTAGGATTAAGGTGTTTAAAGAAAAGTTAGAGACCACAATATTAACAAAACGCTAAAAAACATATATAATCATAATATGTACATTCCTATCCTAAACATCATTTCCGGGACTAATGAAACGACTAAACTTATTGCAAACTTTTCTATCTTAAGAAATTGAACTACAAGAAATGCAAGCATAACAACATATACTTTTCGGGTTTACACGAAATCAACCAACCAACCAAAATGAAGACAAACAAATTAATGAATTAGTCCGCCAACTTCACTATGACATAAGTTTAAATGAAGAAAGCGAGAGTCACTACTCATTAATTTCACCTTTGCAAACTAAGTGGCACTCTTGATGCTTAGGCAAATGTATGTCAGCAAAACACATAAGAAAAACATTCAAACCAACTATGGCTACTGCAATAGTAAAGTTCCATGCTTGTTCAATCATATATAAGGTTCAAAGTCACCACTTCCGCACCCACACCTTGAAACAAATAGCACAAAAGGTCTACAAACAAACGGTTAACCATGTTGAGGGCTTGAAACTCGTAGTCTTATCATCCTAATCTAAAGTTTTAAGACTTTAAATCCTTTTTACGCTAAACGAAGGCTGCCAACACCTTGCGGGAACGAAAAATTATAAGAGACGAACTAAACAATTATTATAGTCATCAAGTGATCACAACAATATCCTTAAACATTCAGCGGTATAAACCCGGAAAAACTCAAAGCCTCTTGAGGTTCATTTCAAGCTAATTCAAGGTTATAAATAATCTTTCAATACACCATCAACCTTAAATACAAACCAACATCCCGACAACTACATTACTTCAAGTCTTGCTCGATAATTCGTACCAAACAGCCAACCATTTACAACAATTAAACCAAACCTTGAATTGTAAACACTTCACAATCACATAAGCTAAACCAAACGGCCAGAAACTGATTTTGTTTCACATTTTTAATGCCTAAAATCAACCAAACAAGAACAACCAAACCCGCACGAATCAATGGATCACAAAACTAAACATAAAGTAATTAGACGGGATAGGATTTACCTTGTGTTGGGCAGCGATTGAGGCCGTCAAGTGTTGAGTTCCAAACTAGCGAATTCCGACTCCGGTTTTCCGAGTAGAGCGAACGAAACAGAGGGAGCGAAACGAGTAGTGAGTAAAAGCAAATTGATAGTGAACAATGGGAGAACAATTGTTGTGAGCTGTTTTTTTGATAATTTTTTCTGATCTTTGTCTGAAAAAAAAATCCGCCCGTCTGTCTGTGTGTGTCTGTTCGTCCGTTTCTGTGTGTGTGTGTTCTTCCTTTTATAGCCGAAATTCTAAGGCTCCAACGGTTTCTTTCCAAGAATTCAAAATTTGAATTCTTGGAAAGCCAAGTTGCAAAAGAAATGATGAAAATCAGAAAAAAAAGAAGATGAGATGCCTACTTTTTCAGACGGATTTGAAAGAGATGGTGACGGGTCGGCGGTGTGGAGCAGACGGTCGGCTGGGTTTCCTCTTTTCCGAGGTCTGCCACCGGCGGTGACGACCTTTTCGAGGCTACAAAAAGCCTCCGAAAAGGGGAGGGGACGCTGTGAGGTGACGGGAGAGGGTGTGGTCGCCGTTTGCCCGCAAAATCCGGCGGGTCTTTGGGGTTTGGGCGGCGTTGAGGTGAGGTTTTTTTGGGGGTGGGGGTGGTCTGTCGGCAGTTGGGGTTGAGGGTGGACGAAGTGGGGGTTTGGGGGGGCTGTTTGGTTTGGCTGTTGATGGAGTGAGAGAGTGGAGAGTGAAGTAATTAGGGGTGGGTTTAGTGGTGAGGTTGGGCCGGGTCAGGGGTTGGTTTGGGCTAGGAGGAATTGGGTAATGGGCTAGGGAGTTTTGGGTAGAAAGAGGTATAAAATTGGCCCAAACATGTATAGGTAAATGAATTAGTTTGTAGAAAAAAAAAGTAATTTTCCCTAATCGTTTTTCCATTTAATTAATTTAACGATGCTTTCTTTCATCCCGATTAATTTCACATACTTATATAGTTGACTTAAACATAATTTTGGTACGCATAATCGTAGTCCTCAATTGATAGAACAATATTTAGGAAATGTTATAGCGATACGACAAATCTCATTTAGAGTTTGAAATAAAAGTTACTATACCAATATCTTGTTAAAAAGAATGAATTATAAAATATTTTGGTGATTTTATAAGATACAATATTTTTAGTAATTGTTATTATAAAAAGTAAAGGAAATCATTTTAAAAATGATTATTGGTGCCAAAATTTTTACTAAAGAATATAGGAATAAGAAAATTATTTTGAAAAAGTCCTCGGGATTAAGAAGCATATAAAAATTAATTATGGGAAAAAAGAGGGTTAAAATTGGGTGTCAACAGGTTGCCTCCTAAGTAGCGCTTGATTTAACATCGCAGCACAACACAAGTGTTTTGGCTACTCAAACTTCACCAAAATACTCGCAAGTCTTTACTACTACAACTAACACAAAGTAGATTACAACATCATGGGTTTCCTCCCATGCAGCGCCTCATTTAACGTCGCGGCATGACGCATGCTACTTGACTACTCAGACTTCATCAAGCTCCTTGGTTGGGGTGAACTCATCTATGCTCCATGCTTCAATTCTCCTGATCTCCTCTGATGTGCCGAAATAAGCTTTTATCCTCTGCTCGTTTGCTTTGAACCTCTTCCCCTCTTGGTTTTCAAGTTCAACAGCTCCATAGGGAAAAACTTGCACCACCTTGAAGGGTCCAATCCACTTGGACTTCAACTTGCCAGGAAACAAGCAAAGTCTGGAGTTGAACAGCATGACCAAGTCACCCGGCTAAAAATCCCTCTTTTCTATCCTCTTATCATGGTACAGTTTCATCCTCTCTTTGTACAGTGCTGAACTCTCGTATGCTCTGAGGCGGAATTCATCTAATTCGTTCAACTGCCCTAACCTCTGAGACGATGTTGCACCCCAATCCAAGTTCAGTTTCTTCAAAGCCCACATGGCCTTGTGCTCTATTTCAACCGAAAGATGACAAGCTTTACCAAACACAAGCTGATATGGAGATATACCTATTGGGGTCTTATACACAGTCCGGTACGCCCACAATGCATCCTCAAGCTTCCGTGACTAATCCTTTCTATTTGCATTAACAGTCTTGGACAGGATTGACTTGATTTATCTGTTGGAGACCTCTACTTGCCCACTCGTCTGGGGATGATAAGGGGTTGCAACTCTGTGTTTCACTCCATATTTCTCAAGCAAACCACAAAACAACTTATTGCAAAAGTGAGAGCCTCAATCGCTAATAATGGCCCTTGGTGTGCCGAATCTGGAGAAGATGTTCTTTTTCAAGAATGCAGTGATACATTTACCTTCATTGCATGGGAACGCAATAGTCTCCACCCACTTAGACACATAGTCAACATCTACTAATATATAACGATTCCCATCAGACAGCACGAACGGACCCATGAAGTCAATACCCCAAACATCGAACAGCTCAATCACAAGGATGGGATTCATAGGCAGCTCTTGCCTCCTTGATATACCACCTTCCCTGTGACATCTGTTGCAAGCTTTAGCAAACTCATGGGCGTCTTTATGGATAGTCGGCCAATAATAGATGCATTGCAAAATCTTATGTGCCGTCTGAATACCACTATGATGACCCCCAACAGGGGATGCATGGCATGCTTCCAGAATCTCAACCATCTCAGCTTCAGGCACACATCTCCGAATTATAGAGTCGGCACAAACACGGAACAAAAAGGGCTCTTCCCAAAAGTACTTCTTCACATCAGACATGAACTTTCTCCTTTGATGAACGGACATATCATCAGGCACTAAGTCACTTGCCAAGTAGTTGGCAATATCTGCGAACCATGGGATCAAGTCCTGAGAAGCAGCTAATACCTGTTCGTCAGGAAACCAATCGTCAATCTCGAGCTCATCAGTCAACTTCACCATAGCTTCTTCTTCCAACCTAGACAAATGATTTTCCACCTGATTTTTTGTACCCTTGCGGTCTTTAACCTCGAAGTCAAACTCTTGTAGCAGCAACACCCATCTTATCAACTTTGGTTTTGCTTCCTTCTTCTCCGTGAGATAACGAAGAACCGAATGGTCAGTATGCACCACCACCTTGGTGCCAAGCAAATAAGATATGAATTTCTTGAAGGCAAAGACCACAGCAAGGAGCTCCTATTAAGTCACTGCATAATTCTTCTCAGCTGGGTTAAGTGCCTTGCTAGCGTAGTAAATAGGATGATGAATCTTCTCGCGCCTTTGGACTAGGACTGTTCCTACCACCACCCCACTAGCATCACACATAACCTCAAACGGTTGCGACCAATCAGGAGGAATAATGATAGGAGCTATAACCAACTTCTCTTAAACGCACTCGAATGTCTTGAGACAAGCATCATCAAACACAAATTTTACCTATTTCTCCAACAGCTTGCACAATGGATTTGCAATCTTGGAGAAGTCCTTGATAAATCGCCGATAAAACCCTGCATGACCCAAGAAACTCCGGATACCTTTCACAAAAATTGGTGGGGGCAATTTTTCAATCATCTCAATCTTTGCTCTATCAACTTCTATGCCTTTCTTCAAAATTCAGTGACCAAGCACAATGCCCTCTTTGACCATGAAGTGACACTTCTCCCAATTCAGCACTAGGTTACACTCCTCGCACCTTTTCAACACGCAGCCCAGATGATTTAGACAATCTTCGAACGACTCACCTACTACCGAAAAGTCATCCATGAATACCTCAATCGTGTCCTCCACTATATCTGAAAAGATAGATATCATGCAACGCCTGAAAGGTTGTTGGTGCATTGCAAATACCAAATGGCATCCTCTTAAAGGCGAACATCTCATATGGGTATGTGAATGTGATTTTCTCTTGGTCTTCGAGGGAAATAGAGATCTGATTATACACCAAATAACCATCAAGAAAATAGTACCAACCTTACCTGCAAGACAACCTAGCATTTGATCCATGAATGGCATTGGAAAATGGTCCTTCTCAGTCCATGCATTCAACTTTCTATAATCCATGCATATGCGTCAGCCTGTCACTGGCCTCATCGAAATCAGCTCATTTTTAGCATTAGGAACCACAGTAATCCCTCCTTTCTTTGGTACGCAATGAATCGGACTCACCCACTTGCTGTCAGAAATCGGGTAAACCACACCTGCATCCAGCCACTTTATGATCTCCTTCTTGACGACTTCTTGCATAGGCTGATTTAACCTACGCTATGGCTCAAGCTGGATTTTGTGAGTTAGATTCCAGGTGGAATCCCAATAATGTCTACAATGGTCCACCCAATAGCTCTCCTAAACTTTCTCAATACTGCAACCAGAGCCTCAACCTGTGCTTCACCCAAATCTGCAGCAATGATTATCAGCAAAGTCTCATTATCTCCCAAAAATACATACCGAAGATGAGCTGGCAATGCTTTGAGCTCCAAGACTGGCGGCTCCTCAATAAATGGACGAGTCGATGGTGTCGTCCTATTCTTCAAATCTAAATCCAGCTTCTTTGGTGCATAAGTGTAAGATCCCAAACCTGTAAGTATTGCAACCATCTCGTCATATTCATCAATGTCGTCACCCTTAAAATTCATGATGACTGCTGCAAGGGCTTCTACACCAAGTTGCTCCTCAACAGGTACGATCAGTTGGCTCTCATCAACTACATCAATCACTGACACCACTCAGATATCATCATGGTGCTTCACCGACTTACACATATTGAAGGTCACATCTTCATCATTTAGCCTGAATTTCATCTGACTCACTTCCAAGTCAACCAAAGCATGCCCAGTAGCCAAGAATGGTCGTCCCAAGATAATGGACACCTAAAAGTCAACCTCGCAATCTAGGATAACAAAATATGCGGGAAAGATGAAAGTGTCAACCTTTACCAACACGTCGTACAGAGTTCCCACAAGCCTCTTCACCGTCTAGTCAGCCATAAGTAGCTGCATTGTAGTCGGAGAGGGGGCTCCCAAGCCCAACTAATTGTAGACCGCAAGCGGCATCAAATTTATACTAGCACCCAGATCACACAAAGCTTTGGCAAAATAGAATGCTCCAATAGTGCACGGGATGGTGAAGGCTCCAGGATCTTCCTTCTTCTGTACCATAGAACGGGATGCTATTGCACTGCAGTGGTGCAAATTATTTTATGGCTCAAAACTGACCATTCTCTTCCTCGTCACCAGATCCTTCATAAATTTTGCATAACCAGGCATCTGTTCCAATGCTTTGACCAAAGGAATATTGACTGACAACTGCTTCAGCATAGAGATGAACTTGTGAAATTTGCCATCCTCGATCATTTTCTTCAACCTCTGGGGGTAAGAAGGAGGAGGTAGTGTCATGGGTTTCAGGATTAGTTCAAATTTTTTGCTCTTCTCCTTCTTTTCAGAAGGCTATTTTTCAGACGACCTTTCACCACTATATTTATCCTCAGACTTGGCTACGATTTCAGCATTATCCTTTTCAGCTTTAGCTGGCTCATCAACAACAATAGGCACAGGAGGATCATTTTTTGGATTCTGAACCGTGTCACTTGGGAGGGTACCTTTTTGGCGTGGATTCTTGTTGGTTGACAACTGATGCATCTGTGCCTCAAGTTATTTGTTGGAGACAGCGTGGGACTCTACTTTCTGATTAATACTTGAGAGCTCAGCTTTTATCTCATTCATACTGCAATCCATGGAGTCAACCTTTTAGAACACTTTATTGATCAGCTCTCTCATAGTGGGTTGTCCAGCCCACTCTTCGCGAGTTGCAGGCGGAATGTAGAGATTACTTCTTTCATTCTTGTACCCATCCTTCTTCTGCCAGTCACCATATGCTCTATCTCTATAACCGAACCGATTGTAGTAGTCATCCTTATCTCTGTTTCGACCTTAATTTCCTTGGCCAGAGGCCCGGAAACATGCCCCTTGATCATTCAGATAACCAATTTCTTCTCCAGATGAGTACCCTTCTGACCTTGGTGCTTTGTCTTGAGAACCTACCGCTTTAACTTTTTCTACTTCTTCAGCTAGAAAATTCTTTAAAAGTAACCCAAGTGTCGTGTTCATCTCAGCCTGTGTCTGCTTAATGTCTTCTATCTCATTACGATCCACAGACCTACCAACTGCATAGGTACCTACTGACATTTCCGCATCTCTTGTATGCCATGCTCGATTTGTCTTTGCAACCTTATCCAGACTCTCTGCAGCGTCAGGGTATGTGTTTTCCATGAATGCACCTCTAGTCATGGTATCATCTACAGCTTTAGTATTTGCATTCAAGGCCTTATAGAATATCTCCATCAGGTTCTTTAGAGGGATTCTGTGTCTCAGAACTTGCTTCATTTTCTTTTTGAACCTCAGCCACGCCTCATATAGAGCTTCTGTAGGTAGCTGCCTGAAATTATATATCTCCTGCTTTAGCTATAACATCCTTGATGAAGGAAAGAACCGCTCCAAAAACTGAGTCTTCAGCTCATACCACGAGTATATGGAACTATCAGGCAGTTCTGAGAGCTATGCAGACACCTCATCAATCAATGAAAATGGGAATAGCCTCAGTCTGATAGCCTTTTGACCCACTCCTGGCATGTTATACAATTTGCTGACGCTCACAAAGTTATTCACATGTAGAATTGCATCTTCAGTGGGCTTTCCTGAATAGAGTCCTTTCATGGTCAACAGTTGAATCATGGCGCTAGTAATTTCAAACTTTATCCCATCATCCAATGGTGGTAGCACTATGGGCCCAGTGGAGCCATATTCCTCATCATCATAATCATCTACATCATAATACAGAGGAGCCTTCCTTTGCTGCTGCATTTGTCGACCCCTATTATATGGAGCGCGGCGAGGTACTGCCTTGTCCTGGACCGTTTGCTGCCTTCCATGTCTTGCTCGCTCAGCTGCAGCATTTTGAGCTGCAAGATCTTGTGCAATTTTCTCATCTTCGGCAGCAAGGGCATCTTCACCTTCCTTCTGGCATGCTGCTTCATCATTTTTCTGTTGCTCGGTTTCAGCAATTAACTGAGCTGTAATCTGCTTTGGAGTTTTGTGCTCTCCATCCTTAGCCATGTTTCTCAGTGTTTTGGAAAGCTTCGGATAGTAAGGGATCAAGGGATTGCCTTGACTCCTTGTGCTTGGCATTCACAAGTGTGCAACCTGTGATCAAAACAAAAACAACAGAAAAGGTAAAATCAGGAAATAAGGACTATAAGTGAAATAAAGACAATCTCTCTTAGTTCTAAGCCGTATTCTCTGGCAACGGCGCCAAAATTTGATGCGCCCAAATTACACCTCTAAAAGAAGTGCAAGCGGTCATTGTTCAAATATAGAACCCAACTAAAGGTTGGGGACGATCCCACAGGGAATATGGTAGGATTATGATTGATTAGTGTTTACTTCAGGCTTTTAGTCAATTATTTCCCGTAAAGGGGGGGAGGGGTTTGTAGTAATAAATAATTAATGTAACAAAAACGTATCAAGTAACCAGTGTCAATTTCAATAAGTATTATCAATAAAAGAAGTGACTAGGGAATTGGCCCCCATGAAATCATAACTTAGTAAGGCTTTTGTACTTGGTTCACTAGTTTGGTGCTTAGCATGCAGAATCGGTAAGTTAGGTTCACCTAATTCCTTGGTCCGGCAACTAGGTGAATTTCACCACACGCCTTGGTCCGGTTGCGGGTGTCACTTTACTAACCATTACCCTTGATCCCAGATTAGCTATTCTCGGACAAGGTCAAGCTATTAGACGAGAGTTGGTAGCCTCGAATCTCATTGTTTACAACCTTTTTCCCATTTGTTACCTCCTTGGTCCGGCAAGTAAGGATAAGGCGAGTTCTAATGTTTGCAAACGTTAAAAAGCAATCAATACGAAGGGAAGAACAATACATGCATGAACACCTCCCTAGATCACCTACGTACTTAGCCTACTTCGTTAATCCTTCATGGTTTCCACAACCCTAGTTATAGATTTAGCTACTCATGTTCATAAGCATGCAATCAATGTTTGTTTGAGCAATCATCAAGAAATACTTACAAAGAAGAATAAAGAAAACTGGAATCTTGAAGAATAATCTCAAGAACACTTCGAATTACCAAGAACTAAGCTTTGAATTCAACACCAAAAATAATGTAGTAAATATCCAAAAAGTAACAAGTAACAACGTTCAACAAAGTAAAATATAACCTAGGGGAAAGTATTTATAGACAAAAAGAAATTCTTTCCTAATACAACTGGGAAACTGGCTCGGCAGGGACCACGGGTTAGGTTGATGGTTCATCATTTGGAACGACAATTCGTGGTCTTCTCAGGTCAACCGTGGTCCTGCTGGTCAAGGTCTTCTGATCTTTAAAACAATGACTGGGACCACGAGTCACTCTTCTAAATGATGACTCGTCCTTGGACTCGTGGTTTCCTGGCCTACTTTGGTTCTTTCTCTGCTTCAGTGATGACGAGTCACAATAACGGACCGTCTTTTAGAAGCACGGTCCATTCTTTCAATCCATAATCCTTGCTACCCTTTGTCACCTCCGCAGATCTTCAGTCGACATGTCAACAGGACGAACCGTTCTTTAGAAGTATGGTTCGTCTTTGGAATCGTCCTTTCCTCCATACTTGGTCACATCTTCTGAACCTCAAACAACGTGTCACAGAGACGGATCCGTTCTTTGAGAGTATGGATCGTCAACACAGTCGTGCCTTCTTTCCAGCCTTGCATCCTTTTCAGAACTTTGGACTACGAGTGTCAGTGATGGGTCCATCCTTTGAAAGCACGGCCTGTCATCTTGACTCGTCATCACTGTAATGCCCAGACTTCATCTCACTTTCCATCTTTTGCTCCATGATCCAATTTGCCTACACACTTACCCAAAAGCATAAAATCCACAGATAAAATGCTAAAGAACATGCGAAAATCCTAAGTTTTAAGCGTCGAAAGAGGCGTATTTCTACACCACATCATGGAACAAGACCCCAACTAACTCAGAAATCTAAAAGGAAGACAAGCAAAATAACTAGACTAATACTAGTCCTCGGAGGATGAGGACTCACCAACAATATCTGGATATCCGGCATCATCTAGCCACGAGCCTGAGAAAGAGAGTCTGAATCTGTATCATCAAGAAGATGCAGCGCAAAATATGCGGCATTACTATAGGATGTACTGAATACGTGAGATATGCATAAGTAAGGTAAAAACATGCTTGAAACATAATTAAAACTGAGATCATGCATAAAAGAGATATCATAAATAAGTACCATAGATTGAGCTCAAGCATGTAATAGAATAGCTTAATGCTTAAAACTTTCATACGGGAGTTTCTTATGACCGACTGTTTTCGGGAAAAATGGTCTCGTATTGAAAATCATTTCGAAAATCTAAGTTAAAATTTCCAAAATGTTTCCAAAGTAAAAGCAAGAGTCTCCACTTAGTTTTATAAAAGTAAAACCAAGAAAAACTTGTAAAAATCTTTCAAAGTCAAAACAGATATAACTTTAAAAAAGTAAGAGATTAAGGGTAAGGGTTCAAATTAGTACTCTTGGAAGGGTGTAAAGGCACCAAGAGTATCCGCTAACTCGCGGTTATCCGGAATTGTTTGAAAACAACTTATTTTGACTAACTTTTTAGAAAGATCTTGCACTAAAGCATCTTGTTTTAATTTGATAAAAAAACATAGTAAATGTAACTTAATGAAAGGAAGTTGTCATGTATTTTTAAAGTGAAAACACATACGGAGTTCTTTTTTAATCACAAAAGGGAAAACATGCTTGTTTGACAATTAGAAACATTAGGCTTTTAATTGTTTTTTACATGAAATAAAGAATGATTTAAAGAAAAGACGAGAAATGTTTACTCTTTAAGGGATAACTCAACTAAGTTTAAAGTTAGAGTTCAAATAAACATACAAATAATTCTAGAATTTATACAAGTAAATTATAAGAGGGGGGAAGAGTGATTAAGCTTTTGCTCAATCAAATTGGACTTTTGTCCAATACTAAAACCTGTCCTAATTTCTAAGATTTGGGCTTTAAGGACCATTTACTGCTTTTGGATTTTTAGTCCAATTCCTCTCAATTTCCACCCATTTGGGCAAACTGTTGTTGCTATAGTGTATGGGCTTGGCCCATTTCCTCATCTTTTCTCAATTTTGTCCCATCTTGGGCTGCTGTTACTGTTGATTCATATGGGCTTTGGCCCATTTATCTTCTTGAATAAAAGCTAATTTCCAGCTGATGGAGGTCGACTTGACAAAATGCTTTGGGCCCTAGCCCAATGGAGTAATGCAGGGAGGAGAGTCCAAATGGACTCAGAGATGTCATATGTTGCACACACAAAAATATAAGGGGTTAGAGGAGCACTAGTAATCAAAAGTATCTCAAATAAATGTTCGAGCAAATCAAATTCATGAAAGCAAAGAATTATAGTCTAGATGAAAATAGCACATATCTCACTGATTTGCGGATTCACCACATAACAAACATAATGACCCACAATAGTGCGTGATCACGTTCTCAAAGAAGAATTACATCTGGGAAAGCTATATTAACAAAGGCCAATTTTTGCTACTGTCTCTTACAGATTAAATTTAAACAAATACGGGGGAAACATGATTTGCTCATCAACTCCAATGGAAAATAAGAGATCTAGTGGTTCTCATTTAAAATAAAAAAAATAGCAAGAAGTAGGCAACATAATCACAGCAAGCTGGAAGTAACAAGCACACACACTTCACACTACATTTTTAAAATAGAGTTTATTATGGTAGAAGATTCGGCTTGAGAGGAAATTTGAATTTTAAGCATGATGACTTGATAGAAAATTCATGGAACAGGGGAGAGCACATTCATTTCGAGCAAACAACAAACAAGATGATGTTCCCTATGACTAGTGTTGTCATGCTTTGAAAAGAATTTCGTAGATTATGCTAGATGAGTTACAACTATCTAATTCACGACACAAATCGCATGGTGAATTCGAAATTGTAGCTCAAAGAACATAGTGAACTGGAATTTCTAAAGGAAATCCAATCATAAACTATAAAATTTCAACAAATAAGAGAATTTAGAGCAGATATTAACTACCAAATTGCTTAGACAGTGGGAAAAACAATCACACGACTTGCAGCTTGAAGCTTACAACAAGTTTTTATGAACTCTAAAGGAACTTTGGGACGAAATTCAAATTATAGCAAAGTTTGATTTCATTCCATTATTCTTGGATCCTTGGTTATGAGCTAAGGAGCAATTCCAATGACCAATCAGCCCTTCCTTGATGAATCCTACTTAACGTTGAGGGTTAAAGAGATTTCTCGAGAAAATTCCCATAGACCATTATGACAATATTTACACAAAATCTGCACACAATCTAAAGAAACAATGCTGAGAGCAAACAAAGCTTCGCAAACCTATAAAGATTAATCAAGCTATTACTATCAAATTGACTTAACGAACAGCTTAGCGGCCATAGACAGTAAATGGAGCACTTAAAAATTTAATGTGTTCTAATTTCGACAGCAAATTCAAACGAGCAAACAAAGCTTTAGGATTTCATTACTAATTTCCTACCACGACAAAGCAGATAAATTCAAACAAGACCAGAACTAGCATGTTTCATATGCTTAAACAAAACAACAGCAAAGGGAAAAGATGATGGCATCATGAGACACACGAACAGGTAAAGAATAGAAGATTGACGTGGTTAAATGCAAAGATGTGAAGCCATATTTAAATCCCTAACACATCGCATAAATCACTCAACCCGGAGCTACTACCAGAAATTGAAAAGCAGAAGAAAACAGTAACGAGCAACAGTAACGAGCATCATAGATCAGAAAGGAAATCATAAGAGAAAACAAAGAAAATGATTCGTGAATTCCCCAATTTACACTTAATCACACAAGACCATTGGGAACCAACCAGCAACATTTCTAAAACAGATACTCTACTTTATGCTAAAAATGAAATACATGAAGATTAGAAAAAGAAAGGGTGTTTACCTTCTTCGGAGCAGCGACATGGGACGACGAGCTATTGCTGAAAAGTTTCACCACCACTGGAGCTTTACAAAATTTCACCGAAACTTTGACTATTGGTGTATTTTTCTTTCTAGAGTTTTGGTTTCATGAGATTAGTGGAATTCTCCACAAAAATCCCTAAGTTTTTCCCAAAAATCCAGCTACCCACCTCAATAGAAGAGGGGGTTTATATAGGAGATTTTTTGGGTGAAATGGGGGGAAAACAGGAGGGTGTTTCAGGAATTTTTGTTGTGGGAAATTTGAATTCCCCAACGGATAGGCTTTGCTAGCAACAATTTGTACGAAAAATCCACAAATTTGCGGAGAAATCACCACCTAGGGCAGTTTCTATAAGGTTCTGGGTATGCCAGCACATGAGTTTGACGCAAAATGGACGGCGTTTAGAAATTTGACAGAGTTGGGAGTTGTCGTCGAGTTGCTAAAGTTGTTGGACGTTAGGGCTTTGTTGGGTTTATCAAGTGTGAGAATGGAGGTGATGAAGATGAAGGAGTGAAGGGTGGTGAGCTATTCATTGTATGAGGCGCGTTATCTCATACAACGCATTCTTTCTGGGGAGAATGAGGGAGTGTGAGATGCGTGAGGGTATAGGGGATATATGTGTGAGAATATATGTGTAGGTGATATATGTATATGCTGATGAGAATAAAGGGAATAAGGGTATTGGGCCGGGTCAGAGGTGGGCTGAGGCGGATCAAGGGGTGAAGGTTTGTGGGCTGAGCGGGTTGAGGGTTTTTTGAGCCCAAACGAGTTGGCTGATATAAAAGGTTATAAGGGTGGTTTAAGTTTTGGTCACATTTTGCAAAATGTGGCCACTCATAAATTAAAGGGGTAGCAAAATTGGTAGGAATTAGGAAATATTTGGCTAGGATTTAAATAATTTTATAAATTAGGCTAGAGTAGGAATAAAGATGAATTGTTTAAAATTAATCACCCGATCTTTAATGAGTTTAAACAACTCGAAATAATTATTGTATTTAACACGTGATTACCTCTTTTACAATTATGAAATTAATTTATTCAATTAATCTCTTATTTTGAATTAATTTGGAGGAAAATCAAACGTTTAATCTTTTAAAAGGATTTTCTTATGAAATTAAACTTTAAAAATAGTTCTTTAAGTAAACATATATAAATTCCACATAATTAAATATGGAAGATATAAATTATTACTCAGAACGAATATTAAGCTGATTTGGAAAATGTTTTATCCTTTTTTATGAAACAATTATTTCGAAAATTGTTTAAGATTCAAAAAAAGCTCAAGATTAATTCGTAATATGGAGGGTAAAAATTGGGTGTCAACAACTGCCCCTCCCTTTGGGTAGGGTGAATGTAATGAACCCTGGGCAAAGGGAATTGACGTTCCCAATTTTATCCGACCACAGATTCATCTTCGGGAAGCGGTTGGTTTTAGCATGAATTTTGAGGAGTTATGACCAAACTCTAGCATCGAGTTTCCTACATATCTCAGGTCACATGAGAACTCAGGTCACTTGTAGTTCAAGACGCCTGATTTTACGCACGATTTTTAAGGAATTCCAAACTATCCGAGTTTCAGAGCACGGAGAGACCAGAAAGCTGGATAGTAAGAGAATTGGGGGAAAGTTGGGAATGCAGCCGAGTTTTCAACATAGAGCCCGCCTACATATCCTAGGACTTAGGAATCAGGCTGCTTGTAGTTTGACTCAATCGGTGGAAAAGAAAATCTTTATGTTAAGACACCTTTGGCTCAGGATGAGTGACAAATAAGTTGAGTTATAGAAAAGAGGCTTGTAACCTCTCAACTATGAATGTGGTGCACTTCACACCCATAAGTAAGATTTTACCTGGACATAATTTTCAAAGCTCGAGGTGTATTGTCACCCGGATTTGAAAAGAAAGAATATTTCTTCCAGCGTGGGTTCAGAAAATACCCTGGATGCGAAACTAAGACCCCAAAGATATGAAATACCCACATGCCTTCTGACATAGGTGTGGTTTGATAGCGGTGGTAAGTCATTCCTCATCTCGCGCCCAAAGAGTTTGATCCCTCTTCGGACTATGTCCCAGTTCCCTACTAAGAAAAAGTTCTATGTTGTGATGCGTCCTTTTTGGTGTAGTCCACACCTGTGGTTTTGCTTTGAGAATTTCATCCTTCTCGTATGCTCTCGACAACATCTCAAAATAAAATTGTTAGTAGTAACATAATTCTATTTGGGGAGGTAGTTTCTTCGCCATACCTCATCCTAGAATTATGTTCTAATCTTAGGGTGTGACATCTTTTTAATGTGCTTTGTACCTATTGTTCTGGTTTGAGATTTTGATCCTCTTGGATGTTCTTAGCAATATTTTGAAATAAAATTGTTAGTGGTAAAGTAGCTTAATAAGAAGAGATAGCTTTGTACCTCATTGTCGCATTTGTTGTCTCTTGAGGAAAATGCCATCCTTTCTGTCTCTGTCTTAGGAAATAACAATTTTCATGATGATTAAATATGATGGCCTCCTTGGCTATCGGATAGGATTGCCTGGTGTGCATTCCCATTGTTGCGACTTAAATACTTTGCGCATTCTCATTGTTGCAGCTTAGAAGTGTTAGATTTGCGCATTTCTGTTGCTGCGACTTAAACACTTTGCACATTCCCGTTGTTACAGCTTAGAAGTGTTAGATTTGTGCATTCCCATTGCTGCAATTTAAACACCTTGTGCATTCCGGTTGTTGCGACTTAAACACTTTGTGCATTCCCGTTGTTGCAACTTAGAAGCATTAGATTTTGTGCATTCCCATTGCTGCGACTTGAACACTTTGCGCATTCCCGTTGTTGCGGCTTAGGAGTGTTAGATTGTCCAACTCTATGGTGGTTGAATGTGGTGATCCCTGAGTATGATGACTTTTGTAGTCATTGCGATGGTGACGGTCCTCTTGACCATTTGTGGCATTCTCTTGACTGTGATAGCCTTCTTGGCTATTGCCAGTAGTCTTTGCATATGCCTTTAGGGTAAATCTTGCGCATCATTTGTATCAAGGCGACTAACAGATATTTTCTAAATTGCCAGGCTTTGGGTAATCTAGCACATCATTCGACTTTGGATAGAGGCGGCTTACAGATTCCTTTAAATCATCAACTTCGAGTAATCTTGCACATCATCCAACTTTGGATAGAGGTGGCTTACAGATGTCCTTTGAATTTCCAGTTTTTGGGTAATCCTGCACTTTTATCCGATCTTGGATGTAACGCGACTTACAGATTTCCCTTGAATCACTAGCCTTTGGGTAGCCCTGTACAATATCAACGTGGATATGTCATGGCTAATAGATAACCCTTGGACTATCAATTTTTAGTAGTCTTGCACTTGCATCAAATTTTGGATATTATTGCGACTTACGCATTACCCTTGAACTGTCAATCTTCAGGTGATCTTGCACACTATTCGGTTTCAGATATCGCTGCGTCTTACAGATAACCCTTAGCCTGTCAAGTTTTGGGAAATCTTGCACACTATCCGGTTTCAGATATGACTGTGACTTATAGACAACCTTTGGCCTTCCAACTTTGGGAAATCTGGTTTGTCGTCCGATTTGGATGGCGTCTTACAGACGTCCCTCGGACTATGTGCTTTTGACTTCGACGGTGAGTGATATTTGATTACCGGAGGTGACAAGGCCTTTGCCACATGATCGAATATAGTTGTATCTTCTGGCGATCGACGCTTTCGAATAAGAGTGCATAAATAACCTCAGCGTCAGACTCCATCATCCTACGTAATATCGGATATAAATATGTTGAATGTCTGACTTGGCGTAATAGAGGAGCAAATATACCCTCAACGTCAGACTCCTCCGTCTTACGTGATATTGAATATAAATAGGCTGAATGCTAGACTTGGCATAATAATAATAATATCCTCAACGCCAGACTCTATTATCTTACGCAATATCGGATATAAATATGCCAGGCTTGGCATAATAACAAGGAAGCAAATACATCCTCAACGTCAGACTCCTCTGTCTTACGCATGCCAGACTAGGCATAATAAATGAAGCAAATATACCCTCAATGTTAGACTCCTCCGTCTCACGTGATATCGGGTATAAATATGCTGAATGCCAGACTTGGAATAATATATAATAATATCCTCAACATCAGACTCTGTCGTCTTACGCGATAACGGATATTAAAATGTTGAATGCCAGATTTGGCATTAAATAATAACAATATCCTCAACGTCAGACTCTATCGTCTCACGCGATATTGGATATAAAAATGCTAAATGCCAGATTTGGCATAATAAATTAAGCAAATATACCCTCAATGTCAGACTCCTCCATCTCACACGATATCGGGTATAAATATACCGAATACCAAACTTGGCATAATAAATAATAACAATATCCTCAATGTCAGACTCTGTCGTCTCACGCGATATCGAATATAAATATGTTGAATGTCAGACTTGGCATAATGAATGATAATGATAATGATGATAATGATATTCCCAACATTATACTCTACCATCTCACGCAATCTCGGATATAAGCATGCTGAGGGTCGATCCTGCGCAACAAGTGCGACTTAGGGACGCCTATGAATGTCATCCTCTTTGAAATTGGTCGGTAGAGGGACATAATACTCGCAGCGAATGTGTCTGCGGTATTGAATGATAATGTGGATGATCATGCAATGGTCCTCGTGATATGCAAATTTAATGGCCCTCACGGCATGGTCCTCGAGACATGCAAACATGATGGCCCTTGTGGCATGGTCCTCGCGACATGCAAATATGATGGCCCTCATGGCATGGTCCTCGCGACATGCAAACATGATGGCTCTCGTGGCATGGTCCTCACGACATGTAAATATGATGACCCTCGTGGCATGGTCCTCGCGACATGCAAACATGATGGCCCTCATGGTATGGTCCTCGCGACATGAAAACATAATGGCCCTCGTGGCATGGTCCTCGCGACATGCAAATATGATGATGATGTGGATGATCATGCAATGACATGCGTAGCAGTTGCAGAAAATATCACCTTTGATTTTTTATGTTGTCCTTTTGACTCCTTCATGTGTACCTGTGCTCATGGTAAACAGATAGTAGACACAACGTCGCTTTTATTAGCGACCACAGTCAAATTTGAAAAACTTTAAAGACAACATCTATGAAGCTAATCAAAACAACTTTATTTCAAATACGAAGGAAATGGTCGTGCCCATTTCTAGGGATATCCATAAATACCATTTTTGAACATTATTTGTTCGTGGTAATTTTTGACTTGTTGGGGATTGGCGGAGAACATTGTCGATCTCTCATTTGGCATCCTAATTTGAGGTTGACCAAAATGTCCTGATCTTCTTGGGGACTTGAGAATGTTGTCGATCTCTCTTTACTTAGTAGCTCTTGCGAACTACAAGGAGATTCGCCCGTTCCAGGAGTTTTGCTTCTTTTGGCTTCTTCCCGTTATTTTAGCTTTTCCCACCAAATTTTGGGGCATCTGATCTCGTTGCGTCTCTTTAAACGTGTTGAATAATGAGAGACTGATTTCTAACATACTTTTCGGGACAACCTGCATCCACAGAAAAATTGTTAGTTTTCACAAAACTGATCTGTGTTGACCTCCTTCGATCTTCTGCTCCTTGCTTTGTCTTTTCTGGGTGCCCTCCCTCCTCGGGTACTCATCGTCCTCTACCTCTTGGGTCACAGTGGACATAAGACAAAATTAAAGGAGTAAAACTTGTATTTTTGTAAAGATCTTTTGTAAATATTTTTCAAACAAGCACTTTGGAAAACTAAGATTTTGAAAAAGGGTATTTTGGGAAGGTCTCAGCCCGTCATGTCATGTGCTAGCTAAATGAACGTCCCTTATTCGAGGTCTTGACATTTATGGCATACTGTTGGCGGACTACGGAGATCCTTCGTCGTCCTAGCTGGGAAATTCGGAAATGCTTTTCGAGAAATCTGTCACAACTGGGATTAATCCACCTTGGACAAGTGATTTCTAAAGCAGAATCTGTTCCCTTTGTATTGGGGTGCCCTTCGGAGTTTAATTCTGAACTCTTGCATGAATTTTGGTGGAAATTTTGAGGTTTTTCCTCAAAATTTCTTCCCCAGTTAAAGGTTTCATAACAAATCTCATTCCATTGGCAAGAGACTTGAGACTCTGTGGGAATTACGAGATTCTTTCTCGATATTCTTTTCGGTTGCTATTTTGGCACATTCTGTATTCTGATTTATTGGAGACGATCTTCGCCTTCTGAATTTTTGAGATTCCATTCTCGAAAATTCTGTCCCAGTTTCCATTTCTTGGGTGATATAACCGAGTCGTTGTGGCGCCTACATATCCCGTTGAGGCAGGAATCAGGTCAAACATAGTTCCCACACTCGTAGTGGGAGAATGTTGTAAATAAATAAAGGGGTGACCGAGGCCAACAAAGGCCGCCTACGTATCTCATTCTCGAGAATTCAGGTCAAACTTAATTCAAGAGAGGAAGGGGAAAGATAGATTTTCCTAAAGGGTTGACCGAAGCCGACAAAGGCCACCTACGTATCTCATTCTTGAGAATTCAGGTCAAACGTAGTTCATAGATGAAGGATAGGGGATATTTAATATTTTTACTAAGTGCAAAATGATTACAATCAGAAAATACGATTTCAATGAAAGAAAGAAAGAAAGACTATCCTTAGATATAGTATTTCTTCACGGCATCGGAGTTGATTGGTTTAGTCCACACTTGACTGTCTATCTCAGACAGAATTAAAGCTCCTCTGGATAACACCTTTGGAAAACATAAGGGCCTTGCCAATTAGGTGCAAACTCTTCTTTGTCTTGTCGAAGGGAAGGATTAATCGTCCGTTCCTTGAATTGAATTCTGGATTGACCAGTAAATTTTGGAAGATGATGTTTGTACTCATTCTCATCCTATTATTGTAGGGCCAGTCAAAGATGTTGACATACGGCTTGAGCGGGTGGATAAGCTCTTTCTTTTGTACTTTTGACAAATAAACACTGAAGCTGATTTCTTTCACTTGACCGTTGCCTTCCAGATTGACCACCTCAAACTCTTTTAGGTGGGGCCTTTTTTGGTCTTCCAAATTCTTAGACTTCTTGGGTGTTCGTTCAAAGACCATGATGTCTTCAACATACTCCTCAAAATCATCATCGTCTAGCTCGATTTGTTCGTTAATCTTTTGACATTACAGTGGCAGGTTTTAACTTATTATTACTAAGATCAAAATAAAATGGGTTAGATAATAAATAATTTTTGAATAATAAATGTATAAAAAACAAAATAAATAAAAAATAAGGAGGTTTTCATTGAAATTCTGAAAATATTCACAAACTATGGCTACAACCCACACGAATGTAGGTTCATGCCTTTGGGAAAGAAATAAATAGTACGAGGATTATTAAAACATAAAGGGTGGGTCGCGGAGCCTCATCCAGACCATCACCAATTTTTTCATAAAATAAAGTCTGTGTCTACCCAGCCGAGCGGAGAGTCACGAGGGAAGTTGCGACCCAATTCTGCAACTTTCACCAGGCTCGGCGTCCCTAATCATGGTTGCTTCAGGGACTTCTTTTAATATGGCATCACATTCTTTGAACATGCCTCCTATTCCATCCCCTTGATCGTCACTTGTAGGGAAAGACTGGAATAGATGAGTCAAAGGTCTTAGCAATTCTCGATCATCCTCCTTATTAAGAATAGTTCTTGCATACCATTCGTCATCAGTTTCGTCTGTACTGATGGTCGCCCCTCCATGTTTTGGTGAAGGATTGCTACCAGGAGAGGTTGTTTGGAGAATGATGACTCTTTGATCGATTAGGTTCTGAATTTTGTGTTTCAGATTGATGCAATCTTCAGTGGTATATCCAACACTTCCTGAATGATATGCACAATGTCGATTGGGTTTGAAGAATTTAGATGTTGGGTTAGCAGGCTTTGGTTCGATAGGCTGAATTAGTCCAGCTACTTTTGGTCTCTCAAAGAGTAGAGTTTGACTTTCAGCTAATGGAGTAAAGATTCGGGGAGGCTTCTTCTTATGACTTGGATGAAATATTTTATTTTGGTATGTCGGGGTAGCTACTTCGTAGTACATTTGTGGATTTGAGTAGAAAGGAATTGGTGCTTGAAAATTTGACTGAAAGTTTTTGTATGTTTGCGGAGGCGGTTGGTAATTTGGAGATGGAGTTTGATATTTAGCTCGGGCATAAAAGATGGGATAGGGGCTTTGCGAGGTTGAAGGGCAGACTTTTTGTGGCAAAGGCTGCATCGAGTCGTATTTGAGAGATTTTTTCGTGCTCCTGTTATAAGAATTTGCAAGGGTATTGTTGAAAGAGTGTTCAGGTGCCATCATATTCAAGGTAGGGACATGAAGTAGAGACCTTCCTTCACTTGGGGTGGGTAATTTTGCATGGATGATCAAATTAATCATACTTCTTGTCTCTTTCATCTTATCAACTTGTTGCGCCAGTAGCGCAATCAACTCACTTTGCTTAGATAATAGAATAGTCATCTTAGTTAAAGCGATGTTCTCAGTATCCTCAGTCATTATTATTTTCCCTAAGTTACGATCAGGGGAGGAAACCATGCTTTCTCTTGATTTTATGAGGTAAGAGGATTCTGCCATCTTTTCTCAACACAGATCAGTTTCTTTACCTATTACAGAAAAATAACTCAAAAGGAAGAATATTTTAGATTCCATAAGTGGTAAATAATGCAAGACATTTGACTGGAAATAAATACATAAAGTTGTTTTTCATCAAGGCAAATTGATCCACGGGTATTTATTGGCTCGAGAGTTTGACAGACAGGATCAATTTTGGGGTAGGTAGATTCTATCAGAAGATTTGACTTGTCGAGTCTTCAGCACTTGATATATCTTCTGAATTCTTCGGCATTTTTGTCGAAGTGGGGAAATGAAAATTTCTATAGTTTGGATAAGGCAAGTTCGTTTTCCGAACAAGACTTAAAAGGATTTTAAGAAGTCTTTGGATTTTTCTGGGGAAATTTGAAGAGCTTCAAGGGCAATTTTGATCGAATTTTGCGGTGGGCCTTTATCCTGCTATGGGTTCTAAAATATTCAAGTATGAGTGGATCAATTCACTTTTGATTTGAGCAATGCACATAAGCACGTAAGACAGTTATATCACATAACAGTTCATAGCGTGTCCTATATGGATATGTGACATTTTTATGCCAAAGGTAGGCCTAATGAATTGAAGGATGTGTATGTCATTTGTAAACCTTCCATTGCCCCAAAATATATTTATACATATTTAGTAAATAAAATGTGGGAACAAAATTTGCAGGAAAAGGAATATACATCAAAATCAGTCCCATGCAGGGGTACAATCCTAAACTAGGCCATCGTGAATTCTTCATTCTCGAACTTCTTGCAAATCCCGAACGCCTTTAGGATGAAGATCTTCTTTGATTGCGATGAGAGAAACCACCTAAGTAATTCCCAACTCTGAGGAATAATGGTTCATACAATTCGACATCACATCCTTCAATTAAACAAATAAGGGATGACCGTCTTTTATTGACTCGTGGACAATAGACGCAAGGTGGTCTTTTCTAATGGGCTCAATACCGCCTAAAATGAGTTTTGATTTAGCTCCACGCTAGGTGTATAGAGTGGATTTGTTTCGAAATAGATCGGGTCCCAAGTGGACAATTTGGGTTGAGAATATGATAGTAATTGGACGCATGACGTACCCATAAACTATCGCATTCTAGAGAAAGTGTTATTTGTGGCGGGAGGCCATGGGAACATGAACCTCCCTAAACATAAATAAAATCATATGCCATATGGCAAAATATGCTATGATATGCAATGTCAATATATTTTGCGAGAAAATAAATAAGTAAGGAAAGCAATAAAGATTACTAATTATTACAATCCGAATAGTTAGTCAAATAGGTTAGTTGCAAACAATAAGGTTAGAACATAGTTGAATTATCCCCAGCAGAGTCGCCATTTTTGTTTTCGAGAAAAATGGTCTCGTATTGAAAATCATTTCGAAAATCTAAGTTAAAATTTCCAAAACGTTTCCAAAGTAAAAGCAAGAGTTGCCACTTAGTTTTATAAAAGTAAAACCAAGAAAAACTTGTAAAAATCTTTCAAAGTCAAAACAAATATAACTTTAAAAAATTAAGAGATTAAGGGTAAGGGTTCAAATTAATACTCTTGGAAGGGTGTTATGGTACCAAGAGTATCCGCTAACTCGCGGTTATCCGGACTTGTTTGAAAACAACTTATTTTGACTAACTTTTTAGAAAGATCTTCCACTAAAACATCTTGTTTTAATTTGATAAATAAACATAGTAAATGTAACTTAATGAAAGGAAGTTGTCATGTATTTTTAAAGTGAAAACACATACGGAGTTCTTTTTTAATCACAAAAGGGAAAACATGCTTGTTTGACAATTTGAAACACGGGGCTTTTAATTACTTTTTACATGCAATAAAGAATGATTTAAAGAAAAGACAAGAAATGTTTACTCTTTAAGGGATAACTCAACTAAGTTTAAAGTTAGAGTTCAAATAAACATACAAATAATTCTAGAATTTATACAAGTAAATTATAAGAGGGAGGAAGAGTGATTAAGCTTTTGCTCAATCAAATTGAACTCTTGTCCAATACTAAGACCTGTCCTAATTTCTAAGATTTGGGCTTTAAGGCCCATTTACTACTTTTGGCCTTTTAGTCCAATTTCTCTCAATTTCCACTCATTTGGGCAAACTGCTGCTGCTATAGTGTATGGGCTTGGCCCATTTCCTCATCGTTTCTCAATTTTGTCCCATCTTGGGCTGTTGTTACTGTTGATTCATATGGGCTTTGGCCCATTTATCTTCTTGAATAAAAGCTATTTTCCAGCTGATGGAGGTCGACTTGACAAAATGCTTTGGGCCCTATCCCAACGGAGTAATGCAGGGAGGAGAGTCCAAATGGACTCATAGATGTCACATGTTGCACACATAAAAAGATAAGGGGTTAGAGGAGCACTAGTAATCAAACGTATCTCAAATAAAATTCACGAAAGCAAAGAATTATAGTCTAGATGAAAATAGCACATATCTCACTGATTTACGAATTCACCACATAACAAACATAATGATCCACAATGGTTCGTGATCACGTTCTCAAAGAAGAATTACATCTCGAAAAGCTATATTAACAAAGTCCAATTTTTGCTACTATCTCTTATAGATCAGATTTAAAGGAATACGGGGGAAACATGATTTGCTCATCAACTCCAATGGCAAATAAGATATCGAGTGGTTCTCATTTAAAAGAAAAACATATAGCAAGCAGTAGGTGACATAATCATAGCAAGCTTGAAGTAACGAGCACACACACATTACACTACATTTTTAAAATAGAGTTTATTATGGTAGAAGATTCGGCTTGAGAGGAAATTTGAATTTTAAGATGATGACTTGATAGAAAAATCGTGGAACAGGGGAGAGCACATTCGTTTCGAGCAAACAACAAACAAGATGATGTTCCCTAGGACTAGTGTTGTCATGCTTTGACAAGAATTTTGTAGATTATGCTAGATGAGTTACAACTATCTTATTCACGACACAAATTGCATAGTGACTTTAAAATTGTAGCTCAAAGCACATAGTGAACTGGAATTTCTAAAGGAAATCCAATCATAAACTATAAAATTTCAACACATAAGAGAATTTAGAGCAGATATTAACTACCAAATTGCTTAGACAGTGGGAAAAACAATCACACGACTTGCAGCTTGAAGCTTACAACAAGTTTTATGAACTCTAAAGGAACTTTGGGACGAAATTCAAATTATAGCAAAGTTTGATTTCATTCCATTGTTCTTGGATCCTTGGTTAAGAGATAAGGAGCAATTCCAAGGACCAATCAGCCCTTCCTCGATGAATCCTACTTAACGTTGAGGGTTAAAGAGATTCCTCGAGAAAATTCCCATAGACCATTATGATAATATTTACACAAAATCTGCACACAATCTAAAGAAACAATGCTGAGAGCAAACAAAGCTTCGTAAGCCTATGAAGATTAATCAAGTTATTCCTATCAAAATGACATAAACAAACAGCTTAGCGGCCATAGACAGTAAAGGGAGCACTTAAAAATTCAATGTGTTCTAATTTCGACAGCAAATTCAAATGAGCAAACAAAGCTTTAGGATTTCATTACTAATTTCCTACCATGACAAAGCAGATAAATTCAAACAAGACCAGAACTAGCATATTTCCTATGCTTAAACAAAACAACAGCAAAGGGAAAAGATGATGGCATCATGAGACACACGAACAGGTAAAGAATAGAAGATTGACGTGGTTAAATGCAAAGATGTGGAGCCATATTTAAATCCCTAACACGTCGCATAAGTCACTCAACTCGGAGCTACTACCAGAAATTGATCAGCAGAAGAAAATAGTAACGAGCATCATAGATCAAAAAGGAAATCATAAGAGAAAACAAAGAAAACAATTCGTGAATTCCCCAATTTACACTTAATCACACAAGACCAGTGGGAACCAACCAGCAATATTTCTAAAACAGATACTCTACTTCGTGCTAAAAATAAAATACATGAAGAGTAGAAAAAGAAAGGGTGTTTACCTTCTTCGGAGCAGCGACATGGGACGACGAGCTATTGCCGAAAAGTTTCACCACCACTGGAGCTTTACAAAATTTCACCGGAACTTTGACTATTGGTGTATTTTTCTTTCTGGAGTTTTGATTTCGTGAGATTAGTGGAACGCTCCACCAAAATCCCAAAGTTTTTCCCCAAAAATCTAGCTACCCACTTCAATAGAAGAGGGGGTTTATATAGGAGATTTTTCGGGTGAAATGGGGGGAAAACAGGAGGGTGTTTCAGGAATTTATTTTGTGGGAAATTCGAATTCCCCAATGGATAAGCTTTGCCAGCAACAATTTGTACGAAAAATCCATAAATTTGCGGAGAAATTGCCATCTAGGGCAGTTTCTAGAAGGTTCTGGGTATGCCAGCACACGAGTTTGAAGGAGAATGGATGGCGTTTAGGAATTTGATGGAGTTGGGAGTTGTCGTCAAGTTGCTAACTGTTGGGCGTTAGGGTTTCGTTAGGTTTGTTTGGTGTGAGAATATAGGAGATGAAGATGAAGGACTGAAGGGTGGTGAGTTGTTCGTTGTACGAGGTGCGTTGTCTCGTACAACGCATTATTTCTAGGGAGAATGAGGGAGAGTGAGATGCGTGAGGGTATAGGGGATATATGTGTGAGAATATATGTGTAGGTGATATATGTATATGCTGATGAGAATAAAGGGAATAAGGGTATTGGGTCGGGTCAGAGGTGGGCTGAGGCGGATCAAGGGGTGAAGGTTTGTGGGTTGAGCGGGTTGAGGGTGTTTTGAGCCCAAACGAGTTGGCTGATATAAAAGGTTATAAGGGTGGTTTAAGTTTTGGTCACATTTTGCAAAATGTGGCCACTCTTAAACTAAAGGGGTAGCCAAATTGGTAGGAATTAGGAAATATTTGGCTAGGATTTAAATAATTTTATAAATTAGGCTAGAGTAGGAATAAAGACAAATTGATTAAAATTAATCACCCGAGCTTTAATGAGTTTAAATAATTCGAAATAATTATTGTATTTAACACGTGATTACCTCTTTTACAATTATGAAATTAATTTATTCAATTAATCTCTCATTTTGAATTAATTGGGAGGAAAATCAAACGTTTAATCTTTTAAAAGGATTTTCTTATGAAATTAAACTTTAAAAATAGTTTTTTAAGTAAACATATATAAATTTCACATAATTAAATATGAAAGATATAAATTATTACTCAGAACGAATATTAAGCTGATTTCGAAAATGTTTTATCCTTTTTTATGAAACAATTATTTCAAAAATTATTTAAAATTCAAAAAAAGGCTCAAGATTAATTCGTAATGTGGAGGGTAAAAATTGGGTGTCAACACTCACAATAGACCATGTGAGCTACATGGAATCCAACTATATCACCCTAGTTGGCAAAGCTACCCTGAACCTTGCCAAGGTATGGGGTACTATACATATCGTCGCGTTGAACCACTTTCATAAGGGGACACTCTCGACTAACGAGGACCTTTTTTCATGAAGATACACTCTCAACTAACGAGGACCCTCTTAACCTACGCTAGAAACGTAGTTTAGGACTTGAGTTATCTAGAACCCTCATTGCTTAGTGCTAAATACTACTCCCAAAATATACATATAGCTCATAATATACTCGTGACATATCTAATGCCAAATCTATTGAAAAGCATAAAGACATATCTAATGTCTTGCAAATTCAAATCATAAGTCTCAAAGCTTAGCATAGTCATTATTCGAAACATACTTTCCTTTTTAAAATTATAACTTGAAGAATTAGGCATGCAATTTCTTAATACATAAGGTCATGTTATCTAAGCATGCCAATTTTCACTTTAAAATATGTAAATTGAAGGAATCATGCTAGAAATCATCTTTATTGCATGGACTTTTAAAATCAATTAAGGAACCTCAAATAAATCATAGATGAGCAATGAGAAACCATGGATTGATGCTTAAAAAGAAGACCTATAACTTTTTTCCAATTTGGGTAAGAACCCTAATTTTCACAATTTCCTAAATCAAAGTAAAATATGGGTTTTGTGTATAAGGGTGAAAAGAATCCCTCATTGAATACCCACATACCTTAGTGAAGCTTGCTTGATCTAAGATGAAAGAAGTGGAGGCTTGAACTTGGAGCTTGAGACTTGGAGCTTGAAGGAGTTTCTTTTCCTCTTTTGGTAGATGAATGAGGAGTAATGAAAGACTTAGGCTAATAAGAGTAGAAATCCTACTAAAAGTGGCCAAAATGACCTCACTTAAGAGTTAAAAGAGTGGGTAATTATAAAAATACCCCTTGAACTTAATTAGAAAAAAACTGTTAAAAATCTCGGCTTCAGGAATCACGGGTGCAATCCACGAGCCGTAGACTGAACCACAATTCGTGGTTTCCACTAGTGGTTCCTGACCGAGATGATAAACTACAGATGTTGTCCTACGAGTCAACAGGATAGACCGTAGAATAAACTATGGTCAGTAGACCCATTCGTCGTTCCTAGGGAATTAGGCAGCCAGCCTTCAGGTTTGATTCCACGAGTGGATAGAAAGGCCCGTAGAATGAACTATGGTCCGTAGAACCCACTCATGGTTCTCATACCAGAGGCTGATCCTGCAGACTTAAACCACGGGTTCATCCCATGGCTCGTGGTTCAAACCACGGTCTGTGGTTTGGACCCGTAGTTCCTGAAAAAGTCAAAATTTGCAGATTTTCTAAGTTTAAAAGCTGGATCAAATTTTGGGGTGTTACACATGGGGAGGAGGGATCCCGGCCAAAAGGATGCAAAATCACGGATTCAGGCTTGTCAATCATCAGGGAACGCATTCAGGAAGCCAGAAAATGCATCGTGCAGCTGCTTGGCGTCCAGGTAGGCTAGGTTCTTTTCGTTGAGTAGATTGAACTGTTTTCATTTTCATATTATTGTATTTCTTCTGTAAGGAATTTTCCGAAATTAAGAAGGTTTATAATTGTTTTCATGTATAAAAATGAGGTTATTTATTGTTATGCTTTATTTTTTGCAATTTACCTGTTGGATCGGGTGGTAAGGGTTCGTCTATCTAGGTGCTTAGAGTAGGCGCCTGCACGGCCTGGTAGTTGGGTCATGACAGGAAGATATTTCAAATACCGCATTCAGAACTCGGTACGAACATTACGAGTTCCTTGTGATGCCTTTCGGATTAACCAATGCTCTAGCTGCATTCATGGACTTAATGAATAGAGTGTTCAAGCCATTTCTGGACAAATGTGTGATAGTATTTATTGATTATATCCTGATATATTCTCATAGCCGGGAAGAACACGAGAATCATCTGAAAATTATGTTGTAGATATTGCGAGAACATAAGATTTATGCTAAGTTCTCAAAGTGTAAATTTTGACTAGAATCAATAGCATTTCTGGGACATATTGTATCCAAAGATGGTATCATGGTAGACTCTACAGAGATAAAAGCTCTGCAGAAATGGCCTAGACCTACTTCTCCTACGAAGATTCATAACTTTTTGGATTTGGCAAGTTACTATATATGTTTTGTATAGGATTTGTACAGAATAGCAGCCCCATTGACCAAGTTAACACATAAAAATGTAAAGTTTTAGTGGACAGAGGAATGTGAGAAAAGTTTTCAGAAACTCAAAACATGTTTGACAACCGCACCAATATTAGCCTTACCATCAGGTTTTAGAGGATTCATGATATTTTGTGATGCTTTGAAGGTGGGATAAGGATGTGTTCTTATGAAAAATATTCATGTTAAATCCTATGCTTCAAGACAGTTAAAGAAACACAAGCAAAACTATCCTATGCATGATTTGGAGATGGTCACGGTAGTATTTGCTCTTAAGCTTTGGAGGCATTACCTATACGGTAAAACTTACGATATTTACACCGATCATAAGAGCTTGAAGTACATTTTTCAGCAGAGAGATCTAAATCTTTGATAGTGTCGGTGGATGAAACTACTCAAGGATCATCTTGTTAGACTTGAGAGATTTATTTTGTATCATCCTAGAAAAGCCAATGTTGTAGCTAACGCGTTAAGTAGAAAATCTATGGATAGTTTGGCACATATAGCTCCTGAAAAGAGATAATTGGCGAAGGATATGCAAGAACTCAAAGGCACAGGTGTTAGACTTTGTGTGGAAAATTCCAAGGCATTGTTGGCTTGTGTTCGAGCCAAATCTTCATTAGTAGAGTGCATAAAGGCCACCCAATACGAAGATGTGCAATTGTGTAAATACTGAGATGAGGTCCTAGCTGGTAAAAGTAAGAAAATGAGTGTTGAATGTGATGGTTTTCTTCGACTAAGTTGTTAGTCATGTGTACCAGATATAGAATGGGTTAAGATGAGCTATCCTTGAGGAAGCTCACAACTCCATATATACTATACACCCTGGTTCTATTAAGATGTATCATGACCTGAAGCAATTATATTGGTGGGATCATGAAGAAAGATGTTAACTTTGTGTCTAGTTGTTTGACTTGTCAGCAAGTTAAAGTTCAGCATCACTGACCCGCAGAATTAATACAAAAGTTCCAGATTTCAGAGTGGAAATGGAAAAGAGTCACCATGGATTTTGTGATCGGGATACCATGAACTGTTAAAGCTTATGACTTTGTATGGGTAATTATAAACCGACTAACAAAATCAACACACTTTTTGCCTGTAAACACTACATATGCTGGAGTATGCACAGATATTTATGAATGAAATTGCATGACTTCATGGAGTTCCAGTATCCATCATCTTTGACAGAGGATCACAATTCACTTCATGCTTTTGGAGATCTTTCCAAGAAGAATTGCGTATCCGAGTAGATCTTAGTATGATATTGCATCAGCAGACAGACGGGCAGTCAGAATGTATTATACAAATTTCGGAGTTGCATTCTTGATTTTGTAGGTAGTTAGGATACTTACCTACCTTTATATGAATTTGCCTATGACAATAGCTCTCAGCCAAGCATTCAAATGACTCCATATGATCTTTGTACGGAAGGTGATATCGTTCTCTTATCGGCTGGTCTGAATTTGGAGAGGCAAATGTATTGGGACCAGACTTGGTATAAAAAGCTATTGACAAGGTCCAGTTGATTAGATAGAGGTTACTCACAGCTCAAAGCAGACAAAAGTCTTATGTGAATAAGAAGAGAAGAGATTTAGTGTTCACAATTGGGGACAAAGTTTTCTATTGTGAGGACAAAGTTTTCCTACGAGTCTCCCTTATAAAAGGTGTGATGCAATTCAGAAAAAAGGTAAATTGATCCCAAGATATATAGGACTATATGAGATACTTGACCGAATAGGAGGAGTGGCGTATTGTTTGGCACTTCCTTGTGAGATGTCTTTCATCCATCCAGCGTGCTCGAAGCACTAACTTTACAACTTGATAAGAATTTAATGTATGAGGAGGAACTAATGGCTATTGTTGATAGACAAGCAAGAAAGTTACGGTCAAAATAGATTGTGTCAGTGAAAGTCTTATGGAGAAATCATATCTTTAAAGAAGCTACTTGGGAGCCCAAAAATGATATGCGATTCAAGTACACCCCCCCCCCCCCCCATTTATTTCAGTAGGAAGGTATGCACTTATTTTAAATTTGGGGATCGAATTTTATAAGGTGGAGAAAATGTAATATCCTATATTAAATAATAATTATTTAAATAATTAGCATACAGAAAAAAAACAAGATGAAGAAGCAGATTGTAACTAAAAAAAGAAAGTAGTACATGGGCTAAAGCCCAAGAACTGGTAACCGAAAAAAAAAGAAGAGAAAAATAGGATTAGGAATTTATGTGCCCAGCAATCAAAAAAAATAGAACAATAGAGAAGAAAGAGAAGAAGAGAAGGAGATGGGAGATTGACGTAACTTTTGACCATATCAACAATAGGTGAGAAATTTTGAGACTGTAAGTTTTTAGGGGTAACAGCTAAACTTTTCATCTAGATTTTCCTTCTTTTAGATTTCTTAATATTAGTCCTCTGTTTGATGAATTCCATGGGACATTGAAGAAAAATATGTTCGAGTAAGAAAATGTTAAGGACATCAATACTAATAGATTGGGTTCATTCACATGCTTAGGGAAAGTATTTATGAATAATACTATGAACAAACTATAAGAATACCCTTCTATATAAGAAGATTATAGAGTGGTTTTCAGTTGTTCATAATAGGAATTAATATACTGCTATTGATATAGAGTCAAAAGCGAATTCTGAGGGTTGGGTATTTTAATTCAGTTATGAGTTAGTCTAAATAAATAATTAACCCAAGAATGATATGACGTGATTATAGATTGATCAAAGGAAAGTCATATGGATTGCTCGAGACAACGCATTTGATATTTTCGACAAGAGTACTCTGAGTAGTAATCTTACCACAATTTATGTTTTCATAACTTGCATATTTTGTACATGATTTTAAAAAAAAATAAGTGTTACTGAATACTCTGAAATTGCATGTGGGGCAAGTCTTTTACATGATATGATACTGAAATAATTATTTGAGATATTCTCACTGTTATAAGACATATTTACCGTTATTTGAGATATGATTACTATTATTGTGAAGGTTCTTCGCTTACTTGAGAAACAAGTATCTTGACATGTAATTTTGTTCAAGTTTTTTATGTAATATGATTTGATAAGAACTTAAATGCCCTGTATTATTTTGAAAATGGTTTCATACGAGTACTTATTATTTACAAAGAAAAGTACAAATGGGAGTAGACCTTGATTTAGATCTCTTAACGGCGGGTTCGTTAGACCTGGTGCACCTTGTACTTATAAATTATCTTTATAGCCCTCGCTAGTGGAAAGGTAGAACTAGCATATCGTTACTGATCTTCCTCGAGTAGGGACTTACTGAGATGTATATTTGACTCCTTTATGAGGGGTTCACTGTTGTTGGCTTTTCTTGAAGTAGAAAGTCACACTGATTACATGATTCATTCTTGAAAACCTTCCAAATATATAATCTTTGATATGATACAGTGTTTATTGAGTTTATTATTGAACAATTATGAATTTTGCTTACATGAAACAAACGAGATTGCATATTTTTACCATTTTTTGAAAGGGCACTTATTTCATGATTTCTAATTATCATACTAGCATGTTTTCAGACTTATCCCCCATTAAAATGGGTTGTGGTAAAGTGTTATGACTCACTGAGCTAGCGTCTCACACCTCGTTATTATTTTGTATAGAGAACGCAGGTGACATTTGTGAGGATTTCATTAACTAGAGCGTACGAGTTGACAATTCCTGATGAGTCCCGCACTAGTTCGCGTGGGCAGAAGCCTTATTTATTTGTCATGGTCTTTTCTTTGAAACTCTTAGAGTCGCTCCATATTCATTTCATTAGAGTCATAAGTATTATTTCGTTATTATGGAATTGTGACTAGTTTTAGACTTCTTCTCGTATTGGGAGATGGATTTAGTATTATTGACTTGTGAATGATTAGTTGATGAACATTATGTTTGTTTGGTTGATATTGTTGGTTAGCTGATGATTCAAAGCAGGGAAATTTTTTGGATAGGCCCAAAAACAGAGGAAATTTTGCCCAATTTTCTGTAGATTACTGATGAGGCTTGCTTGGAGCGCTAGCTCCTAAGCGCCAGTCACGGTCTTAATTTAGGTCATGACAGATGTTTAGCTAATTATTTATAAGATTGCTATTTATTTGACAAATAAGCTAAATTACGAAATAGACTGCTAATTATTTGATGTTAATACGAAATGCTTGAATATAATTAGTCATTATACATATTTGCACACCAGTTTCCTACTCGTTACCTTATGTAATTGGTAATTAATTTTAGAACTTTGCGTATAATTATAGTAAAAGAAATAGGATTTAAAAAATATAAATAGTTAAGGATAAAAAAGAAGATTAATTTATATAAATAGTTAAGGATAAAAAAGAAGATTAATTTACTCAATTAATATGTTAAAAACGTAAAGTGATAAGATTTGGCCTTATATGTGAGTTAAGTTCTAGTTGTAATAGGATTAAGTAGGTCCGTAAAGAATATTCCTGAAGTTATTTTAGCTTTTAGATTTAAGAAGTATGTTAAAAAAGAAATAGGATTCAAGCTTATTAATGGTATAAAAATCGTCCAATATTTGAAAGATATTTTGATCAATCAATATTTATAATAATATAGATAAATAGGTAAATAGATAGATAGATAGATAGATAGATTATCTCAAAAAGTTGCTTTCTTCGTTGAAAAAAAAACTTCTTGAGATAATAACGATTAATTGAGTATTGATTAGTATTATACAATCAAGTACTCACTTCGTTCACTATTACTTTGTCCACTTTGAACTTGTACGCCTCTTAAGAAATAATGATTGATATGAGAATTTTACCATAATACTCATAGTAATTGATGTTTCGTATTAGGTCTTGAAAATGATTAGAAAAATAAGTAATTAATGCTAAGAGCAAAACATGAAGAAAAAATTATTTTTTCTTAATAAGTTAAAAATGACAAATAAAAGCAAAAATCTATTTTTAAAATAGTAAACAAGTAAAAACAAACAGTGAAAGTATAAACACTAATACAATTAGATTTACTCTTCATAGAAAAAACTTGGGATTTGTGATCCCAGGATCATGAGATCCTTTTCTATTTTAAATTTAATTAAAAAAAAAAACAGGGCCGACTCAACAAAATTAGAGGCATAAAGTCAAATTTTAGAGAGAGACCCTAAATATATATTAAAAATTTAAAAAGAAAGATTGTCATGTATATATTTTTATTTAAAGTCTACTTTTCTAGCTTTTTAGATGCGAAATCATTAATTATTTTTTTATAATCGATTTGTTCTAATAATTCTTTTTCAATTGATAATATAGCTAATTCATTTAATCTCTCCTAAGAATTATTGATCTTAGATAAGATTTTATCAATTTTAGTTTTGAAAATTTCTTTTAGCTGAGGCAACAGTTACAAGAACTGTTAACTTATGAACTAAGAATATCAATTAACAAATTTTCAAGAAAAATTATGAAATAAAGTTAGAACAATAAAACTTGACTCAAGAATTTGATAAGTTGATATAACATTATCAAAATAGTTTTTGCCCTCCTTCAATTGCTTATTGCAATTCTTAAAATTTTGAAGACACCAAAAACATTTTTTGTGCTTTTGTAATTGCAAGCAAGAAGCAACAATAAATCAGTCATCAATAACTTTTGCAGAGAGAGGTACATCTTTAAAAAAAAATGGGACACCCAATTTTTTGGGGACTCCAAGCGAATGCTTTAGTGGCCTAGTGATTAAACCGATTTAGACTTCTTGCTCTTTAATTTGCAACAATGACTTGTTTTACATCATGTATTTTATGACACTTTCTTTGAGATTCAGAATCCCAATATCTGTTATGGTCGATTTTATGAATGACATTTACGTCCATGGATTTAAGGTGATCTTTACATAACCTCCTACTCATAAATTGAACTCCCGGATTCCTCAAACGAACCCATTACATCTTTCATTGAATAGGAGCAAGCATGCCTACCATATTATCACATAGCTAGGTTGAAACGAATGCATCTCAAATTTTCAAGATAATATTCTCCTATAAATAGAAACCCAAATTATTGATCTCAAACTTTCCAAGTAGCTGCGTCAAATTTATCTCAATTTATTAGGCTTCAAAAACTAAACCACCTTGGTAGAGTTGTCAATACGACCTGGTCAACCCATTCGGACTAGCTCACACATGCTTTGAAATTTGATGAGTTAGGCCAGACTGGCCCATCATTTTGATGGGCTAGAAAACAACAAACTCAACCCATCATTGTGTGGGTTGCAGACTGCAACAGGCCAACCCACTTTTTTTAAGAATATTGTTTTTATAATCTTTTTAATTTAAAAATATTAACATAAATATTTACAAGAAAATATTACATGGTGTTACTGCTTGCTAACCAAGTCCCGAATCAACAAACAAAATTCTAATAATGCTTATTAAGTGCGACTTCAAGTAAAAATTTAGTTATAGGACTTCAATCTGAAATCAATGTTCGTAGAAAAATGATCTTGGTAGACATAAATACTAAATATTGATTCTATAGAAAATTTAAGATTTTGTATTATGATAAATTACAATATTTAAATTTAAATATTTGAATTTTTTGACTTTGTAATATTAATACAGGATGGTTTAAGTAGACTTCGAATTTAAACTCGTCTTATTATTTTTAGTAGACTACTTTATTTTTATTTTTTAATTATTTTTATTTGTCCACAGGTCGACCCAACCCACATTGCTTAAGCCCCATGAGCCATCGAGCTTATATAGACCAGGCTAAAAAGCCCTATTTCTAAATGGGCTCAATATCTTAGCCCAACCCTATCAATCATGGGCTGGGCTGGGCCATGTCGGCCCAACAAGTCTAGCCCATATCGATGGCTCTACAGTGACCTTGGTGATTAAAACTGCATTTACTGTGACTTCATGTAACAGCATGTTGCACTTTCAATTTTTAATTGATCTTAAAACCAACAGTTACAGTCATAGATACGTAGAAATAATAGTTCTCCCTAACTTCAGAATATAAGTGAAATGAAATCAGCTCTCTCGCGACAATGCATGAACAATGGGAAGCTAACCCAAGATCATGATATGTGTTATGACACCATCCCCACCCAAAAACTGAAAATAAAAATGATAGAAATGCAGATTTGCAGAGCCCCTTGTCTAGCAACTTTAAATAGAGGTAGTACACTATTATTTGAATAGAAGATATCAGTGCAGAATGTCCACCAGCAAATGGCCGACCGCTAATTCATAGCTAGCAATCTCATAATCGGATCCTTTTCACATCATTTTCCGGCACATTTACGTCGTTTCCGGTCCCTCTTACTGAAATCACTGTTTGCCTTGGCACCTGCAGATAAAACTTAACATTCAGGATTATTTCATGCCACCTTTAAGTTTCAAAAGAGAAGGAAATCTGATGGTTGACCTCGACTCATTCTGCCCATAAGACAGGAAGACACTGCGATTTCAAACTCAAATTTCAAATATCTTTTTTGGACATTTCTACTAAATAGAATCAAGTGATTTCATTAAAAATGGCATAACTTGAGAAATCATTATACAAACCAGAAAGATGCATGGTTATGCCAGTTGCATCAACCAAATGTCCAGGGTACAAACTTACCCACTCATAATCTAACCATGCACTGCATGAAATAAATTTGATGCACCTATTGCACAAATAGAAAAATTTAATGGGACAACTTTGATACCCTTTGCCATTAGAGAAAATAAAGCTATCTTACGTTTTCATCTGGAACAACAGCATATCTCTCTGTAGGTGAAACCCAAGATTTTTCAGCTGAACAAAAGTTTTAAGAAAATATCAGATACACAGTATTATTTAATTCTGTGAAAGACAAAAAGCTTACAAAGACAAACAGAGAGAGGGGGGAGGCGGAGCAGATGTAAGACCTGCTGATGGGTCAAATGTCGAAGATCCGATTTGTTGTCCACTTGATCCATCAACACTTAACACTTCTATTATCCTTGGGACATACCTTCACATCTCAAGAACATCAGTAAGTTCAATTTTGGAAGTAGCATGAAAATGTTTTAGTTCACTAAAGAAGAATGTTGAAAATAGAGAACAGATGTCAACATCCATGCTGTTACTTTTACATATAGGATAGTACTACATTTAATTCCTAGCTGGAGAGATTACACTATTTAGATGACATGAGGGTGTCAAATTTTTCACATTGAGGACTTCACTTTGTGATACTAAATACTTTGAAAATTTAAATAGCCATTCAATCAGGAGAACTGTCCTGCAAGCTTGATGAGTCTTGCTACGACTAAACAACTTGCAATACACCAGGTGTACAACTTAGACATAAAAGTTATTTACAATGATGTCAACCCTGAAACACAAAAGAAAACTTAGTCCATGATCTGGATCATTTACAAACACTATATAATCGTACTTTGTTGTACCTTTGCAGCTCTCAAAAACCACTAACGAAGTTTATTATTTTACAAGTAAAATTATGCCCAGGATTTAACGAAGTTTAGGACCAATGAATGGCTTAGATGTTAACAGTCATGCAGTATATAATATTCTAAACAGCAGGCAGCATCTAAATGGATAATAATTTCTGAACTGCTGGAGACAACTAACATGACAAGTCCACTATTTATATCAGACATACTGCACATCCATAGTTGTACACCTGAACTTGTCTGTGTACCAAAAAAAACAAATTGTATCCAACTAACATGTACATCACAGTAAACAAACAGGCTATAGTTCTTCTAAACCAACAGATGGTCACGAAAGGTAAAACTGAAGTCATAAAATTTCACCGATGACAGTAACACTTGGAATACTTATCTTAATCCCCCTTTCACAATTAAATTTAAAAAAGAATCCCCCCTTTCAAGAAAGAATCTCAAACTTTTATTACACAAATTTCACAAGAAAAAGGAGCCTATGAAATACCACATCTGATAGATTTGATGAACAGACTACAGATCAAACAGGGCAGAATAATCAGCAACCTCTGAATTCCCAACAAACTCTTGATGCTCATCCTACAGAAGGAATTATCCACTACCAATGGGAATCATCTCAGTTTATTCATCTCAGTTTTCCAACAGATGCCTCCTAGAAATAACAATAGCTTGCGTTTGGAAATGTGATATGAAGTCATGCTTTCAAATCAGCTTTTGGACATGCGATTTGGGATCACAATTTGAAATCATGATTTCAATTTTTTTTTAAATGTAAGACTTGACCCATCATTATAAATTTTGCAAAAAAAACTCATGCTCAGAGTGAAGAGATTGTTTGTACCATGTGAAAGGATTATATTAAAGAATAACTAGTTACTACTATTATTGATTAGTGGATCATCAAAAAATTATGTGTATTTGAAAGTTTGTAATCGCAAACATTTATTTATAAAAGGAACATGGAGATATGCGATTTATCAATGTGGCGCCTTAGGATATTCCGATAACTAATTATGAACTATGGTTTGCTCATTTGGTAAGAATGTATAAGAACTGGGAAAATTTTGATAGTTTTCACAACTTGTGAGACTCTCATGTTTATGAGAAAAAATACAATTCAAGAAATCCAAATTGCATGTCCAAACAAAACTTCAACTTCAAATCAATTTGATTTCAAATCATGATTCCATATCGCATGTCCAAACGGGCCCTTGATCTGAAAAGCATCCTAAGAAAGAGCTTGTATAGCATCAACCAGCACAGCTAATCCATATATTTTAGCCAATCTGTCTTTCAGCCTCTAGTTTTTGTTAAGCTCGTTCCCATTGCCCTGATACAAACATAAAAAAGTAGTTCTATGCAGTTTCAAGTGACGCACACAAGCAAAAGCCATTTCCTTGTGAATGAAAAACTGCTTAAAGGACCAACGGTGGCAATGCATAGATAATTCAACTACAGATCTCAACGCTCTATCAATGACTTCAATACTGGATATGTTTGCGGTTATTACCTATCAACAGACTCCCCATGACCTAGCTGACCATTTGTACCTCTTCCCCAGGAAAAGACATTCTGCCTTTCTGTAACAGCAAGTGTGTGCCTCCAACCGCATGAAATCAGAATTACTTTCTGCCATTTTAGTAAAAGTAAAAATATCAATTGCTTTTTTTCCCAAGATCTCTCAAGACAGACGCTAATGACAGCACATAGATAGCAAAGACTAGTGGTCATTTCCTCTGAGAACTTGCATACCAGTACCTGGTCATGCGGAAATTTCACTTGCACAGGTGAACAATGATCACAATTGTCATCAACACCAACTTGTCCGAACTGCTCATGAGGCAAAACAAGACACCAACTCAAAGATAAACCAACACGAAGCTCTATTTGATACTAAAAGGATGTTTGCATCAAGCAACAAGTCATTGAATGCTGCCTTACGCAAAGGTTATGCATGATCAAGAAAAACTGAATTGAGGACCAAGTGAAAATGACTATGAAGCATATAAGCAGATTTTCTCAATTCAATCAAGTTGATTACCAGGTCACAAAACAGGCTGACAAAAGTACAAATATGTTGGCCACCTCTAGCAATCAAAAGTCGAACGACACTTAACAGATAAGAATGTGAAATGATGTCTTACACAAAGGCTTTATCGCTGATAGTCAAATAAAGCTGGTTGAAGGGAAGCAACAAAGGGTGCATGCCAAAGGCAAAAAACCACAGATGAAATAAAGCAATCGAGATGCCTGGAATGTAGTATAAACTATTATAACAGCAGTGTTAACATTGGATAATCAGACTCCAAATTAATAGCGATGATAATGTATAAGGGATATATAATTGGAAAGGTAAAGAGCATTGATATTCTGGAAATACATCTTTCGAGTTTTCTCATTCATTTTTTCCTACAAGCTTGGAACCCCTTTGGGTGCCTTTCTAGTTACATATTTACCCTTCAATTATCCAACTGTCCGCAGCAAGCCAATTGTGGAAAACAGCTTCTCTACAAAAACATCATAGCTGTGAGCCTAGTTCATCTAAATAAAAAGCTAACCGGCTATAGTTACTTAAAACTCCATATAAGCACAAGGAACCAAAATATAGCATGAAGGAAATTACAAAATCATCTTCTAATAAAAAATTGTACCACAAATTTGCATGACAACAATTAATATTGCATGTTGATGATGCATGTAACAAAACACTATAAGATATGTCCAATAATGCACCAAACGAAGGCCCTGAGTGAATTCTTTTGACTGACTTGTTAGAAAAAATAACTACATTTCTGATAAGAATGAATACAGATATAGCAAAGTGCAGACACAGGCAGGTAGTGCATTAAAAGTTGAGCATAGTTGCAATGGACATGAGTTTTTTCAACTATTACTAAAGACACAAGAACCAGACCTTGTTCCAACCCCAACCATAAAGTTTTCCATCAGCAGTAAGTGCCATGGTATGTCTCCAACCACCTGATATCTGGAAAATGACAATTCTTACGATATTTAGAGATATAGGAGCACATAGATACATGTGTTATATCACCTCACAATGAAAAAGCTTTTAGAAGTACTATAGGGATTGTCATCCCATCTCTTCAATAATTGCATCCGTGGAAACAATATCCAAAAGCCTAAATAACAAAATGCAGAACCTATCAAGATCCTTACTATTCCCTCGGTCGCAAAACATGTCACATTTCCTTCTAGCAAGTACTGGAATGATGTCAACATAAAAGATATCTTTTAGCACATTGTATGTAAGATGAAAATATGAATAAGTTTACCCAATAAATATAAAGCAACTTACATTATCAAGGCTTTTTTAATATCCACGTCAAGTCAAAATGGACTATAAGTTGGGGAAGAGGGAGTAATTATCTGGCACAGTTGACTCACATCATCTTAACAAGTTTAATTTTTTTTAAAAAGATTCACAAGACATTCAGATATGAACTTCACCCAATAAATATAAAGCAACTTACATTATCAAGGCTTTCTTAATATCCACGTCAAGTCAAAATGGACTATAAATGCGGAACAAGCAGTAATTACTCACAGTTGACTCACATCATCTTCACTGGTGTAATTACACCAGAAAAAAAAGAGAAGATCCACAATACATTTTTTTTGTAAGATAAGATTTTATTGAAGACAGTATCAAGATGATACTATGAGATTACAACGAAAAAACTGAACTTGATTATGTAGACAACTAAGAGATTACAGATTATGAAAATCCAAAAAAAAAATTATATCTTTCCAGAAGTACAGATAATGTAGAAAACTATATTTCACTCATTGTAGCTTGATAAGTTGGTAATATACCAACTTATTTAGCTCTTCTTCATGAATTATTGTCTTGATTTGATGTGATTTAGAAGGATTTTATGCCTTTATTGTCTTATATGCAGGCACTCTTGATCAATGAAGAAAGAAGAGGATGTGAACCCAAAATGAGCTAAAAGTGGAAGCCAAGTCAAGAGATGACCGGAAGAGGAAAGATTTGTCCATGATGTGCGAGAAGATCTGTGCATCGCATGACAGCACCTGTGTTTCGCAGGTGCCAGCGCACAAGGAAGCTGAAGCACTGCCTAACATTACAGGCACCTGCGCGCCGCAAGTCGCCAAGGGCGATCGCAGGTGCCCGCGCAGACAGAGTCGCAGGCCAAACGCTTCTGACTGCCTTGACGACTTGGCACCTGAGTGCCACAAGTCAGCATGGGCGACCGCAGGTGCCGTTGCAGATGGTCTCGCAAGTGCCCCGAAGGGCAAAACAGTCCAGATTTGTTGAGGCATAATTAGGAAGCTTCCAAGACCCTTTTTGGGATCTGTGCAAGGAATATACATCAGTTTTTCAATTTCCAATTGAGAGTAGTTAGAGTACACCTTAGAATACAAGTTGTCTTCTTCCTTGAATTGAAAAACACCATTGTTGATACTTCGGCTTGGAATTTGAAGCTAGTTATTGAAGAATGAATGGAATTATTTAATATCCACTTGGTATATTCTCTTGTTCCTTCATTATGAGTAGCTAAATTCAATTCTAGGGGTGTGTGCATGATGTGTGTTTGAATTTGGGAATGGGTGTTAATTATTTGGGTTTATAATTAATTATTATGTGTTGGTCTATTGAATCCTTCATGTTTTCATTATAAAATTGATAGTTGCAAACATTAATTTAACTTACTAATTGTGTGCTTGCTTGAGAAAAAAGTTCATTAATTGGGTAAGAATTCAATAGTGGGGATTTGGGATTTCCACTATAAGTTGAGGCTAGAAATAGCTTGACTTAGGAAATTTCCACCTAAGAGTTGAGGTTAGAAATAGCTTGACTCACCTAAGCCAATTGGTTGATTTGTTGCTCAACTATGGGGTTCGAAAGAGACCATACATGATGGGTGCCGGGACTAAAAGTGTTAATGCCATCAGAGCTTATGGGGCCAAAAGCCATGAGGAAGTTGGTGCTTACACATCGGTGGATGAGGAAGCTTGTTATCTATTGGCGGGTTCTCGCCTCGGTTACCAAGGTGCAAATCAAGGCACTTGGCGACTTCGGGATGAGAATCAAGGTTGGAGGGATCGTGATCGTGATCATGATCGTGAAAGAAATCGTGAAGCTCATTGGAGAGATCGTGAACGAGATGTTGATCGATATAATCACCGAAGTGATAACAAATGCTTCTACCTTCCAACCAAGTGTGAGTGATCCCGCTGCTTCGAAGATCGAAGACATGTTGTCACGTGTGTTGAAAAGGGTAGAGTCCACGGATGATGGGATTAAAGATTTGAAAAGTGATGTGTCTACCCTTAACCAAACCGTGAGCTCTCATTCAGCGTCGATCAAGCACTTAGAGGCCCAAATGAATCACCTATCAGCCCAAATAAACCCTCGGTTGAAGGAAACCCTTCCTAGTGATACTCTTCCGAACCCGAAGAATGATGGCCATGTGATGGCAATTGTCACACGAAGCGGAAGGATGCTTGATGGTGTAAGCAAACCAACCAAAGAAGTTGTGTCTGAGAAAAATGAGAATATAGCAAAGGAAGGTTGAGCTTAGTGCACCCAATGTGAATGTTGGTGGAAAGAAGGCAAATGTTGATGATGAAAGCTCAAATGAGGAGAGGGAAGAGATTGAATTACCTCCTCAAGTTGCAATTGATATAGGAGAGGAGAAGGAGGAGAAAACTCTGAGTGAACCAAGGTCGATGCCTAAATGTCCTCCTCCGTATCCTCAGAGGTTGATCAAGAAAAAGGAAGATAATCAATTCATCCAAGAAATTTGTGGACATGTTCAGCAAATTGTCCATAAACATTCCTTTGGTTGACGCTTTAATGCAAATGTCGAGCTTTCATGAAGGAGCTGTTGAAAAAGAAGAGAGTGATTGATGTGGGGATAGTGGAAGTGTCCCACAATTGTAGTGCAGTCATGACAAGTAATAAGGCCCCCAAGAGGGAAGATCCGGGTGCTTTTAAATTTTACCATTCGTTGCACTATTGGGGCAAACATCAACTTGATACCTCTAGTGATCTTTAAGAAATTGGGTTTAGGATCTCCTACACCAACACCAATGAGGTTGCTAATGGCCGATCTTTCGATAAAGCGTCCGGTAGGCATTTTGTTTGATGTATTGGTAAAGGTGGACAAATTTAAACTCCCGGCGGACTTTGTGGCGTTAGACTGTGACGTGGACTTAGAGGTGCCTACAATTTTAGGGCACCCATTGTTGGCCACCGGAAGAGCTCTCATTGATGTTGAGTTGGGAGAGCTCTCATAGGACAAACATGAGTCTATTATGGAATATGTAAGATATCTATGAAGCTTATCAGAAAAGACAAACCGGGGACAGCTTGGAGGACATCTAGTCATTCTGAAAAAACTATATGAACTATTGAATACTGATGAAAGAATATTACATCACTGTCAGTATTGCCCTAAAAAGAAATGAAAATCAAAAGAGGATGACGACAAGGAATTCGAAATTATTTTGTAAAAGAAGACGTGTATAAAGATTTCAAATAAAAAATTCATCTGTGACATACAGAAGGAGCTGAAGAAACTTACCATTAAAAGAAAACATGTTTCAGAATCTAGTCTTATCATGAACATCAAATGAAAAAGTGCCTTACAAGTGTAAAGCAGGAATCTTGACGACAAAAAGGAAAAGTTGTTCAAGAATTCTCCATTTGGAAAAGTGAGTTATCTAGTTCCTTATAAGGATAGGAAATGAAGGAGAACACAATTCAAGCTATCTAATCTACTTCCTATTCTCCATGTTTTTCATCTTCACGCAGAACCCACTCATAAATAATTTGCTTACATTGTAGTGTAGGATTTTATTTGGTTTCAGTGCATGCTTGAGATATGGAAACCAAAATCTGAAAACAAGTGATTTTTGTCATTGCTTATGTGCCTAACATGTCCCAATTCGCACTCTGGAACAACTGCTTAAAGGACAATTGTTTTCCATGGATATATCTTGTTACGCTCTCAATGTAATCATAATGTACACCCCTTATCAGGAAGTACTTAATCCATTCCGAGTTGTGTAAAAATCAAGAGTTAATATTTGAAAGACGGTTAAATTGATCAGGTAAGAAGTGCTTAAAATATAACTTTCAAAATACTAATCCCATCATCATTATTGATCTGTAAGAACGAGCCGGTTGACAAAGTAACTTTATCGGTGTGTTCGGTAAAAATGTTTTCCAATTTTCCCATGTTCGGTTGGTCAAATAGTTTGGAAAACATTTTCTCTAGGAAAACAAGCTCCTTACAATGAGGAAAATGAGCTCCCTAATGAAAGTAGGGAAAACAAGCTCTACTAGTGATATTCCACATTGATTGTGTCCTCCCCACCCTCCAACACACCTCATATTCACCCCCACCCCTCATAGCCCTTATCCCCACCATCCCACACCCCTACCTCCCATAGTATTTGTCTAAATTATATAAAAATGCTTTTAGGATAATAGTTTTTGCTTACCTACCGAACACAAGCCCACTTATTTTCTAGAAATCATTTTACTTCATACCGAACACACCCTATGGATACATTTTTCTGTTCGTGTTTTTCACTGGTAAACTCCTCAAGTATATTTAGTCAACAAAGTGTCTCTTCTTGGAATGCAGATCATGATTTCATGGGGATGTCAATGTTTTTGCTTGAAATTAACATGTAAACTTTCATCTGCCTTCCATCTCTTGAAAATTGCTGGGCATCTAAAATCTATTACTGGACATGCTTCATTATATGCAGCGGTTATAGTGGGGACTAGAGTTTCATGATGCAACGATTCCTAGATTAAGAAAGTAGTATTTAGAAAAACAGAGTTAAAAAATGGTGAATACCACACATATAAACTAGCAGAAGTTATAGCCTGGCGCTTTAACCAAGGAGATATCAAATTTCAGTAAAAATCTATGCAGGATATGAGAACATTATACAAATATTTTCCAATGAGATTCAGCCAGGTAGATTGTTTGGATTATGGAGCTTTTGTAACACCCCGAAAATTCTAAGCTAGGAACCAGGCCTAAAAATCCGAAGTTTGAATCTGCCAAAACTCAGACAGGGTTCACGGACCAAGTCCACGAGCCGTGGATTGGTCTCGTGAAACTAGTTCTGCAGACCCACCCTTTGGTCTGAAAAACACGACAGGGTTTCATGGACTGTGGGTCAGACCACGAACCGTGGTTTCCCTCATGAAAATCAGACCTGAGGGTCATCAATTCCCCAGGAAACCACGGGAGGGTTCCACGAGCCGTGGAAGGTTCCACGGGCCGTGAACCTTACCCGTGGAAATCAGACCCGCAACCAGTCATGTGGCCAGGAACCATGACCACCAGCCGTGATTCAGTCTATGGGCCGTGGTTAGTACCAGTGGAACCTGTGTCGAGTTTTCAGCAGACTTTTCATTTAAAATTTCCCTGGGGTATATTTGTAATTTCCCACTTCTTTAACTCCTATGTTGGGTCGTTTTAGGCCAATTTAGAAGGGTTAAACTCTAACTTAACCAAATTCTAATTCATTCTCACGATCAAAGTTTCAAAAGAAAGAAAAAGGGTTCTCCTCTCAAGCTTCAAGGCCTAGGGTTCCTTCTCCAAGTCTCCATCTTCAGATTTTAGTTAAGAAAGCTTCAAGTTCAGATATGTGGGTCAATAAGGGTCTTCTTCCACCCTTATGCCCAAACCTATGATTTTACTTTGAGTTGTATGAAATTGAGAAACTAGGGTTCTTACCCAATTATGAACTTTCCCATGAAATTGATTTACTACTATTGCAATATGCTTTCTAATCCTTTATGTACGATTTTATATGAGATTCTACAAGTATTTCTAAGAGCTCATGAATTGAGAATGATTTTTGCATGATTTCACCTTATTGCATGTTTAGATAACATGACCTCAAGTATTTATGAAGTTAGCATGCCTAGTTCCTCAAGTTATGAATTTTAGTAAAAAGTATGTTTTTGAACTAGTGCTATGCTATGCTTTCAAGACTTATGATTTTATGAATAGCATGACATCTAGATATGTCCACATGCTTTACGAACAATTTTGACATCTAGATATGTCACATGATATGTATGAGCTATATGTATGTTTTGGGAGTAGTATTTAGCACCAAGTTGACGAGGGTTCTAGATAACCCAAGTCCAGAACTATGTTGCCACCGTAGGTTGCCCTTTTTAGCGCACTTCAGGATCCTTATGTATATGGTTCTAACTTTGGCCGGTTAGAACAACCTTTTTCGGTGTGGGTGTATGACACTGGACTCCATGGTGCTCACATGGTTTATGTCGATTACGAGAAACTCCCACAGAAATGGTTTTAAGTGTTTGAATGTATTTGGCTCTTAGTTTTCAAAGTTCAGATTTACTACTTATGACTTATGCTTACAAATATGCTTTCAGCTTATGATATTACTTGAGTCATTGCATTACAGTTTTACCACTACCACATGATTTTAGCCTTCATTGTGTTTTCAAGTATGTTTTTACTACGATTCATGCATAGCTCACATACTCAGTACATTCCATAGTACCGATTGCATACCTCTTGTGATGCATCTTATCATGATGTAGATTCAGGCGCTCGCTCTCAGACTCGTGGCTAGATACTAGCAGGATTTCCAGTCGCAATGGTGAGTCCTCATCATCCGAGGGCTTAGTTATGAGCTTAGTTTAGCTTTATGATTTTATTTCAGTACTTAGAATTAGATGGGGATCTTGTCCCAGCAACTCATCTTATCAGTTTAGAGGCTTCTCAGACATAGACAGACAGTAGTATTTGGTTTTCAGATTTTGATATTCTTAGACCGCTATCTTTATGATTATTTGAGTTGTTCATTACTTCAGCTTATGCTTCCGCTATAAATGTCTCTGTTATGTTTAAGTCATGCTAAGGCCAAGGATTAGCTTGGGATCACTTGTGGTCTCAAGTCCCGTGTTACGTCCAGGGGGTAGCCTCGGGGCGTGACAACTATAAAGTATAAAAATAATAAATTGTAAAGAGGTAACAATCTGCATTCCCCAGAAAATAGAGTGAAATAGCTACCATTAAAAACTTTCCATCTATAATCTCAGAAAATGTAAACCAGAAAGTTTTCATATAAAAGGAAAGTACCTGAGAAGTAAAACTTTCATGCAAGGCTTGAACCTTATGAGGAAAAAGGTGATCCTCAAAATCACCATGTCCTAGTTGACCATATTTGCTCCAACCATATGTATACAAAGCACCAGAAGAGGAGACGCAGATAGTATGACGCCAACCACATGCAACCAGGAACATCTTTTCTCCCTGCAAATCTAGATATCAGATAAGTAGACAGGGGGCTAAAAAAGGGACAAAGATTAGATGAAGTGACAGCAGACTGCAGAAGGGTGTATATAACACTCTGTACAGAGTGTAGCTGAATATCTATCTCAAGAATCAAAGCAAACAGAATAGTTCACTACGAAATTCAACATAAAAGGATCTATACGCAAAATTCAATATTTCAAGCTCAACATGTTGAAAAACAAAGGGGTCCATTATCGTGAGAATGCATTAAAAGTCTAGGTTAAGAAATGAAAAAAATAATGAGAAACCAACAGTACACCTTATTACTAACTATTTACTTATATAATGATTTCCACAAACAGATTAAACGTTTTACTTATATTGCAAGAATGCATGCAAAGAACCAGGTGAAAAAAAAAAAATTAAAATTTGTGAAGAAATGTATCTTGGCTTAACTCACCCCCAAAAGCTAGCTCATTAGGGGAGGATTGCCTAAGTCCATATAAGGAGACCACCCATCTCATTAACCACCGATCTGAAACTTTTTACATTCTTCAACACCCCATCTCACTCTCAGGGCTAGACATCTGAAGCGTGGGCAATTTTAATTTGAGGGCCCAACATCGGGTGAGATGGGTCCTGCTCTAATACCATGTGAAGAAATAGATCTTAGGCCTAACTCAATCCCAAAAGCTAGCTCATGAGAGGAGGATTGTCCAAGTCTATATAAGGAGACCACCCATCTCATTAACCACCGATGTGGGAATTCTTACATTCTTCAACAAAATTAATAAATAAAACAAGAAATCCAAAATTTACCTTAGCTAACCAGTACACTTCTTTCAATAGATACAAGAAGATGAACAACGCAATCACTTTCAACAACTCAAAGATCGAAATACATTCTTCAAGTTCAAAATAATTATACAAAAGCAAAGCAACGTCATTCGTCCACAGAAGGAAGTCTTTTAATGTCCTTAGCAAAGTCTACTTGGCATTAGTTATGTAACAATACAAAATATCTACAGCCTTCATGCAACCAAAATCGACTTAAGATTTATGAGAAAGAAAAAGTCTTTTTATTTCAGTATGTGTTACATCCCATGAGCAAGGGGATTCATACAAAGCTCCTATAGCTGATTAAGGAAACAAATAAAATCGGTACAGCTATCGAATAAATCTTCTTGTTTTAGTAGCAATCAAGTTACTAAAAAATCAAATCTTCCTACACTCAAGCCAGTAAACAGTCCCCCCCCCCCCCCCTTTAGTTGGTGCAAGGATGTCATACATGCCCAACTTGCAAACCAGTATAGGAAAAGATTCATTTGTTGAGACACTTTTGTAAGCATATCAACTAGTTGTTGTCGGGATGACACATGAAACAAAATCAAGATAGTACTTGTAACCTTTTCTTTTATGAAGTGTCTATCAATTTCAACATGTTTTGTTCGTTCGTGCTGAACATGTAGCTATGGCAATCTTGTTGTCACAGTATAAGAAAAATTCTCTTTTCCAGAGTGTCTCAAGAGTGTGTCAATTCCTCTAGTAACTTTTGTAACCAAAGAGTTCACAAACACCTGGGCTATATCTCTATATTCTGCTTCCGCACTTGATCTAGTAACTACACTTTGCTTCTTACTTCCCCCTAGTAACCTAAGTTCCCTCCTACAATTGCAGGGTAACTGAATGTAGATCTTCAGCTGTCTATAGATCCAGCCTAATCCACATCTACATAAAAGCTAGGTTTCTATCTAGAGGTGACCATGAGTGGAGAAAGACAGATGTTCAGATATTGCAAAATATGAAAGAGAGCTTGAATATGAGAATCTCGAGGATCACATGCATGAACCGATTCACCAAGCTGACTGAACAGGGTGTATCTAGTCCAGTGTGAGAGATATGAGTCTTCTAACCAACCTCTAATACCTATCCTTATCAAGGAGTCTCCAACCCCTACTTGTGGCTTGTGATTGCTTCAACAGGAGATTTTTCTAGTTTACAACCTGTCATGCCGATTTCTTTGAAGAGATCTAGAATATACTTTCTCTGAGAAATAAATATTCCTCCTTTTGATCTGGCAACCTCAATTCTCAAGAAGTACTGCAATTTTTCAAGATCCTTGATCTCAAATTCATATGCCAACTGCTTCTTCAATTGGACCATCTCCCCTCTGTCATCTCATGTCATTACAATGTGATCAACTTAAACCATGAGAAGAGTGAATTTACCCCTTTGATGTCTTATGAAGAGGGTATGATTAACATTACTTTGTTGGTATCCAAAAGAGATCATAGCTTTGCAAGATTTGTCCAAACCAAGCTCTTGGGGATTGTTTCAGTCCATACAAGGCTTTCTTGAGTCAACACATATTTCCTTGACTTTGTTCATTATCAAATCTAGGAGGAATATCCATATACACCTCTTCTTCCAAGTCTCCATGAAGAAATGCTATGTCCCTATCCAGATTAGATGCCATAGTGGTGGAAAATGAGCGAGTTGGGTTGGGTTGGGTTGGGAGGTTATAACATGTTGAACAGAAATGTGTTACAACCCAATCAACCCATTTTAATACGGATAAAAATCGGGTCTGACCCGTGTTATCCATTTACATGGCACAAGAGTAGGAGCTGAATTTTGTATTAGCTAATGCTTATTTACTGACATTAATTTTGAGTAGGAATTGATGTCAGATATGGACTTTTGTAATGTATCTGTACAATGATGAATTTTGTTCGATACTATCATAGTTATAATTCCATAGGTTAAATTACAATGTTAACTGAAACCCAAATTAAATAAATGACTTCAATGTAAGTTAAGTTAATTGTTTCAAATCTAGTCCTAAGTCAAGATTCTGACCCAACAATGTTTAACTAGTGAGATCGAGAAATTATGGGATAATTTTAAGTTCTATTATCATTTTAGTAATATATCTATTCACAGTTGGTGCTCCATCTCCTCTTCATCTCCATCGCCTGAACATTACCGAGGTCCAACCCAGTTGCGGAAAAGGAGTCTCACTGCACAACGAGAACAGCAGCGGCAATGGAAGCAATAGCAGAACATGGTGACACCCCGACTTAAATTCCAAATTCCAAGTTCTATCTTTCTTTAGTTGGTTTCTTGTGCACCTATTCATTTTCTTTTTATTCTTTCTTGTTAGTCAATTAAATTGATCGAGTTGGTCTTGTGCACCTGTTGATTTTCTTGTTATTCTTGCCTGCTAGTAATTAAATTTCTTGAGGTTCTTATGTCCTGGTTGATTTTTTTGCTGTTCTTTTCTGTTAGTTAAGTAAATAGCTTGAGTTGGTTTTCTTGTGCACCTGCTGATTTTCTTGTTATTCTTCCCTGTTAGTTAATTAAACTCTTGCCTTTAGTTTCTTGCTTGTTTGTGCTTTAGTATTGATTCTTGGTTGTCTTAGTGTAAACCCTTGATTAATCTATATTTGCTTTAGTGGCTATGGTGGACGTCTGACGATGGTAGACCAGGGTTGTGTTCTCGGTAGGGAAAAGGGCGAGAGAGTTAGGGATAGTAAGTGGGTTGAGGGAGCTTCTAGGCTGCGAGTAGGGTTTTGAAACATAGGACTTTAACGGGAAAATCCATAGAGCTAGTGAAGATTCTCAAGAAGAGGAGGATTAATATAGCTTGTGTCCAAGAAATCAAATGGGTATGAACTAAGGCGCGAGATGTGGACGAGTATAAGTTGTGGTACTCAGGAGGATCGAGGAATAGGAATGAAGTAGGAATCTTAGTAGATAAAGAGCTAAGGGAGCAAGTGGTAGAGGTTAGGAGGGTTAACGATAAAATGATGATGATTAAGTTAGTCGTTAGAGGGTATAATTTGAACATCATTAGTGCTTATGCATTGAAAGCGGGCTTGGACGAGGGGCACAAGAAGAGCTTTTGGGAGGTTTTAGACGAGGTGGTAAGAGGTATACAGCACACTGAGAAGCATTTTCATAGGAGGACATTTGAATGGACACATCGGGCCAACTCCGAGGGGTTATGAAAATGTGCAGGGGGGCTTTGGGCTTTGGGTTTGGAGACAGGAACGAAGGAGGAGTCTCACTCCTGGATTTCGCAAGAGCTTTAGGGTTTGTGGTTATTCGAGTTTCCAGAAGGAGAAGGAGCACTTGGTTACCTTCCGTAGTACGGTGACTAAGATTCAGATAGACTACCTGCTCTTTAGGAAGGGTGATCAAGGTCTTTGTAAAGACGGTAAGGTTATCCCGAGTGAGAATCTTACAACCCAATATAAACTCCCAGTGATGGATTTGGAGATCAAGAGGGAGAGGAAGAAGAGGGTTGTGGATGATCGGTCGATGGGGTAGCTTGACTATGGTCAGTACCTTGGAGATGGGGAAGAAGTTAATGTCTATGGGGGCTTGGGGATGAGTGAGGATGCAGACAGTATGTGGGATTGGACTACTAGTTGACCAACCAAAATACGTACCAACGCTTCCGGTTTCACAACACTTATTTGTGAAAGCATAATTTGAAGAAGAAGAAAATCCAAGCAAAAAACAAAAATTGCAGAATCAAACAGTGAACCTGGTGACTGCTTCAGAGGAAAAAAAAATCCAAACAATGTCAGAAAAGAGACATTTGACCAGCAAAACAGGTTTGATACATCTGAACCCTACATTTTGTGCTTGAAAACTGATGGAACAGGGTCAGAATAGGCCGGCGAACCCTAGGAAACAAAACTCTCCCATACAGTCGTAGGAAATGGTCCAATCATCGGCGTACGAAACTGACGCATCACTGGAGCTGAAGCTATTGGTTGCGTGTGACGGCACATATGGCGGTCTTTGACGGAGCTGCGTTGGGGTTTGGTCGCTGGCAACAGAGGAAAGCCTGTGGTGGTGTTGGGGTTTGCACAACACTAGCTAAAAAAGATTGACGCGTATAGCCACCCTTTTGACGTGAATAGTAAAGAAGAGGGAACAAACTCGACCTCTTGAAAGATAAGTGGCACCTAGTGCTGAGAGGGAGAAAACCCACCTCAAAAAGCAGCAACTGTTTAGATGCCATGAAGATTTTTGAGAAAGACGAAGTCTTCTTCTTTCAGTATGCATTCACATTCCATGAGCAAGGGGATTTATACAACACTCTTATGGCTAGTTTAGGAAATAGAATAAAATCAGTACAGCTATTAAATAAAATCTTCCTACAATCAAGCTACTAAATCAAATCAACTCTTCCTAAAATCAGATCCAATCAACATCCACATATACAAATCAGACTCAAGGTGAACAATTTAAGGTATTGATTTTTTGTATAAGGTTTTAATGCACTATTGTCGCTCTCCCTAAAATCCTTGTGTTTGAAGCCCAAGGCATAACTCAAAGTGAATACAAGAACATAACCATTTGACTCGCTCACTGTAATTTCCAAATTGTTTTCTCCAAATAATTTCCATGGATATTTGTTTTTCACCTTTTCCTCAGTTTCCTTTAATCGAGAAGAACATTCAGCAGAACAAAAGATTCTGATACAAAAGGAAATTGAAAATAAATACTCCCTCTGTTTCAGTTTGTTAATCTTAGTTTGACTTGGCACGGAGTTTAAGAAAGTAAAGAAGACCTTTGAATTTTGTGGTCTTAAACTAAAGATAAATATAATGTACCAAAATGCCCTTTAATCTTGTGTTCTTAAACATGCCATACGGGATGTTGAAATTAAGGAGTTGCCAAATTAGGAAAGAGGCATTCTTTTGAGATAGACTAAAAAGGAAAGTAAAACAAATAAATTGAAACTGATGAAGCATTAAACTTTGTGTCGACTGCCAGAAATACATTTTTTTGAGCAATAACAGATGCACGTTAAAAAGATTCTTCCTTTCCACAAAACAAAGTCTTAAGCACAGTAGTACAATGTTGTTGCAGTAATTAAAAAATAGCCTGATAGTAATCAACAGAAACATTCCACACAAGATGCCTACCACATTGGCTGAAACTTTTTCTGGAAGCAAGCGATCATTTCGGTCACCTAATCCCAGATTACCATATCGACCCCAACCCCAACCATAAAGTTCACCATCTTCTGTAACAGCAGCTGTATGTTCGGCACCAGCAGCAACCATTTTTACAGGTATTCCCTGCAATAGTGTGTTGTAAGTCGAGTAAATGTCATATATTCTGGTACCAAATGAAATGTGCTGCACCAACCAAAGAAAATCAAATTCTTATCAAGTCATTCATCCAGAATGATTCATGGATAACCATTCAAAAAAAACCAAAAATTCCAATTACAAAATCAACTGTGTCTACCCTTGGATCACTGATAAAGAAGAGGCATATCATCTACATCAGGTTTCGCCGTTTCAGTTGGAGTTACATGGTCATCTTTGCAAAATGAAAACAACAACGAAATGACAACTCAAAACCAAGTAATCTCAGAGAAACATTCTCTCATTACGTGGGCAATTTAAAGTTTATTACCACTATATGAATAAACTATTAATTTACTAGGATATCAAACATATAAACTAAGTGAAGCCATACACTTGACAAAGAATTATACCATCTTTTTTAAGTTATCAGAAATGCTACAGAAGAGTTCATGAAAGAACAACGATACTAACTACATAACTTGACAAACAATTAGCAAGGAATACCTTGAAAGCTTCAATCTTTCGAGGCACAAGAGAGTCCTCTGTGGTGCCAAGGCCTAGTTGGCCATTTTGATTTCGTCCCCAACTGAAATTGAATCATAACAGTATTAATACTTGAGATTCCAATTTCCAGATGAAAAGAAGCAGCTTTAGAGATAAATCTTATAATAAGAAAGCATTTCCAAAGTCATGCAAACCAGATTGCTATATCATATATTCAGAAAACATAAAATGTGTTCGGAAACTAGTCATGAAAAAGACGGGATAGTAATATAAAAAAGGCATAATATAAGAGAATGTGCAAGGAAGTGATTTCTGTCCGTCGTTTAGTTTGAGCAGAAAGTGGAGACAAAAGGAAATAGATATCTTTTTATTGGGGAAGATGGAATTGCATCGTTTACCTAAGTAAACATAATATAAGCCAAAAAGAAAATTAAAACTTTCTCTTTTCATTGTTGATAGTTTTACAAGAACTCTTCCGTTTTGAATTGTAGTTCTTGCTTGTTATGTTCATCAAAGAAGAGAGCTTCAGATTCCCTTCAAAACTTCAATGTCATGTTTCACTTTTCGTGATTCAAATCTTAAGTTGGAAATTTGTGCCTGCTAGTATGTTACATGTAGTTTCTTTCTGTTCGAACTTCTAAAAAGGTGGTTCTAACCATCCAAAATTTGCCTTTAAGAAAACAATTAAACACCTTCATTTCATTCTGACAATGGCTAAATTTTAGCAGGCAATTAATAACTTTGAACTTAAAGTAGCAAAAGGTGACGGATGAGAGCCACAAATTTGTAGACTAAAAGATTGCCCCAAGTTTGCAGAAGTATCCGAAAGTATAAAGGTTGACGAGCGACCAATGCACTTTAAGAAAAAAATGAACAGAAAAATGATACCAGAAGCCTGCGAGTTATGTATTGATTGATAGAAGATTGATGAACATGGTAAAATCACTGAAGCACCTAATGTCGGCTGGATAAATGTAATAGCAACACTATTAAGGAAACAGAATGAACATTAAGTCTTTATCAAATGAAAAGAGAAAAGAAATTAGCATAAGGTTTATCAGATCCACCAAAACAACAGCTCAAGAGCAGCAGCAACCAACCTCTGCACTTCGCCTTCCATGGTAACAGCAAGACAATGGCTGTCTCCACATGCAATCTGCTTAATGCGTATACCATGAAGTGCTTTAATTGGTTGAGGCGTGAACAAGTCACTGGAGTTTCCATGACCCAATCTCCCAAAATCACCCCTACCAAATGAAAAAGAAACAACGCCTGCTGATTTGGTCCAAATGCATGCTAATACAATCAAAAAATGTACATGCATCCCACATACAAGGTTAATGCTCTTCATGCTTTCATGACACAGAATATCCTTGGTACGATACAAACCACCTATTATGGTAAGATCGGAGCAGAATACTCTCATTTCTGCTTGTCTCAGTGAAGACCATGAAGAGTTGCTAAGAGTGTAATTATCTGGGAAAACTAAAAGCAAGTTCAGTGATAAGACACGATATTCATAGGTAAACACTCATCACGAATCTACATATATTAAATAATGAATGGCAAACTGAAGTTTATACCGAGATCCTCAGCTTTGAGTAATGTTATTTAAGAATTTCACCATAAACTAGCTTTCCATCATTGTTCTTGAATCCATCAAGAATCCTAGATTACCATTTGGTTTTTACTTCTTTTCACCCATCATGGTCACCACTAAAAATAAAACTGCCCTCACCTGCAAAAATTAGCTCTAATCCTTGGCTATTGGAAACAGGAATGCACAGTCAAGAATGGTTGGTTTTGTATCTGGTCGTGAATAGTTTATGGAATGGCATAGAAATCATAACATGGCCGAAAAGAGTGAGGACTTCATGAAATGAGAGATATTGAAGGTTGACGCAAACAAAGGGTTCACTTCTTGATCAGACCATTCTTTGGATAAAATTATCACCACCAGCCAATGCACATTTCTTTTCACATACTTTATGTGACTCAATTTATTTTCAAAAAGCCTGAATCATCATTTGATTCCAATGTGGAGATTGATCTCTATTTGAATATCTAAAATGGGAAGTTTTTTCACATAAATTGGGATGGATGAAGTATCAATTACAACCAAGGGTGACCAGTGAAATTTTACAACCAAAGAAAAGAGACTCTGAGTTCTTGAATCACAAAAACCAGAGGAACACCAAGAACGTTAGAGACTATCAGAAGATTGGGTAAAACATACATTTAATGAAATTATCTCATGAAAAAGACAGGTAGAAGCATTATGATAGCTCCAAGGACAAGGATGAAGCTTTGGAACCACCAAGAAGGTCATTCATTGTGGGGTCAATGAGAGATCAAGAAGGTGTTAATTGTAGAAGATGAACTCAAGGCTAATGGAGATGATTGGACCAAGTGTTACAATTATTTTATGGCCCGAATTGAAGTCAAAGAGGAGATAGATTGCGGGCCAAGCACCAGCACAAAGGAGCTCCAAATACACACCTTAAACAGCCCCTAAAGGAAGCTAAATTAGAGCCCAAGTGAGGTCAAATACATAGCCCCAAAGAAGGAGTCAAATACTTCCTCTTTTTCCTAGTAAATTATGGATATAGTGTGAATACATACCATGTGATCACAATTATACCTGCTTTCCTATTAGTCATGCTTTCCTTGTTTTATTTTAAGAGTTGCTACTTTATTTTTTCTTGAGAAAGGTAACAGTTAGTCTATATATATCCACAGGTATACTACATATGAATATGTAGTCCCCCTTCAAAAGTGTTGTAGTTACATAGATCCTATCTTGCTAAATAACAGCAAGTCTATAGCTGCATAGATTTCTTTTGTTTGTTCTATCACTAACTGTTTACACCAAAAGTCATGCATAGCTAAGCAATTTGTCTTGAATTTCTGCATGTTGCGCTGCTTCCCTTCAAAGCATCTCTGATTTCTTTCCTGCCACACTGACCACCAGATACTAGCTGGGACAATCTTCCATCTTTCGTCCTTCTTTGCTGCATTGCCATCAATGCTCCAGCACTTTAGGACCCCTTTGATGCTATCTGATTTCACCCATGTGATCTTCCTTACATCTGCCATAACTGATCAGTCCATTTGCAATGCCAAAAAAGATGGTTTATTGTCTCCACTTGTTCTTCGCGCAAAAAACATCTAGAGCACAGATGAAAACCTCTTTTGTTCAGAAATCTATCTAGTCTTGCATCTATTGTGTGTCTGTCCCCTTCTTTCCATGTGTAATTCCCCCCTGCCAAATCCATATCCACCAATTCCATTTCCTCAATAAATTTTGAAAAATTTTTGAAAATTTTGGGGTGAAAAATACTATTGCAGTTTTCCTTCTCAGAATGGAGTCTCACAGTGTTAAAATCCCCACATAGGACCCATGACCCTGAAATTAAACCTCTGGCTGCACCTAGTTCCCACCAAGTCTCCTCCCTTTCCACCCTATTATTTGGGGCATAAACCCTTGTTATCTGCCAATTAAAATCCTGGTTTATCCCTGTCATAGTACATGAAACTGAGTAAGCTCCAACACTGCTCAGCTCCCCTCTCCACATTCTCCTGTCCCACATGATCACAACTCCCCCCCTAGTTCCGCTTGCTTCAAGTTGTACACAATCAGCCCACCTGTTCCCCCATACTTCTTTGACAAGGTCAGAGGTATCCCCCTCTATCTTTGTTTCCTGTAAACATACTACATCAGCTTTCCGCGATTGTAGCAGGTTCCTAATCATACTCCCTTTCCTACCACAATGCATCCCCCTTACATTCCATGATACTAAATTCAGCTTCATTGATCTTTGATTGCAAGATATCCTCCCCTACTTCTAGTTCCATTACTCATAAAATTAATGTCCAATTCCAGATTCTTCAACTCATTCAACCCCTTCTTCTTCACTATTTTGTGCTCTGTTTGGCCTTCTCTGTTTATTTGCTGCTTGTTGTCGATTTTCAAAAACAATTATGTAGCTTTCTCTTCACGCCCATTAAAATCCACCCCAAATTCCTTGCACAACCTTATTATGTTCTGTTGAATCCACATTGAAGTGTCCATCTTTCCATTATCCTCTGCTGGGAACTGAATTCCCAAAGGAATAGCTTCTTCTGGGATTGTGCTTGAGTTGTCTTCATGCTTCTCAAGCTGCTGCGCAGTACTTCCTTCTACTTCTTCAAGAACTATGATTTCTCTTATGTTGCCATCTCTCTTCTCACATTGAATAACCTGGGTCTGGACTTCTTCATCGGCAGTTTTCCATCGTACCAAGTTGTCGTGAATACTAGCCTCATTGGCTTGTATTTCAATATCAACTAGGTCAATAGAAAAGGTCAATTCATTTAAGTTATTGGGCTGCTCTATTTCTAATGGGTCTGAGAATCGGGCCAATTTCCCCCTTCTGTTTTGGCCCAATTGATGACCTAATACTTCTTTTCCTTTTGACCCCACCGCACGTGTCCCCGAATTTAAGTTTCCATCTACCACTGTCCCCCAATTTAAGTTTCCACTTATGGAAAGCAGTATAGGGTTTGATATCATAGCATTTTAGGCGCTGGTTTACACGCCTACTCTCCTTATAATACGGGTGTTCTTTTGTTATTTAGACACACATTATTATCAATACAATTTGAAAGTTTCTCCTCTTTACACCTTTGAGTGTTTGGCTACTTGAGATTCATCTCACGACCTTACAAGAATAACCGTAGTTAAGATTAATCCAACTTGATATCTTTGATTCATACTCAATTGATTAAAGAAGGTAGGTAGTCTTACTGTTACCATTCTCAAAAAAAGATAGGTAGTCTTATACTAGTTATTGACTCTAATTATTTCAATCAAGGGTCTAGATCAATTTTGCAATCTAAGTTCTTGAATTGAATCTCTTAGTAACATAATTAGTATTCTCTACTAAAAAATTTTTACTAAGCTCGATTAGGGTAAGATTCTTAACCTATTATTATTCAAAATACTTGAATTTCATTCTTGAATTTCTTCCATCTTTATTTTCTTGTCTTTAAATTTTGTTTTAAGCTCCCGTATATTATTTTGATTTCTTATTTCAAGTTATTGAAACTAACTCGATTGTTATGAAGTGATATCAGAGTGGTTCTATCAAAATTCCTTTCTAGGTAATTTTAGGAGTTTCTTGAGCAAAAGCAAAAAAAATTGTCAAAAAAATAATGTTGATTGCTCCCCAAGAAACCTAGTTACTTGCGTTGCAAGAAATCTTTTTTCCAAACTTGAGTTTCCATTGCTTATTTGAGATTCAACTTAAAAAGCATGCTACTATCGAATTTTCTAAATTTGTTTGTGATTCTTGGTTTCCATCATTAGGAAGGAAATCAAAAATAGGGAAAAAGTTCAGATTTTTTAAAATCACTACACTTGTTGATCTTAGTTTCTATCTCACCAATCCTACTCATTTTAGGACTTGATAAATAAACATTTCCTTCCATGTCTTACTTTTAGAAGGTTGTTACTAATAGGGTTTAAGTATGTTGCTCGGACTCTTCAAAAGGTCATCCGGTGCGTGTTGGATCCTTCAAAAGTAGTGCATTTTTGAAGGATCCGACACGGGTGCGGCTAACATTTTTGGAGAGTCCAAGCAACTTTAACTATAAATCCTAAAGGAACCACTGAAAGGCAGTAACTTTGAGAGGAAAGAGGCAAGAGAGTATGAGATCAATAGAGCGAAAAAGCCAAATTGAGAGCTATTGCTTCTTTGATTTTTTTTAAATATGTCTCTAGTGAACATACCACTTCTTCAGGACCAGAACTGTTCCAATGAACATTTATGATTTCTTGACACTTCTATTTTTGAGTACTTGAATCTATCATAACATCTGGTAACATTTTCAGATTCTCGGATTTGAGGGTATCTCATCGTTGTTAGTATTCTTCACTAAATATTTGATCGGATGGTTTCCTTTATCTGATTATATTGAGTTCCTTCAGCGCAAAGCACATAAGCAGATATCCTCTGAGATATAGCTTCAGTCATTCAGAAGCTGATAACGTGACTTGTGTCTCCAATCTTCTTCTCCCCGTCTTTGGGTCTTTGGGTCATTGATTTAGGTGCATCTGATAACATTTATGGTTCTCTCTTTTCACTTCTATTTCTTACTCTCAATCTCTTCCAACTATCACAATGGCCAAGGGATCTCAAACCATGGCAACTGAAATAGCTCAAGCTAGTACTCCTCTTCCTTTAATTTTAAATTCAGTTCTTTTTTTTAATGGTGAATTCAGTTCTTAATGTTCCTGGTAGTTCTGTTAATCTCATATATAAGTCGCCTATCCCAAACATTTAACAGCTCTGTAACATTCTTCAATGACTGTCTTGACATACAAGAACGTAGTACGGGACGTATCATTGGTGCAGGGCGTGAATTACATGGACTTTATTACCATATCCTCTCTCAATCACTCATCCCCTGTCCTCCTTACTGAACTTGCCTTGTTATTGATTCACTTAATTTACTACATAGACAGTTAGGACATCCTCACCTATCAAAACTTTAGAAAATCGTACCTGCTTTGTCTCACTTGTCTATTTTAGCGTGCGAGTCATGTAAACTAGGTAAGCACACTCATTCTCATTTCCCTCTATGCCTTATCGGACAAATTCTCTTTTCATTTTAGTTCATTCAGATGTTCGGAGCACCAACGGTGTCAATGCCTTGTTACTTTGTCAGTTTCATTGATGATTACTCGAGGTGAATATTTCTTGAAGAAAAATCGATATGAGTTTTTTTTTTTTGTTATAAAATTTTGGTGCTGAAATTCAAAAAATCATTTCAAGGTTTTTATCCGCAGATTTCACAGTGATAATGCACCAAAATATTATCTTGTCCATTTCTGCAGTAAATGAACTCTCATGGGATCATTCATCAATCATCTTGTCCTTACACATCTCAACAAAATTGGGTAGCTGAAAGAAAGAAACATCATCTCATTGAGACTAATCGTGCCCTACTCATGCAATCTCATGTTCAAGTGCGATTTTGGGGTGATGCAATTCTCACATCATGTTATCTAATTAATTGTATGCCTTCTTCAGCTATCCAAAGTAAAGTCTCATACTCTGCTTTATTCCCTCACTCGCCTTTGTTCTCTCTTTCACCTTATGTCTTTGGGAGCGCGTGTTGTGTTCATAACCTAACCGTTATTTTCTTTTCCACGGTGTGTCTTTCGGAGCACGTGTTTTGTTCATAACTTTACAGGAAACGATAAGTTTCCACACGTGTTGTTATCTGTATATTTCAGGGTTACTCGAGAGTGCAGAAGGGATATCAATGCTATTTACTGACCCTCAGCAGTATCTCAAGTATGCTGATGTTACCTTTTTTGAAACCCAACCATACTTTATAGATTCAGGTGATCACTTAGACAGTTCTGAGACGTTACCAATTCCATCTTTTGAAGATTCATCTTCCTCCATAGCTCCATCATCAACAGGTCAACCTTCTATAGCTCCACCACTCTTAGAGCCTGTTTGGATTGGCTTATTTTAGGTGCTTTTATGTCAAAATAGATTTTAAGCACTTTTATAGTGTTTGGGTAAGATTAAAAACTGCTTTTAAGCCGTTGTTTTTGAGCCAAAATAACAAAAATAAGTCAAAAGCCATAAGTTAGAAATCCTAACTTATGGCTTTTGGCTTATAAGTCATAAGCTATAACCCAATCCAAACAAGCTCTTAATCTTATCAACGTCACCAGCATCCAACATCAGGTCTAGATAATTCACGTCCTGCGCCCTGCAGACTTGTCTCCTCCTAGTACGTTGATCGCCCTTAAGAAAGGTATTTGATACACTCGTAACCCCAGTCCCCATTATACATGTTTGAGTTATCCTATTATGCCTTTGTGTCATCTGTTTCCATCCCTAAATCTAAAGTGAAGCTGAAGCACTACCTCATCCTCGATAACGACAAGCTATGATTGAAGAAATGTCAACTTTACATGCTGGTGGTACTTGGGATCTTGTTCCTCTACCTCCACATAAATCTACCATTAGAATTTATGCGGTCAAAGTTGGTTTGGATGGTCAAATTGATCGACTTACGTCCCGCCTTGTTATACCCAGATATTTGGGTTTGATTACAATGATATTTTCTTCCCCGTGGCTAAAATAGCATATATCCATCTTTATCTATCCATTGCTGTTGTTCACCATTGGCATCTTTATCAGTTGGACGTTAAGAATGTTTTTCTCCACGGTGGTCTTGAGAACGAAGGATTATGAAGCAACCACCTAGTTTTGTTGCTAAAGTGGAGTCGAGCGGTCTTCAGCATTGTCATGTATGTATTAACAGCCAAAGTCCCGAGGTAACATATATTTAATAGCTAATACCAAGAATTTACCGGTTAACAATTTTCACAGATTCTAAATTTTATCATAATAATGCATTAATTAGAAATATTTGATGGAAAGAAAACCTACCATCCCCAGCTATAGACTTGCTTGAAACACTCCGAGTAAGCAGTTGTATGATCAGCTCCACAAGTGACGGATACTATTTCCTGCCCATCCAATGCACTCACCTGAGTTGGAGAAAATCGATCTTCAGCATCCCCAAGGCCGAGCTGTCCATCCTCACCTCTTCCCCATGAGCAAACAACATTTCCAGCTGCAATATTGATTACATCAACTATCCATCATGGGGAAAAGCTTGATAGTTTGAGTTGGCAGCTTAAGTGCTGAATCAAGCTCTTCTATTATGCAGTTCTGCCTACTACAACAACAACATACCCAGTGTGATCCCACAAGTGGAGTCTAGGGAAGGTAGGATGTACATAGACCTTACCCCTACCTTTTTGTGGGGTAGAGAGATTGCTTCTGATAGAGCCTCGGCTTGAAAGAAAAGAGAAGAAATCGAAGCACGGTAGCATAAAACTGACAGCAAAATAAACTGCCTACTCCAAGTTTAAATTAAAAAATAAGGTATCATGCAACAAAACATAATTAATTGATTGGGAGTTGTTATAATAAGCATTTGAAACCAGCTCAAAGTAAAATAGACATGTTTGAGATCCAGTTTGAGTCAATCTAAGTTAATTAATTATGCTTGGGTTAGTCAGTACTCCAGAAGAAGCTAACTGAAGCTAGCAACTGCCGTCAAACACCAAGTCATCAGCATCTATATGTTGGAAGGTGGGAAACTTTTAGGCATCAAGTTTTCCAGAACAGAGCCAGATACCATTGTGTATCTGGAGAAAATGGAGCAGAGGAGAGTTGCAATCAGAAAAGAGAAAAGACATCAAAACACCCCTAAACTTGTCCCCAAAACTTACTTTAGACCTTAAACTTCACGGGTAATTAAATACTCCCCTAAACAAGTTTGAAGTGAATTTAATATCCCCTTCTCGAAACAAACCCAGATCAGTGTACATGGGTGTTATACACGCGCCAAGCACGTGTATAACACCATTTTAAAAAAAAATATTTTTTTATTTATTTATTATTATTATTTAAGTTTTTCCCTTCTTCCTCCTTTTTTTTCCTACTTTTTTCCATTTCCATGGCTATAAGCTTCACATTCATGACATAATTTTTTTTCAATTATCTAATTTACAACACACACCCCACCCCAAATATAAAGGCCTCAACAAGATAGTTTATAGATGAGATAGACAATTGTATAGAGGAAAACAAGGTTGTCGGAATTAGATTTTCTAATGAAGGTAAAAAAATTCAATCTCTATTTTTGAATCTTGAATTTTAATTTATAAGGTGTAAAATCTGAGTAAGATGATTTGACCGAAAAACTCACTGTTAATCTGGCCGAAAAATTTAAGAGACTTTTTTTCACGCTTTTGATTAATCAAAGGAAAATTCACATAGTAGAATCATGAGTTTAACGATAAAGGCCCATTTGAAAAAAAAAGTCTCAATGAAATGGAAAAATATGGCTAGCCGGAAAATCTGGAGCATTGGGGGATGGCCCCCGGAAAATTTGGGGATGGCCGCCGAAAAATATGAAAGCATGGAGAAAGAGAAAAGAAAAAAAAGAAAAAAGAAAATCTAAAATGAAAAATAAAAATATTAAGAATATATGATTAAGTTTTCTCCAATATAAAGATGACACGTGGACTGTTTGAAGTATTTTATTTTCCTTTTCACGCGCTTTCCTCGAGTTGTATGCCACGTCACCTGTTAGGGGGTAATTAAATTCACTTCAAACTTGTTTAGGGGGGTATTTAATTACCCGTGAAGTTAAAGGTCTAAAGTAAGTTTTTGGGACAAGTTTAGGAGTGTTTTGATGTCTTTTCTCATCAGAAAACAACTAGTTATTCAATATGTATGAGCTTTGGAAAGCAATGAAGATGGAGATAACAAATTTAGAGATTCTCGTTAATTTTGACCATGGCAGTAGTAGAGGCAAAGGAAGGAACGTACCGACTTTTACTTATAAATGAGGTTGAAGCTCATATCATGGAATGTTAGGGTCCTAAATGGAGAAACAAAAGAAGAGTCCTTAGGTCTTTGATTCAGAAGTGGCAAGCTGATTTTAAATGTCTTCAAGAAACCAAAGGGAACTTTGGTCTTCTAAGACTGTCAGGCAGATATGGGTGGAAGATGGGTGGATTATGCAGTTTTGGAGGCTGAGGGAACTAAAGGAGATAGCAACGTTTTATGGGACAAAGGGTGTTGGTCAGGGAAGGAACTTCTGAAAGGAACTCACTTTGTTTCCATTTCCTTCACTTGCCTTAACAATGATTTAAAATGGAAACTTTCTGGTGTTTATGCTCCTTTAAGAAGACAAGAGAGAAGCAATGTATGGCTTGATAGCAGTAAGGTGTTTATCAGATGATCTGTGGATCGTGTGAGGTGACTTCAATGTCACAAGACTTCCTTATGAACGCAGGCACAAGCAGAAGATTACAGGCAGCATGAAGGAATTTTCTGAGTTCATAGAGGAACTCGAATTAATTGATCCTCCACTTCACGGAGGCTCTTATACTTGGTCCATGGAGGAAAACACCACTACCGCTTCACGGATGGATAGGTGTCTGATCTCGGCTGACTGGGATGACAGATTCAGCTCCATCAGACAAGCTTTCTTGCCAAAGCCTTTCTTAGACCATACACCTATTGTTCTTCAGCTGGAAAGTGGCAACATAACAGGTCTTATTTTAAATTTGAAAACATGTGGTTGGAAGAAAAGGGTTTCGTGGAATTGGTACATGGGTCATGGGTGGTGAAAATCATTCCAGATTTGAGGTCGGCCAGATTTTATTTTTGCAAACAAGCTGAAAATGCTTAAAGGAATTAAGAGGAACAGAAACTGTTTTGGGAATCTGAAAAAGAGAAAGGCCAAGGCCTTAAAATCCATTCAACACGAAAATTGCAGAAAACAGGGAACACAGTGAGAGAGAACTGTTGCACAAGGCTGATTTGTTGATGGATTTAGAAGAAATTTCTTGGAGAGAAAAGTCCAGGTGTCTTTGGTTTAAACAAAGGGACAAAAAGACAGTTTTTTTCACAAAAAGGCCTACGCACACAAATGTTACAATCACATTGACAGGCTAATGATCCATGGAGATCTTATTGAAGAGGAGGAAAGAATTTGCAATGAGATCTTGCAGTCTTATGAAGGCTTATATTCAGAAGCACCTCAGCAGAAGCACCTTAGCACAAGCCTTTCTGGTTCCCTGGGAATCTTCCTGCCATTTCCAGGGATGATAATGAACGTTTACAGAAAGAATTTGAGGATGAAGTTCTCGAGGTGATCCAACAATGTGTGTCTGATAACGCACCAAGGTGATTCACTATGGGATTCTTTCATAAGTGTTGGACCATGATCAAGCCGGATATGCTTTACACTATTTTCAATCAAATGGACATTTTGAATAAGAAAAAAGACATCAAATGCACCCTAAAGTTGTCCCGAAAAATTGACTCCACACTCAAACTAATCTGGACACCTATTACCCCTGTACATATGAAAAGTGAATTTAATACCACCCTGAGAGCTGATGTGGCCCAAACAATAATAATTATTGGGTTTAGTTATGCTGGTGCTAAGGTGGTAATGGAAGTTTGGTGGTGGGTATGTAAGCTCGGTGGTGAGTATGGAAGAAAATAGAAAGAAAAATGTATGAATAAAAGAGAAAAAGAAAAAATAGTGAAAAATAATAAAATAATAATATTTCCGACGTGGTGCTGATGTGGCGGGAGAGTGTAGAACACCACATACTGTGAGAGTGGTGTTATATGTCTCAGGGTAGTATTAAATTCACTTTTCATATGTACAGGGGTGTAATAGGTCGCCAGATTAGTTTGAGTGTGAAGTCGACTTTTCGGGACAACTTCAAGATGCATTTGATGTCCTTTTCCTTTCGAAAAAAGTATGAATGCCTCCTACATTGTATTGACACCTAAAAAATGTAGTTGGCTTATGAAAAACCCACTTAGTTGGCTTAAATCACACATCACAATTAATTTTCCTAGCACCTACTCACCCTTTCTAATTGCCTACCTAGAGTGATATAGGTAGTGTTGTGGTGTAACTCGATCCTTAATCCTTTGAAGAATTCTTTCCAAAATAAGCTCAAAGATACTTTATCCCTATCTATGGCAACGAGGGAGTCCGTGTAACTAGTAAATATTGTCTAAAATCATTCAAGCTACTTGTTGAGCTATAAATGAATGACTTAAGGACATAATATGTTATATGCATATTTGACCTATAAGCCACCAAAATGGTATCTTTTCCTTCGGGTAGACCATCCAGAAGATCAAAAGCTATATCCTCCCAAACCTTATGAGAGAGTGATTGCACGTTGCAACAACCCTATATAAGAACATTTTAAAGACTTGTTTTTGTGATAAATGTCACACCCTTATACCATTTTTTATGTCTTATAACATAGTGGACCAATAAAATACATATCCCTATAAGATTGTAGGGGAAGAGATTACCGGGAAAAAAACTCCCGAAAGTAGGATTTCGGATATAGGGGATTCCCTCTATAGATTTTCCCAAATTTTTTTAGAAAATGAGATATTCAATCTATTCCATTTAAGGAAAGGGAGCCTTGAAACAACGGTAAAATTGCCTCTACACCTATAGGTCATGGGTTCGAGCCGTGAAATCAATCACTAATGCGTGCGTTAGGGTAGGCTGCAATCATCACACACATCCTTGGAGGACAGCCCTTCCCAAACCTTGCTTGAACATGGGATGCTTGGTGCGCTGATCCGCCCCTTTTTTAATCTACTCCATTTTAAGCTTATATAGTTTATTGAGGAAAAAAAAAGATCTTCGACAAGTACTACTTTTTGCATCTCAAAAGAAAACATTTAACACTTCTCCTTTTTGTTTTGTTAGTCCATTTTGACCCCCTAATATCAGTGGGATTTTATAAAGACTGTTTTTTTTTCAAGATATAAGCAAATAATAAAAGTATCACCACTAAAATTTGAACTATTTTCCGAAATATGTTTGTTCATTTAATTTTACAAATTTCTACAACCTTTTGATTAAGAAATTACATATAAAATTAGGATCAACGCCCTTAATCTATTTCCCAGGACGCTTAACACAAATAATTGTACTTGTACATCAATAAATCCCCAAATGAAGGGCCATGAGAGATCTGATAAAGGTGGGAGCACATTACCATTTTACCCATAGTATATTTGATAACGTGGACCATTTTTGTCCATGCAAATTATAAACTATAACAACGCCTTACCCCCTCCCCTCCGCACTTAATTGCCTCTTCTCTTCCCATCTCTGTCTGTGCTTCACATTTGCATCTATATTACTTGCAGACACACATGCTTCAGCAGACCTACTTCAATCAAATAGTAATATATACATATACAGAAGTGGTAAATGTTTGGATGAGAAGAGTGGCGGACTCAGAATATTCAAAAATTGTGACGTGTAGAATAAGGAGTCGGGGAGAAAGTAGCGCTCAGTTCGGAAGGGTGAAAAAGGCTAACCACTTGGAAGATAACTAATTTCAGGTTTAAGATACTACAGGACTACAATACTATTACCTTTCATTTACTTTTATTCGTTCTACAAACAAAGAAATCGAAAGAAGACAGTGAAGCGAGTTAGAGAATCGATGTGGTAAATGCTCAACTTACAGAGAAGAGCAACGGAGTGACTAGCACCAGCGGAAATGAAAAGCACTTTCCGAATCGGCCTTACTGCTGTTTCACTATGGCAATCAGCACCACTTCCGTCCGCCATTTTTGACCTATGCACCTCTCTATGAGTTTTGGGGGTTTTCGAGAGAAAAAGTTGAAGATAGTAAAGAGTAGCTTCTGGCTCAGTAATGTAGAAGTGAAGGAAAGAAAGAGAGAGGAGGGTACAAAGTGAATTTATAGTGATGAGACGGCACATGTGCCTAACTCAGGGTCCTTGTACATGGAGAGTCTGTTTGATGACTTATTTTAAACTGTTTTTTTTATGTTAGAAATTCTAGTTTTTAGCTTTTAATTTTTTTTTTGTTAATTAAATATTTAGAAGTACTTTTTTACTTACTCAAATACTATAAAATAGGTTAAAAGTTATTTTAACTTAAAAAACACTTAAAATAAATCAATTCAAACGAGCTTGGACTCTCTTCTTCCCCCTTTATTTATTTTTTTTAGCAAAAATGGACAAATATAAAATCAGATGCTAGTTTTGTTTGGATATGTAATTTGAATTCTTAAGTTATCTTTTTTTTAGAGAAAATGACAAAAATAATTCCTTACGTTTGAGGATAGGTTCAAAATAGTTCTTTAACTATACAATTACTAGTTTTGGTCCTTTAAGTTTACCACAAGTTAACAAGAATGGACCCTTAAATATGCACTTAACAATTTTGGTCCTTCAAGTTTACTAGAAGTTAACACTTTTAGTCTTTGGCAAAATTTTAATCGAACTATATTTATTAAATTTGACAGAAACTATGAAAAAAAATTAATTATAAGGCTAAGAAAGTCACATCAAATTCTAAAATATGCAACACAAAAAACTAGAAGACACTAACAAAATATTTAAAAAATAAGCAAAAATTACACCTCAAAAAATTAATACCAGACTTTAGAAATAATTTAGAAATAGCAGAAAACATTTAAAAATTCACTACTAAAACAAGAGAAAACTAACAAACAAAAACCAAGGGACACTATAGGAAAGCCAATGATTTTTTAAAATTTTATTTTACGAAAATCGACGGACGAATCTATTGATTTTTTCGCGCAAAAATGCGTGTAAACTATAATTTTTTTAAGGAAAACCTACGGATGTTCGTTGGTTAATTTAGCGCAATAACTATGATTAATTTTTATTTTTGAAAACAAAATAGAGGAATCCATTAGTTTATTTTATGAAACTCTGATGGACGGCTGTTGTTTTTTAAAGCGCTAAACTGTAGTTGAAGAGTATAAATAAGAATGATGAAAATGTTTATTTTATGTCGACTTTTCAATAAAAATTGAGATTAGTATATTTATCTTGTCAATTTTTTTCTCGAGCTTGCCCTATAATTGACAAACGTCCGTTAATTTTATCTCTTAGTATTTGTTTTTTTCTAGTAGGGTGTATCCCTAAATGTGACTTCTTGCTAATCGTTTTTCATAGTTCTCGTCAAATTTAATAAATAGAGTTTGATGAATATTTTGCCAGAGACTAAAAGTGTTAACTTTTGGCAAACTTAAAGGACCAAAATTGTTAAGTGCATATTTAAAGGACCATTCTTGTTAACTTGTGGTAAACTTAAAGGACCAAAACTGATAAGTGTATAGTTAAGGGACTATTTTGAACCTACCCTAAATCATAAGGGACCATTTTTATCATTTTCTCCTCTCTTTTTTACATAAATATGAAAACTCCATGATGTGAGCATAGTTGAATCTAGAATTTTAAGCTTATACATTCCTAATAAAATAAATAAATATACAACAATAATCGACCAAAAAATAAGTATTATTTTCATCTTTTTCATTTTCACTTTTATAAATTTTTCTTTTCAAATTTACTTTAAATTTTTTTATTTATATAAAATAACCTCATATAAATCATATTTCATATTTTTTTTAAAAGTAAATTTAAATTTTAAATATTTATCGCAAAAATTTTAGCCAAACACAACTCCAACTCTAACTTCAACTTTGAAAAGTCCAAATAAAGTGGGGAAAAAATTATTTCATGGTCAAACGCCCACTAAAAAGTGAAGAAGAACCTAGCCACAAAATACCAAAAGAAGAGAAATTGTTTAGAACCCTAAGTTTTTTATTTCAAAGTTGATTTTGTACATTGGAATTTATATAAAAATAACATTTTATTAGTGATCTTTCTATGATTGACGTAAGTTATTTTTAAAAAAAAAGGAAAGGAAGAAAAACGTAGAGTTGGAAACAATTTTGTTTTTTTAAATTAAAAAAAAGGTTGTTGGTAAAAAATAGTAAAAGAAACCGAGATAAGAAAGTGTCCCATGGAGATTCGATACCACATCGAGCAACACAAAGAGATTTCGCGAGGGTCCTTCGTTGCCACAGAGCCAACCATCAATTTTTATTATGAGTTTTGTAATGGGGTCAACTCCCTCTGGTTCGACTCTACTCTGCAGCCACACACCTATGGCTTTAGCCCTTTACACTTTCACTCAACAATTACTTTGCCCACACAAGCACGTACAGGAAATCACTTTCCAACTTTGTATTAAACTCGTGCCACAAAAAATCACTCAAAACTCAGCCTTACAAAATTAGCCAACACAACCAATCTACTTTGTGACTGGCCTGCCAGTGCCTATAAATAGACTGCATGCTCCAGTCACATGCCTGATACATGCCCCTATCCTAAAACAGTTGGCATCCCCAACTTCTAGGCCAATTCGAATTTCAAATTACAAAATTCAAATAAACAAGTTCAACTGATGCTGCTGACTAAGACAAAACGGATGGAAACAAGGAAACTTCCCAACTGCCGATGCATGTGCGAGGCACATGCGTGCAACCTTCAATTCTGGCGCCAAACACCTATTCTGGCGCCCAGCTTGTCGCTCTGCCCATGTGCCTGTCATGTGTGCAGGTTCCACCCCGCACAGCTTGCCATTGGTGCCCATTTCCTTAGCCCGTTTGCCTCGCTCAGCACATAGCCCACGAACTTGTCTTGGCCACGATTCTTCTTAACCATAGCCTTGCCTTGCCTTAGCTTGTCCAGTCCTTGCCATGCCTTAGCCACGCCTTGCCTTGCATGCCTTAGCCACGCCACTGCCAAGGTCTTGCCATGTCCTGCCGACACGTGCCACATATGCCTATGCCGGCAGACTGGTCTCTACTAAACTTGATCCGAACTGAAATCATTGGATCTTGGCTAGGTTCATCATGTGAATACCTAGCCAAGCCCGAGCCACCCGAACCATCAAACTGAGGGTCTAACAAACTTCCCCCACCAAATGAGCTCATCGTCCTCGACGAGGCAGAATCTAAGTACGCCTTGATGTCGTCTTCAAACTGCCACAATGATGGTCTTTTTTCCCAAGTAGCATCACACACTTCCTTGCCTTTCCACTAAACCAGAAACTTTGTTCTTCTTGCCTTGTCCCAATGTTTGATGATCCAATATCTTCTCAATCTCCTCTTCATACTATTGTCGCACAATAAGAGGAGCACGTCTGGACACCGACCTTGATGGATCTTCAGCATCTTCATGAAATGGCTTCAGGAAACTCACATGAAAAGTAGGATGATTTTTTAGCCTTTCCGGCAGATTCAACTGGTAAGCTACTTCACCAACCCTCTCTATCACTTCAAAGGGTCCATCATACTTTGAAATCAGCCCACGATGAATCCTCTTGCTACTGATTTTCTTCCAGATTTGGGAAGTCAACTTCAGCAACACCTTGTCACCAACCTAGAATTCTAAAGCACGCCGATGTCTGTCAGCATACTTCTTCATACGCTTCTTGGCAACATTGAAAGAAAGGGTAAGGGGTAGGAATAAACTTTTTTAGGTCTTGCTCTACTAAAGTAGTCGGCCTAAAAAAAGGAATATGTTGAATTGGAACAGGAAACCATCATAAGCCAGACAACAAGGACTAGTAAGGATTCTCCAATAGGTATAACCCTTGTCTTTGTTCTTTTTTAAATGCTTGAGTCTTTCAATGTCAATGCTTCGGGTACTACTAGGCACAACATAGCGAGAAGTCGCTCCTACCTGCAACTAAATCTGCTTCTATATCCTCCTCTTATCTTTAGGGCCAAGCCTGTACTTGTGGATTCAGGGGCGGCATCAAGTAGGAAGAGTGTTGCAGAAAAATAAAGATCTGCACTTCCCTTTTACAACATAGGAGGGATGGGGCCTCGTTCCTAAAAAGCCTTTCCGATTGCCTCCGCCCCTATCTCTTAAAGCTACGGCATCCCACCACTGCCTTTCTCAAACTGTCTTGCGCCTCATCTAGCAACTCTTTCTTGTATCGCGCATATTTATAAGCAGGAGGACACTTGCCTTCTGTTCTTGACTTAGCGACCTCCAGCGGCGTGTTAGGATGCATACCCAACACTAGTTCAAAGGGAATCTTTTCAGTTGCCGACGACCTGTGCAGATTATAACAAAACTGCGCACTGTCAAGCAATTCTACCCAGTTTCTCTGACTTGCAGGCACATAGTGCCTCAGATACTCTTCAAGCAGATGATTGATTCTTTCGGTCTATCCATCTATTTGTGGATGATTCACAGTTTAGAATTTCAATTCAGTGCCCATTATATTGAACAAAGCAGTCCAAAAATGGCCAGTGAATCGAGTATCTCGAACACTCATAATATCAAGTGGAACCCTAAAGCTTTTCACAACAAACTTGTAGAATAATTCTGCAACTATCTCTGAAGAACAAAGAGTAGGAGCAACAATGAAAATAGCATACTTTTAAAACCTGTTGACCACAACCATGACCGACGCTTTGCCATCAACCTTTGGAAATCCGCTAACAAAATCCATCGAAACAAAAGCCCAAAAATGCTCCGCAAAAGGTAGAGGTCGCAGCAACCCAGCTTTCTTTCTTCTTTTAGTCTTATCAAGTTGGCACACAAGACAAGACTTCACATATGCCTCAATGTCATCTTCTATTTTCGACCAGAAATAATTTCGAGACAACAATGCCATCGTCCTTTCAACACCTGGATGACCAACATAGATAGTATCACGTGTTTCTTTTAGGAGTTTTCGCCTCAGTCCATCACCTTGAGGTACAACAATTCTCCCCCCTTAAAATACAGCAGATCGTCCTCGATTCTTTTCCAAAAAAATAGATTTAAGTCTAGTAAGCGCATAAACAGCAGCAAATACCTCTTTGGTACTCAATGCATCAACAACTTAATTTTTCTTGCCTGGTTTGTGCACCCAAATGAAGTCATATTCAACAAGAGTCTCCTGCCATAGGGCCTATTTCATACTCATTTTTTGTTGAGTTTTGAAGTATGTATTGGCCATATTATCTATCTTAATAATAAACTTTGTTCCCAGCAAATAAACCCGCCAGATTTGAAGACAATGGAGAACTGCCACCATCTCTTTCTCATGAGCAAAATATCGTTGCTCCGTAGGATTTAATTTTCTGCTCTCAAATGCCACCGGATGATCCTCTTGCACCAGCACACCACCGACTGCATAATCAGAAGCATCAGTGTGAATTTCAAATGGCAAATCAAAGTTAGGCAACCGTAATATTGGCTCAGAAGCAATGACCTTTTCAAAGACTTGAAAGCCTTGTCACTTTAATCTGACCAAACCCACTTAACATTTTTCTTCAACAAATCTGTCAATGGGACAGCCTTCTTTGAATATCCCACGATGAACTTTCGATAATAGTTTGCTAAGCCCAAGAAAGATCTCAATTCTTTAACCCCGCTTGGTTCCTGCCAATCGACAATAGCCTGCACTTTCTTAGCAAATGACCTGGTTTTTGCTCACCAAATGACCCAAAATTTGATCTCGCGATAAGCAAACTCGCACTTTTCCATCTTGACATAGAGTTGATACTCTCTAAGTCGTTGCAGCACCGTTCTCAAATGCAGCAAACGATCTTCTAGTGTCCTACTATAAATGACTATGTCATCTAAGTAAACAACTACAAAGTCATCAAGGTACTCATAAAGAACATTGTTCATTAAGTTACAGAAAGTAGTCGGGGCATTAGTCATCCCAAACGGCATTACAAGGAATTCATAGCTACCATACCTAGTTACACAAGTGGTCTTTGGAGAATCCCCCTCAGCTATGCGCACTTGCCAATAGCCAAACCTCAAATCTAACTTAGAAAAGAAACTAGCCTTAGACAGCCTATCCATTAAGTCTTGAACCAGCGGCACCGGATATTTGTTCTTCACAGTCACTTTGTTCAGTGCACGATAGTCAACACACATTTGCAGACTTCCATCCTGCTTCTTTTGGAACAGACATGGTGAACCATAAGGAGCCTTCGAAGGCTGGATCAGTCCGACCTCAAGCAACTCTGACAATTGTTTCCTTAATTCTACCAACTCCAATGGAGACATGCGATAGGGAGGGCGTGCTGGTGGCACTGATCCAGGAATCAGTTCAATCCTATGATTAATTTCCCTCTGTGGAGGCAACTGTTTTGGCAGTTCTAGTGGCATCATATCCTTGAATTCTGACAGCAAATTTGTAATAAAATTTGGGACTTCAACCTGCACATCAGGTTTTATCTCAACCAAGGTAGCCAAATAAGTAGTCTCACCTTTCTTCAGCCCTTTTTCAAAAGTCATAGCAGTCAGTATTGCAGGGATTCCAGAGTGTTTTCTCTTCTTCCCCTCATCAAAGGGTTGAATACCTTTCACAAACCCGGGGTCATTTCCCCCCATAAACATCAGACCATCCAAATTAGGAATCGAAGCAACCTTAAACTTCCTCATAAAGTCAATCCCAAGCAGAAGATTGAAGTCATCAAGCGGCACCACCGTCAAGTTAAGCGTTCCAGACCAATGTCCAATTTTCAGATGGACATCCAGTGCAATGCCAAAGCCTGGCTGCGCTGCAGAATTTATAGCCTTCATTCTTGTTGCACAATTAGTCACCTTCAAACCATATGCTTATGCAATCTTTGACGCCACAAAAGTATGAGTCGCACTGGTATCAACCATTGTCACAACACTTTTGTCCCCAATTTTCATGTCAATATACATCAGTGATCCATAGGGAACTGATAGATCTTCAACACTTTCAGTAGTATTTATCAAAACAACCTTCCCAACATCATCATCTTTCTCCTCTTCCACTATATTCACGCTGGCCAACGTATTCAGCAAATGTAGTGGGTTAATATAGGCATCAATTTCCTGTCACAAATTTCATTTCTCTTCTTCATCCAAAAGAGCATTAATCTTTCCCTGTTTTGGAAAGTTTCTTGCCTGATGGTCTGGTCTTTGGCAAGTCGAGCAAACTTTTTCACCAGCCTGCTTGCTTTGATTAGCTGTTGCAGCATCCACCTTACCCTTGCCTTTGTCATTTCCATCTTGCCTTCGATTGTCCTTCTTCCAGTGTCTTCCCTTCTCCTTCTTCTTCGTTTTGGAAGGAGTAGGATCAAGGGCAACACTGTTAGAACGAAAATCAATCAAAGCATATGCCGCTGCAATGGCACTAGGCAGATCTTGAACTTTCTTCCTATGCAGTTCATTTTGTGCCCAGCCTTGCATTTCAGAAATGAAGTTGTGCAACTTATCTTCATCAGACATGTTCTGAATATCAAGCATGAAGGACGAAAATTCTTTCACATAGTCACGAATGGAACCAACTTGTTTCAACCGCTTCAGTTTGTCCCTAGAAACCCAAGATGAATTTCTAGGCAGAAACTTTTCACGAAGTGCATCCCTCAGTTTCTCCCAGGTATCACACTTGGGTCTGTCAACACTTTTGTCATCAACATTCTTTGTACGCCACCACAACACTGCATCATTTCTAAAATAGCAAACTGCCTTGGTCAGTTTGTCATTTGCAGGTACATGAGCAGTAGCAAAGTACTGTTTCAAGTCCCACAAGAAATTTTCCAGTTCTTTGTCACCACGAACACCATCAAAGTACTTTGGTTTTGGGATCTTAATTTTGGTGTGTTCATTGCCACTCTGGGATGAACCTGCAATAGCCTGGCGAAGGACTACCATCTCCGCCTTAAGATCCTCATTCTGTTTCACCAGATCTTTGATTTGGACACCCACAGTTCCATAAAAATTGAGAAAATTGGCCATCTGCTCATTACCAGCAGTGCGAAGACTCTGAATTTCTGCTCTGATGCCATTAATCTGCGTTATGACATCAACCAGATGTTCATTATCTATTACCAGACCAAGAATGGCTTCTAGTATGGCCACCTTTTCCCGCAACTCATTGTAATTTGCTCTGCCAGCCATCACAATCTGAAAGCTCTGATACCAATTGTAATGGGGTCAACTCACTCTGGTTCGACTCTACTCGGTAGCCACGCACCTATGGCTTTAGCCCTTTACTTTTTCACTCAACACTAGTTTGCCTAGGCATACAAAATGAACCACACAAGCAAGTACAAGAAATCACTTCCCAACTTTGTATTAAACTCGTGCCACAAAGAAGCACTCAAAACTCAGCCTTACAAAATTAGCCAACACAACCAATCTGCTTTGTGACTGGCCTGCGAGTGCCTTTAAATAGACTGCAAGCCCCACTCACATGCCTAGCACATGCCCCTATCTTAAAACAGTTGACATCCCCAACTGCTGCTGACTCAGCCAAAATGGCTGGAAACAAGGAAACTTCCCAACTACCGAGCATGTGCAAGGCACACGCATGCAGCCTTCAATTCTGGTACCAAACACCCATTCTGGCATGCATCTTGTCGCTGATAACACTCAAATACACTCTCCATTAGGAGGTGATTACGATCGTCAGAGCAAAACACAATTATATTCTCGATGGGAGTTGAGGTCGATCCCATAGAATAATGTAATCGCGATTGAGATAATAAAGAATCTAAGCAACTTATTAAAGTTTAAAGAGCAAAAAGAAAAGATAACTATAGGGGTTTTAAAACTAAAACAAAGGATAAAAGAAAGTCAAATAAAAAGATAGATTTGATCAATGGATTTCACCTTGCTTTCACCAAGCAAGGATAACAAGGGAGTTTTGGGAATGGAAATTCAATTCACAAGACTTACACCTAATTAACGCATAGGTAGCCTTGGTTAAGAGCATGCTCAATCGTCTTTCGACCTATCAAGCATATATCTCGTGTGTTCTCTCGAACCTCTATGAGTAAGTAATAAACTAACCAATTTAACTTGGGTAAGTTGGGCTATCTCTAGCCCCAACTCTTAGATGGGAGTTTCCAGCAATCACACTATCTCTAGCCTTAATCTAGAGTAAAAACCCCAAATCCCCACTATTGAACCTTCTCCGAATTAAAGAACTCCTCTCTCAAGCAAGAACACAATTAGTATGCTAAGTCAATGTTTGCAACCATCAACTATGTAATTAAAGTATGAAAAATTCAATAGACCCACATAATTTAATCAAAAGAAAGTACAAGATAAGAATTCAAATACCCAAATTAAGTATTATCTCTAATACAAAACCCAAATCTCAATTCAACAATTACTCCTACAAATCATCAATTAAGAACAAGAGTTAAAGAATGGAATTTAAGATTTTTACAATAAAATCCTTCAATTCTTCACTCCAATGGTGTAGGATGATGAACTTGCTCTCCAAGCTTTCCAAAAGTTGTGAAAATTTCCAAAGATCTTTTCTAAAATAGCTGAGGAGTGTTTTATGTGGATTGGGGTTTCCACAAGTGCAAAATGACAATTTTACCCAGTTTCACGCTCAGGCGCAATGAAGTGCCATCGCGCTAAACTAGCACTATCGCGCTCAAGGAATTCATACTAGGCAGGGCCATCGCACTGTCCTCGCGTGAAATCGTGCGTGTCTTGACTGGCATTGACCACTTCTCAATACAGCGCTATCGCTCCATCCCAGCATGATCGCGCAGGCTTATCCACTTTCTTTAGCACTATTGGCGCCAGTCCAGTGCCATCGCGCTAAGTCGCCCAAATTTCCAGAAATTCTCCACCCCCAAACTTGAACTATTGCTTGTCCTCAAGCAACTCAAAAATTCTAATTCAAGAGACACACAACACAAGTACAATGACATCATTATAAGCCAAGGAAAACCCATTTCAAGCACAAAACATGACTCCAGTTGGTACTAATGATTAGTCAATCATATGATAACTTAATCTATGCACTCCCCTCTATTCAAAACACAATTCAAGGATTTAATGGAACTACAAGAACAACCAAGTGACAACAACCAATTTTTAAAAAGTGACTCAAACCACTAGCTTACCAAAACATGCTCATTTGACTCATTTGCTGAATTTATCAATCTCACCAACTATCCTAATTTGCATGTCCTCACAAGAACGAAGTCTCAAAAACATATTATGTACAAAGACAATCACAAGGGACAAATGCACAAACACTCACACTCACAAGGAATTTCAAGTACCACTAAGTATTAAACCATAAGCTCGCCCTTATTTTCATTCGCCACTAGCTCAAAAATAATCGGTCAAAGATCTCAAAGGACTTTTTAAAGCTTGTAATGTAGGCTCAGGGAAGGGTAGGATACACATTTGGATTCAAGTGACTACATTCTCATCGAACTCTACACAACTTTTTCAATTCAAAAATCAAAGCCATTTCTTTTCATTTTCATTCAATACAAGGCACCATTTCACTTATTTCATTTGAGGCCCCAATTTTTTTTGATCATCATTTCCTTTCTTTTCTTTCCTCTTTTCCTTTCATCTTTGCTTTCTTTTTCAAATTCTTCCTTCTTTTTGACACTTCTTTAAGATTCGACCAACAAACCAAGATCACCAAGATGAGCTCACTTAGCACTCCTCCAAAGTATCCATTTTTTATCAACACCCAAACTTAGGCTTTTAGCCTCGATTTCACACTTGTAGAGTTCAAGTGAGGGACTCAATTTCATAATGGTTCAAGGCTTGTAATGAGGTTGCCAAAGAAGAGGTATTGCACTCAAGAGAGGTGACTATTGATACAATTTAAGTGCAATGGTAGGCTTTTAAGGCTAAGTAGGCTTCAACAATCACAAAGAAGGCCTAAGATCATATCCCCAAGCATCACAATTGAGACTAGCATTGAATGACCAACCGGGAAAGTTCTAGTTAACACAAGCGAGTACAAGAATTATTCAACTAAATCTCACCACACATGGCATGCAAATCATTCAAGAAGGGTCAGTTTCACTTCTTAAACAAGAACAAATATAGTCACCTTCCAAAATTCTAATTATCACCTCTAATGAGTTAAGAGTCACAAAAAGATTAAAGGAGTTGTCACAAACATCATTCTTTTCCATGCACTTTTCACAATTTTTTTTGAAAGGGTGTGCCTATTTCACTTAGCATGCAAGACTAACTCCATTAGTACCAAACAAGTCAATGCTATCCAGTATCTCAAAAGATGATAATTTTCCCTTAAGAATGACGTCACTCAGTCTATCATTGGACTAATTCATCTATCTAAATCGATATGGCTACTCAGGAATTACCAAAACACAAACCTTAATACAAAGCGACATGTTATTCGCATATGCCAAAGTGCGGGTTGCACAAGCCAGGCAGTATAGGTTTCCTTTCTGCCCAGCATATGCGAAGCACGTGCATTTTGCACATCGAAATATGTGATGCAGTGCTCCCAACTCTGACAAGTTCTATCTAGCCTATTGGGTACTCAGACTTCCCCTGGATCCAAAACATCCAACAAGCCAACTACAAAAGAAACCAAAGAAGCTACAAGTAAAGAAACTAAAGAACTAAAACATCAACTTCATCTATAACAACTCCAAAACCCGATGAGGGTACAATAATATCAAAACAAACCCGACAAAGGCACACCAATATCTAACATCAAAATAAATAATCCCGGCGAGGGCACAATAATATCTAATGTAAAATAGGCTAGATAAGTAAACCAGGCTAGATAAAGTATGCCAGCCACCCGCAACTAAATAGTGCAGTGACCTTACTGCATTAAAACAAGAGATAAGTTTGAGGGGGCTCCCTTAAGGGTATCACTCTGAACCAGAGTTTCTAGGCCCAGAAAGGACCTAATTTGCCTCGTCAGCATTATCCTCTACCTGAGATCCACATAGCTTCCTCAAAGTGCTCATCATCTTCGTGAAGAATTTGCTTTGCTTCCTATCATGGTCCCTCTGCTTTTCCTGTCGCCTCTCTACCTTTGCCAATCTCTCCTTGCTATGCTACTGCTTGTTCGCTATACTAGTTAGTATAAGGCTACTAAGAGTAGTGGAGGATGACAAATCGGAAGCCGGTAAGGTGAAAATCTCTCCCAAGCTCGAAGGTAGACCCGCTACAATCTGGCAAATCTTGGAATCCATGCCATAGATCTAGCTAGAGATATGGCGGAGTGTCGGGGGCCCAATTCTGAGTGGACCAATAGCCTCAGCAACAGTGACTGACTCAAGTGCCTCGTTGCACCCTGAAAATAGACTAAATGACGGTGAAACCACATCGATCTTCCTCTTTTTTAACGCTTGCCCAACTCCTCTCTTTTTCAAGGAGTGAATCATCTTTTCAGGTTTCCTATCATTCTCGCCATCCCTTTTATGAACCCTTGCTTGGTACCATAAGTATGTAATCAATGAGGGGAAAAACAAACTTTTGCTACCTTCAAACACCATTTATTGAATCTCTTGTACAATCAATTGGCCCACATTAACTGGGAGAACTTCCATCATAGCACATATAACCACCGCTTTTTCAGGTATCACATCAAATTCATTCTTCAAAGGCATGATTTAGGCACAAATGATAGAAAGCCAAGTGCGAGCTTCGAGGGTGAACTCAGAAGACTCAATTCTTGTGTTTAAAGCTATCTATTGGGGGACCGTGCCTTCATGTAAGTGTTGCACAAAGCAATCAGTTCCTAATTCCTTGGCCCAGGCTTTCATTGTGGCATTATCAACATTTAGGAGGTTATAGTATCCGTTGATCAACTCCACATCAAATCGCACCAACTTGCCCCGAATAATTACAACTAAGTCATTCATGACTATGGAAAAGTTTGCCTTGATAGGCTTGGCATCGAAGCATAACCACCCACTTGTAACCAACTTTCCATGGAAATCAACCTATTTCTCTTTCAACCCATCCAACACAATGCCTCGCTCCCTCGTGATGGGTTTCATCAAATGAAAATCATATAATTGAGAGTATATGAGGGAGACGAAGGTGCCTTGGTTAAAGTATTCCTCTTCGGCCATTTGGTTGGCATTATTTTGTTCAACTTCATTCGATGCTGGAGCCATTTTCAAGCTTTAAGTACCTACACGAGGAACAAAATTGTCAAACACAAATATAGGCATGTAAAATAATATGTTGAGACATGATTAGGCCAAAGAAACAAGGCAAAACGACCCTGGATAGAGCTGGGCAAAGCTACTATTTTTGGGACTGCCAGAACTGGTCATCAAGATCACGAGATTTTTCATCGCAATCACGATGACCAATTTTTTTTTTCAAAAAATTTAACTTATCGCGATTGCGGGATGAGGCATCATGATCATGGAGTTCAGAGAATTTGTTCCTCGCGGTCACGGGATGTGGCATCGCGATCGCGAGGGTCATCTTCTTTGCCCAGAAAAATTCATTCAAGCATTTAGTCGAACAGGTGCTTTACACCCTTTTGTTCGTCCCTTTTCACACCCCTTTGGGGTCAATTTTTATCACAAAAGGCAGTAAACCAATAGCCCTTAACACCCTCATTTATCCCCACCCAAGAATCACAACATACCACCCCAAATTCACACCCATTAAGACAACAACCATCATACTCACTTTGGGCTATCAAAGTCACCAAATTTTTTTCACAACTATAAGCAAATCGAAGAAGAGAGTGGAATACGGAACCCATACCTGTGGAGTTGCAAAGATGCTAAGGAATTGAATTTGATAGAAGAATTTATTTGTGTTCCTTAGGAGAAGAGAAATAGCCAAGTTTCAAAGCCAACTTTTGCTCTTGAAACGGCTCTTTTGAATGTTTATTACCTAGAAACTGTTCGATGCCTCATGATCGCGTGGCCTTATCATTCGATCATGATGAATTAAAATTCCTTAACCTTACGCAATCACGTGATAAGTCCATATGATCGCGAAAACTTACTGAAATCTTATTTTATTGTGAATGCGATAGTCAAGGCTTGCGATCGCGATTTCTTAGTGCATGCTGAAATTTTAGAATTTTTCCAGTGCACTATTTTGGCATGTGGTGGATGGTGCAATGGGCATAATGAGGTGTGCAAAATGAACCACCTTCGCACAAGCCAATATTTTTGCCCATTTCACTGGTTGCTCATGCGATGACACTTGTAACGGGCACTCTTCCAATTGTGTAACGCGCATTTTATAAGGTATTTTCGGTGGTTCTCAATATTTGGATCCTCTTCTCATTCCATTGGGTAACTAAAAACAACTCAAAAAGTAATAAAAAGTGAAGTAAAACATAAAAAAATAAATTAAAACGATGGGTTGCCTCCCATCAAGAGCTCAATTTAATGTCGCGGCGCGACACAAGTTATGTCACCATTAGGATCTCCACTTTGAGGATTTGAACCTTCAACCCAAACTTGAATCGAACTTCCAGTGACAATCACGGGGTGAAGGTGAGAGCATGAGAAGGCCATTTTCTTGTTGTCGCATTTTGCACTTTTTCGCCTTCAAGTGAGGAAGGTCGCTTTGCCTTCTATCCACGACAAACTTAAAATCGGATAAACCTCGATCCACCCTCCTTCCAAGGTCTTCTAAAAGTTTGATTACTTTGAATTTTGTCCATTCAACCAAACTTAAGGTTGAAAAGTGGTTGGAGTTAAATTTGAGCGTCTCCACTCTCAAATTTTCCTCATTCATAGCATCCTCATTTTCAAATGAACTAGAGTCTTTCAAAATGAACCGTTGGAATTTGCTTTGTAACTCTAGTATTATTCGTTTGATTTTGACATCATGATTCATGTATGGGGTAGTTGGTTGCCACAACACCTTCAATTCATGAGCATCCCTTTTGTCCTTCTCTTCAACAGGGAACAACTCCAAACTACTACCCACGATCGTGCATGTTTTAACATGAGCATTAACCTCGGTGTTCAAATTCCGGATAGCAATTTCAAGTAACCCTTCTCTTTGACTTCTCTTGGCATGACTTTTTAACAATATCTCAAACATTGGTAGAATTCTTTCACGTTGTCCCCGATAGGCTTTAAGTTGGTGAGCTCGATTTAACAACCATTCGTGGCTCACAATCTTATCTAATTTAGGCTTTTCCTCTTCTCGGGGCTCAAGCACAACCGGTACACACTCACGGGTGATTCTATATTTTGCAAGTCTTCATCATCATCCCCAAAGTGTATTTGATTGAGCTTAATGTTTGAGACATGTTCATGTGTTCGACTTGAAGGGTTTTCTTCATAAATTTGACTAAGAGGAGTGGATAAATCCACCATGGATTGCATGGCACAATTTCTCTCCTCTTCTTCCTTAGCTCTCGTGTCCATAAAGCCTTGCTTTATGGAGTTCAAACCCTCATGTAGGATATCTACCACAACCAAGATAGTGTGGAGCATGGCATGTATACCTTCCAGGTGGGTAACTTCTTTACCAACTTGATCGAGAGGGGTAGACAAATCCACCATAGATTACGTGGCATGATTTCTCTCTTCTTCTTCCTTAGCTCGCGTGTCCACAAAGCCTTACTTTATGGAGTTCAAACCCTCATCTAGTATATCTACCGCGGCCAAGATAGTGTAGATCTTGGCATGTATACCTTTCGGGTGGGTACCCTTTTTACCAACTTGATCTAGAGGGGTAGATAAATCTGCCATGGATTGTGTGGTACGATTTCTCTCCTCTTCTTCCTTAGCTTGCATGTCCACAAAGCCTTGCTTTTATGGACTTTACACCCTCCTCTAGAAAATCTACCGAGGTCAAGAGGGTTGGAGCTTGGCATGTATACCTTCTGGGTGAGCATTGCATTCGTTGCTTGCTAAGGCATGATTCCTTTTATGATCACAAGCACCACTAGCACCATTATTAGCATAAGAGGGGGAGGAGGACGGTTATCATTAGGGCAATCGCTCCAATGTCCATCATGACCACCACACAAATAGAAATTTTGCCCATCATAAGAGTGAGAAGGTGAATACCTTCCTCTCCTAGGACCAATTTTACACCTTTGCTAAAGGTGGGGTCCTCTACAATAACAAAGATCATTATAATCAGGGTTGCGACCACTAAAACTTCTAACATTTCGAGATGCCATAGAACCAATTATCAAAATAAAGCTAAACAAAATAAACACAAATATTCACAAATTTGAACTAAAGTAAGTAAACTCAAATTCCCAATTAACTCAATACGCCAAATTATTCTCCGGCAACAACACCATTTTTGATAATGCTCAAATACACTCTCCTAAAGGAGATGATTGCGATTGTTAGAGCAAAACACATTTATATTCCCGATGGGAGTCGAGGCCAACCCCATAGAGAACAATGTAATCGCGATTGATCTAATAAATAATCCAAGCAACTTATTAAAGTTCAAAGAGCAAAAAGAAAAGATAACGATATGGGGTTTTAAACTAAAACATAGGATAAAAGAAAGTCAAATAAAAAGATAGATTTGATCAATGGCTTTCACCTTGCTTTCACCAAGCAAGGATAACAAGGAAGTTTTGGGAATGAGAATTAAATTCACAAGACTTACCCCCAACTAACGTATAGGTAGCCTCGGTTAAGAGCATGCTCAACCATCTTTCGACTTATCAAGCATATATCTTGTGTTTTCTCTCGAACCTCCACGAGAAAGCAATAAACCAACTAATTTAACTTGGGTAAGTTGGGCTATCTCTAGCCCCAACTCTTAGATGGTAGTTTCCGGCAATCAAACTATCTCTAGCCTTGATCTAGAGTAGAAACCCCAAATCCCCACTATTGAACCTTCACCGAATTGAAGAACTCCTCTCTCAAGCAAGAACACAATTAGTATGCAAAGTCAATGTTTGCAACCATCAACTATATAATTAAAGAATGAAAGTGTCACGACCCAAAATCGGGACATGATGGCGTCTATATAACCCCCTAGTAGACAAGCCAAAATTCAATGATGCGGAAGACAATAATAATAATTAAACTAAGAAAAAATGGAAGATATAAATGAAAAGACAGGGCCAATAACATATATACATACCAACGTACAAAACATACAAAAGATGGCCCTAAAGTGATCGAATAGACAAAACAACACGAGAACCAACCCGGACCTGGTGTCACTAGTACAAGAGCGACTAAGCAAGGAGTAGCTATACAACAGACTCTGTCTATCCAAAATACAAAAATATAGACAGAATATACAAGATGAAAGCATGTAAAGTCTCCAAAAGCGCTGGGAGCTCATCGCGATCCGAACTGCAACAGACCTCGAACGACAGGAAGGTCAATGAGGGTGGCTCATACTAGGTGCTGCATCAGAAAAAAATGCAGAGTGTAATATGTGTACCAAGACAACGGGTACTCAGTAGGCACCATAGGCCGACCGAGCGCAGAAAGATAATATATAGATAAATTATAGGAAAGTACACAAATTATAGAGATCCACCTAACTTTAGTTATAAAACCAAAACAGAGATAATCGAATCAACAAGAGAGAAACAATAATAAAATCAATTGACAATCCAAGTACATTCAAGTCAATGCGATGATATGGGATATGATGTGATGTATGAATGCATAGTAGAATAAACTCAAAATACCACATCGGGCGCCTGGAATACTGTATCGGGCACCCGGAATACCACATTGGGCGCCCAAAATACCGCATCAGACTATGCATATATATGTATGTGCGCATATAGGTAGTAAAAACCCAAAATAATGCATCGGGGGTCCAAAATACCGCATCGGACTATAAGTATATTTATGAATGAGAATAAGGTCCGGAATAACACATCGGGTGTTCGGAAGACCGCATCGGACTGTGAGTATATATATATATTTGAAAATAGCAGAGAAAAGGGTTCGAGAATATCCCTTGGACCGTCATAAAAGTAGTACTTTCCCTTTCCTTTCCAAAATTAGTAGTAAACCCAGTATAACCCTTTCAACATCCAAAAACCACAGTATCCATAAGAAAATCTCCAGTTTTAAAACCAAATCCTCGAAAACCTTCTTTTTCTGTATCGATAATATGGAATGTAGTATGAGCATGAAGTATCCATAATCACAGAAAGTAGCACACCACCAGGCAAAACAGGGCAAAATACCCTTTAAAACAAGAGAGCTGACCTGGAAACTCCGTCCAAATCCAATCTATGGCCTCGAGCCTGCAGTTACACACAACCGATAATTTAAAGTAGAAGATAGCAGAAAATAATTACGGAGACCAGTACGAGCTTCTACTCTACCTCTTCAATCTCCTAAAAGCATACTAAAGATTCTATGCTAGGCATAATAATACTACGGGCTCCTAGACTAAGGATAGCATGAAAAGTTCTAATCTATGATCCAAAATGGCCAAAATAATATAAGTCACAAGATTTAAGCCTAATACTACCTAAAGTCCAACCTAAAGTTCCAGTAACATATAATATATAAAACCTAACTAAACTCAGTTTAGAAAGTAGACCGTAACCTACCTCAAGGCCGAAGTGCAAACACGAACCGTCACTCGCGTGCCTTCTCCTTTCGAACAGCCTCATACATCTGACACACTATAAAGAACATAAACTAAGTGTCAAGACAAGAAGAACGACAACCATATTGATATACAAAAAACTGGGTTGGAAATTGGGTCGGAAAATGACACTCAGACCCACGCAACAAAATAGAAAATAAAATTCACAATTAAGGTCGCGGTGGGTAAGGAACCCATGCTCAAAACTTAAGCTCGAATAAAGCTCATTTTGGGGCCCAAAAATAGCCCCCAAAGTTCTACTAATTCGAGGATTTAAGACAGAGAATTACAAGATTTTTAAGATGGAGACTTACCAATTAGGGAGAGAATTACGCCAATGGAGTGAGTCCCACGAACTCACAAACATGCAGCCCAAAGAACAGATTCTACAAGTATTTATCCAAGATCCAAGAATTAATCAACAATGGAGTTTTACTAAATGGTGAAGAAGAGAGCTTTAGGGAAGGAGAACTTACCAATTATCGAGAGAATACACAAACGATTTCCCCAGGTCAAGGACTGATTTGGAGAAATTTAGAAGAGTGTTTTGGTATTTAAGTGTTGGGAGAAATGAACAAAGTGGCTGGAAAACGAAGTGGACAGCTTAAATAGCTTCCTAGGGTCATTCATCGCAATCGCGACAGGACCCCTACGTTCGCAAAGAAGAGTGAGCCGGACCATCGCGGTCGCGACAGGCCATCCACGCGATCGCTTAGAGAAAGCTCCTGCCTGATTCATCGCGAATGCGAAGAGCAACCTCTGCGATCACGATGGTCAAGGAACTAGACCATCGCGAATGCGATGGACACCTCACGATCGCGATGACCAAAATGGTCTACAATTTTTATAGCAGCAACCAACAATTCACCAAGGCTAAAAGTTCACCCGATGGACACTCGGGATTCATTCAGAACCCCGTGAACACAAACCTACCATGCTACCCTACCAGAAATAGCATTCCGAACTCAATGGAATCGATAAAACTCCCAATGGAGATTATCTTACTGAAAAGTGGGCCCCATGCCTAAAACTGACTCGGAACTCAAAACCTCAAAACAAGTTCGGAAGCCCCGGGACCCAAATCCAAGGTCTCTCTAGCCTAAAGTAGACACTCTAGAGCTAACAGCGTTGACATAATATCCATCCAAGGATGTCTTCTCCGAATGTTGACCAAAGTCAACCCTACCAGCCAAACTGGCTTGAAAATATAGAAAATAATACAAGATCAAACTGAAAGTACTCAGACCCCGACCAATGGTCCCACTAGACCAAAATCCTCATTCAAGAGCCAATGTAATTATCGGAATTCGATTTTGAGCACGTTTACTGATGTGCCGGGATTCTACGGCATATTTGACGCCTTTAACTAAGAATACTCGCGAGTTTTCAAGCAACTTTTGTGGTTTTTGATATTTTATTGTTATATTTGCAGGGAATGGAGCTAGAGATAGAAACAGAAGAAAATGTTCAAAAACCTTAACTAGTTAAGCTTGACGGCTGGCATGACTGACTGTCACACCTGTGATTGGCCGTCAGCCAGGCCGCCAGGATGAGACAGCAAGTCGTCGAAGCACTGCCTAGGAGTGACGGCCAGTCTGGCGGCCCGTCACTGACCTGACGGACCGTCACTGAAGCCACCAAGATAAAACGCACTCCTCAAATGCATTTTTTACCCTATATACATGTAAGTCGTCGAGCAGGTGACGACTTACCTGAAAATTTATCATAAAACGCATATAAAGTTGTAAGTCGTCACCTGGTGGACGACTTACCTGAGAATTTTCCTGGAAACTCACTGTTTAGCTGTGACGGCCCAAGTGACGGCCAGTCACATGCTTGACGGCCCGTCAGGCGACCCGTCAACGCGACGCGGGATTCCAAAAATTCTATTTTTGGACTTTATTTCCTGGACTACTATAAATACCCTGTGTTAGGGTTATTTTATTATTCATTACCCAATATTTCTAGAGACTATTTTGAGCGACTTTTTGAGAGGAAAAATACGACATACACGTTTCGTTCTTCTTCTTCGATTACTCTTGGGATTTTTGGCTGCTTGTTCTTGGATAATTGAAGTAAATTTCATACTATTTGTAAGAATCCTTCTCTTATTATTAATATGATTTTCTTCTATTTCTTTAATAGCATGAGTAGCTAATTTCCCACAACTAGGGTTGTGGGAGCCATGGCAAAAGTAACAATATAGATTCCGGGTAGAGTAGGGTTCAATTTATATGTTGTCACGTTGTTAATCATTCGTTATTTACGTTTTCTAATGGTTGCAAACATTAGAACATACCTAGGTTTGATTTGCTTGAACAAAGAGATTAAAACCGGGAAATTTGATTAACTACGAGGATTCGAGACTATCAACTCTCGTCTTATGATTAATGTTGTAACTAGATTAATCTACTTGATGTTTAGGATTGAAATAAGAAAGCTCACCTTTTCAAGTTCGAGAGAATTGAAAAGGAAATTCATCTATTTGGTTGAGAAACGTTTAGATGATACCATTAATTCAATCACATCGTGATATACATATAGAAAGAACCCGGTTAAGCTTTGAGTTGAAATTGTTACGACGCCATGGTGAACACTTCCCTAGTTCATTCTCATATTGATTAATACTCGTTGAAACTCGTAACTTATTATTTGTTCAAATATTGATCACACAAACCCCCCATTTACCGGAAACTATTGATTATTAGTCATCTAATTCACTAACGACTTAATTTGCACCTTATTCCCTGTGGGATCGACCCCAACCTCTGTTGGGTTCTATATTTGACGACGACCGCTTACGCTTCGTAATTGGAGTTGTAATTTGGGCGTATCAAATTTTGGCGCCGTTGCCGGGGAATATGGTTGTTTATTAAGTCCGGTGTTTTTATTTGACTCTTAGTCATATTTCCTGCTTTTACTTTTATTTGTTGTTGTTGTTGTTTGTTACAGGGTACATAGTTGTGCATGCCAAGTACCCGGTGCTCGGGTGAATCAATATTACCTTACGATCCCGAGCTTGCTAGAACGTTAAGGCAAACCATGAATGCACAACAACAAGAGGCAGCAAGACTAGCTGCAGCTCAGCAGGCCCAACAACACATAAATGTTGACGATATTGAGGACGATGTTGGGCTGGATGATGAGGCTGCAACGGGTGATGGTAGAGCTGCGGAGCATGTTGAAAATTTAGCCCCCGCAAATCAAAGGCAGCAGCAGAGGGGTAGAGGTCGACAGCAACCAAGGCAATTTGCTTTGGATGATGATGAGGATATCGACTTAGATGGAGTTGGTGCCACGGGCGCTATTGCGCTTCCTCCGCTAGCGCCCGGGGCCAAGTTCAACATTACTAGCACAATGATTCAGCTGTTGAATTTGAGAGGAGTGTTCCGTGGTGTTGCTGGTGATGATCCAAACCGACACCTGATGAATTTTATGGGTATGTGCAAGTCGTTCGAATTGCCTGGAGTAAGTCAGACAGCGATCAGGCTCAGGTTGTTTCCGTTGTCTCTGTCTGATGAGGCAGCATTATGGTTGACAGAGCTAACCCCTGACTCTATCACAACCTAGGGAGAGTTGAAAGGAGCTTTCCTAGAAAGGTTCTTTCCTCCCTCTAGGATGATACAATTGAGGGATGAAATTAGCAACTTCAGACAACAACCTCATGAAGCTTTACATGAGACTTGGTTGCGGTTCAAGAAAAAGCTGACACAATGCCCAAACCATCAGTTGACCGACAATTTTTTGATGCAGACATTCTACAGGGCACTGAATTCGGCTACCAAGCCGACACTGGATAATGCAGCAGGTGGAGCATTTATGGGTCTCACTTTAATTGAGGCCACAACTATTTTGGATCGGCTCACCAAAACCAACAGGGCCTGGCATACACGGGATACAGAGGTAGCAGCTAGCACTTATGCAGTTGGTATGTCAGCAGAGCAGCGCAGGAAGGAGGAAGAACGGGACCAAGATATGGCCCATCTGAAAACGCAAATGGACCTACTGACAAAGCATTTGTTGTCAGGAGGTATTGAGAAAGTGAAAGCTGTGGGTTCCCAAGGTAGAGCAGCAGAGTTTGAATCTGATGAGGAGGCAAATTATTTGGGTGGTTTCCAGGCTTATGGCCAAGGAAACCAAGGTCGGAACAATTACTATGAAAAGCCGGTTAATAAGAGTCGAGAACAATGTGATTGGAGGAGCAAAGACGATAGAGGTGGATTATACATACCACCTGGGAATCGTGACAAAGCTAACAATGAGTCAGGGACGTCCAAACTAGAGAATATGATAGCTAAGATGCTGCTGAAGGTAGAATCGACTGACTCCGGGGTAAAGGAGATGAGGACTGAATTATCAGCAATGAGTCAGGTAGTGGATTCACATTCCACCTCGATGAAGCAATTAGAGCAGCAAGTGAGTCAAATCTCGGCGTCTCTAAATCAAAGGAAGACAGGTACCTTACCGAGTGACACCATTCAAAACCAGAGGAATGACGGGAGCTGTATGGCGATCACTACAAGAAGCGGTAAAATATTATCGGAATCACATCCGGTAATTCAGACTCAGAAAGGTGATGATACGGATGAAAATGTGGTAGAGGATGGTACTCAAAGGCTCACGAATAAAAGCAAGGAAGTTGAAAAACTTCCAACTATGATGCCTCGGCCACCGCCTCCTTTCCCACAACGGTTGAAGAAGAAAGTGGAAGATAGCAAGTTCCTAAATTTCATGACCATGCTCAAGCAGATATCAGTGAACATCCCACTGGTGGACGCTCTTGAACAAATGCCCGGATATGCCAAGTTCATGAAGGACTTGATTACCAAGAAGAGGTCAGTGAGCTTTGAACCAGAAGATAACCTCCATCACTGTAGTGCTATTTCTTCAAGATCATTAGTGGAAAAGAAGGAAGATCCAGGTGCTTTTACTGTTCCCTGTACTATTGGGAAATTCAACTTTGAAAAAGCCTTATGTGATATTGGTGCTAGCATCAACTTGATGCCGCTAGCAGTCTATAAACAATTGGGTTTGGGAGCTCCCAAACCAACTACCATGAGGGTGTTAATGGCTGACCGTTTAGTAAAGCGACCGGTGGGAGTATTGTCTGATGTGCTGGTAAAGGTTGGTAAGTTTATATTCCCAGCTGACTTTTTCATCTTAGATTGCGAAGTGGACTTTGAAGTTCCCATAATCTTGGGACGACCATTGTTAGCCACTGAAAGAGTGTTGGTCGACATGGAAAGAAACGAACTGACATTCAGATTAAACAATGAATTGGTCAAGTTTGATGTTTGTAAATTGATGAAGCCACCAGAGACATGAGGGTGGTCTCAGTTATCAATGTTATCGATGAAGCCCCTATGGATGTGCATATTGAGGAGAAGGGTTTTGTTGAGACCCTAGCTATGATGAGAATGATGTTGGGATCACAAAAATTGAAACCTATAGAGGAAGGCGGTGAGAACAAATCAAGCAAAAGAAAACACCGCAAGAGAACCAGCAAAGAAAAAGAGTTAGAAAGAGTAAAGAAGTTGTCTCGACTAGCTGAGGAGCCGATAAAAGAGAAAGTTGGAGCTCAACAGGATGATGTCGCTTGCACCTATTCCAGCGATTTCTCCTGCTTTGGAGACCCTGACAGTCTCCGACATCATGCTAGACTCTGAGTCCTATGGGCTTCACAGGTATTCCTTTCTCTCACAGTTTTAGCTTTCACATGTATGCATTAGGGACAATGCATGAGTCTAAGTTGAGGGTGCTGTTTGGATACCTGTGAGCCTTTCACCACCGAGGGTTTTTGTTGCCTTGTTTCTTTTCCCTTCGGTGTGCTATCTAGTAAAATCGACATGTTTGGGTTGTCGTTTAAATTTTGGTTGTGTTGTGATGTCTATAGCAAGCATGGCTTTTTGAAAGTTGAACCAAAAGGAGCCCCCTCTGAAAAAGTTGATTTTGTATTTATGTTTGAAATGATTGACTGTTCTGGATCCTTGAATGACATTGTGTGGTTGTGATTGTAATAATTATGCTTAAGCCGAGCTGATGTTTTGATAGTTTGTAGTGGTATGGTTTGTTGGTGCCAAGTGTGTGTGTGAGTTTATTGTTATAAACTCTTACTCTGTGCATGCATCTAGAACTTGCCCGGTCTATTTTGTTAAACTTGAAGTTGGTTGCTTAGGAAAGGATCACATGCCCTTTTTGTGTGCAGTCCACTTAGCCTATAAGACCATCCAAATGCAAATAATCCCTTTCATCCCTGTTTGAGCCATAATTGACCCTATTCTTTCAATAACCTATCACCGTTTCTTTTTAACTTTGAATCCATATCTTGGCCCTGGTCCTTCCTTGGACATCGTGCACCTCAACTCAGGCAATCAGCGTAAGTTGAGGGTGGCTACTATAGAGGTAAATGATAAGAAAAATAGGATGGAAAAGATTGGTTATGGATAGAATGAAAATTTCAGGTGTGTGCCTAAGAAAAAAAGAAAAAGAAACGAAAAGAGATGAAAAAGAATTGTCAAAATAAAGAGGCCGCACCTGTAGCTAGAAAGAAGGGAATAAAAAAAAAAGAATAAGGATGGACGAAGTAAAGTTAAGTGGAAAAAGTAGGTCGGTGATTCCAAGGAGGGTTTAGTCACTATTCCCCAAACATATCCTACTTGCACCCGAAGCCTCATTACAAGCCAAAACAAGTCTTGTAGTGATCCTGAGCGGCTCTCTGAAAAACTGAAATAGAATAGCAATGGCAAGCTTATGGCATCACATGTGCATTGTTTGAAATCGTTTGTGAGTGTGAGCGCCTTACCTAGTCCCAAATCTTGTGTGTGGGACTTCTTTGTGGTGAGGGCACCGAGATTTCTGTATTATCTATTGACTGTTGGGATAGCTGTTGTGTGTGTATGTAGAATATTCTATCATATCGGAATGACATGTTTGGATCCTTGCAAGTTAGCGTTTCATACATTTGTGTGCTACCGGGGGGCTTGATTTAAATTTAATAAACTGTTGAGTGGCCATGATTCGCCAGAGATAAGTGTTTGTATTCTTAGTTGAGTCGTCATTTTGTTTTTGTTGTCATGTTGCTTGAGGACAAGCGAACGTTTTAAGTTGAGGGTGTTGATGTGCCGAGATTCTACGGCACATTTGACGCCTTTAACTAAGAATACTCGCGAGTTTTCAAGCAACTTTTGTGATTTTTGATGTTGTATTGTTATATTTGCAGGGAATGGAGCTAGAGATAGAAACGGAAGAAAATGTTCAAAAACCTTAACTGGTTAAGCTTGAGGGCTGGCATGACTGACCGTCACACTTGTGACTGGCCGTCTGCCAGGCCGCTAGGACGAGACAGCAAGTCGTCGAAGCACTGCCTAGGAGTGACGGCCAGTCTGACGGCCCGTCACTGACCTGACGGACCGTCACCCAAGCCACCTAGATAAAACGCACTCCTCAAATGCATTTTGTACCCTATATACATGTAAGTCGTCGAGCAGGTGACGACTTACCTGAAAATTTGTCATAAAACGCATATAAAGTTGTAAGTCTTTACCTGGTGGACGACTTACCTGAGAATTTTCCTGGAAACTCACTGTTTAGCTGTGACGGCCCAAGTGACGGCCAGTCACATGCTTGACGGCCCGTCAGGCGACCCGTCAACGCGACGCGGGATTTCGAAAATTCTATTTTTGGACTTTATTTCCTGGACTGCTATAAATACCCTGTGTTAGGGTTATTTTATGATTCATTACCCAATATTTCTAGAGACTATTTTGAGCGACTTTTTGAGAGGAAAAATAAGACATACACATTTCGTTCTTCTTCTTCGATTACTCTTGGGATTTTTGGCTGCTTGTTCTTGGATAATTGAAGTAAATTTCATACTATTTGTAAGAATCCTTCTCTTATTATTAATATGATTTTCTTCTATTTCTTTAATAGCATGAGTAGCTAATTTCCCACAACTAGGGTTGTGGGAGCCATGGCAAAAGTAACAATATAGATTCCGGGTAGAGTAGGGTTCAATTTATATGTTGTCACGTTGTTAATCATTCGTTATTTACGTTTTCTAATGGTTCCAAATATTAGAACATACCTAGGTTTGATTTGCTTGAACAAAGAGATTAAAACTGGGAAATTTGATTAACTACGAGGATTTGAGACTATCAACTCTCGTCTTATGATTAATGCTGTAACTAGATTAATCTACTTATGTTTAGGATTGAAATAAGAAAGCTCACCTTTTCAAGTTCGAGAGAATTGGAAAGGAAATTCATCTATTTTGTTGAGAAACGTTTAGATGATACCATTAATTCAATCACATCGTGATATACATATAGAAAGAACCCGGTTAAGCTTTGAGTTGAAATTGTTACGACGCCATGGTGAACACTTCCCTAGTTCACTCTATATTGATTATTACTCGTTGAAACTCGTAACTTATTAGTGGCTTTGTTCAAATATTGATCACACAAACCCCCCCCCCCCCATTTACCGGAAACTATTGATTATTAGTCATCTAATTCACTAACGACTTAATTTGCACCTTATTCCCTGTGGGATCGACCCCAACCTCTGTTGGGTTCTATATTTGACGACGACCGCTTACGCTTCGTAATTGGAGTTGTAATTTGGGCGTATCATTTACCAAGAAAGTTGACCGAAGTCAAAGATTTCCTAAGTTTAAGTTCTAAAATAGGGAAATGGACATAACAACCTAATGGACAGCCCGGGCACCGAACTGTTAGTCTTGGCAAGTCATAAATGACCTATAACCGCTAAGAGAAAGCTCGAAACATGGAAAAAGCACAAAAATAGGAAAATTATCGAGAGGGTCATTACAGAATGATTCAATAGACCCACACAATTTAATCAAAAGAATGCACAAGATAAGAATTTAAATACCCAAATTAAGTATTATATCTAATACAAAACCCAAATCTCAATTCAACAATTACTCCTATAAATTATCAATTATGAACAAGAGTTAAAGAATGGAATTTAAGATTTTACAATAGAATCCTCCAATTCTTCACTCCAATGGTGTAGGATGATGAACTTGCTCTCCAAGCTTGCCAAAAGTTGTGAAAATTGCCAAAGATCTTTTCCAAAATGGTTGAGGAGTGTTTTATGTGGATTGGGATTTCCACAAGTGCAAAATGACAATTCTACCCAGTTTCACGCTCAGGCACAATGAAGCGCCATCGCGCTAAACCAGAGTTATCACGCTCAAGGAGTTCACACTGGACAGTGTCAACACGCTGTCCTCACGTGATCGCGTGCGTGTCTTGACTGGCGTTGACCACTTCTTAATATAGTTCTATCGTGCCATCCTAGCATGATCACCCAGGCTTGTCTACTTCTTTCAATGCTATTAGCGCCAGTCCAGCGCCATCGCACTAAGTCGTGCAGATTTCTAGAAATTCTCCATTTTGACTTGTTTTTATCTAATTCTGCACCGATCACGTCTAAATCACATACTGTAACACCCCAAAACTTTCAAGCCTAGGCTCAGCTCAGGAAAACCAGAAAGAAATAAAAATTTCCAAGTTCCAACCGAAACCATGAATGGTTTTCACAGACCGTGGAATAATCCACGAGCTGTGGAATGCCTCTGTGGAACTCAGACCTTAGACCTAACTGTCCCTATGAACCCACGACCTATTTCCATGAACCTTGGAATTATCCACGAGTCATGGAATGGTCTCGTAGAACTCAGACCTGAGGGTTATTAATCCCTTAGGAACTACGATAGGGAAATGAACCATGGACGGTTTCACGGGTCGTGAACCCAAGTCATGGAACTCAGACTCGCAACTTGATAAAAAGACCTAGGAATCGTGACAGGGTTCTACACGCCATGGAAGCATCCATGGACCATGAAACCTGTCCGTGAAACCTGAGTCATGAATTTTTCCAACAGTCTTCTTTTAATTAATTTAGGGGCATTCCAGTCATTTCCCTACCTTTCTAACTCTGGTCCTTAGTCAGTTTAAGGGGTAATTAAAGGGATTTTCACTCTTATTTACCCATTCTCCCTAAACTAATCAGACTTAGCAAAATTTGGAGAAAAGAAATGCTCCTCCCTCTCAAGAACTAGCAGAAGAGTCTTCTCAAGTTCAAGCTTTAATCCCAGGGTTTCCTCCATAGATTCTCCTTCAGGTATATGGGATTTTTTTCAATGGGTCCCTTCCACCCATTGAGTCCCTAGATTCAGTTCAGTTCTTCAGTTCTCCATGAGTTATTCAGACCTAGGGTTCCTAAATCTTAGGGAATCATTGCAATTCAGATTCTATTGCTTGTGTGATAACGATTGCATATTTCTTGGAGAATTAGCATAGTTATATGTATAGAGTTTAGTAACCCTAGCGTGTATTAATTTCAGTACTCATAAATTATACTTGCTAGTCATATAATTCAAACAATTATGCTTCAGAATTAGAATGCCATCAGTTTCAATATATGTATGTTGCATTCTCAGATGATTACCAGTATTGAGCTATTCAGTATTTTCAGCTTGCATTTCATTACTTACATTCAGTTGGAATTAGACTTAGTACCGAGAAGATGAAGGGATAAAGGCTTGGCTGTCAGATTAGGCTAAGACCTTTAGTAGCAGTCCCCAAGTCCCAGAACTACGGAGCCACCGTAGGTATAAAAGAGCTCAGCTGTCAGATTAGGTTGGTCACCCTTGTCCCTTATGGACATCAGTTTAGTGGATCCATATCAGATTTGTTTGTACCCTTGACAAGGTATAAATACCCTTCCATCCAGGGTTACAGGTTGGCCCCATAGTTAGCTCAGCTTGGGGTATGTTGGTTCATAGTAGCTCCCACAGCGAAACTCATATTGCATTGACCTTGTATTCAGTTATTCAGTTCAGCATGCTATATACTCATGTTGGTTACTTGGTCACTACATTCAGCTTATCTTTCAGTTCATGCTTCAGTATGTATTCCCATGTTCAGTCTTTATGTTGTTCAGCTTAGCATATATACCGCATGCTCAGTACATTCGAAGTACTGACGCATACTTTTGTGCTACATAATTGTATGATGTTGGTTCAAGCGTTCAACATCCAGACCGCGTTTAGCTCGATTTCTAGTCCTTACTCAGCAACTTCAGTGGTGAGTCCTCATAATTCGAGGATGAAAGATATGCTTTCATCTTTCAGTTTTATATTTCAGTTTCAGATTATTAGAGTTAGCTGGGGGTTTGTCCCTGCAACTCATATCAGTTAGAGGCTTTCAGACATAGAACTATATTTAGTTATTGAGTTGTTAGTGTTGTTTTTTCAGACTCATTATACTCTTACTTATATTTTATATCCAGACATGTTTGGGCTCTTTCCCATTTTAGATATTTAAATGCTTTCAGTTTTCTGCACAGTTCAGATTTTATCAGCATTTGTCTAGATATGCCAAACCATGGGTTAGCTTGGGGTCAATTATAACACTGAGCACCGTGTTACATCTAGGGGGTAGCCTCGGGCATGACACATACACCTGTAAAGTAGAAGCAAATCATGTCAAATGCACTATTTTCTCTCAATTAGGATAGTAATAGTGTAAGCTTAAAGGCTAAATAAGTTGGTAAATTACCAACTCATTCATCGCTCTGCCCACGTGCTTGTACTGTGTGCAAGTTCTACCCCGCACAACTTTCCATGGTGCCCATTTCCTTAGCTCATTTTCCTCGCTCAACACATAGCCCACGAACTTGTCTTGGCCACGATTCTTCTTAACCATAGCCTTGGTTTGCCTTAGCTTGTCCAACCTTTGTCACGCCTTGCCTTGCATGCCTTAACCACGCCACTGCCAAGGTCTTTCCATGCCCTGCCGACACGTGCCACATATGCCCATCCCGGTAGACTGGTCTCAACTAAACTTGATCTGAACCAAAGTCATTGGGTCTTGGCTAGGTTCATCATGTGAATTCCTAGCCAAGCCCGAGCCACCCGAACCATCAAGCTGAGGGTGTAACAGGTTCCCATATATAAATTCTTTATCTCTGTAATAGGTCCTTCGATATAATTATAGGGTCTCGGAAAAAGTTAGGAGGTTCCTGAGAGCTCGTACCTACTACTGTAAATCCCCTCCGGATGTGAGGCTAAAAAGATATATATTTATTCATTATTTGCCTTATATTTAATACTTTTATCGTCTCTTTGAGCATTGATTTTATGAATTATGCTTATGTTGGTATTTTTAATGTGTAGGATTAAAACCGTAGAAATTGAACAAATTTGGAGCAAAAACAAATAAAAAACAAGAAATTATATAAGGAAATCAAACATGCAGCTTAATGGATTGAATATAATATTTTATTAATACTTATATACATTCAAAAATTATGCACCAATTTGCAATTGAAGAGAAACAAAATTGACTACATGGAAAAATCTGAAGACCAAAGCAAAGTAAAAGCAACTAAAAGAAAATTTGAGCTACTAGACAAATACTCTGTCGCGGGGTGCGCGCCCATCACATCGCGGTAGGTTAATATAGGTTTTTTTCTATTTTATTTTGGACTCAATTATTTTATTTGGGACTTTTTCATGCACCTATAAATAGTTCATAAGTACGATTTTATCATAACTTTTGATCTAGGAAGAGCTGAGAGCCGCCGCGGAGGTTGGAGAAAATTAGTTTTATTTTTTATTCTCCATATTTGTTTATTTTTGCGTTTTTCTTTGGATGAGTTGTTGTAATTCCTCAATGTCTATGTGAAGTTAAACTTCTCTTTTTAGGGTTATGTAGTTGCATAATTGTTATCGTATGAATGAGAATTGACTTGTTAAGATATTTAAAGTCGTGCTATGACTCGTATAGTTATTTACTTCTTCTTGATCTTAATTATTTGTTTGCTTGATCACCATTCAAATACTATTTTTGGATCATAAATTGAACTCGAAAGAGAGAATTTATGTGCGTAATAAGAAAAAGTATGGCTTGTTTGTGAACCTTATAGAGAAAGGGGAACGATTCACTAACATGAATAGAAATATATCTGTTAGCCTTGCTTAGTTGATAGAGATGAAATTTCACATACACTTTACTATCGATCGATGACCATAAAAGTATAGGTGTTAGAAACAGTCGAGTAGTCTTAGAGCATCGACATGATGATAAATAAGTAATATCAACCTGCAACTAGTAACCTAATAGAAAATTAGAGTCAATTCAAGTGATTACTCAACATGATTGCTAGTGAATCTAATGCCCTAGATCAATTTCATTATTTGATTACGTAAAAATCTACTCTTCATTTGGTTAATTTTTTTTTTTTATATTTTAGTTTAGTTAATTAAAAAATAATAACTTTGAGATTTATTGTTACGATCCAAACCGTCGTGATTGGCACCCATTCTAACCCTTCGGTGGATGAATCATAACTCACTAACTAACCTAAGCAGTTACAGATTTATTTAACAAATTTAAGGCATTCGAGATATAATACTAAGTGTTTTAAATATCAAATAAAGTAAATATGCGAAAGTCTAACTATTGCAATCTCAAATCTCAAAGTCATCGCACAAGGACTCTAACTAGCAAATGTCTAAGAGTAAAATAAATAAATTAAATAATGAATGAAAAAATATACATCTGTCAAAAGAAGATCTACGACAGCTTGGATAGGATAGTAGCTCACCCTCAAATCAAATCAGTAGGCAACACCAAATGCGAGGTCGCGAAGAAGACTCTAAAACACAATCTACACTCAAGAAAAAGTACAGGAGTAGCATCAGTACAAACACTATGTACTAGTAGGCATCATAGGCTGACTCAAATTAGTAACAAGTATATCACCTAGTAAATAAAAGCAATAGATAGGTACAACAACAAGTAACCAAGTAACTCAAGGAATCAAGTAGTCAACAACAACCAGGTAAATAAACCAAATTCAGACATACCAATGTCAATCAATACTGGATATACAAGTCACCAAAAACAGACATAAGAAGTTATCACAAAACTCTGTAAGTATAACGCAATCACAACACAATCATGGGATTTATATCCATACTGAATCACAGTTGTATATTCTCTGTATCTCATCAGTCTCACTCTGTATCATATCTGAACACACATCTGTCACTCATATGTACACACGTGCTAAAAATCTGCCCTAGCCTTGGGAAAATTGCTTCACAGGTCTTTAGAATGAGCATTGAAGTTGTGAGGGTGAGAAACTTAAAATAAGTGACTTAAAGGCTAATTTTGTCTCGTATCAATCGCTGCAGCGGTTGATATTATTGCTATATGGTTCCACTATGGTGATCAATGCCTCGTTATGGCGAGACCTAACATTATTGCTGACACCCGCTATGGTGGAACTCTGACCACTATGGTGGTCTCGCTGCAGCAAAAAATCCACTATTGCAGCGGTGCCTCGTTAATCAGAATTTCAGTAAAATTGTACCAAGTTTCATTTCATAATACAAATATCATTTCAAGACACCACAACACAAAGCAAATATGTAAACCACTGTAAAAATCTTTTATGAACTTACTCGTAGTCTTAGAATTTCCTATGGAGGCTAGTTCACTAGGTGTCACGCTCTGAGCTTACACCCTGAGCGTGGATAACACTCAGAATCACTAATAGCCTTAGTAGACCCTTGGTTTAGCTTGCTACTATACTGAATGCTTAAATAACTATGCGGAAGCTTTTAAAAGTGAGCATTCAATGTTTTAGAGAACAAAACTCATCAATTTAATACCTAAAAATGAAAGTAAGAATGTTTGTAAAAATAAGCTGATAACTATCACTAAACTGACTCGTCTATGAAGCCTCTAAACATCTGAAATTGTCTACTAGAACAAGAACCCAGTCTACCTAGATGATCTACTAGCAGCTACTAATAATAGATAAGAAGATTGGAGCCCTCCGAAAGATAGGAGGTCTCACATATGCTGAATGTAAAAGATCCTAGTGATGCGTCTGCTCTCAATCCTAAGTAACTAAATCTGCATCATCGAATGACATCAGTACATAAAATATATGGTATGTAAATAGCTGAATTAAACTATAAGGCTAAATTGAAATACTGAGCTGATAGGAGAGAAATGAATAATGACTGAAATGTAACTAACTGATACAAGTAAAACACAAGTGTAAGAAAAATATGTATAGCTACTGTGAAAATCTGAGAACTGTGCATCAATAATAAGTACTGAAAAAACAATAGTTTTGTTAAGAGTTTCTCTTAACCAACAAACATCATATGAGCATATGATGTCCAACTCTGACCCATTGGAAGAGTTGTTCCAAACCTTGACGGGGTAAGGAATGATACTAAATTATGGATACATACTGATCCCTTACCAGGGGCTATCTAAGGAGTTGCCTGAATCAATGGAACGATCCTATCCTTCACTAGCAATGTAATTTTAGAGTTTAGATTATCTGAACCCTTTCCCGTCTCGGTGCTAAATAATCCTCCCAAAAGATGAAATGCTCATAAAGTAAAAACCTTTCTAAGGTAACTGAAAAGTTCAATGTAGATCTTTCTAGCTCAAAGTCACTATATGTGATGTAAACTAATGAGCCTGATACTCACTCTTGAGAACTACGGCTGGTGAGTTTCTATGCTCAAAATCATGTTTGACTGAACTATCATGAGATTTCGAAAATAGAAACTACACTTCTTTGAAAGTCGTCTTAATACACATTAAAATGTCATAAAGCTCAATCTGAATAATGCCTTGAAAACATGCAATGCTTCCTTTACAAGGTCATGGACTAACTATTAAAACTCATGCATTGGATTTGTTATGCTAGATAAACTTTGTAAATATGACAAGGTATGTTAAATCAGCCATTCAATTAATAATTGAGAATACAACAGGTTTCATGGAAAATTCAAAAGGATTCTACTCATCACTAACAATAATCAAGGTTTAGGATTTTAAGATTTCAAACCCTAACTGAATATCTAACTGGTAGGCGTGAAGTTCTCTCACTAGGGTGGTCTTACATACCTCAAACGCTCCAAACTTGGATGGACAATCTATGGAATCTGATTTGGAGCCTCTAGGAACTAATCCCTTCGATGAATCCTAAGGTTTCATATCAAGAAATGCACTAAAATCCTTAGGTTAGGGCTTAGAATTGTAAGTTAATCATTAGAAATGAAGAAGAAGGCTTACTTAGCCTTTGGAGAATGTTTCTCATTGCCTAGGGTTGATAGAACAGGTCTAGACTTGAAAAATAATGATAAAACAACTACGGAATCTATTTATAACCACTTGGAATTTGAGATCTACGGTCGAATATACAGGATGTCCTTCTGTGAAATGGAACATAATTTGAGCCGTAAAAACCTTGAAAGAAAATTTTGATTTTCTGATTTGAATTTTATGGTTAGTATTACGGTCCGTCCTTCAGAACTACGTGCCATAGACTAAGTCATTCTTTTCTCTGAGATTTTTCTAGTTTTCAGATTCAGAATTACAACTGACAACTACAGACCATAAAATAAGATTATGGACCATCTCATTGGCCTTTATTTTCACATAGGGATTTGATATCCCCAGAATCAATTCTATGGTTGATAGGACAGACCGTTCTTTTGAAGAACGAACTGTACTGTCTCCCATAGAAACCTGTGAGTTAGGTTCTTTTGAAGCCACTTCTATGGTTCACTCTATGGACTATCCTTTGGAACTACAATTCGTAGAAGCGATCGTAAATCTTGGAATAGTCTGCAATATTTTCTAAGTGTTGTCTAAATGCTAGTTCAGAATCTGAGGTGTTAAAATATCCCCCTTGGGATGTTTCATATTTAATGAAGGTTAAACTGGAGTGGAGTGACAAAAAAAGACAACTATATTTTCTGAACTGGATTACTATATAGAACTTACTATACAAATTTCAAGGTCATAACCACTTATAGGAAGACACAAGGCACAAACATAAATGCAGAACTAAAAATATTTTGTAATGCCTCGCCCGTTTGAATATTTAAATTAACTCGTACTTATGGGGTGATAATAAGAGTACTTAATATGTTAGGAATGCTATTTTACAAGGTATTCTAATTGCACAATGGTCATATCTTAAGTTTTGAAGTCAAGCAAGTTACGAAATAATAGTTAGCAAAAGTTATCGTAAGTTACTTTGATAAATTCTCTGAAATTTAGGTCAAATGTCTCAGAGCTTTTCTCCCAATATATAAAGACTCAGAGGGTCCCCCGACCTACCAAATAGAAGGTCTACGAGTCTAGTTTTCAATGCACAATATCATTTACCCATATGAATTCATTAAAGAGAGATATTCAAATTTTTGTGAGACTGCACAAGCAAAAATGTGAAGTGGGCCCAAGGCTGGTGGAAGGATTTATATAATTAGTTTACTCTTGGTTCTTCTTCATATTTCCATGTTTTTAGTTTATAAAAAATAGAGGAAACTCCCAAAAATCCCCAAAATACTCCATAAATCCTTGTGATAATATATTGGAAGCTTCATGAAAGTTGCTCTACGTTGCGAGTTCGTCATTTTGGTATAGTTTATCCCATACATTTTATGGTATAGATTCGAGAGTGTTGGCTCTATAGGGTGTTCTTGGTTCTGTTCCGAGGGTGTATTGCAAGGTAAGAATGTTCTTTTATTGGTTTATAACTACTTTAGACCCCAACTAGTATTTTACAGCAGAAATCCATATCTTTTGTTGGATTGTCATGGTGCCTTATATCTGTGTGTGTTGATTGAGCTCCTACCATGTTGTAGTATTATGTGGGTGCGGGTAGAAGTCAATAGGCTGCTTGAAATCATAAAAAGGTATGTTAAGCCTATTCCCTTCTTTAGGCATGTTTCCTCAAAGATTAGGAGCAATACAAAGATTGTTATCATTGATGTACTCGTAGCCATGAGTGCTGGTGGTTGGCTGCGTGAGTTGTTACATTAATTCCTTGTCGAGATTTTTATTTTATTAGTGTCACGACCCAATTTCTCAGGTCATGATGGCACCTACAACCCCCAGTAGGCGAATCAATTCCCGTAGCTCGGAACGGTTAGTAATGAGCTACTACCTAACCAATATGCATAATAAGCAGAAATAAGTGGAAGCAGAATATGAAGATAGACAAATCGGAAGCAAAACTTGAATATATATATAATGAAACTATACCAACCCCAAGATTTAGTATCGATAGTACAAAAGCTTCTAATAGAAAACAAGTTCTAGAAGTAACAAAATGATAAGTTCAACTGTCTCATAATATACAAGAGTAATAGTACAAAAGATAAGATATCGTCAAGCCCCGACTTTCAGGCGCTCACCCAAGTCTCGGATATCCAAAAGTTGCACGAGTCTCCAAGGCAATCAACGATGAAAGCTCAACTAATATCTGCACCAGAAAGATGCAGAAGTGTAGTATGAGCACCAATTGATAAGCAACGGGTACCCAGTAGGCATCATCGGCCGCTTGAGCGCATATAAGATATAAAGACAGTAATATAGCAGTTAGCAAGAAAACAGTCACCGAAACAATAGAGAAAGCACAAGGAACTAGCATGGAGAATAGTCAACAAAGAGTTTTAAGCATACAATGCTAGCACAAAAGATATACAATAACAAAAACACAGGTGAAAGAAAGAAGAATGCACCTGGAATCCTTGCAACAATAGTATAAGAATGAGAGAGTTTAGAAACATGGCAGTATACCGGTAACCTCAAGTAAAAGGAAGGAAGGAAGGTAATCCACCATAATCACTACAAGGCATACACTAAAAGAAACATGCTTTAAACACCAACTATCAAGATAAGCATAAACCGGGATAAATCTCACAAATACAAACCTAGAATGGAATAACTAAACCACCATAACCGATAATTATTGCTCAGAGTCAAGATAGAGAAAAGGAACCGAAACCCACAATCCGCTCAGAAGGCCACACAATAATGCCTCAATAATATAGGACTCACTAGCCCCTCAATACTCAAACCCCAAAACTCGCAGCCTCAACAGGCTAACACTTCCCAAGCCACAAGAACCAAGGACCATAAACATCTCTATAAACTGACAGGAAATATATAATCTACCTACAGTCTCAATGGTCGCCCATACAACCGAGGAATGCAATCAAGTGAAAACAAACCCTCCGACCGCCCATACAACCAGAGAGCACACTGAGCACACAATAACCAAGGGTAGAATCTGAGTGAAATATGCATGATGATGATAATGATGGAACCGGTAATAGTAACTCTGTATGCACCACCCTCCAACACTCCAGCAGGAGGACCTATGGTGGGATGTACCCGCTATACACCATCCGACACCGCATACCCCTCCTCCGGCATGCTTGGCCCCTTGGCCAGGTCCTGGAATGGCAGGGCCCATAGAGGTCCCTAACCATGTACTGTAACGAACGCAAAATCTCAGAGAATCAGAACCTCGAAGTGCATGCTCGGGATTGAACCAGGTCTAAAATAGTAGCCAAACTTCAACAACACTTATAAAGGGTACCCGGAGTATTTTCGGGTCTAATTTTTTTTTAAAAGTCCCAATAACCCTCACAAAGGGTGCCCAGAGCTAATCCGGGTCTAAACCAGTAATAAAATCAAGTCTAGTGCTTCGGCCCTGCCGAGCCTAGTATCAATACGAAATCAAGTCTAAAATCATCCAAATCCCATTTTATCATCATTTAAACAAAAATTGGGCCCCCAGGGCCATGCAAGGTTTAGAAAACTGTCTCTAGCAGGACAAAAGCCAAAACAGTGATAAAATATACAGGGAAAACATTTTTCATGGATGATATGCTCACACACAGATATAATTTAGCCCAATGGCTCACAAACATTCCTACCTGCCCTGCACAGGCTCAACCAGCTCTCTAAAACATACATAACCAGCCTAAAATAAAAGCTCTATGTCCGGGACTCGCGGACATGCCCAAATAACCCACCATCTATGTTCCTGAGTCAATTCAAGGCCACACAAGACCACAAGGGTAATGTGCAATACTACACGAATACTACAAACAACGTATGAAATAAATGGACAGGATAGGCAGACAAGGTCTAAGGGTACCAACCTAATACAACCCACCCAAAGATACTAATTAATGCATTTATAGCCTATATACATAGAGTCTAGGTAGGGAAAGCTATAACCTACCTGTCATCCGATGACTAGCTGCCGGAACGACGTCGTCCAGGCTAGAATTGCTCTGGGAAGCTCCAATTCGTAAAAACAGTATCAACACAATAATATACATATCAAAACAAGTCTAACAATACCCATAATGCTATAGAAATAGCTGGGTCAAAATTCAGGTCACCGGTGGGCCCGTAGGCCCCACAACCCGAAACTAAAAATGGAAGAGCGCACCATGATCACCACACTCCTATGTGTGCATGCTAAAAATATGAAAAAAATTTAACCAGGGGAAATGGCCCAAAACAGCCAGCCACTTCAAGAATAAATTAAGAATCAAAGGGGATGAATTTAACGGATTTAAGCAGATAAAACTTACCAATAATGATGGAGGAATGATCGAGGCCAAGAAATTTGCACCCCAACACCAAGAATTGAGTCAAAACAGTGCTTAGACAATCTTGGAGCCATTATCAATGGAGAAATCAGTTTTTTGAGTGAAGAAGACGAAGTTGGGGGCTTATATACTGCCCAGGAGTCCTTCATTGCGATCGCAAAGAGACCCCTCGCGGTCACGGGGACCATGCTGGCTAGACCATCGTGATCGTGAGGACTAGCCACACGGTCACAAAGAACAACAGAGAGAAAGCTTCATCGCGGTCGCGACTAAGGACATCGCAATCGCGAAGCGCAAGGGACCAGGAGTTTCATCACGATTGCGAGAAAAAGGGATCGCGATCGCGATTAAGGTCTGAGGCCTGCACCTGCAACAATAAAATCTGAAACTTTTTTGAAAAACTCTATGGGGAATTTTGAGCACAATCGAAAATCGATATTCACAAACTAATAATGCTAAAAGAGTGGAAACAATATTTAGAACTCAATGAAACTGCCATACGAGGTAGTTTCGGAGGAATGTTGACCCAAGTCAACACTAACTGACGCCCACCAAACATTTGAAATGAGTTCGGCTCACACGGGACCTGAACTAACTAACTACCTAACACAAACTTGACATTCCATAGCTAACAACACTGACAGAATTTCCATCCGAGGCTGTCTTCTCTAAATGTTGACCAAAGTCAACCAAACAAGCCCAACTTGCCTGAAAACATAGAATGAGAGAGAATTTCAAGCTAAAAATCATCCCAGATCCTGACCAAAGGTCCCACAAGACCAAAGTCCACTCTCTGGAGCTAACGAAACTGTCCGAATTAGATTCCAAGCAAATTCTTCAAGAATATTGACTGAAGTCGATGATTTCAAAGGTCATGATGGCACCTACAACCCCAGTAGGATAAAAAATTCCCCTAACAAGAACGGTTAGTAATGGGCTACTACCTAACTAATACGCACATTAAGCAGAAATAAACAGAAGCAGAATATGAATATAGACAAAGCAGAAGCAAAACTTGAATATATACATAATGAAACTATACCAACCCCAAGACTTGGTATCGATAGTACAGAAGCTTCAAATAGAAAAAAAGTGCTAGAAGTAACAAAATGATAAGTACAACTGTCTCTGAATATACAAGAGTAACAATACAAAAAATGAGATATGGTCAAACCCCGACCGTCAGGCACTCACTCTAGTCTCGAATATCCAAAAGCTGCACAAGTCTCCAAGGCGATCAACGACGAAAGCTCAACTAATATCTGTACCAGAAAGATGCAGAAGTGTAGTATGAGCACCAATTGCTAAGCAACGGGTACCCAGTAGGCATCATCGGCCGACTGAGCGCATATAAGATATAAAGATAGTAATATAGCAGATAGCAAAAAAACAGTCACCAAAATAATAGAGAAAGCACAAGGAACTAGCATGGAGAATAGTCAACCAAAAGTTATAATCATACAAGGCTAGCACAAAAGATATACAATCACAGAAACACATGTGAAAAAAAGAAGAACGCATCTGGAAACCTTGCCACAATAGTATAAGAAGGAGAGAGTTTAGAAACATGGCGGTATACTGGTAACCTCAAGTAAAAAGAAGGAAGGAAGGCAATCCAACATAATCAACTAGAAGGTATACACTAACAGAAACATGCTCTAAACACCATCTATCAAGATAAGCATAAATCAGGATCAATCTCACAAATACAAACCTAGAATGGAATATCTAAACCACCATAACTGATAGTTACTGCTCAGAGTCAAGATAGAGAAAAGGAACCAAAACCCACAATCTACTCAGAAGGCCACACAATAATGCCTTAATAATATAGGACTCACTATCCCCTTAATACTCAAAGCCCAAAGCTCGCAGCCTCAACAGGCTAACACTTCCCAATCCACAAGAACCAAGGACCATAACCATCTCTATAAACTGACAAGAAATATATAATCTACCTACAGTCCCATCGACCGCTCATACAACCGAGGAATGCAATCAAGTGAAAACAAACCCTCCGACCGCCCATACAACTAGAGAGTACACTGAACACACAACAACTAAGGGTGGAATCCGAGTGAAATATGCATGATGCTGATAATGATGGAATCGGTAATAGTAACTCTATATGCACCTCTCCTGACACTCCGACAGGAGGACCCATGGTGGAACGTGCCCGCTGTACACCATTCGACACCGTATACCCCTCCTCCGGCATGCTTGGCCCCTCGGCCAGGTCCTAGAACGGTAGGGCCCATGGAGGTTCCCAACCACATACAGTAATAAATGCGAAATCTCAGAGAATCAGAACCTCATTGTACGTGCCCGAGATTGAGCTGGGTTTAAAATAGTAGCCAAACCTCAACAACCTTTATAAAGGGTGCTCAGAGTATTTTCGGGTATAAATTAGTAGTAAAAGTCCCAATAACCCTCGCAAAGGGTGCTCAGAGCGTATCTAGGTCTAAACCAGTAATAAAATCAAGTCTAGTGCTTCGGCCCTGCCGAGCCTAGTATCACTAGGAAATAAAGTCTGAAATCATCCAAATCCTATTTTATCATTATTTAGACCAAAAATGAGCCTCCGGAGCCATGCAAGGTTTAGAAAATCGTCTCCAGCAGGCCCGAAGCCAAAATAGTGATAAAACATGCAGGGAAAACCATTTTCATCGATGATATGCTCGCACACAAATATAATTTAGCCCAATGGCTCACAAACGTTTCTACCGGCCCTGCACATGCTCAACCAACTCTACTGCAGACATAACCAGCCTAAAATAAAAGCTCTATGTCCGAGACTCATGGTCATGCCCAAATAACCCACCATTTATATTCCAGAGTCAATACAAGGCCACACAGGACCATAAGGGTAATGTGCATTACTACACGAATACTACAAACAACGTATAAAATAAATGGACAGGATAGGCGTACAAAGTCTGAGGGTACCAACCTAATACAACCCACCCAAGGATACTAATTAATGAAGTTATAGCCTATATACACAGAGTCTATGTAGGAAAAGTCATAACCTACCTATCATCCGATAACTAGATGCGGAAACAGCGTTGTCCAGGCTTGAACTACTCTGAGAAGCTCCAATTTGCAAAAAACACTATCAACACAATAATCTACACATCAAAACAAGTCTAACAATACCCGTAATGCTATAGAAATAGTCGGGTCGAAATTCAGGTAACCGGCAGGCTCGTGGGCCTTGCAACCCAAAACTGAAAATGGAAGAGCGCACCATGATCACCACACTCCTAAGTGTGCATGCTCAAAATATGAAGAAATTTAACCAGGGGAAATGGCCAAAAATAGCCAGCCACTTCAAGAACAAATTAAGAATCAAAAGGGATGAATTTAACGGATTTAAACGGATAAAACTCACCAATAATGATGGAGGAACGATCGAGGCCAAGAAATTTGCACCCCAAGACCAAGAATTGAGTCAAAACAGTGCTTAGATGAGCTTGGAGCCATTATCAATGAAGAAATCAGTTTTTAGAGTGAAGAAGACAAAGTTGGGGGCTTATATACTGCCCAGAGGTCCTTTATCGCGATCGCAAAGGGACCCCTCGCGGTCACGGGGACCACGCTAGCTAGACCATCCCAATCGCAAGGACTAGCCACGTGGTCGTGAAAAACAATAGAGAGAAATCTTCATCACTATCACGAAGAGCAAGGGACCAGGCGCTTCATCGCGATCGTGAGGAAAAGGGATCGCGATTAAGGCCTGAGGCCTGCACCTGCACCAGTAAAATCTGCAACTTTTGAAAAACTCAACGGGGTATTCCGGACACAATTGGAAACTGAATTTCACAAACTAATAATGCTAACAGAGTGAAAACTATGTTCTGGACTCAATGAAGTCAATGAAACTTCCATACAAGGTCATCTCGAAGTAATATTGACCCAAGTCAACACTAACGGACGCCAACCAAACATCCAAAATAAGCCTGACTCACCCGGGACTCGAACCAACCAACTACCTAACATAAAATCGATATTATGGAGCTAACAACATTGATGGAATTTCCATCCGAGGCTGTCTTCTTCGAATGTTGACCAAAGTCAACCAAACAATCCCAAATGGCCTGAAAACATAGAATGAGAGAAAATTTCAAGCTGAAAAGCTGCCGGATCCCAACCAAAGGTCCCATTAAACCAAAGTCCATGCTCCAGAGCTAATGAAACTGTCGAAATTCAATTCTGAGTACGTTCACCAAGAATATTGACTGAAGTCGACGATTTTAAAAGCCTAAAGCTCTAAAATAAGAAACGGCCAAAAAGACCAAATAAGTGGCTCGGGAACCAAACTACTGGTCCCAGCAAGCCATAAATAAATTGGGGCCACTACAAGAAAGCTCTAATGGTGCAAGAAAGGCGAACACGCATAAATGATCGGGAGAGTCATTACATCATCCATTACTAAAAAGACTTTCATCCTCGAAAGTCAGGAAAGAAAAAAAGACTAGAGATTAAAAGAAAAGTAGATATGAAGCTCGCACTACTCTCTTGGACAACCCGAGTAGCCTCCTCGACCAAACGACACCCAATAGAACAGAACCAAGAAAGGAAACCAAGCCTAAACTCCTTACTAGCCAAGTCAGAATCCAAACTCAAACTCCAAAACACCAAGGGACTGCCAACCCAAACTGATCCTTGAGAATCTCAACCGGAAGGCACCAACACAACACCAAACCAGAGAAACAAGGCAACCAACACACAAAAGTCAAATCTTTGAAACCACAACTAGGTTTACCAAAAAAAGCCAACACCCAAAATTCTAACTCATGAACCCGCTGATCTGCAAAACCCTTTTATTCTGAACTAAATCCTTTTGCACCACGAATATGAAGCTTCATGTAAGTCAGACACTCAAACCACCCTCGAAGCATCAACTGCCACACCAGAGATCCACAGTACCTGCTTATACTTCACTATGAATGAAGCCATCCTTTTCACTCAAACTCCTTCCAAGCCAATCTATAACCTACTATCCTTTGAAATCCAAAACACTAATCCAAAGCACATACTCAAAAACTGCAGTAGTTTTACCCCAACTGACCACCGACCAACGGATGAATACCTATGCTAACATCAAACCCGTTAACTAAACCCAACTGAACAACCCACTGAACTCGACTGAAGCTTGCACATCGTAGTTAGGAAAGGCATGTATGAATACCCTGTGTTGACGGAGAAATTTCCAAACTATAGAACAAAACCAACCTTGCTGAACTGGACCTAATCTGAATCAACTGAATACGAAGGCACCAGGCAAATTTTCCCAACAGACCCAAACTAAAACCAAGATCTTGCAAGGAGTGTGGTAAGCCTACCATAAAGTCCGAAATCACCGACTAAGCTCCAAACTCTAAGAATACTCAAACACCACTCAGATTTGAATTCTCCTTACAACTCTCACCTCAGGAAGAAGTCCACCATGCCATAAATATCAAGTCAAAACACCCCAAAGGCAAAGGAAAAGGTGTCTGTGTTCAAAGTTGCCATCTAGCCATAGAAATCCTTGCATAGACCTTCAACTTATCCCTTTGGCTCAAATCAACCCATCTACTGTATCATCATAGAAACCAACTATCTCAAAGCACACAACATACCAAACTTCTAACCCATACTGACCGAGTCTAACCAATACTGGAACCTCATATAAAAGACAACCCTTGAAGACCCAACTAAAGAAGCATTTCAAACTCTCGGTAGTGAAGATGACGATCAATCTCAAAGTACCATTAGAACTTAAAATATCCTCGCTAGCCTCAACCTGCACAACCTGATCACAAATAGCATACACCACTGCTGAATCTCGAACTTACACCGCTGAGTCTGTCCAACTATGGTAGAAGGAACCTCATACTATCTAGGACACTGTTGATATCTAAAATATCCAGCCTAACTCAAAAGTTAGCCAAGGACTAGGTGTACAAGGCCAACTGTCACCCCATAATGAAAAATGGGTAAGCTAAGTTGTCCGAACTCAATGGCTTCCAACCCAAGAAGTTACAACCGAAAGAACCAACCACGAACCATCTGGAGTAGTTTGCTAGCCCATGATTCTAAAACCCACTTTAAAATTGCCAACCAAAGCCTTTGTCAAACCCGTATGCTGCCAATGAACCCTTAGGAACCAAAACCAACTAGGCTTTGAATAATAAGTAATCCAATCCGTAGATGCTACTGAACCCCAAACTGCTCGAAGGAAAAGCCACTGCAATCTTTAAACGGCCAAATCAAATCACCAACACACAACCCAAGACAAACCTCCGTCGTCACCTCAGTTAACTACTAAAACACATAAGCATGAACAAGGAGTTATTTCCCTCCTTTTCCAACTAAATAAAACCTTCCTTAGCATATATCGAACCCTACAAACTCCTTCTCAAATAAAATATAGAGCCATTTCCTTAGCTCTTACACTTACATTGTCAAAACTCAATAAGGCAGGAGAAGATAGGCCAGATGCCCGACTCACCCAATATGCTATGAATGCAACTCAACCACTAGCCTACGGTCAACACTTAGTCAAAAATGCTAAAGCCAAACTCAATCACAATACTAATTGAAAAGCTCAACCAGAGGGTTACAATCAAAATTCATTCCAACTGGAACCGGGGAAACAATAAGACAACCCAACCGGATAAGAAACTAAAGGAGACTATTGGAACATCCCACATACCTGCCAACCTCCTAAGCCAACCAAATAAAGAGGGTCAATTCTAATCACCTGAAAAATAAAACCAATCTATTCACGCTAGCATAATCGACACCTCTCAACTTAAGACAAAGCTCAAACTCTGGCACAACCACCGGTAACATCAAACTAACACAAGGACTTCTAGAAATGCTAGAAAATAGCCTAGGCATCAACCATCTAAGACTGCTCAAAAAGGAAAGACTCAACATGAGTCTAGAGCCACAACGAAACAGGAAACAAACCCAACCCAAAATAGACTAACAAGAACTACCCACAAGCTATAACTCCGGGTAAAACACCTCACAAGGATAACTCACCCCCATCTACTTCTATGGAATAAACTACCACAAAAACAATGCATAAATAGTACAACTCAAGTATCCAAATAACTAAATAAGTAGCAGGTAGGCATATATGCAAATAAATGATAGAAGGAAAAGAATCACAACGTGAACAGGACTATCACAAGTCGAAGGTAGCAAAAGCCTAACGATATCAGGAACCTCTACCTCGGGCCCACCAAGAGGGGCATCAGACTGACGGGGTCTAACTCTGGACTGAGTAGTCGAAGCTGAAGGCTCAACCATCCCTCGCTGGGGGCTATCTCTAGATAGTAACCAATCACTCAACAATCATAACAACCAAGCTGACTGGGATATGCAATCGTGGGGCACTTCCTAATAGAGTGCCCACGCTCACCACACCGGCGACAACCCTTAACAGAACCACTAGCCCGAAAGCCACCTCAAACCACATGGGGACCACCCCTACTACCCTGTACTCCATCTCTAGCCGGTGGCACTAAAGCCCTGGGAGATAACACTTGCTGACCCTGCTGGCTAAAAGATGGAATATTAGGACAATCTTTAGAAAAGTGCCCATGCACACCGCACTGAAAGCAAATCCCAATGGATACATATGGGTGAGGAGATCTCACTGAACCTGATTAGTCACCATAGCCTACACAACTCAAAAGTAAACCTCAAGGGATGTGACCTACACCATGACCACTAAGCTCAACATGCCTTGTGCCACTATCCCCTAGGACCTGTGGAGCAACTGAAACTGGCCTGCTAGATAAGAAGCAATGAAACCTATCTCTTGTGAAGAAATTCCTACCTCAAGTCTGGGAACCTCAGAAACCATCCTGGCCATGATGTCTCTTAGCACTACCCTCATAAGCCTCACGACACAAACCGTCGATAGCCCAAGCATGATCCACTACCTAAAGGAAGGTCGTCCCAACTATAACCAAATGCTCGGTCACCCAACAGAGCGGTGAAATCAAACCTCCAACAAAGCTGTGTACCCTATCAAACTCTGATGGAACAGTCCTAGCAGTACGCCTAACCATCTAGTAAAATCTCGCCTCATAGTCCAATACCGACATACAACCCTGCTGAAGAACTAGAAGCTCAACCCTAACTGAAGCACTACTCATAGAACCGAGTACCGAAACACGCACCAGAGAACTCAGAGTCCTAGACACAGTGTCCTAAAGAATTATGGTCGCTATAAATCCAATCGGAGGCTGGGATGGCCCCACACTCCCTATCTAATGTGGTAAACTCTCACTCTGAAGTCCTGGTGCTGACGAAAGCACTGAAGCAACAAGCACAAAAGCTTTGACACCAATCGCTATCAAACTCATCTTTGGCATCCGAGAAGGAATAAAACAACCAAAGTTTAGAAGTCAATAGAACAAGGAACGCATGATAAAAAGACAAGAATATGGAACTCTTCCTAACAATGCCCTGTAGCCTCCCGCAAATAGGATACGAATGTCATCGTACCGATCCACAAGACTCTACTTAGACACTTGCTTCTGTACCACGATATCGGTGAACCTAGAGCTCTAATACCAAGCTGTCATGACCCTATTTCTCAGGTCATGATGGCACTTACTAGCTCCCAGTATGCAAACCAATTCCCGTATCCCAGAATGGTTAGTAATGGGCTAGCACTTAACCAATATGCACAATAAGCAGAAATAAGCAGAAGCAGAATATGAATATAGAAAAAGCGGAAGTAAAACCTGAATATAAACATAATAAAACTATACCAACCCCAAGACTTGGTATTGATAGTACAAAAGCTTCTAATAGAAAACAAGTGCTAGAAGTAACAAAATGATAAGTACAACTGTCTCTGAATATACAAGAGTAACAGTACAAAAGATGAGATATGGTCAAGCCCCAACTGTCAGGCGCTCACCCTAGTCTCGGATATCCAAAAGATGCACAAGTCTCCAAGGAGATCAACGATGAAAGCTTAACTAATATCTACACTAGAAAGATGCATAAGTGTAGTATGAGCACCAATTGCTAAGCAACGGGTACCCAGTAGGCATCATCGGCCGACTGAGCGCAAATAAGATATATAAATGGTAATGTAGTAGATAGAAATAAAACAATCACCAAAACAATAGAAAAAGCACAAGGAACTAGCACGGAGAATAGTCAACCAAGAGTTATAAGCATACAATGCTAGCACAAAAGATATACAATCACAGAAACACAGGTGAAAGAAAGATGAACACACCTGGAATCCTTGCAACAATAGTATAAGAAGGAGAGAGTTTAGAAACATGGCGATATACTGGTAACCTCAAGTAAAAGGAAGGAAGGAAGGCAATCCAACATAATCAACTAGAAGGCATACACTAACAGAAACATGCTTTAAACACCAACTATCAAGATAAGCATATACCGGGATCAATCTCACAAATACAAACCTAGAATGGAATAACTAAACCACCATAACCGATAGTTACTGCTCAGAGTCAAGATAGAGAAAAGGAACTAAAACCCACAATCCGCTAAGAAGGCCACACAATAATGCCTCAATAATATAGGGCTCACTAGCCCCTCAATACTCAAAGACCAAAACTCGCAGCCTCAACAGGCTAACACTTCCCAATCCATAAGGACTAAGGACCATAACCATCTCTATAAACTGATAGGAAAGATATAATCTACCTACAGTCCCAACGGCCGCCCATACAACTGAGGAATGCAATCAAGTGAAAACAAACCCTCTGACCGCCCATACAACCAGAGGGTACACTGAACACATAACAACCAAGGGTGGAATCCGAGTGAAATATGCATGATGATGATAATGATGGAACCGGTAAAAGTAACTCTGTATTTACCTCCCCTGACACTCTAGCAAGAGGACCCATGGTGGGACATACCTGTTGTACACCATCTGACACTATACCCCTCATTTGGCAAGCTTGGCCCCTTGGCCAGGTCCTAGAACAGTAGGGACCATAAAGGTCCCCAACCATATACAGTAACAAACACAAAATCTCAGAGAATCAAAACCTCAAAGTACGTGCCTAGGATTGAACTGGGTCTAAAACAGTATCCAAACATCATTAACCTTTATAAAGGGTGCCTGGAGTATTTACGGGTCTAAATCAGTAGTAAAAGTCCCAATAACCCTCTCAAAGAGTGTCTAGAGCGTATCTGGGTCTAAACTAGTAATAAAATCAAGTCTAGTGCTTCGGCCTTGCCGAGCCTAGTATCAGTAGAAAATAAAGTCTGAAATCATCCAAATCCCGTTTGATCATTATTTAAACCAAAAATAGGCCCCCAAAGCCATGCAAGATTTAGAAAACCATCTCTAGCAGGCCCGAAGCCAAAATAGTGATAAAAAATGTTGGGAAAACCTTTTTCATGGATGATATGCTCGCACACAGATATAATATAGCCCAACGGCTCACAAATATTCATATCAGCCCTGCACAGGCTCAACCAGCTCTACTGCAGACATAACCAGCCTAAAATAAAATCTTTATGTCCGAGACTCATGGACTGCCCAAATAACCCACCATTTATGTTCCATAGTCAACACAAGGCCACACAAGACCACAAGGGTAATGTGTAATACTACACGAATACTACAAACAACGTATGAAATAAATGGACAGGATAGGTGGACAAGGTCTGAGGGTACCAACCTAATACAACCCACCCAAGGATACTAATTAATATAGTTATAGCCTATATACGCAGAGTCTAGGTAGAGAAAGCCATAACCTACCTATCATTCGATGACTAACTGCGAAAATGGCATTGTCCAGGCTTGAACTACTCTGGGAAGCTCTAATTTGCAAAAACATTATCAACATAATAATCTACACATCAAAATAAGTCTAACGATACCTGTAATGCTATAGAATTAGCTGGGTCAAAATTTGGGTCACCGGCGAGATCGTGGGCCTCGCAACCCAAAACAATAATGGAAGAGCGCACCATGATCACCATACTCCTAAGTCTGCATGCTCAGAATATGAAGAAATTTAACCAGGGGAAATGGCCCAAAATAGCCAGTCACTTCAAGAACAAATTAAGAATCAAAGGGTATGATTTAACAGATTTAAGAGGATAAAACTCACCAATAATGATGGAGGAAGGATCGAGGCCAAGAAATTTGCACCCAACACCAAGAATTGAGTCAAAATAGTGCTTAGATGAGCTTGGAGCCATTATCAATGGAGAAATAAGTTTTTAGAGTGAAGAAGACAAAGTTAGGGGCTTATATACTTCCCAGAGGTCATTCATTGTGATCGCGAAGGGACCCCTCACGGTCACGGGGACCACGTTGGCTAGACCATCGTGATTGCGAGGACTAGCCATCCGATCATGAAGAAAAACATAGAGAAAGTTTCATTGCAATTGTAAAGAGCAATGGACCAGGCGCTTCATCGCGATCGTGAGGAAAAGGGATTGCGATCGTGATTAAGGCCTGAGGCCTGCACCTACAATAGCAAAATCTGCAACTTTTGAAAAACTCAATGGGGCATTCCGGATACATTTAGAAATCGATATTCACAAACTAATAATGCTAACAGAGTGGAAACAACATTTTAGACTAAATGAAGTTGACAAAACTTCCATACAAGGTCGTCTCGGAGGAATGTTAACCCAAGTCAACACTAACTGACGCTAACCGAACATCCAAAATGAGCCTGACTCACCCAGGACTTGAACCAACCAACTACCCAACACAAACTCAATATTCTGGATCTAACAACACTGACAGAATTTCCATCCGAAGCCGTCATCTCCGAATATGGACCAAAGTCAACTAAACAAGCCTAAGTGGCCTGAAAACACAAAATGAGAGAGAATTCCAAGCTGAAAAGCTCCCAGATCCCCACCAAAGGTCCCACTAGACCAAAGTCCATGCTCCAGAGCTAATGAAACTATAAAAAATCAATTCTGAGCACGTTTACCAAGAATATTGACTAAAGTCGATGATTTTAAAAGCCTAAAGCTCTAAAATAAAGAACGTCCAAAAAGACCAAATAAACAGCTCAGGCATTGAACTACTGGTCCCAGCAAGCCATAAATACTTAGGGCCATTACAAGCAAGCTCTAACTGTGTAAAAAAGGTAAACACGCATAAATGACCCAGAGGGTCATTACAATTAGTAGTGGCCCTATGTTAGACATGACTTAGAGATTATTTATATTGGTTGCTTATAACTAATTTGCTTGCCTTTGTGCTATTGGATTAATTGTTATTGCCCTCGGCGCTATTATGGTGAGCTGTAGAAATATAACTTTTACCTATGGGGCTATGTACAACTTGCCTAAGGGGCTATTGAGATAAGTAGAATCCTACATGTTATTTTGATTACCTTCAGGGCTAATATAAAGCCAATGGGCTATTATGGTTACCTATGGGGTTATATTGAGGCTTGTTCACTTATGGGCTACTCGATTACCTAAGAGCGGAAAATGTTGATGCATATGGGGCTATGTTGATGCCTAAGAGGGCTATGTGATACCTAAGGGGCTAATTGATGCCTAAAAGGGATATGTGATACGTTAGGGGATATTACAAGATAGTGATTGCCTTTGGGACTATATAAAGAATGCCTAAGGGGCTATTATAATATACAAAGTGCCTAATGGGCTACTGGGATATAACGATGGCCTTAGGAGCTGTGTGTAGAGTGCTTGAGGGGCTATTGAGATACAATGACTGACTACGAGGCTAGGGGACTACCAATAGGGCTATATAGATTTAGTTGACACATTCAGGGCTTATGGGCCCCCACGTAGGTGGTTTTGGTTATTATTTGTACCTTCTGAGCTTATGGGGGCTCAGTTGGCTTGTTGTTTGATTATTATTGGTATATTTCGATTTAAGAGTAGGTAGGTGGTCAACCTACCTTTGACTCTATGATCTAGTTGCCTTCAGTACTTTATGCTTCCTGCACGGTTATTATCTTGCCTTACATACTCCGTACATTATCTCATACTGATGCCTCATTTCTTGGGGGCACTGCATTCATGCCTGCGAGTCCCGACAGATAACTAGACAGGCTTTCCCCGCATCACCGTTGAGTTCAAGTAGGTTGGCTAGCCCCTTTCTTCAGGAGCTACTAGAGTTTTGAGGTTTGTTAGCTTTTGTTGTAGATAGCTTTTGGGTAGCCCAGGGCCCTATCCCACCCAAGCTTTACTACTCTTAGAGGCTTGCAGACTTTAGGCTGTATAGATATGCAGAGGGCCATGTTAACCTCGTTGTTTTGTTTTTTAAGACTAGTAGCCTATTGGCCTTTATCATATATGTACATATATGCTCAGTTTATATATTTCTAGATAACATAGTGGCCTAGACGGACCACGCATGATTTAATTTTTCTTCTTTGTGAATTGCTGAAGTTATTATTGGTTTTGTTGACATGGGCCTTGCCGATCGAGGGCTTATTTTTAAGCCGAGACATAATTGTTTGTTTTCTTTGATTTTGTGGCTGGTATTCTGCCGGTAACATAGTTGTCTAGCAAGGGTCTACTAAGGTCTTAGTTGGCATTAGGTGCCAGTTACGTTCTTAAGTTGGGGCATCACAAACTTGGTATTAGAGCCATGATGTATCCTATGGAGTTTACAAGTTGTCTCTAGTAGAGTCTTATTTATAAATGTGTTGTGCACCATATTCTATAAGCATAGAGCTACATGACATGTTAGAATAGTTACTCTTCTTTTGCTCAAATTGTGCTATAGAGCTGAGTCTTAAGGGTTGAGTTTTTGGGTTTATAATTGTTATTTATGTATAGAGATATGCCTGATACCATACCAACTGCGGCTAGACAGAGGCTAGATACAACTGCAGGTGAGGGTACTATCAGGGTACCAGTTGTGTATATTGCCCATCCTGAGGCCCGTAGGGAGATATCTTTTCGGTCCTCCACCACCTTAGGACCTTCGAGGGCTACAAAACCCCCCAACTCCATCTCTAGTACCACCTTCAGCTCCTCATATCCCATCTGATCAGGATTTCGGGAGCATAATATGTACGTTGGCACAGTTAGTAGTTGCACAGTGCCAACCAGTTATGCCAAATGTTGCTGAACTTTTTGAAAGGCTTGGAAATTTGAGAGTTCATAAGTTTCACACCTTGAGTCCTAAACAATTTATAGGGACAGATCGTAGAGAGGTCCTTCAACACTTTTTACATCAACTTCACAAGATCTTTAGGGTTATACATACCTCAGCGATTGAGTCAGTTGAGTTAGCAACATTCCAATTGCATGATGTTGCAGTGTTGTGGTATGAGAGTTGGGAGAGATCCAGGGGGAGAGATGCACCTCCACTCACTTGGGATAGCTTTACAGAGGCTTTTCTTGATCATTATTTGCCATGAGAGATTTGGGATGCTCGAGTAGATTAATTTTTGAACCTCCGACAGGGTAGCATGAGTGTCCGAGAGTAAGGACTGAGATTTGATTCTTTGGTTAGATATGCACCAGTATTTTTTGATATGATACATGATAGGGTATGTTATTTGTAGACTTGAGAACTTCTAGGGTAGTATACTTGAGCGTCAGGGATAGTTAAGACTAAATGAGGGTTCACAAGCATCAGGATCTCAATAGTAGAGAAGTTCAGACTAGGCTAGGTCTGCCCTTGCCGTGTTGTGCTACTTGCTGTAAAATGAACTTCAGAAGATGCAGGTAGGGTTCCACAACTTGTTATTCTTGTGGACAAGAGGGGCATATATGGAGGAACTGCTCGACTAGAGATCAGGGTGGCATGGGTTAGCAGACCGGGTTAGCAGTAGGTTCTTCCTCATCAGTACATTCTAAAGGGAGTGGGTCCAGACTTCAGCAGACAGAGGTAGAGGCCGAGGAGGAGAACCTAATTTTGGCAGTGGTTAGAATCGTGCATATGCATTAGTAGACCGTTAGGTTTCAGAGTCATTTCCAGATGTTGTGACATGTATATTGATTGTTTGCTCCTACTGTGTTTATTCGTTAATAAATACATGCTCTACTCTATCCTATGTTACCCCATTTGTTGGGGGGAAATTCTGTATAGCACCAGAGTTATTACAATGAACCTTTATTTTATCTACACTAGTTGGTGAGTCTATTATAGACAGAAGAGTCTATCAAGGTTGCATGATAGAGATTGTTGACCATAAACCTTTATAGACCTGGTAGAGCTAGAAATGGTTGATTTTGACGTTACTATGGGCATGGATTGGTTAGCATCATGTTATTGTAATGTCGAGTGCTGGACAAAGATTATTAGATTTTATTTTTCAAGGGAGGCAGTCCGAGAATGGAAAGGTAATGTAACAATGCCAAAAGGTAAGTTTATATCCTATCTACGAGCGAGAAAGATAATTGCTAAGGGTTGTATCTATCATATTGTTCAAGTTTGGGATGTAGACAAAGAAACACCAACTCTTCAATCTATTTTGGTGGTCAGTGAGTTTCCAGATGTTTTCCAGATGAGCTTCGTGGTATACCCTAGAGTAAAAAATTGATTTTTCCATTGATATGCCACCAGGTACGCAACCTATATTGATTTCTCCTTACAATATGGCTCCTGCTGAGCTAAAAGAGCTGAAAGAGAAGTTGAAAGATTTGCTCGATAAAGGTTTTTTCAGACCATGGCATGGGGTGCACGGGTATTATTCGTGAGGAAAAAAGATGGCTCACTAAGGATGTGTATAGATTATAGGCAACTGAATAAGGTTACTATAAAAAATAAGTACCCCCTGCCAAGGATCACTCACTTGTTTGATCAGTTGAGGGTGCTAAGTACTTCTGATAAGTTGGTAACTTACCAACTTATTTAGCTCTTAAGCATGAGTTATTGCCTCAACCATGAGTTATTTAGAAGGATTTTATTCATTTGTTCTCTTATTTATAGGCATTCTTAGGATTTGAAAATGGAAACATACTTTCACTCAAGTATTCTCTAAAAGGAAGAAATAAGCGTGAGCTACAAGCTAATGAAGAAAGCCAAGTCGAGATAAGAATAGAAGAGAAGCTCCCTGATGGGAACATGCACCGGACTTATGTGTAGAAAGTCCACACCTATGTTTCGCAGGTGACGCATAGGAGAAAGCTTGAAGACTGACCAAAAACCAGGCACCTGCATGTTGCAAATCATCACATGCGGCCGCAAGTGCCATTATATGTGACACGCAAGTTTCCCAAAGGGAAAAATCATCCAAAATTCATTAGCATATTTGGGAAGCTTCCAATGATGTTTTTGGAATCTATGAAAGGGATTTTATACCTAGAAATTGCCTATTTTGTATATTGTAGAGAGTACACTTGAAGAGTACAACTCTAAGCATCTTCTTCTTCTAGAATTGTGAAAATACCATTGTTGAAGGTTGAAAAGCTTGGAATTGATATTAATTTATCATGATGAATGGAATTGATGAAATCCTTTATGGTATAATTTCTCTTTCCTTTAGTATGAGTAGCTCATTTATCTTCTTACTGTGTGTGTAAATGATAGGTGTTTAGTATTGATTGGGTATTGACTAGTTGTTCTTAGAATTGATTCTAAAGCATGGATCTATTGAATTCTTCGAGTTTTAATCTAATAATTAATGGTTGCAAACATTAATTGAGTCCTCTAATTTCACTTTTGCTTGAGAAAGGGAAGTGGAATTGGGTAAGTATTCAATAGTTGGAATTTGGGGATACAACCCCATCTAAAGGCTAAAGCTAGAGATAGTCTATGCCTACCCAAGCAATTGTTTGGTTGATTGTTGATTATGGTTTTGGGGTTCGAGAGAACCCAAAATAGACACACTCTTAGGCTGAGAAACTTTGAATGTAGTTAAACCAAGGCTATTCATGCTATAATTTGTTCTAAGGCATCTAGTTAATACCTATCAAAGCTTGACCCCATTGAAAACACACCCTTAGATCCTCTAATCTTAATACAAATAATTGTGTTACATCGTTGTTCTTGCAAACTTAATTAATCACTTGTTTAAACCAGTTCCCCCATTTTACTTGTTTAGGCAATACAGTTGCTGATAAGTTGGTAATCTACCAACTTATTAAACCTTTATCCATGAATTATTGCTATGTTTGTAATAGATTTAGAGGTTCTTATGGCCTTTATTGATGTCTATGCGGGTACTTGTGATCAAAGATAGAAAATAAGGAAATGGACCCAAAAAGAGCTTAAAAGGAGTGAAGTGTAAAGTGATCGAAAAAAGATAAAGAATCTTCCCTGAGATGTGGCTCTTGTGCGACACGCAAAAGCCATGGTGCGTTCCGCACCTCCCACTGCATGAAGCTCAGGATTGCCTGAAGGATCTATCATGGGGTGCGGTCGTTGTGTGATGCACACAACCCATGGTGCAAACTGCACCCACTTCGCATGATGCCTTCAAAGTCAGCTGATTCACTGGTTCAACTGAATAAGGTGTGCGATGCACACATCACCACATGCGAACCGTATGTCGCGTCACACACCACCTGAAGGGAAATTTTGTCCAAAAAATTTGTGATGTTTTGGGAAAGTATAAAAGGCTAATTTAGGCACAATTGTAAATAACATTCTTTATTCCTGAATATTCTGAAGAGCTTTTACCTTTAAGAACAAGTTTTCCTCTCCAAGAAGAAGAGGGTTTCAATCTATTCTCTCTTCCAAATCTTGGTTAACTATTTGTGTACTCAAATTGAGCTTAGAATTTGAGATTAAGCTTGAATGAAGAGGATGGTGACTTACCCATTTGGTATATCTCTCTCCTCTATTATGAGTGGCTAATTTCATTTGTCTAGGTATGTATTGATAATGGGTGACCCACAAATGGGTGTAGGTGTTGGTAATTCTCGCTTATAATTGCTTATTTGACATGGGTCTAGTAGTTTCACCAAGTTTTAATCCTAAAATTGGTGGTTGCAAACATTAATTTTCATTACTTGACTATGTTGTTGCTTGAAAGAGAATTTCATGGTTTCGGATGTGAGATTACTAGTGGAAACTTAGGACTTCATTCAGATTTGAGGCTAGAAATATCTCATATTGACGGAATCACCCACTTAAGGGTCTAAGCTAGAGAGAGTGTGACCCCCCCAAGCTAGATAGTGGTTGCTTGTTGATTTAACCGATGATGCTCTAACTGGGATTATCGGATATATGGCTGTTGATCGAGAGATAAACAACCATACTCATGAGTAATGCTACTTGTGTTAATAAGCGAGAAGAAGTGTGAGTGATAATCACTCTATCCCATATTAAAGCCCCATTGGATTCACATCCCTAGTCGCCTACTCAATTTGGTACACCCACTTTACTCATTTTCTTTAACTAGAATTGTGATTGTAGTGACAGAATCCCAATTCCCCCAACCTTTTACTTTCGTATTTTAAGCATTTACTTTCCTTGTGAACTCATTTCGATAGAATCTTCATATAGTTAGCATCAAGTCTCTATGGGTATGACCCCGACACCTGTTGGGTACTTATAAATATATTTTACTTGACGATTGTCGTGCCTCCATCTTTAGGGAGTACGATTTGAGGCTTATCAAAAATGGCATCGTTGTCGGGGACTTGAATTGATAGCTATTTTTGATTGTTGATTTGAAGTCAAATTGAGAGTACTTGTTTTTTTTACTTTTGTTTGTTGTTTGTGTTGTGATTAAGCAGGCTAACCTATGAATGAGGTCAACGATAATGAGAGCGTTGACGACTTTATGGAGGCCGATGAGGCTGAGCCTATGATACAAGGGGGTGTGGGTGCAATCTGCCTACCACCCATGGCGGGAAATGCTATCTGTCACGTGACAAGCACCATGCTCCACTTAATCCAAATGAAGGGCCTATTTGGTGGAGAAGCACATGAAGATGCCAACCGGTATATCCAAAAAATTTTGGAGATTTGCCAACCGTTCATTTTTCAACACATCTCCCAAGAGTCCATCTGATTATGCCTATTCCCTTTTTCCTTGATGGGGGAAGCTACGGCATGGTTGGAAGAGTTGCCGGATGATTCTATCACATCTTGGGCCGAGTTGGTTGAGGCATTTACATCGAGATTCTTTCCTCCATCTCGAATGATGAAGCTAAGAGATGAGATTACCAACTTTAGGTAACTCCCGGATGAGCCTCCACATGAGGTTTGGTTAAGGTTCAAAAAGAAGCTTCTCTTGTGTCTGAACCATGAGTTGTCAAACAACGTATTGCTACAAAGCTTCTATTAGTCGTTGAACTCTCTAAATAAGTCGGTGGCGGACAACCTTGGAGGTGGAACCTTCATGGACTTAGAATTTCCCATTGCCTCGACTTTGTTAGAGCGAATGACCAAAACCAACTAAGCTTGGCATACGAGAGAAGCGGATGTGCCAACTTTGGGAACACCCTCATCCATCTTGACCAATGAAATGAGAAAAAGATATGAGGAGCGGGATGAGTCAATGGCCAAGATGATGACACAAATTGACTTGATGGACAAGCATGTAATGGGAGTAGGTGGTGCAAAAGTCGAGAATGTTGTGAGTACACCGGAAATCAAAGCGAGTGATGATGAGCTGATGAAAGTTGTCAATAGTAAACTGTGCTTTGTGTCGGCGGGTTCTTGTCCCTGATATTATCGCCTGAGGGAGGAGAACCAAGGTTGTATAAGAGATAAGGAAAGGGACAGAAATTGGAGGGATAGAGACAAAGATGGTGATCGCTTCAATTACCAGAGCTTAAATCCCTATATACCTTCGAACAAAGTGGACTCTCTATACCAACCGGGCACAAGCAACCTCGGTCATTCAAAGCTAGAGGACATGTTGTCCTTGGTTCTCAAGAAGGTGGATATGACAAATACTGGAGTGAGTGAGCTAAAGAGTGAAGTTTCAACACTTCATCAAACTGTGAGCTCTCACTCAGCTTCGATCAAGCATCTTGAGGCCCAAATGAACCACTTCTCAAGCCAAATAAACCCAAGGATAAAGAGGATAATACCTAATGATACCATCACCAATCCAAAGAACGAGTGAGTTGAGGTAACATCGTCGAGCCGCGACGTTAAACCAAGCATTGCTGGGAGGCAACCCAAGTTTCCTTACTTTGTTTTTGGTGTGTTTGTAGGGAATGCATGGAGTAGGAAAATGGACCGGTGAAAACATGGGCTATGTGGAGGACTGTGCGGACGCACAAGCAATTGTGCGTGTCCTACAGCTCATCGCATGCCAAAACAGAGTGCCTAAAAGGAAGCTAAAAAATTGGAGGTGTCATGCACTAGGCCGTGCGGTTTGTACGAGACCAAGTGCACGCCGCACCTCTGTCGCATGGCAAACCAGAAGCCTGAGCAAACCCAGGGGAGAAAAAGGGTGATGTGCAAAACTCCATGCGGTCCGCACCAAGGCTGGTGCAAATCGTATGTCACGGCGCAAAATAGGTAAAATTGAATTTTAATTGACCTAACCCATTGACCAACCTGACTTAGAGATAACCCAGTCGACTTTTATTCTTCTTTTTCTTCTTAAAACTGCCTCCTTCACCACCTTCACCATATTTTTTCTCTAACTTCTCAACTCCTTTCTCAAAATTCTCTCTAAATCCCTCAAACTTCCCCAAAATCTTCACCTCCTCTCACCCAACCATCTCCTCCACTCCGCCACTATCACCGCCGCTAGTCTCTCTGGGAAAGACAAGTGGGTCACCATTGTTGCACTATAAAAAGCTTCAATTTTCACTCCTCTCCATCTAATATTCACTTGTGGTAAGTTCCCCGAGGTTAAATACTTGTTTTTATGAAGGTTGGGAACTCATATTGTGAAGTATGTTTAGTAGAATTGCCATGTTAATGTTTGGGTGAGATCCAAAAAATTTGGGTCCCAAATTTTGAGTTGTATTGATAATTTTGCTTATTGTCAACTTAGTAGAACTTTAATTTGTTAATGCATGTTGATTGGTAGTGAATTTTGGCCTTGAAATCTGTGTTTGGGGTAAAGTCTGAGTAATCCACTTGTGATTGACGAATGGTTTGGCCCGATGATAGATTGGGTGACGTCGTTCTTAAGGGAAAATCGTCGTTAGTCATGAGATTTGTTTGAAAATTGGTTATTAAGGCTGAATTTTTGCTAATTGTATACCCATGATTTGTTGTTGCAAATTATCTTTGGTTGTATGATCTTGTGCGGGGAGGGGTTAATTATTGCTAAGTTTGTTGGTGCCCATTGTTGCAAGTAAAGGCTTGATGTTCCCGATGATAGACGGGGTAACGTCCATCTTAAGGGAAGTTGTTAAGTCCTTTTCTTGCTTGATGTTGTCAATGGAAATCTGGAGAAGTCTGAGAACTCGGATGTTTATGGTCATGATATCCCTTTCCCCTTTCTTTAACTATTGTTGGTTTGTTGCGTGGTGCCAAGTGCCTAAGTACATCTTGCTCTACGGATAACATGCGTAATATACAAGAACACAAGAAATCAAAAATTCCAGTTGTGCCTTTGTGCGTTCTGTATGTGATGCATAGATCTTGATATGCGGATCACACAAAGCATTGCACCATGTTCAAAAGATAGCCAGTTCACTGCTTTTGAGGGGCGAAGCATAGTACGATGCACACTTCTGTTGGTGCGGACCACACAAGCTTCGCACCTACATAGAAAAATCCCTGTAGGATTTTGTTAGCTTGTGCGATAGCACATGCGACGCGCACTCCCTCTGGTGAGTTTCACATGTGGTCCGCACAAGCCTTCAGTCACCTACTTTGTTTTTCTAGTCCGTCGCATTCCAACCTTTTTAGTTTGCTAAATTATTTTAGATTTTTTTGTTTTTGTTTGAGGCTCACAATCTCTGTATGCAGAACATGTCTTCTAATAGGGGTAACGTCGAAAGGAGTTCACGATGGCTAACGGCTCCCTCTTCTTCCAACCTGATGAACGCTCAAATTGTGCTCTCCAAGTAGAAGGCCATGATGATCGTGTAGCAAAATAAAATTTATAAACCCAACGAGTATCGAGGTCATACCCAAGGGACTTAGGGTAGCTATATATCAATTGTAACGGATTGAGTTCAAGGTGAGAGTAATTGATCAAAAAAACAAGTAAAAGGATGGGAGAATTGGGAATGTTGTCACTACAATCACAATTCAATTTAAAAAGCAATGAAACTAAAGCGGGTGTATCAAGTAAACTAGACGACTAGGGATGCATATCCGATGGGGCTTTGGTTATGGGATAGGGTGATTATCAATTTATACCTATTCTCGCTTAATGACATGAATAGAATTGGTCATGGGTAAGATTTGCTTATCTCTCGATCAACAATCTTATATCCGATGATCTTGGTTAGAGCATCATCGGTTTGATCAATAAACAACCAATCTTGCTTGGGGAAGTCATACCATCTCTAGTTTAGACTCTTAAATGGGAGAATCCGACGATAAGAGCTATTCCTAGCCTTAAATATGAGTAGAATCCCAAGTTCCCATTAGTAATTTCACATCCACAACTATGAAATCCTTTCTCAAGCAATCACATAGTCAAGTAATGTAAATTAATGTTTGCAACCACCAACTTTAGGATTAAAACTTGGTGAAATTACTAGACCCATGTCAATTAAGCAATTATAAGCAAGAATAGATAACACCCACACCCATTTCTTAAGCACCCATCATCAATACACCCCTAGACAATAGATTTTAGCCACTCATAGTAAGAGAGAAAGATATACCAGTTGTGTAATTCAAAATCCCTTCCATTAGAGCTGAATCTCAAGTTCTAGATTCAATTTGAGTACACAAGTGTTAACCAAGAGAATTAGATTGAAACCCTCTTCTCAATGGAGGTGAAAAACTTGGTCTCTAAGCTAAAAACTCTTCAAAATATTCAGAATGATAAAAGTTATTTACAATTGTGCCTGAATAGGACAAAAATGCCCTTCGGTAGGTATGCGGTGCGACGTGCGGTTCGCACATTGCGATGTGCACATCGCACACTGCCTCTGGTTGAACTAGTGACTTCAGCTAGAATTGGGAGCTCCGTGCGAAGGGGGTGTGGTTTGCACCTCAGGATGTGCGCGTCGCACAACGATCGCACCTCGTGACAGACTCTTCAGTGACTTTATGCTCTTGTGTTGAGGAGGTGCGGTTCGCACCTCATCCTGTGCGTGTCGTATGGCCACCGCATCGCCAGTCAAAATCTTCAGCCTTTCCAAACACTTCACACTTCACTCCTTTTGAGCTCTTTTTGGGTCCATTTCCTTGTTTATCATCAACTATCAAAAGTACATGCATAAACATCAATAAAGGCCATAAGAACCTCTAAATCTATTCAAAACATAGAAATAATTCATGGATATAGGCTCAATAAGTTGGTAGATTACCGACTTATCAAACCCCCAAACTTGAACTATTGCTTGTCCTCAAGCAGGATACTTATCTATTGGAGCACTCCAATTGAACCAACCCCTGAGCTCATGGCTAAGCTACTTCACAAGTACAAACCTCTTGAATGGGCGGATCCTATCATTGCTCCTGATGAACCTCTCTGGGCTACTTTAAGGGGTGAAATCCCACGCCGGACTTTGTACTTTGAGGTGCACCTATGGTATGATTTTATCCTCTCCCTCTTCATTCCTTCTCAGAATGACCAAAAGTTCACGCATGATGGGGCCATTCTAACAGATGCAATTATGGTGGGGGGTCCTATAATGTTGGTGAGGTCATCTCCTTGGTGATAAAAAGGAAGGCTCGTAGGTGTGGTGATGCATTTCTCTTTCCGGTGCTAATTAGTAAATTTTGTGCACACGCTGGAGTTCCTTACTTCGACTGTGATGCCCTTACTCCAGCCATTGGTGTGCTAGATCTTGATAAGAAAATTGACCGGGATTCTCCTTATTTCAAAAGGCGTAGGGAAGAGGTTTCAGTGGAAAAAGAGAATGATGACTCTGATGTTGCATTACATGCCTCTTCTTCTTCTCATCCTGCCTTAGAAACGCACACACCCACTGCCAATGCACCTAGAGAGCAAATACCTAAAAATGGTCTCCAAAATATAGTTGACAAAACATACAACCACGAGAGGCAAGTGAGAGATTTATCAAACGATCTACAAGGATTGATTGAGAGAAGGGTGAATAGGGTCATCAAAGGAGTTATGAGAAAGTGTCCACTCTTTGCAAAGGGATGATGTTTGTGAAAAATATATCAAGACACTCCAAAAGGACCTCGACAAGGCAAAAGGTAAGCCCCAGTCGAAGAAGTAGATTTGAATACCTTACCTCAACCTCACACCATTCTTCCCCCCTAGATAACTTGTTGGCGTCCCTTGTGGATAATCAGAAGGAGCTATCTGGTGACGATGAAGGAACAGCTTATCATGATAATGATGAGGCATAGTCCTCCAGGGAGTTCCCTTTCTTTCCCTTCAGCTTTTAGCATTGAGGGAAATTCTTCTTTTATGGGAGGGAGTGGCTTTACTTGCTTTTTGTTGATGCCTGTGATTGGGCTTGAGATATTGTTTTTATTGCCCTTGCCGGGCCTTGTTGAAATTCTAGCTAGATTTTATTTGGCCCTTGTCGGGTATATTTTGGATGATTATGATGCTCATTGACCTTGCCGGGCCTTTTGCTTATGCTTTTGCTTTGAGCTTATTTGCGCCCTCGCCGGGCTTGATTTTTGTTGTTGAAATTGTATTGTCGGATTGTTCTTATATGCCCCATTGTCTTACTACCCGTGCTTTGCAAATGCACTAAACGCCTACGCCGAGAATTGTTCTTAATGAATCATGAGCACGCAATCTGGATATCGCCTTGTTAATAGTAGTTTAGCAATAAACTCCGAGGGTTTTCTTAATACCATGATTCTTTCCCAAGGGGCAAAAGTTTTGATTTTTTTTTTTTGTCTTTGTGTCGAACCGGGTTGGTGTTTCCCTATAATAGATTGAGAGGCGACTTTCTTAAGGGAAAATGCCAAGTTTTACTTTAAAATTGAGTCCGTAGTTGCTTGTCTCGAAATGGACCCACCAAAATTTTTCTCTTGGCAAATTGTTTTTGAAAATAAAAGGAAGAAGGGAAATGAATTTTTGAGGAAAAGCTTTCTCTTGTCATGACTTGCACACTCTCGCTTTGGCTTGATTGACTCACAAACGAGTGTGTAACGAACTCGGAATAGCTTGTCAAAAATGATTTGTCCCAATTGATTTTGAAACTAATGAAAGAAGTCTTGTGGCATGATGCCTTGTGTGGTGAGGCTTTACCTTGATTCTCGTGCATGCGTGTCATCTAGAACTTGCCCCGAATGTGATTCAAAGCACAATTTTAGGTGTGACCAAGCTTGGAAGATGACCTTAGGCCCTTTTTGATAGCCACTTCACCCAAATTACTTCCCATGACATCAATCCTAATGAACCCCTTTGAGCTTGTAACCATTCTTTGGCACCTTTTTAACACCTTGACCTTTTTGAATCTCTATCTTAGCACCCATCCTCCCTAATTGATTGAAAGTGAAATGTAGGCTAAAGCCTAAGTTTGGGAGGGGGGGGGGGAAATGAAAAGACAACATATCAAATGCCTAAGTTTGGGGGTGTATGTGATCAAATGAAGAGAAGAAAAGGAATGCACTTCAAATGCAAGGTAGCACCTTAGGTTTGAATTGAAAATTGCTCCAAACGTCAATCCAATGAGCGAAAATGCAAAGCAAAAATAGGTGCTACCAAATGAAGGTGATACAAGGAGTCGAATGATCATAATTGAAAAGGAGAAGCTTGGGTTGTGTGAGGGAGAAATAAGGTGAAGTTGAAATTTGAAAATGTGAGCGGTGTTCGAAATGAGAACAAAGAGTATTAGGGAGGTGTAGTCACTTGAACCAAATGAAATCCTCACCTTAGCCCTAACAACATCATAACTCACAAGTCCTTGGTGATTTCGAGGTTTGCTACCCTACATTAGTGGCAATTTACATGAAGGGAAAGCCTACGGTTCGACGCGTATGCACTTGAAATTCCTTGAGAGAGTGAGAGTCTTCTTGGTTCTCCTATAATCCCGTTCTTTTGAGAATTGATTGATTGTGAATGAGATTCTCTCTTATGGTGAGTGGCATCATGCACTCGGATTGAAATATGAAGTGTCTATCTCAATTGAGGGGAATGAATGAGACAAGGTGTGTGGCGAATCTCGAGGAAAACCTTGACGGTCAATGCCAATGACTTGAGAAGCTTAAATGTCTTGTTTTGAATGAAAACATTCCCTTGATTTGAATGAGAAATGAAGTCCTTTTGGAAAAGGTTTTGAAATGGCCAAATGCCTTGAGTTTGTGATGGTTCAAATTGAGATGAGCATCGTAGTTGAGTCTTTTGTTTATTTTTTTTTAATTTTTTGGTATAGATCAGTCCTTTGTGCCTTGATTGAATCTAAAGCATAATTCATTCCTTGCCTTGTGAGTATATTGCTTGAGGACAAACAATAGTTCAAGTTTGGGGGTTTGATAAGTCAGTAATCTACCAACTTATTGAACCTTTATCCATGAATTATTGCAATATTTTGAATAGATTTAGAGGTTCTTATGGCCTTTATTGATGTCTATGCATGTACTTGTGATCAAAGATAGAAAATAAGGAAATGGACCCAAAAAGAGCTTAGAAGGAGTGAAGTGTGAAGTGATCGAAAAAAGACAAAGAATCTTCCCTGAGATGCGGCTCTTGTGCGACACGCACAAGCCGTGGTGAATTCCGCACCTCCCACTGCATGAAGATTAGGATTGCCTGAAGGATCTATCACGGGGTGCGGTCGTTGTGCGACGTGCACAACCCATGGTGCAAACCGCACCCACTTTGCATGACGCCTCCCAAGTCGGCTGAGTAACTGGTTCAACTGAAGATGGTGTGCAATGCGCACATCATGACGTGCAAACCATATGTCGCATCGCACACCACCTAAAGGGAAATTTTGTCTAGTAAATTTGTGACATTTTGGGGAAGTATAAAAGGCTAATTTAGGCACAATTGTAAATAACATTCTTCAGTCCTGAATATTCTGAGAGCTTTTACCTTTGAGAACAAGTTTTCCTCTCTAAGAAGAAGAGAATTTCAATCTATTCTCTCTTCCAAATCTTGGCTAACTATTTGTGTACTCAAATTGAGCTTAGAACTTGAGATTAATCTTGAATGAAGAGGATGGTGACTTACCCATTTGGTATATCTCTCTCCTCTATTATGAGTGGCTAATTTCATTTGTCTAGGGATGTGTTGATAATGGGTGCTTGAAAAATGGGTGTGGGTGTTGTTAATTCTCGCTTATAATTGCTTATTTGACATGAGTCTAGTAGTTTCACCAAGTTTTAATCCTAAAATTGGTGGTTGCAAACAATAATTTTCATTACTTGACTATGTTATTGCTTGAAAGCGAATTTCATTATTTTGGATGTGAGATTACTAGTGGGAACTTGGGACTCCATTCAGATTTGAGGCTAGAAATAGCTCATATAGACAGAATCACCCACTCAAGGGTCTAAGATAGAGATATTGTGACCTCCCCAAGTTAGATATTGGTTGCTTATTGATTTAAGTGATGATGCTCTAACTGGAATTATCGAATATATGGTTGTTGATCGAGAGATAAACAACCATACTCATGACTAATGCTACTTGTGTCAATAAGCGAGAATAAGTGTGAATTGATAATCACTCTATGCCACATTAAATCCCCATTGGATTCACATCCCTAGTCGCCTACTCAATTTGGTACACCCGCTTAACTCATTTGCTTTAACTAGAATTGTGATTGTAGTGACAGAATCCCAATTCCACCAACCTTTTACTTTCGTGTTTTAAACATTTACTCTCCTTGTGAACTCATTTTGATACAATCTTCATATAGTTAGCATCAAGTCTCTGTGGGTAAGACCCCGACACCTGTTGGGTACTTATAAATGTGTTTTGCTTGACGATCGTCGTACCTCCATCTTTGGGGAATATGATTTGAGCGTTTATCACTTGCTTATGTGATTCAATTTACAAAAGTTGATGAATCTAAAATCCAATCTATGTGAGAAATTGACCTTGACTCTTTTTTGGGGTACTTGTTATGCGAATGACCATTTCCACCTCCTTCACTGGAGAGTAATTTTGGATGTTACCAAAAATGGTGCCATTGCCGAGGATTGGAAATTTATTGCCATCTTTTGTTTGTTGATTCACATTTGAATTGCGTCTTGTTTTTCTTTTACTTTGTTTGTTATTTTTGTGTTTTGAATAGGTGAAGTGAATGACTAAAGCTAGCGAACAAGCTAGCGTTAACGGTTTCATGGATGTTAAAGATGAACCAATTGGACATGGTGTAGCGGGTGTCATTCGCCTAATTCCTACAATTGGGAACAAAGTTTTCCATGTCACAAGCACCATGCTTGTAACACCTTGGAAATCGATTCAACTTTTAAACTCAGAACTTGTAGATTTTTAAACTTCCAGGGACCACGAGTCAAGTCCATGAGTCGTGGAAAGTTCCACGCGTCGTGGAAAGTTCCACGCATCGTGGAAAGGACTCGTGATTCCAGTCCTATAGACCACCCTCAGGTATGAGGACCATGGGTCAGTTTCACAGTTCGTGGATGTTTCCACAGATCGTGGTACCAACTCGTGGAAATCAGACAGAGAGTGGCCATTTCCCCTGAAACCACGAATTGGTTCCATGACTCGTAAAAGTTTCTACGGGTTTTCCTGTTAGTATGTGGAAAGTTATACGCAGCCTGAAATTTTACCTCAGGAACCATGATTCAAGTCCACGAGCCGTGATGAGTTCTACAGTACATGGAAGGGACCCGTGGAACTTGAAGCCGAGTTTTAAAACAACTTTTTATTTATTAAGTCTTAGGGGTATATTTATAATTACCCACCCTTTTAACTCCTAAATGGGGTCATTTTGACTACTTCTAGAAGGGTTTTCACCCTCATTAGCCTAAGTCCCTCCTCAAATCTTCATTCATCTCCCAAAAAGGAAAAGAACTCCTTCAAGCTCCAAGTTCAAGTCTCCTTTTCTTTTCAATTTCAAGTGGGTTAGCTTCAATCAAGGTATGTGGGTATTCAAAAATGGGTTCCTTTCACCCTTGTTCCCAAAACCCCAAATTTTTATTTTGATTTCATGAACTTTCAAATTAGAGTTCTTACCCAATTTTTATGAGTTTTGCTATAAATTGTTTTCTTATGATTTTATTATGAAATTACTACTAAATTGCATGAGTTTTTACTTATGAACTCCTACTTCAAATTGAAGGCTAATTATGGTAAATTCTACATGCATAAATTGATTCAAGTAAATTGAGTATTTGATAGTATGTTTTCATGAATTTCAAGCAAGTGCATACCTAGTTCCTATGTTTTATGAAAGTATATGTTATTATGAAATTGAACTAGTGCAATGCAAATTTTAAAGTTATGAACTATTATGCAATGCAAGACACCCAATGTTCCATCAATGCTCATGAATAATTTTCTAAACCAAGATTCATGAGTAGTATGAAGATCCGTGTTATGAACATGTTTATGAATAAGTTTCGACATCTAGATATGTCACATGTATGTGAGCCTCATGTTATATATTTTGGGTGTAGTATTTAGCACCGAGCAATGAGGGTTCTAAATAACTCAAGTCCAAAACTACGTTGCCACCGTAGGTTGCCCTCTGTGGCTTATGAAAGGATCCTTATGAACATGGTTCTAACCTTGGTCGGTTAGGACAACTTTTTTTAGTATGAGTGCATGACACTGGACTCCATGTAGCTCAACATGGTTTATGTCAGTTAAGAGAAACTCCCACATGATTATTTTCAAGTTATGAAGTTATACGATACCTTACTTTGAATCTTGACTTTACTTCATGTTTATATCTTATATCTTGATAATTTCTTATGTTATCTCTTATTTTAAAAGAGCTCATTTTAATCATATTTTGAGTATGTTTTATCATGATCATGCATATCTCTCATACTCGGTACATCCTATAGTACTGACACATATTTTGCACTGCATCCTCTTGACGATGCAGATTCAGGTTCCCTTCCTCAGGCACGTGGCTAGAGATCGCAGGCCATTTCCAGTCAATGTCGGTGAGTTTTTATGGTTCGAGGGCTAGTTATGATTCTACCTAGTTTTTTACTATTTACTTCCGCACCTTGGTTAGCTAGGGTCTTGTCCTAGAAACTCCTTATGTCATGTGTAGAGGCTTTTCAGACATAGCTAGTATTCGAGTCACTCTTTTTAAAATTATGTTTAGTATTGACTTATCATTTATGGATTTGAGTTACCTAATATTCTATCTATGCTTCCGCTATGCTTTCTTATGAATGACTGAGTATGCTATGACCAAGTGTTAGTCTAGGGCACTCATACCCCGGATCCCGTGTTACGTCCAGGGGGTAGCCTCGGGGCGTGACAATGCTACACCTAATCCAAATGAATGGATTATTTAGAGGCCTTGCACACGAGGATCCTAACCACCATATAAGGAACTTCATTGAAATATGTCAGTTATTTAACATCCACAACATCAACCAAGAGTCCATTCGGTTAAGATTATTCCAATTCTCTCTCACGAGAGAAGCAACATCATGGTTGAAAGAGTTTCTCGAAGGCTTTATTACCTTGTGGAATGAATTAATTGGGGCTTTCCTAAATTGTTTCTTTCTGCCCTCAAGAATGCTTCAACTTCGTGATGAGATCACAAACTTTTGCCAACAACGCGGAGAACCCCTGTATGAATTGTGGTTAAGGTACAAAAAGAAAATGCTACTGTGTCCAACACATGGGCTTCCAGATGATATTCTACTTCAATATTTCTATCGCTTGTTGGATTCTATCAACAATACTTTGTTGATAACTTAGCTGGAGGTTCTTTCATGGACCAAACATTTGAGTTTGCTAAGGCCTAGCTTGAATAGTTGATTAGAACTAATCGTGCTTGAAATACTTGGAGAGCCGAGGCGGCAATGGGTGTCACCTCCGCAAATATATTTGAGGAGTTGAGGAAGAAAGATGAAGGAAGGGATTAGAAAATTCCCACCTCCATTTCCCCAAAGGTTGATGCAAAATAAAGAGAAACACTACAATACAATGTATTTATAGCTATGAAATTTAAGTTATGAATTTAAAATTTGTAGCTATTACCTAGTAATATCCACAAAAAATTTAATTTCGTAGCTATTTATAAATTCGTAAAATTTCTTAGCCACGAATATCAAATTGACAAAGCTAATTTCTCATTTTTGCTACAATTACTAATAATCGTAATAATAGTTGCCTAAATAGCTACAACTTTATTGCTACAATAAAATTTTGTAGCTGATCATAAGTTTTTGCGACGCAATAATTTTTTTTGTAGTAATAGTAACCTTTTAGCCACAATAAACTATTTGAAACAAAATATTATAGCAAAATAAATTTTCTTGTTTCAAATTATAAAAAATTGTAGCAATAGTTAAATCGTATAGCCACATTCTTTTTTTCTATAATAAAATTTTGTTGCTAATTATTAATTGCCACGAGTTAAAACTTATGTAGTAATAGCTAGTAACCTTTAAACTACAATAAATTATTTAAAATAAAATATTATGGTTAAAAAAATATTTTTGCTTCATATTATAAAGCATTATTGCAATAGTTAAATGACATAGTCATAGAGTTTTTGTTATAATAAAAGTTTATAGCTAATTATTAATTTTTTCCATGTGTTAAAACTTTTTGTAGCAATAGTGCCCTTTTAACCATGAAAGAGGGTTATTTAAAACAAAATAGTGAAGCTAAATTAGTATTTTTGCTTTGAGTACTAAATATTTGTGGCATAGTTAGCTTAATAATAGCTATAATTATTTTTCATGATAAAATAATTTAGCTACAAACTTATTTTTGTGATTAAATTTTTAGCTAATAATTATTTTTTACCACGAGCTGAAATTTGTTGTGGTAGTACTAATCTAGTGTAATTAAGGGTGTTAATCATTCGATTCGATTTAATACTACATGTCTACTTGTGAATTTCAAATAAAATAAAATAAATAGGTAATTATATCTAATTAATTTTGTTATCTAATTATATCGAACTTAAACATAACTTCACTAAGTCTCATTGAAACTTCATCTTGACCAAGTGCTTCAAGAATTATTGTTTAATTTAAACTTATTTCATTAGAAATAATATATTTATCGATCTAATATGATTGAGGTGTTGATCGTTCAATTAAATTCAATTTTACAGCTTGTAAGTTTTAAATACAATTGGAATAATACTTGGTTATATTTATTTTAATTAAATAATCATGTCAAATTTTAGCGAAACTTCAATAAGTCTCATTCAAACTTCATCCTGACCAAGTGTTTTTATAATTATTATCTGGCTCAGACATATTTTATTGATACATTACCTTTATTAGTTCAGTGTAATTATAGATCTTTATCATTTGACTCGATTAAATTTTATAGGATCTTACCTATAAGTTTCAAATATAATTTTAATAAAAAGGCGATATATATATATATATATGTTAAATTTTAAATAACAAAATTAAAATACAAAAAAAGAAGAAGATAATCTTCAATCATAGATAATTTATATATCTATTTATAACTTCAAACTTATCAACTCTTATTGCAACAAGTTATTTTTTAAGTTAATTGTAATTTTAAAAAATATATATAATTAATTTTTTATTGAACGATGTAAAGCTATTTATATGTTTGGTATAATTTATTATTTTAAAACAAGTGCTTGATTTTTTCTATAGGTAAGCAGTTATCTTTTTAAAAGTATTCATAAATTTTTTAATAGTTGCTGAGATAACATGTATAGTAGTATTTGTATCTACCAGATATACGAACATTATTAAAAAAATTGTAATATGTGAAATTTTTATATGCCTTATTTAAAATATTAAATGATATTCATTTACTTTGTTGTATTTTAAAATCATTGATTCAAATTATAATATATTTACATAATTTATCCCTCTTTGTAATTTTTTTATACATAATATTTAAATGAGTTTGTTGATTCAATATTTAATCTTTAATTAAATTTTGTCATATTTTATTCAAATATTCAATATAAGCTATTCTTGAATAAAACAAATAAGTTGATACTTTGGTGAAAATAGTTAATACACATACACAAATAAAAAAAGCGATATTGACAATTTTAATATTTTTATAAATATTTTATTATTGACAACTTTATTTTATTTTTGAATTTTTTTATTTTAAACTTGATACTTTAAGCCATATAATTTTTATATTTTCAATTTAAACTAAAAAAATTGCAATTCAAAATTCATATGTCTATTTAAATTCCAATTGAAATAACTGAATATTGTGAAAGTATGGTTTCATTATAATAGGATACTTTAATTTGAATTTGAATTCACATTGCTGTTATAACAAAAATTAAATTATTATTTTTTTTGTAATTTTTATCCTAAAATAACTTTCAAACTTAAAATTTTATGGTAATGACATTTGTCATCACAATATTATTATTTCTCCTACTCTATATAGATAATTTTTTTAATATTGACAGTCTTATATTATTTTAAAATTTTTTATTTTAAATTAATTCATATAATTCATTTTAAATTCATATAATTTTAATATTTTAACTCAAAAAATTATAATTCAAAATTCATATCCATTTTTAAATTCAAAGTGAATAATTGAATGTTCTGAAAGTACGATTCCATCATAATAAAAATTAGAAATTGAATGATCGAATGTTTCGAAAGTATGATTCCACCACAATAAAAATTAGGACACTTTAATATAAATTTAAATTCACATTATTGATTTATAAAAAATTGAATTGACATTTTTTTTTCAAATTTCTATTAAAAATAATTTTCAAACTTAAATTTTATATTAATTGATATTTGTCATCATAATATTATTTTGTTTCTCGGACTCTATGTAGATAGATTAGACGAATTTTTTATATTGATAATTTTGTTTTATTTTAAACTTGAAATTCTAGTCCATATAAATCATTTTAAATTTATATAATTTTTACATTTTTAATTTAAAATTAAGAATAATCAAAAATTTAATTAAACACTATAAATTAAGAAATTATTGAAACAAGGAGCATATAACAAAATTAACAATAATATAGAGAACCAAAAAGTTGACAAGATTTTTTTTTTAAAAAAAATTATTTCATATAAATAGTTGACTCTGATCATTAACTTAAAATAAAGTATATATATTTTCGTTAGATAATTTTCTTTGTTATATTTGTTAGTTACATAATAATAACATTTGTATATATAAAAAACATATATATATACACTAAAATTTCTCAAACCTTAAGTCCCTCCTACACCCTCCCCCTCCCCCCTCAAGATCTAAACCATAAATCCCCCCCTCCCCCCGCCAAAACTAAAAATTGCAAAATACTAAAAGTTTCCCCCAAAAAATTAAAATCTAATTAAATAACCCTACTCCTTCCCACTCAACAATCCCTCCTTTGCCCCATTCCCTTCCTGTTCCTCCCTACTCTTCTGCCCCTCACCTGTTGAAATCCATATCGTTTTCACTTTTCTGCACCTCCCGGGTGCTCCCTCCCTCTTTCCCATTCGTCTCTCTCACCCTTTCATATTTTTATTTGTTTGGTTTAATTTGAATATTTTATGTGTAAAAATTTGTTGATTAATTTTTTTTTTTTTTTTGTAAGTTTTACAATATGGGATTCTCCAAGCAATTGAGATAAGTTATTACAATATGAATATTGCATTGGATTGTATATATTTTTGTTAATGTAAAGATAATTTTTTGTTTGTGTGAATTTTAGAATTGATATTGAAATTTGAGATCTATATTCACTCCTCTTCGGGTAACTCGTCCACGTCTGCAAGATCATATGTTTGTTTACTTTTTTGTTTGTTTTACATTTTTTCTTGTTTTATCTGATAAAAAAATTGGTAAAAATTTATCTAAGACATATATGTTTTTTTTCTTTGAAATCTTATATATACACACACTTGCATATATAAGATGGTCCTCATTTTTTTGGTGCTAAAATACTTATCATTATTGATAGGTAGTGGAATAAAAGCATATAAATGACAAATTAAGATTGATGTTGATCAAGCTAAGGTGCGATAGGAAAAGATTATGATGCTTTGGACTCAAACAAAATAGTGTCTTAACAAAATTGTATATTATAATTATTTGTAAAATTATAATATGCAATTATATGTAACTTTTGTTACTAACAAAGCTTGTGAAAAAAATCATTAATTTATAGTAATAGAATTGTTGAAATTTATATTGAATTTCTTTTAGCTACATTATAGAAATTCTTTTGATTAATAATGCTTATGGCAATGTTCTTCAATTTGTAGCAATAATTTTTTATAATTGTGGCTAAACCTATGTATAATTATCAAAATTGGCTATAAGTACATTTTCACCTTCCATAGCAAATTCAAAAAATGAGCTATAACTTGTGTATTTTGTGGCAAAAAGAATGAATTCTTAGCCATATACAAAATTGTTTGTGGCAATACTTTATCTTATAGCTATAGATTTTTCTAATTTGTAGCTAAATATAAGTATTTATTATTAACACGAGATTAAAATATAAAATAGCCACAAATTTTAAATTTTCATAGCAACAAAAAATCAAGTCTTTTGTCAAAATAGAATATATTGTGGCTAAAATATAAAAATTGCTATAAATTTTATTTATCGTGGCAAAAGAGTAAAATTATTTGCTACAAGTATATATTTCGTAGAAAGAATTTTTTTATCATCATAGCTACAATACAATTTTTTTTATAGCCATAAGTATTAATCCTTAGCCACGGACCGTGTAAAGACTGTAGCTAACTTTTAGCCACGCTACATCTTGCTACAAATGCTACAAATTTTTTTTATGGCTAAAGTGTTTAGCCACAAGATTTTTCATATTTAGCTACAATGTATTCTGTAGCTACATATGCATTTTCTTGTAGTGAAAGCTCAATATAGTAAGTTTCTTGACCTAATGAAGCAACTCTCGGTTAATGTGCCATTAGTAGAAACCCTAATGCAAATACCGGAGTAGGCTAAATTCATGAAGGAATTTCTTACTAAAAAGAGATCTTTAGAAGTGGGAGTGGTTGAAATGTCACATCAATGTAGCGCAATCATGACTAGCAACTTGGTACCAAAAATAAGAGGACCCTGGTGCCTTCACCATTCCATGTACAATTATCTTGTATGACTTTGCACAAGCTTCATGCAATTTGGGAGCTAGTATCAACCTCATGCCTCTTGATATATTTCATAAGTTAGGGCTTGAAACTCCTAAGCCCATGAAGATGAGGCTACTTATGGCAGACCGGTCCATTAAAAGACCGATGGGCATTTTGTATTACATTCTAGTGAAGGTGGATCACTTTGTGCTCCCTGTGAACTTTGTGGTGTTGGATTGCGCAGTGGATGTTAAAGTGCCTATCATATTAGGGCACCCATTGTTGGCTACCGAGCATGCTTTAGTTGATGTAGAGAGAGGTGAACTCAAGTTTTGGGTGAACAAAGAAGAAGTTATTTTTAATGTAAGCAAGTCAATGAGACAGCCGAATGACTTGCAAGTGATATCTGTACTTGATAGCATCAATGAGAGTGTGGAAAGAACATCGGAAGTATCATTCTTGGGAGAGTCCTTAGCAATCGTACTCTTAAATTATGATGGTGACGAGATTGAAGATTACAATAAGGTGCGTGCTGCCTTGACGGGTTTAGAATCTTACACCTACCTTCCCAAAGAAGCTTGACCTCGACTTAAAGAACCGTCAAACTCCACCCTCTAAGACATTGACTCTTGAACCTGTGGAATTGGAGTTGAAGCCTCTACCAGCACATTTAAAATATGCATATCTTGGAGAAAATAACACACTGTTGGTAATTATTTCTATAAAATTGGATGATCAGCAAGTGGAAGCCCTATTATCGGTATTAAGAAAGCATATCCAGGCAATTAGGTGGACGATAGCCGATATCATTGGCATTCCTCCAGGCATTTACACACATAAGATCAATCTCTAAGAAAATTGTACTCCATCTATTGAGCATCAAGAAGTTTAAACCCACCCATAGAAGAGGTGGTGAAGAAGGAGATCATTAAATGGTTGGACGCTAGGGTGATTTTCATAATTTTAGATAGTACTTGGGTAAGTCCAGTCCAATGTGTACCAAAGAAATGGGAGATCACAGTAGTCCCAAATGAGAAAGATGAATTGATAGCCCTATGACCGGTTACCAATTGGAGGGTGTGTATGGACTATCACAAGTTAAACTCATGGACCGAGAAAGATTATTTCCCCATATAGTTCATTGATCAGATGCTTGATTGTCTAGCCGCGCATGGTTATTATTGCTTCTTAGACGGGTATTCATGGTATAATCAGATCTCAATTGCTCAAGAGGATCAAGAGAGGACTACCTACACTTGCCCATATGGAAACTTTACTTTCAAGAGGATGCCATTTGGGCTTCGCAATGCCTCGACTACATTTCAAAGGTGCATGATGTCTATATTCTCAGAAATGGTAGATGATTACATGGAAATCTTTATGGGTGATTTCTCCATGGTTGGAGATTCCTTTAATGATTGTTTGGCACACCTCACCAATGTTTTGAAACATTGTGAAGAAACTAATTTGGTTTTGAATTGGGAAAAGTGTCACTTCATGGTAAATAAAGGCATTATATTGGGGCACAAAATATCAGAGAAGGGAATTGAGGTTGACCAAGAAAAAATTGAAGTCATCTCCAAATTATCTCCCCCGAACATTATTGGGGGGGAGGGGGTACAGAGCTTCTTGGGCCATGCGAGTTTTTATAGAAGGTTCATCAAGGATTTTTCAAAGGTGGCTTGACCCTTGTGTAAATTGTTGGAGAAGGAATCTAGGTTCATGTAATACCTCAAAATTTGAACCGGTGTTTAGACTAGCACTTAAGGTGGTTTTCTGCAGATTTTAAGCTACATGGTCAGGGCCACGAGTCATGGGAGTTCCCACAAGCCGTGAACCCAGCCATGGAAGCTGTTATAGTGAACCTAACTCCACGAGTCGTGATGGAGCCCATGATCTGTGAGACCTACTATGAGTCTGGTCTAGAGGACTACCTAACCTCCCCAAATTTGACGGTCAAGGTCATAACTCGTGGGGTGACCCACGACCTATGAACCTCAATCGTGAAAATGGTCCAGAGACCTCAAAGTCTCTGGCATGAATCAACAAGCCACTCCACGATGCGTAGGATACTTCACAAACCATGCAGTGAGCCATTTGATGGAAATTTTAGCAACTCTCTTTTATTTTAAGTAGGGGTAGTTCTGTCTTTTCCTCACCTCAAGGTCTTTGTCCCACGTTATTTTTAACTCCTATTAGGTGAGATTAAAGGAAAATTAGTCGAATCCTCCCCTTATTCTCACAAATCAAAAATTTCTAAGTCAGAAAGAAAAGAAAAGAACGCTCTAAAGCTCCAGACCTAGGGTTCTTCTCCAAAGCTACAATCTTCAGTTCTAGCCTCCAGCAGTCAGGTATGTGGGTATTCAGTAAGGGTTCCTTTCACACTTATGCCCAAAACCTAAGGCTTTTACTTCAATTTTTATGGTTTTATTAAACTAGGGCTCTTGCCTAATTATGTAGATTTCTACAGAATTGATTCCTTTATGATTACTGTATTATTTCTATCCTTATTAAATGATTATGCATGAATTCTTAAAAAGATTCACGAAGGAACGAATTTAGCTTGAGTTTACATAATTTTCACATGAATTAGCTTTTCTTATATAATTTAGTTAAGAATGTTAGCATTTAGTTTGAATAGAACATAATCAGTTTTAGCATACAGTTTTCAGAAATCATTTCAGATTAACTAGGTTCTAGCCCAGCTTTTAGAACTTCAGTTTTAAATGAGCTATCAATATATCAGTTTGGGAGTAGTACTTAGCACTGAGTTGGATAAGGGTACCAGTTTCACCTGAAGTTCCAGAACTACGTGCCACCATAGGTCTATTTAGCCCTCTAGTTAGGCTATATTTAGTGATATTAATCATGACTTTATGCCCTTACAAGGTATATTGGGTCCTCCTAATGAGGCGTATACATTGGACTCCACGTTTAGCTCATGTGGTTTATGTCGGTTAATAGACTCTCATACAGAGTCAAACTCAGTATTTGTGTACTTGGACTTCAATTCAGTCTATAGTATTTCATTATGACTTTTTCAAAGCATCTCTGCATTTCAGTTTTATGCATATCATGATTGGGCCATTGTACTGCAGTTCAGTTTTGTTTCACTTAACTTGTATTTCAGTACAACTTATTGTTACTTTCAGTATGCCTTAGTTATCTTATAGCTTGCATATCTCACATGCTTAGTATATTCAAAGTACTGACCGCATACTCTTTGTGTTGTATCATCTCATGATACAGGTTCAGGCGTCCAGTCTTAACATCGCAGTTAGTATGCTCCAGTACCACATCAATGATTATTAGTGGTGAGTCCTCATCATCCGAGGGCAGAAATTTCATGATGCTTTCTTTACTTTTCTTTTCATTTGGTACATAGAGTTAGATGGAGGCTTATCCCAGCAGCTTGTCAGTAGTAGAGGTTTTCAGACATACAATTAGTTATTTCAGTTCAGTAGTACTTTTCAGACTCAAACTGCTTTAAGATTTATTAACCACCTTATATATTATTCAGTTTAGCTTCTGCTCTGTCTTATTTATAAAAAATGCTTAGTGACATGCCATGCCATGGGTTAGCTTGGGGTTACTTATGATCCTATGCACCATATTACATCCTGGGTGTAGGATCAAGTCATGACAGTTTAAATTTGATGATGATTGCATAAAAGCATTTCTTTGCTTGAAGGAGCGACTCACTTCCGCCCTTGATTGGTCAAAACTGTTCAAATTAATGTGTGATTCTAGTGGAGTTGCTTTAGGGGATGTACTTGGCCAAAGAAAATACAAAATGTTCCACCCTGTCTACTATGCTAGCAAGACCTTAAATGAAGCTCAAACAAATTACAAGGTAACAGAGCAAGAATTGCTTGTTGTTGTATTTGCCTTTGAGAAGTTTTGGTCATATTTATTAGGAACTAAGGTTGTGGTACACATGGATCATGATGCAATTCAATATCTAATGGCAAAGAAGGATGCTAAGCCAAGGCTTATTAGGTGGGTTCTCTTGCTGTAAGAGTTTGATTTTGAGGTAAAGGATCGATGAGGTTGCAAAAATCAGGTTGCGAACCGTCTCTCTAGATTGAAGTAAGAACGTAGACCAATGGGAGACCTATAGATAAATGATGCATTGCACAATGGACACATTTTGGTGGTATCCCATGATTTTATCCCGTGGTTCGCTGATTTTAAAAATGTTTTGGTTAGTGATGTTACACCCGAAAGCATGACCTTCCACCAAAAGAAGAAGTTTTTGCATGATGTCCAAAATTTTTAATAGGACGAGCCTTACCTTTTTCATATCTGTGCTGATTGCATAATTTGTCAATGTGTCCCGAAATTGGAAATGATGCCTATCCTAGAGGCATGTCACTCTTCGCCTGTCGGAGGTCACCATAGTAGTATACAAACATCTTTAAAAGTCGTACAATGTAGGTTCCTTTTGCCTACCATTCACCAAGATGAGGGCATCTCTCTGTGTCATGAACTTCTCTCAACTCATATCTTAGAGGTTGAGCTATTTGATGTCTGGGGAATAGACTTCATAGGACCTTTTGTGAGTTCTTATGGGAACACATATACTCTGGTGGCTGTAGACTACATGTCTAAGTGGGTGGAAGCCATGGCCTTGCTTAACAATGAGGGGAGAAGTATGAGTGCATTCTTAAAGAAACATATCTTCTCAAGGTTTGACACCCTCGTGCCATTATCAGTGACGGGGGATTCATTTTTGCAATCATCTATTTAGTTTGTTGCTTGAGAAGCATGGAGTGAAACAAAAGGTTTCTAATCATGAGATCAATCCATTTTATCAAAGACAGTAAATGCCAATAGGACTGATTATGCAAGGAAGTTGGATGATGCATTCTGGGCTTATTGGACCATTTTCAAAACACCCATTGTCATGTCTCCATATCAGCTGGTATTTAGCAAGGCATTCCATTTACCCGTGGAACTTGAGCATAAGGCTATGTGGGCATTGAAAAGATTTAATCTCAATTGGGAAAAGGCTGCCCATGCATGTGTTGAAGATATTAATGAGATTGATGAGTTCTGGATGCGAGCTTATGAGAGCGCTTCCCTCTACAAGGCTCAAATGAAATACTTTCATGATCAGAGAATACTGAAGTGGGAGTTTGCTTTTGGAGATTGGGTGCTTCTATTCAACTCAAGGATTTGACTATTCCCGGACAAATTGAAATCCAAATGGTCTGGCCCTTTCAAAGTGTCTCAAGTTTTCTCAAATGGGGCCATTGAACTCGAAGGGAAAATGAGTGAAGGTTTAAATGAATGCCTAGTGACTCAAGCAATACTTGAGTATCCCTGAAGAAGTCGCCCTAATAGGGGTAACTTATCTCGATGAGCCATGGTTATGAGGTAATCACGTCGAGCTGCGATATTAAATGAAGCGCTTCTTGGGAGGCAACCCAAGTGTTCATTTGGTTTTCATTTTTTTCTTCACTTGGTATAGTTTTTGTTCTTTTGCTAGGTAGTCTCAAGCTTTAAAAAACAAAGTGTCTAAAGAGGTCTCTGGAAGGAACATGTGGACCACCTGCGAACCGCATATGCACATCCATGGCACACAAGTGCAACGCACCTACCAACTAGAGACCTGGTAAAATTATGTTATCAGTTAAAGGCAACATGCGTTGAGGACTACAGTTGCATGACAACTTCTGCAGCACGTAGACGTAGCACCGGCTGCAGACCAGTGAGTTGGTACTTGGGCAAACTTTTGATATGAATTTGTGCTATATATGCAAAGTGCAGGTCCTAAACTGTAGCACGCAGGTGTAACACATGTGTGAGGCAGACCACTGAAGCCTCAAATGATTTTTCTCACCGTGCTTGCAGTTTTTCTGCGCTCGAATGTGCCTACCTGTGACCCGCAGGTCTGGCACATATGCGAGGCAGACCACTGAAGCTTAAATCATAGCAACTCCACCTACTACATGCCAAGTGCACCCGCAGATCCACTTTTTGAACTACGGTTGATCATTTACCAGGTTTGAGGCCAGTCTGAAGAGCCTTAACCGATCTAGGGAGTTCTTAAACCCTTTTCCCTTCTTTTTATTATTGTGCATTGGGGATAATGCATAGTTTTAGTTGGGGGTGGGTGTATTATTTTGATGGTTTGATTCCCTTATCGGGCTTGGTTTGTAATTGTTGATACTATTTTGCTTTTATCGAGCCTCATATTGCCATGCTTAATATTGCACCCACGTCGGGCTTGATCTTTTTGCTTGGGATGCGAGTTTTTGCCATTGTATCGGGTTGGTTTCACACACCAATTTCTCTACTACCGTGCTTTGGAAATTTCATTTAGTGCCTTTGATAGGCCTTGTTTATCAAATGAATCTTGAGCGCATAATTCAACATCACCTTTATAGATAATAGTTTTCAATAAACTCCGAGAGTTTTCTTTATACCACGGTTCTTTCCCAAGGAGCAATTTTTTATTTTTTTTATTTTTTGTGTCGAACCGGGTGACATTTCCCTATAATAAATTGAGAGGCGACTTTCTTAAGGGAAAATGCCAGTTTTAGTATTTATTTTGAGTCTATTTTGTACTTGCCTCGAACAGGACTACCAAAAAAAATTCTTGGTAAATGATTTTTAAAATTGAGAAAAGAGGGGAAAATGAAATTGAGAAGTATTCCCTTGTCATGATTTTTACATATTTCGTTTGGCTTATTGTTCACAAATGAGTTGTACAAAACTCAGAATAACTTGTAAAAAGTCATTCGTTTCAATTGTTTTGAGAATAACTGTTAAATCCTAGTGTTGTGATTCCTAGTGTGGTAAGATTTAGTATGTTCTTGTGTATGTATGTTGTGTAGAACTCTTCCCGAATGTGATTCTAGGCAAAATCATAGATGTTGCTTAGCTTGGAAGATGACCTTAGGCCCTCTTTGAATAGCCACTTTATCAAAAAGTTTCCTTCCTTTAATATTAATCCTAGTCAACCCTTTTGAGCCTTTGACCTTTTCTTGAAAACCATGTTACACACCTTTACTGTTTTAATCCTCTATTTTAGCACCACTTCCTCCCTAATTGCCAGTGAATGAAGATGTTGGCTAAATGCCTAAGTTTAAGGAGGGGGACATATGAATGAGAAGTTGGGATGATTGATGTAGGCAAAAGCCTAAGTTTGGGTATGCGTGCATTAAGGACTTAATGAGGAAGTGAGCTTCAATGTGAGGTAACACCTAATGCTTATCTTGTAAATTGCTTAAAGTCATCAAAGGATGAAAGAAATAAAAAAAAGGAATTGAGTGGTGCTACCTCTTTCCTTGTGAATGTTAAATGAGTAAAACAAAGGTGTTGGGAAAAATGGCTTTGGGGAAAAACTTGGGTTGCGAGAGGGAGAAATAAGGTAAAGATGAATCAATGATGTGATCGGTGTACTTGAATGCCTAATGATAGCATTAGGGAGGTTCTAGTCACTCAACCCAAAATGATTTCCTTCCCTAAACCCTAGCCTACATAGTTGCCCGTAAGTTCTTAGTGGTTCTGAGCTTGGCAACTCTACATTAGTGGTGAATTACATAAGGGGCGAGCCTATGGTTCTATATGTGTGCACTTGAACTTTTGTGAAAGAGTGCGCATCTTTTGGTTATAATCCCTATATTATGAATTACATGATTGTGAGTGAGATTCTCTCTTGTGGTGAGCAGCATTGCAACCTTAGAGTAAATGGAAAAGTCTTGACCCCAACTGAGGGGAATGAATGCGATAAGTTATGACGTGAACTTCGAGGAAAGCCTTCAAGGTTAGTGTAATGACTTGAGATGCTTGTTGATTTTTTTTAAGTGAAAAAGTTCCCCAGGTTATGAATGAAGAAGTGAAATATCTTGAAAGAATTTTAAAGTGATTGTGTTTTCCTTGAGCTCATGGTGGTACCAATTGAGATTAGTGCTTTTAATTGAGTCATTTTGTTTTGAGTCTTTTTCGTTGTTTTATTTCATTTGAGTCATAGTTGTCCTATGTGCAATCTTTGTGTCTTGGAAAGCTTGAGTCAATCCTGTTCTTGGTGAATGTTTTGCTTGAGGACAAGCAATAGTTCCAGTTTGGGGGTTTGATAAGTTGGTAATTTACCAACTTATTTAGCTCTTAAGCATGAATTATTGCCTTAACCTTGAGTTATTTAGAAGGATTTTATGCCTTTGTTCTCTTATTTGCAGGCATTCTTAGGATTTGAAGATGGAAATAAATTTGCACTCAAGTATGCTATAAAAGAAAGCCAAAAGCGTGAGCTACAAGCTAAGGAAGAAAGCCAAGTCAAGATAAGAATAAAAGAGGAGATCCCTGACAGGAACATGCACCGGACTTGTGTGCAGCAAGTCCATACCTGCATTTCATAGGTGACGTGCAGGAGAAAGCTTGAAGACTGGTCAGAAACTAGGCACCTGCACTGCAAATCATTACATGCGGCTGCAGGTGCCAACGCATGTGACACACAAGTTGTCTGAAGGGCAAAATCATCCATAATTCATTAGCGTATTTGGGAAGCTTCGAATGACATTTTTGGGATCTGTGCAAGGGATTTTATACCTAGAATTTGCCTATTTTGTATATTGTAGAGAGTACACTTGAAGAGTACAACTATTAGCATCTTCTTCTTCTTCTAAAATTGTGAAAACACTATCATTGAAGGTTGAAAAGCTTGGAATTGATATTAATTTCTCATGATGAATAAAATTGAGGAACTCCTTAATTTTATTAATTCTCTTTCCTTTAGTATGAGTAGATAATTTCTCTTCCAGGTGTGTGTGTAAATGATAGGTGTTTAGTATTGATTGGGTATTGACGTATTGAATAGTTGTTCTTAGAATTAATTCTAAAGCATGGATCTATTGAATTCTTCGAGTTTTAATATAATAATTAGTGGTTGCAAATATTAATTGAGTCCTCTAATTTCACTTTTGCTTGAGAGAGGGAAGTAGAATTGGATAGTATTCAATAGTGGGGATTTGAGGCTAAAACCTCATCTAAAGGCTAGAGCTAGAGATAGCCTATGCCTACCTAAGTAATTATTTGGGTGATTGTTGATTATGGTTTTGGGGTTCGAGAGAACCCAAAATAGACACACTCTTAGGTTGAGAAACTTTGATTGTAGCAAAAACCAAGGCTATGCATGTTATAATTTGTTCCAAGGCATCTAGTTAATACCTATCAAAGCTTTACCCCATCGAAAATACACCCCTAGGTCCTCTAATATTGATACCAACAATCATGTTACATCATTGTTCTTGCAAACTTAATTGATCATTGTTTAAACCAATTCCCCCATTTTACTTTATTTCTTATGCAATACACTTGTTTATGTGATTTGATTTACAAAACTTGGTGAATCTAACATCCAATCTTTGTGAGAAATCAACCCTGACTCTTTGTTGGGTACTTGTTTTGCGAACAACTGATTCCACCTCCTTCATTGGAGAGTAATTTTGGACATTACCAACTTCTTGAAGATTGACTTGTGGTCAGGTACCACCAGGTGAGAGATCAGGACAAAGATATTCCAAAGACAGCTTTCAGGACAAAATATGGTCACTTTGAGTTCCTTGTCATGTAATTTGGGTTGACCAATGCCCCAACAGTGTTCATGGACCCAATAAAAAGCATATTCAGTATGTATCTAGATCTGTTCATGATCGTAATTATTAATGATATTGTGGTATACTCACATTCAGAGACTTAACATGCAGACCATTTGCGAGCAGTTCTTCAGGTTCTTTGAGATCAGGAGCTTTATGCAATGTTTTCTAAGTATGAGTTCTGGTTAAACTCTATGGATTTTTAGGCCATATTGTATCAGATACAGGCATTATGGTTGAGTCACAGAAGATTGAGGCCGTAAAGACTTGTCCTAGGACCCCAACTTCGACAGAGGTTCATAGTTTCCTGGGGTTAGCCAGGTACTAAAAAAGGTTCATGTAGGGTTTTTGTTCACTTTTGGCACCATTGACAAAGCTAACTCAGAAAGCAGCTAAGTTTAAGTGGACCAATTCTTGCAAGCATAGTTTCCATAAGTTAAAGGACAAGTTGACATCAACACTAGTTCTAGCCTTGCCAGAGGGTTCAGAGGGCTATGCAGTGTATTATGACACTTCCGGTATTGGGCTAGAATGTGTTTTGATGCAACATGGTAAGGTGATCGCCTATGCTTCAAGATAAGTGAGGATGCACGAAAAGAATTATTTGACCCATGATTTAGAGTTAGCTGCAGTCATGCATGCGTTAAAGATCTAGAGACACTATTTGTATGACGTTCATGTTGACATCTTCACAGATCTCAACATATCTTTAGATAAAAAGAGGTGAATTTACAAAAACTTCAATGGCTTGAGTTACTGAAAGACCATGACATGGATATCTTATATCATCTAGGGAAGGAAAATGTGGTAGACGATACCCTTAGTCACAGATCTATAGGTAGATTATCCTATTTAGGAGTTGAGAGGTAGGAGTTAGCTCGAGAGCTTCATTAGTTTGCCAGCTTGGGAGTCAGATTATTAGAGGCAGGTGATAGTGGGGTCACAATTCAGAATACTATCATCTCTAGTTGCAGAGGTGAAAGAGAGGGAATATGAGGATCTCATTTTGGTACAACTTAAAGGCAAGGCGCAGTAGCAGAAGTCTTTAGCTTTCACGTGATAGGAGACAGAGTCCTGAGGTACCAGGGCTGACTTTGTTTTCCAAATGTTGCAGAACTTTGACATCAAATTATGGTAGAGACACATCATTCATGTTATTCTATTCATCCTAGTTTTACAAAGATGTACCATAATATTAAGGAGATTTATTGGTGGCATTGGATGAAGAAGGACATCGCCGAGCTTGTGGCACAGTGTCCTAACTGTCAGCAGGTTAAGGTTGAGCACCATTAGCCTATTGGGCTAGTTCAGGATATAGCCATTCCTTTGTGAAATTAGAAAGCAATTGATGTGCCGCCATTCTACGACACTTTCGACGCCTCTAAACTAAGAACAATCGTAAGTTTTCAAGCAACCGTCATCGTTTTTGATGTTTTATGGTATGTTTTCAGGAAAGGGAAACAAACATGGAAACAGAAGGAAATACGAGTAAAACGACGTTCTGGATAAGAGTGACGGCCTGAGTGATGGTCCGTCAAGCTTGTGACGGTCTGTCAAGCCCAAACCGTCACCCTGAGGCAGCACCACTGCCTAGTGGTGACGGCCACCATGACGGTCCGTCGCCCAAACCGTCAAGTTGAACCAGTGCGCTACGCGGATTCCGAACATTTTTGGGTTTACTTCCTGGACTCCTATAAATACCCTATGTTAGGTTTATTTTAAATTATTCATTACAAGTCAATTACCAATTGTTCACCCAATAGTTTTAGGAGAGTTTTAGTCTACTTTTTGAGAGCAACAACACGTTTTCTTGGTCTTGAAATCGTGTTCTTGAATCGTTCTTGGGATCTTGGTTTTCTTATTCTTGGATAATTGAAGATTGTTTCCATTATATTGTAAGAATCTTTTCCTCTTTATTATGAATATGACTCTCTTCTCTCTTCTTAATAGCATGATTAACTAAACTTCCCACAACTAGGGTTGTGGGAGCCATGGCAAAAGTAGCAATATAGATTCCGGGTAGCGTCGGGTTCAATATTTATGATTGTCACGTTGTTAATCATTCGTTCTTCACGTTTTCTAGTGGTTGCAAATATTAGAACATGCCTAGGTTTAATTTGCTTGAGTAAAGAGATTAAAACCGGGAAATTTGATTAACTACGAGGATTCGAGACTACCAACTCTCGTCTTATGATTAATGCTGTAACTAGATTAATCTACTTGATATTTAGGATTAAAATATAAAAGCTCACCTTTTAGAGTTTGAGAGAATTGAAAAGGAAATTCGTCTATTTGGTTGAGAAACGTTTAGATGATACCATTAATTCAATCACATCGTGACATGCATATAAGAAAGAACTCGGTTAAGCTTGAATCGACATTGTTGCAACGCCATGGTGAACACTTTCCTAGTTCTCTCTCATATTGATTTGCACTCGTACATTATTATTTGTTTTTGTTCACAATTAGATCACACAAACCCCCCTTTTTACCGAAAACTATTGACTACTAGTCATCTAATTCACGAACGACCTAATTTGCACCTTATTCCCTGTGGGATCGACCCCAACCTCTGTTGGGTTCTATATTTGACGATGACCGCTTACGCTTCTTAAATTGAGGTGTAGTTTGGGCGTTATCAAATTTTGGCGCCGTTGCCGGGGAATACGGTTGTCTATTAAGTCCGGTGTGTTTATTTGACTCTTAGTCATATTTCCTGCTTTTATTTTTATTTGTTGTTTTTGTTTTTACAGGGTACATATTTGTGCATGCCAAGTACCCGAGGCTCGGGTGAACCAATAGTACCCTACGACCCTGAGCTTGCAAGAACGATAAGGCGAAACATGAATGAGCAAAAACAAGAGGCAGCGAGACTCGCTGCAGCTCAGCAAGCCCAACAACGTGTGAATGCTGGTGGTCTTGAAGTCGACATAGAGTTGAATGATGAAGAGGTCGACTTAGATGGAGTTGGTGCCACGGGCGCTATTGCGTTTCCCCCGCTAGCACCCGGGGCCAAGTTCAACATCACTAGCATAATGATTCAGCTGTTGAATTTGAGAGGAGTGTTCCGTGGTGCTGCTGGTGACGATCCAAACCGGCACCTGATGAATTTTGTGGGTATCTGCAAGTCGTTCGAATTGCCTGGAGTAAGTCAGACAGTGATCAGGCTCAGGTTGTTTTCGTTGTCTCTATCTGATGAGGCAGCGTTATGGTTGACAGAGCTGACCCCTGACTCTATCACAACTTGGGGAGAGTTGAAAGGAGCTTTCCTAGAAAGGTTCTTTCCTCCCTCTAGGATGATACAGTTGAGGGATGAGATTAGCAATTTCAGGCAACAACCTCACGAAGCTTTACACAAAACTTGGTTACGGTTCAAGAAGAAGTTGACACAATGCCCGAACCATCAGCTTACCGATAACCTTTTGATGCAGACATTCTACAGGGCACTGAATTCGGCTACTAAGCCGACATTGGACAACGCAGCAGGTGGAGCATTCATGGGTCTCACTTTTGTTGAGGCCACAACTACTTTGGACAGTCTCACCAAAACCAACAGGGCCTGGCATACACGGGATTCAGAGGTAGCATCTAGCACTTATGCAGTTGGTGTGTCAGCAGAGCAGCGCAGGAAAGAGGAAGAACGGGACCATGACATGGCCCATCTAAAAACGCAAATGGACCTGCTGACCAAGCATTTGATGTCAGGGGGTATTGAGAAGGTGAAAGCTGTGGGTTCCCAAGGTAGGGCAGCAGAGTTTGAATCTGATGAGGAGGCGAAATATTTGGGTGGTTTCCAGGCCAACGGCCAAGGAAACCAAGGTCGGAACTATCAGAAGGACAACTACAATGAAAAAGCTGGCTACAGAGATCGTGACCAAGGAAACTGGAGGAATAACACTGATAAAGGTGGGTTGTATGTACCACCTGGTAATCGGGATAGAGCTAGCACCGAGACAGGGACGTCTAAATTTGAGAACATGATGGCGAAGATGCTGCTAAAGGTGGAATCTACTAACTCCGCGGTAAAGAAGATGAGGACCGAACTATCAACAATGAGTCAGGTAGTGGATTCACATTCCACCTTGATCAAGCAATTAGAGCAACAAGTGGGTCAGATCTCGGCGGCTCTAAATCAAAGGAAGACAGGGACCCTGCCGAGTGACACTATTCAAAACCCGAGGAATGACGCGAGCTGTATGGCGATCACTATAAGAAGCGGTAGAACATTATCGGAATCACAGCCGGTAATTCAGACTCAGGATGGTGAGATCGCGGACGACAAGGCGTTTGAGGAGGCGACTCAAAGACCCGCAGATAAAGTCAAGGAAGCTGAAAAACTTCCAACTATGATGCCTCGGCCACCGCCTCCTTTCCCACAGCGTTTGAAGAAGAAAGCGGACGATGGCAAGTTTCTGAATTTCATGACCATGCTCAAGCAGATATCAATAAACATCCCACTGGTGGAAGCGCTTGAACAAATGCCCAGATATGCCAAGTTCATGAAGGACTTGATTACCAAGAAGAGGTCAGTGAGCGAGGAACCAGAAGATAACCTCCACCACTGCAGTGCTATTTCCTCAAGATCGTTAGTGGACAAGAAGAAAGATCCAGGCGCTTTTACTGTTCCCTGTACTATCGGGAAGCTCAACTTCGGAAAAGCATTATGTGATCTTGGTGCTAGCATCAACTTGATGCCGCTAGCAATCTATAAACAATTGGGTTTGGGAGCTCCCAAACCAACGACCATGAGGGTGCTAATGGCTGACCGTTCAGTGAAGCGACCGGTGGGAATATTGTATGATGTGCTGGTAAAAGTTGGTAAGCTTATATTCCCAGCTGACTTTGTGATCTTGGATTGCGAAGTGGACTTTGAAGTCCCCATAATCTTGGGACGACCATTGCTGGCCACTGCAAGAGTATTGGTTGACATGGAGAGAAACGAACTGACATTTAGGTTAAACAATGAATTTGTCAAGTTCGATATGTGTAAATTGATGAAGCAACCAAGAGACATGAGAGTGGTCGTAGTCATAGATGTGGTTGAAGAAGCCCCTACGGAGTTGCATATTGAGGAGAAGGGTCCTGTCGAGACCCTATCTGTTACAAGAAAGAGGTTGCGATCGCAAGAAGGGAAACATGTCGAGGAAGGCGGTGAAAACAAATCGAGGAAGAGAAAACACCGCAAGAAAACCAACAAAGAAAGAGTAAAGAAGCTGCCGCGAATAGCTGCGGAGCCGATAAAAGAGGAAGTTGGAGCTCAACGGGATGGGGTAGCTGGCACCTATTCCATCGATCTCGCCTGCTTTGGAGACCCTGGCGGTCTCCAACATCATGCCAGACTCTGAGTCCTATGGGCTTCACAGGTATTCCTTTCTCTCACAGTTTTAGTTTTCACATGTATGCATTGGGGACAATGCATGAGTCTAAGTTGAGGGTGTTGGGTTACCTGTGAGTCTTTCACCACCGAGGGTTTTTGTTGCCGTGTTTCTTTTCCCTCCGGTGTGCTATCTAGTAGAACCGGCATGTTTAGGTTGTCGTTTAAATTTTAGTTATTTTTTTAGTGTCTATAGCAAGCATGGCATTTTTTGTTGGAAAATATACTAAAAGGAGCCCCCTCTGAAAAAGTTGATTTTGTACTAATGTTTGAAACGATTGACTGTCTGGATCCTTGGATGTCATTGTGTGGTTATGATGGGAATAAATATGCTTAAGCCGAGTTGTTGTCCTGATAGTTGGTAGTGGTATGGGTTCTTGGTGCCAAGTGTGTGTGAGCTTATTGTTATAAATTCTTACTCTGTGCATGCATCTAGAACTTGCCCGGTCTATTTTGTTAAGTTTGAAGTTGGTTGCTTGGGAAAGGATCACAGGCCCTTTTTGTGTGCAGTCCACTTAGCCTATAAGACCGTCCAAATGTAAATAATCCCTTTTGATCCCTGTTTGAGCCATAATTGACCTTGTTCTTTCAATAACCAGTCACTGTTCCTTGTTTAACTTTGAATCCCTGTTTTGGCCCTGGTCCTCCTTGGACATCATGCACCTCAACTCAGGCAATCAGCCTAAGTTGAGGGTGGCTACTATAGAGGTAAATGAGAAGAAAAATAGGATGGATAAGTTTGGTTGTGGATAGAATGAAAATTTCGGGTGTGTGTCTTAGAAAAGATGAAAAAGAAACGAAAGAAAAAAGGAAAAGAAAGATAAAGAACGAAAAAGAAATAAAAAGAAGTATCAAAATAAAGAGGCCGCACCTGTAGCCAGAAAGAAGGGAATAAAGAGGTGAATAAAGGATGGACAAAGTAAAGTTATGTGGAAATAGTAGGTCGGTGATTCCAAGGAGGGTTTAGTCACTATTCCCCAAACGTATCCTACCTGCACCCGAAGCCTCATTACAAGCTAAAACAAGTCCTGTAGTGATCCTGAGCGGCTTTCTAAAAAACTGAGATAGAATAGTAAGGGCAAGCTTATGGCATCGCATGTGAATTGTTTGAACTCGTTTATGAGTGTGAGCGCCTTACTTAGTCCTAAATCTTGTGTGTGGGACTTCTTTGTGGTGAGGGCACCAAGATTTCTGTATTGTCTATTGACTGTTAGGAAAGCTGTGCGTGTGTATGCATAATATTCCATCATATCGGAATGACATGTTTGGATCCTTGCAAGTTAATGTTTCATACATTTGTGTGCTACTAAGGAGCTTGATTTGAAATTGAATAAGCATTGAATGACCATGACTTGCTAGGGACACGAGTTTGTTTTCTTAGTTGAGTCGTTTTATTATTTTTGTGTCATGTTGCTTGAGGACAAGCGAACGTTTTAAGTTGAGGGTGTTGATGTGCCGCCATTCTACGGCACTTTCGACTCCTCTAAACTAAGAACAATCGTAAGTTTTCAAGCAACCGTCGTCGTTTTTGATGTTTTATGGTATGTTTTAAGGAAAGGGAGACAAACATGGAAACAGAAGGAAATACGAGCAAAACGACGTTCTGGATAAGAGTGACGGCCTGAGTGACGGTCCGTCAAGCTTGTGACGGTCCGTCAAGCCCAAACCGTCACCCTGAGGCAGCACCACTGCCTAGTGGTGACAGCCACCATGACGGTCCGTCAAGGTGGTGATGGTCCGTCGCCCAAACCGTCAAGTTGAACCAGTGCGCGACGCGGATTCCGAACGTTTTTGGGTTTACTTCCTGGACTCCTATAAATACCCTATGTTAGATTTATTTTAAATTATTCATTACAAGTCAATTACCAATTGTTCACCCAATAGTTTTAGGAGAGTTTTAGTCGACTTTTTGAGAGCAACAACACGTTTTCTTGGTCTTGAAATCGTGTTCTTGAATCGTTCTTGGGATCTTGGTTTTCTTGTTCTTGGATAATTGAAGATTGTTTCCATTATATTGTAAGAATCTTTTCCTCTTTATTATGAATATGACTCTCTTCTCTCTTCTTAATAGCATGATTAACTAAACTTCCCACAAATAGGATTGTGGGAGCCATGGCAAAAGTAGCAATATAGATTCCGGGTAGCGTCGGGTTCAATATTTATGATTGTCACGTTGTTAATCATTCGTTCTTCACGTTTTCTAGTGGTTGCAAACATTAGAACATGCCTAGGTTTAATTTTCTTGAGTAAAGAGATTAAAACCGGGAAATTTGATTAACTACGAGGATTCGAGACTACCAACTCTCGTCTTATGATTAATGCTGTAACTAGATTAATCTACTTGATGTTTAGGATTGAAATATAAAAAGCTCACCTTTTCAAGTTCGAGAGAATTGAAAAGGAAATTCGTCTATTTGGTTGAGAAACGTTTAGATGATACCATTAATTCAATCACATCGTGACATGCATATAAGAAAGAACCCGGTTAAGCTTGAATCGACATTGTTGCAACGCCATGGTGAACACTTCCCTAGTTCTCTCTCATATTGATTTTCACTCGTACATTATTATTTGTTTTTGTTCACAATTCGATCACACAAACCCCCCTTTTTACCGGAAACTATTGACTACTAGTTATCTAATTCACGAACGACCTAATTTGCACCTTATTCCCTGTGGGATCGACCCCAACCTCTGTTGGGTTCTATATTTGACGACGACCGCTTACGCTTCTTAAATTGAGGTGTAGTTTGGGCGTTATCAGCAATTAATATGGATTTTGTTATAGGGTTACCCTAATTGTGACATAAGTTTGACTCTATTTGGATGATTGTTTATAGGCTGACAAAATCAGCCCACTTCTTACCAGTCAGGACTACTTTCACAGTTGAAGACTATGCAGGGCTATACATTAGAGAGATTGTTAGGCTGCACGGTGTCTCAGTATCTATTATCTATGACAGAGGGGTACAATTTACCGCTAACTTTTGGAAGTCTTTCCAGAAAGGACTGGGGACGCAAGTTACTCGCAGTATAACTTTTCACCCTTAGACAGATGGCGAGGTTGAGCGCACAATTCAAATGCTTGAGGATATGTTATGAGCATGCGTGCTAGACCTTACGAGAAGTTAAGATGATCACTTGCCTCTTATTGAGTTTACGTATAGTAACAGGTATCATTTTATTATCAGGATGGTGCCTTATGAGGATTTATATGGGAAAAAATATAGATCCCCCATTGGATGGTTTGAGGTAGGTCAGTCAGGGTTAGTTGGACCTAACTTAGTGCAGCAGACAGTGGAGCAGGTCAGGCTTATTTGGAAGTAGTTATTGATAGCTCAACCGCCAGAAGTCATACTCAGATGTGCAACGAAGGGACTTAGAGTTCTGTACCGATGATTGGGTGTTCCCAAAAGTCTTGCCTATGAAGGGTATTATGAGATTCGGTAGGAAATGAAAGCTTAGTACGAGATTCATTGGGACATACCGAATCCTCCAGAGGGTAGGATAAGTAGCTTACGAGCTAGAGTTGCCTTAAATCTATATAATTATGCAAGACAGACCCATTAAGACAAGATGCCAAAATTATATTTAACCCAAGAGAATGAAACTACAATCAGGCATTTTTACAATGCGAAGGTCCTTTAAAGAGTTCATGTGTGATCCTTCTTATCTAGGAAGCATAAATTAGCAACTCAAAATTAAATCGAGATCACTATGGTCATCTTTATATTTGGCTAAAGCTACCTTTTTCTTGGAAATACTTTGAATATAAGCAACACATACTAAAGTACCTAAGTACTAAATATATTGGTAGGATAGAATTAATAATTAAATTGCCAAAATAACTCCCGAAGAAACATCTCTAGTCATGTTCAAAGAAACAACGCTTGAGTTACACCAACCCCCAATTTGAAATATCTACAAGTAGTCCTTCGGTAGCACACTTCAGAGGAATACAACAACATACTTTCCAAAAGCTCTACAAATATCTCTTTAAAAGTATGCTAAATTCAGAACTTCTAAAATTAAGGAATCATGCCAAAAGAGAAAAGAATAACACTTACATACCTCAAAACTTAGCTCAACAATTTGGTGGAAGTGATTTGATTTCCTTTCTTATTTAGTGTGATATCTATATATTACAAAAGGTAAGAATTTTTGCTATCTATTGAAAATGAAAGTTGGCTACTAATTACCAAATTCAGTGGGGCAGATCACGAGTTAGACAAGGAGCATAGTAGTTTTGATGGTGGAGAATATGAGAAATTTGATGGATTTTTTTAGATGGTGAAAATATCAGTTGTAGCTATGTATACTAAGGTTATGGTAATTTTGATAGAGATAAACAATTTATGACCAATTAGAGATATAAATATCTATTAAGCTAGTGACGGTGGAATTTTTTTGAAAGGATAAGGATGCAACAATTGTCCTGCACATTTCATTTATTACACTTCTACTCTTAGATATATATATATCTACTAACTTTATATATGAAAAACTTATTGTAGATCAATGTTATCCCATATAATAACAATTTATCCACTTATCAAGATTTAATATCTTCATTAAAATATTAATAAATTACATAACTCTTATAAATAAATACATGCGCAATAAATCATAGCTAAAGAATATTTTTAAAAAATATTATAGACATTTTTGAAAAAAACTAAAATATAGTCGGGATGAATATAACAACTCGAGTAGCCAACCACCAACAATCATGACTCTGAGTACATTAACAAAATTTAATCTTGTGGTACTCCTCCTAAGCTTTAAGGAAACATGCCGAAAGAAGGGAATAGCCTTACATACCTTTTTTGACGATTTCAAGCAGCCTATTGACTTCTGCCCGCACCCATGTAATACTACAATACAAAAGGATCTCAATAAACATACAAAAAAATAAGACACCATAATAATCTAACAAAAGATATGGATTTTTGTCATAAAATACTACTAGAGGTCTAAAGTAGCTATAAACCGATAAAAGAACATTCTTACCTCTCTATACACCCTTGGAACAGCACCAAGAACACCCTATAGATCCAATACTTTGTTGCCACAACACCCCCAAATCTATACCACAAAATTGATGGAGCAAACTATACCAAAATGATGAGCTCACGACGTAGAGAAACTTTCACAAAGCTTCCAAGATATGTTCACAAGGATCTATGAAGTATTTTGGGGATTTTGGGGAGTTTTCTCTATTTTCTTTGAACCTTGTGTGCTCAAATATAGATATAGGAGACTTGTGTGCTTAGATACAGATGTGAAGTGCCATAGGGGATAAATATATAATTGCCTTTGGGGATAGATAGATATACAGTTGCCTTCGGGGCTATATGTACACTGCCTTAGGGGCTATCGAGATATAATGATTGCCTACGAGGCTAGGGGATTACCATTAGGAGTATACAAATTGAATTGGCACCTCTCGAGCTTATAGAGGCCTGGGTAGGTGGTCTTGTTTTCTGTTTGTACCATTGAGCTTATAGGGGACCGATTAGGTTATACTGATTGCTGTTTATACCTACATGTTTATGGGGGTTCAGTTAGGTAATTGTATGATTTGTATCAGAAGTAATTAGGTTGTATTAGGAAAATTCTTGATATTCTTTCCTAATACTTTGTTATTTGATGATATTAGTAGCTTAATTATCAATTTGGTCCCAAGGTAAGGAATAGATCCATGGTGCCCTCCCCAAACTGCTCGGATCCCACTAGTGAATCGAAAGCTGGATCTATTTTCTAATTTGATCATTTTGTAGATTCTAGTAAACTGTATCAAATCCATTTTTGATTTTACAGTGAACAATTACTTTATAAAATCTTTTCTTTTTTAATTTAACTAAAGTTTAACTCATTATCTCTAGAGCTTCGATCATACAATTTCTCGTGAGAGGCACATAACGCTTGTATGCTTGGGGATTCGAAACGGAGAGTGGTACATTTTTAGGGTAATTTCTAGGTTGTTCATGGGGATTGTTTGTCGTTTGGAAATGCATGTTCACATTACAACCTTTCTTCTCCTTTCAGGTCCTATCCGAAAGAGAATCCAGTACTTTTTGATCGTGAATATCTGGACTGGTTGTTTCCTATTCAAGAATTGTAGTTTAAGAAGTACCTAGAATTACTATTGGAAAAATATATAAAAGACCATTGGGCCATGCAGGCTCTCCATAATAATTATGACTTATACATTTAGCCAATTGAGCTTCTCGGGTTCTTCCATTTGAGGATGTTCAGATTTCAGAGGACTTGTACTACAAAGAGACTCCAATTGTGATATTATATCAGCATGTCCAAAGAATAAGGACCAAAGATGTGGCTTCTATAAAGGTATTGTGGAGGAACACGAATATCAAAGAAATGACATGGGAAGTCAAAGATGATATGAGATCCATATACCCATACCTATTTTGAGCACTAAAGTGACGACACTAGAGGTCAAGGTGAGTTAACCCATTCACTTACAACTTTTTATTACAATTATGATTTAATTTAGATAGTTATCAAGCTATATCTTATTAGTATGTTTTATCTCCCTGGGAGGCATCTGGGTTTGGCTTTTCTGCATTTCAGGTTTCAAGGTAGTCCTATTTATAGAGAATACTCTTCCAAAATTCTAGCCAGTCCTGAGGACTTAGCCGTGTGAGTCTTATTTTCATTTGAGGATGAATATTTTTAAGAGGGGAAGGATGTAACGTCCCGCCCCTTTGAATATTTAAATTAACACAAACTTTCAAGGTGAGAATAGGAGTACTTAATATGTTAGGAAGGATGTTTTACAATGTATGCAAATCGCACAATGGTCATATATTAAGTTTTGAAGTCAAGCAAGTTACGAAAAATAAGTCGGCAAAAGTTATCATAAGTTTCTTTGATAAATTCTCTAAAATTTGGACCCAAATATCTCAGAGCTTTTCTCCCAATATATAAATACTTAGAGGGCTCCCGACCTACCAAATTGATGGTCTACGAGTCTAGTTTCCAACACATCAAATTGCTTGTCCATGCAACTTCATAATAGAGAGATATTTGTATTTTGTGAGACTTCACAAGCATACATGTGAAGTGGTCCCAAGGTCAGTGAAAGGATATATATAATTAGTTCACCATCGGTTCTTCTTCATATTCCTACATTTTTAGTTTAGAAAAAACAAAGGAAACTCCTAAAAATCCCCAAAATACTCCATATATCCTTGTGATCATATCTTGGAAGCTTTGTAAAAGTTGCTCTACGTTGCGAGCTTGTCATTTTGGTATATCCATCACCAATTTTGTGGTATATATTTGTGGGTGTTGTGGCAGTGGAGTATTGTCTCTATAAGGTGTTCTTGATGCTATTTTGAGGCTGTATAGTGAGGTAAGAATGTTATTTTATCAATTTATAGCTACTTTAGACCTTGGGTAGTATGTTATGGCAGAAAGCCATATCTTTTATTGGATTGTCGTGGTGCCTTATATTCTTGTGTATTGATTGAGCTCCTTCTATGTTGTAGTATTACGTGGGTGCGAGAAGAAGTCAATAGGCTGCTTAAAATTGTTGAAAAAGGTATGTAAGGCTATTCTTTTTTTGGCATGTTTTCTTAAAGCTTAGGAGCAGTACCAAAAAATTGTTATCGTTGATGTACTCGTAGCCATGATTGCTAGTGGTTGGATGCTCGAGTTTTTATATTTATCCCTTGTCAGGATTCTTATTTTGTTAGTACCGGCCCTATGTTAGACACAATTTAAAGATTATTCGTATAGGTTACTTATCGCTAAGTTTGTCATCTTTGGGGTATTGGATTGTTTGTTGTTGCCCTCGGGGCTATTATGGTTAGCTACATAAATGTGACTTTTACCTATGGGGATATGTACAACTTTCCTAAGGGGCTATTGAGATAAGTGGAAGCCTACAGTTTATTCTGAGTGACATCGGGGCTAATATGAAGCGAATGGGCTATTATGGTTACCTACGGGGTTATATTGAGGCATGTTCACTTATGGGCTGCTTGATTGCCTAAGAGGGATAAGTGTTGATACCTATGGGGCTATGTTGATGCTTAATAGGGCTATGTGATGCCTATATGGCTATATTGATGCCTAAGAGGGCTACAGAAGACCTATGGGGCTATTAGAAGATAGTGATTGCCTTTGGGGCTATATAAAGAATGCTTCAGGGGATATTATGATATACAAAGTGCCTAATGGGATACTGGGATATAATAATGGTGTAGTGTTCTTGAGGGGCTATTGAGATGTAATGACTGCCTACGGGGCTAGGGGACTACCAATAGGGGTATATAGATTAAATTGGAACCTTCTGGGCTTATGGGGGCCTGGGTAAACGATTTTGGTTGCTGTTTGTACTTGCCGAGCTTATGGGGGATCAGTTAGGTTATTGCTTGATTATTATTGCTATGCTTAGATTTAGAAGTAGGTAGGTGCTCAAATTATCTTTGACTCTCTGATCTAGTTGCTTTCAGTAATTTATGATTCCCGCACGGTTATTATCTCGCCTTATATAATTGATACATTAGCTTTTACTGTGTCCCCATTACCAGGGGGCGCTATATTCATGCCTGTAGGTACCGATAAATGACCAGACAGACCTTTTCATCAGTACAATTGAGTTCTAGCAGGTTGGCTAGTCTCTTTCTTCTGGAGTTGCCAGAGTTCTGAGGTTTGTTAGCTTTTGTTGTAGATAGCTTTTGGGTACGTCAAGGCCCTATCCTGGCCAAGATTTACTAATCTTAGAGGCTTGCAAACTTTGAGTTGTATAGATGTGCATTGTCGGCCGTGTTGAACTCATTGTTCTGTTCTTAAAGAATAGTGGCCTATTGGCCTTTATTGTATATGTACATATATGCTCAGCTTAAATGTTTCTAAACAACATGGTGGCCTCTACTGCCCGCACAAGATTTAGTTTCTGTTCTATATGAATTATTAGGGTTTGCTGAGGTTATTATTGGTTTTGTTGATAGAGGTGATGTGCCGAGATTTCACAAAACTTTCGATGCTTAAAACCAAGGATTTTGTGAGTTCTTAAGTGTATTTGGTTGGAGATGATATTCGTTTGCTACATGTGTAAGGAAGCTTATTGTGGATGCAAAAGTTGACTTTTCTAGTAAAAGTAGTCCAATGACGAGCTGTGGAGTGCCTCACGAATCATGAGTTTTCTACAGAGAGAATTGAAACCTAGACCTCAGCCGATGAATGCATTCGATGAACCATGAGGTGTGCCATAAGTCATCATCCCAAACCGTGAGATTTAGGTAGACAACTGAAGAAAAGCTAAGTAAGACCCACATTTCACATTGATGAACTGTGGACCTGTCGACAAACCATGAGATGAAGTTATGGGATCGAGGTAGAACCCTTGATGATAAAGCTGAGTAAATCCCACAATTCATAGTGACAAATCATGGAGCTGCCAATAAACCGTGAGATGAGACGTGGGACGCGTTGCAGTCAACTTTCCCAGTTTATTTAGGATTCAAATTTTATGTCTGTAAATACTTTTCCTACAGTTTCTTTTACCTGTTACTCGATACTTTTGATCTGCTATGGTAGTTTGAGATCTAAGAACAAACATCTACTATTCTTCTTGGGTTTCTTGAATTATTTTTCTATGTTCTTGGATTATTTCATGGTTAATACAAGTAAGTTTATTGCGAATTCATCTACAACTTCTTATTCAATTCTTGCAAGCACGAGTAGCTAAACTCTATCACTATGCTTGTGGGAACCACGATGGATTAACGAATGTGGGTTAAACAAATAGTGATTCTTGAACGGTGAACTTTCATGTATTATTAATCTCTTTGTTTTGATTTCTTTTTAGTGGTGCACAATGTTAGAACTCGCCATTATCCTTTACTTACTTGACCAAAGAGGTAAAATGTTAGGAAAAAAGATTAACAACGGAGATTTGAGGCTACCTACCCTTATCTAATGATTTGAGCTCTAACGAGGATAATTAATCCGAAACAATTAACAAAGCTTAATAACTAAAATACTTATGAGACTTCAAGGAGATCAAGTGATATTCATCTAAATGGTTCGAAAGAACTTTAGTTGAACCATTATCATTAGTTTTGCATGCATATCACCGAGATACATCACTAAATTCATATACCTGCTAAGTTATGAAAACATGGGGAACACAGTCCTAATTTATTCTCTTTATCTGAACACAAACAACAATAATTTATCTACAATTGGTTACTGAACTCTACAAACTACTTGTCTACTTTTACTTTTTATGTCAAACCCCCCTCGAAATAAAGACTACCAGTCGAATATTCACTACTAAAGTGTTTTTCACCATATTCTCTGGTGGTATTTGACCCCAACCTTTTTTGGGTTCTATATTTGGAAACAACTGCTTTATATCTAATTTTAGAGGTGTAATTTGGGCATATCAAATTTTGGCGCCGTTGCCGGGGAATATGATTTAGAAATTATCTTTAGAGTTTATTTCTACTTGTAGTCCTTATTTCTTAATTTATTTTTATTTATTGTTTTTGTTTTTCTTCAGGAGCAATGGACCAATGTGAACAAGCACTTAGGAAACTTGAGGCTTAGTAGCACGTCGCTGCGGCTTAAGCTGCTGCCCTGGCTGGTCCCATTGCAGCTAATATTGTGGGAGATGATGCTGCCACAGTTGAAGCTGAAAATCAATGTCGTCTTGGCCTTAATCTTCCTACTAATGCCTGCAATCTGCGAAACCTAAATCCTAGGTGGCATGCGAGGGTCGATGCTGAGGCTGACTATGATGAGAATATAAAGATGGCTGGATTTGTAGGTGCTATTGTGTTACCCCCATTTGGTGCAAACACTCAGTTGATGTTACAAGCACCATGCTGCACCTGCTGACACTTAAAGGAACATTCGAGGGTGTACCATTTGATGATCCAAATCAGCATATACTGAATTTCTCAAGAGTCTGCAAGGCATATAGATCACTGGGTGTTTCTCAAGAGTCCATTAGAATCAAACTCTTCCCATTCTCACTAACTCGGGAGGCTACTACTTGGCTGAATGAGTTGCCAGATCAGTTGATCAATACATGGTCTGAACTGAAAAAGGTGTTCCTTGAGTGATTCTTTCCACCATCCCGGATGTAGAAATTGATAGATGAGATTAATAACTTCAGACAGCTACGGGGAGAAGCTCTACATGAGGCTTGGTTAAGGTTTAAGAAGAAGATTAAACAGTGTCTAAAATACAGTTTGCCCAATCACGTGCTACTCCAAAGTTTTTATAGGTCACTAGATATTGTGAGCAAGTCTGTGGCTGACAATATTGCTATTGGTATTATGATGGGAATATCTATGCTCAATCTACAGAGTTGTTTAACAGGTTGACTTAAACAAATTGAGCATGTCACACTAGAGAGTCAGAGGTTTCCAGTGTTGGTCAGTATAACAGCATGTCTGCAGCTTAGTTGGTAAGACAAGAGGCGCGAGACCAAGATATGGCACACATGAAAACATTAATTGATTTGATCAAAAAGCACACTGCAAGCACAAATACCCAGAAGGTTAATGTTGTGGGTTCGCAATGTATAGCACCACGACCAGAAGAATATTATTCATACTCTGAGGAGGAAGCCAATTTTCTAGATGATCAGTCGGTGGTTTATCATCCTAATGCTCAGGAGTCTAGATAAGACTCTTGGCATCAGAAAGGGAATCATGGTCGAAACAATTATAAAGACAACAACCATGAGAGGCGAGACCGAGATCAAAGGAACTAGAGAGATAGAGATGGCTACAAAAATAACCAAAGTGGTGTATATGTGCCACCTTGAGTAAGAGAAAATCAGCCATCAGTGGATGAACATGCTGGATCAAAAGTTAAGGAGATGCTGAAAAAAGTTGTTGGCTAGAGCAAAATCTACGGAATCTGGAATCAAGGAGCTGCGTAGTGATTTGTCAAGTATGAATTAGGTAGTCAGTTTCCACTCCACCTCTATCAAGAAGCTAGAGAAATAGATGAGCTAGACTTCAGCAGCTCTGAATTCACGACAAAAAGGTATGCAATCTAGTGACACCATACCCAATTTGATAAATGATAGTCAATGCATGGCGGTCACCACTCGAAGTGGTAAGGCGATGGTGGATAAGGCAGAATAAGTTGTTTAAGTTGAGAATTTGAAAGAGAAGATTCCAAAAAAGTCATGGGTTATAGTGAATAAAGATAGAGATGTAACAACCCGATTTCTCAGGTCATGATGGCACCTACAACCCCCTGTAGGCAAACTAATTCCCGTAGCATGGAACAGTTAGTACAGGGCTACTACCTAAGCAAGCACGCACAAGAAGTAAAAATAAGCGAAAGCAGATAGAGAAAACAATGCGTAAGTAGGAAACCTAAAGATACAATAAAGAAACTACACCATCCCACGACCTGGTATCGAAAGTACAAGAGCCACTACAAAAATATACAGAGTACTAGAAGGTGCAAAAGAAGAAATATACAACTATCTCTGAATAAACAAAAGAATAAACAATGCCCAAAAGAAGAGAGATGGTCAATCCCCGATCGTCAGGAGCTCATTCAAGACTGTCTCTGAATAAACAAAAGAATAAACAGTGCCCAAAAGAAGAGACATGGTCATGCCCCAGTCGTCAGGAGCTCACCTAAATCTCAGATGTCCAAAAGCTGCACGAGTATCCATGCAATCAACGATGATAGCTCACACTAGGATCTACACCAGGAAGATACAAAAGCGTAGTATTAGCACCAATTGCAAAGCAATAGGCACCCAATAGGCTTCATAGGCCGACTGAGCATATATAAGATATAAAATCAGTATAAAGCAGATAATGAAGAACATAGTCACAGAAGCAACAAAGGAAAGCATATGGAAACTAGCAACAAATATAAGACAAGGAGAATACAAGTATACTATGCTAGTCACAAAAGATATATATATCACTGAACACATGTGAAAGAGAAGAAAATGCACCTAGATCCTTGCAACAATAATATATAAAGAGAGCTTAACGAACATGGCGGTATATCGGTAACCTCAAATAAATGGGAAAGAAGGAGAAGCAACTAATGTAATAATGCTAACAATACAACTCATAAGATAAGAATAATCGGAAAGGCAACCTCACAAGTACTACCAGGAGAGAATAAGCTAATCCACCAATGATCGGAAGGGCCCTTAATAAGTAATACAAAGTAAGATAATCTATCTACAGTCCTAATGGGCACCCATACACCCAAGAAACACAAACAAGTGAAAACAAACCCTCCAACATCCCATACTACCAGAGCATACACTAAGCAAAAAGCAAACAAGGGTGGATCCGTACATAATATGAATGATATACTGTGATATAATGAAACCAAGTGTGTCAGTAGTACCACACGTACCTCCTTCGGTGCCCGCAGACCCATTAGGTAGGATCTATGGAAAGAGTCTGCCATATACCTCAACTACATTGTATACCCCTCCTCCGGCACTAGTAGCTCATAGCCTCTGGTCCAGATCGGAAAGGTCCATGGAGGTCTACGCAACCACATACAAAATCTCTGAATCTCAAATATAACTTCCCAGAGTGTATCCGGGTCTAAATCAGTAATAAAAATCTTCAACTGAGTTCCCAGAGTCTATCTGGGTCTAAATCCATAGTAAAAACATAAGTTTAGTGCTCGGCTCGGCCGAGTCTAGTATCAGTGTGAAAACCCAGTGATAAAATCATCTTTTAATCTCTTTTATTCCAAGAAGATCAATAAAACAAGTTTCAAATCCATTTAGAACCATTTATACTGAAAATAGGCCCTCCGGGCCATGCAAGGTTTAGAAAACTGGTGATAGTTAGTCTCGTAGCCTTGTAGTAGTAAATAAATGCAGAAAACTCTTTATATGATAATCATATGCCCAAACACAATCAATAGCCCAACGGCTCACAATCAACCTATCGGCCCTGCACAGGCTCAATATGCTCTACAACATAGATAACCAGCCTAATATCACAATCTGATGTCCGAGACTCGTGGACATTTCCCAAATATCCCACAATTTATGGTCTAATGGCATATTTAAGGCCACACAGGGCCACAAGGGTAATACTACAAAACCAAATCGAATACAAAAATAAACGTATAAAATAAGATGGACGGAAAGAATGCGGACAAGGTATGTGGTGCCAACCTAGTAAACCCAACCCATAGATGGTACATAGTACAATTATAGTCTATATATGCAAAGTCTAAGGTAGGGAAGCTGTAACCTACCTGACGTCCGATGACAAGCTACTGGAGAGATGCCATCCAAGCCCGAACTGCTCTGAGAAGCCCCAAATCAAGAACAAACTATCAAAAAAAATACTCTACTCATCAATACAAAGCTAATGTTACCCATAATACTAATAATTAAGCCAGGTATAAATCTGGATCAAAAGCGGGCCCTGCAACCCAAAATCAGAAATGAAAATTACCACGATATTCCCAATATCGCCACGAACACATGCTCAAAATTTGAGCAAGATTCGAGGAAGAAACAGGGCCAAAATAGCCCCTACAAGGCCAAGGACAAAGAGGGAATTAAAGAGGGAAATTAACAAAATTAAAGAAGAAAACCTAACAATTTGTGACAAGGGAACGATCATGGACAAGAAATTATTCACCCCAACGCTTTGGTATAAGCCCACACAGAATTAGGAGCTTTGGAGCCCAAGAAAATGAAGAAAAACATATTTGGGAGCAACAAATGAAGGGGAAAGAGTTATATATGCTGCCAGTGCTAGGGCGTAGGCGCGGTCGAAAGGCAGCAGGGGAAGCATCGCCACGATAACTGAGGGAGCGCAGGCGCGCTGCATGCAGAAGCTACCAGGCACCACAGGCGCGACACCAGGGTACTAGTGCGGCTGCACAGGTGTAGAAAAAGCACCGCCGTCGCGCCATAGCCGAAGAAGCAACAACCAACTGCAAGCACAACTCAAAACTAACCCGATCGCACACTCGGGGAGCATCCCAAACCTCGCGGACACAAACCAAAGGTGCTACCCTACTAGAAATGGCATTCTAGACTCAACGAAATCAAAAAAACTCCCAGTGGAGGTTGATTTAATAAAAAGTGGGCCCCATGCATAAATGACCAACTCTTCTAAAATAGAACCTAATAGCCCAAAATGAGTCTGGAAGCCTCGAGACCCAAACCAAAGGTCCCTCTATCCCAAAGTTGACATTTTTGATCTAATAGTGCTGACAGAATTTCCATCCGAGGCCATCTTCTTCGAATATTCACCAAAGTCAACCAACCAACTAGCCTAAAATCTCAAAAAGTGAGATAAAGCCAATCCGAAAGCTACCAAGCCCCGACCAAGGGTCCAACTAGACCAAAGTCCATGCTCCGGAGCTAACAGAATTGTCATAATTCAATTCCAAGCACACTTGCTAAGGATGTTGACTAAAGTCAATTATTTCCTAAGTTAAAGCTCTAAAATAGGAAAATAGCCATACGACCTAGCGAATGGCCCGGGCACTAAACTATCAGTCCCAGCAAGCCATAAATGACTTAGGGACGATACTGGAAAGCTCTAACAGAATAAAGAAGGAGAAAACGCAAACATGATCGGAAGGGTCATTACATCATCCATTACTAAAAAGGACTTTTGTCTGTGAAAGTCAAGAAAAGGGAACACCAAAAGGCTCAACCACTACGGATTCTAAGCCCACATCCAACTCTTGGTCTCCCAGGTAGCCTCCTCAATTGAACGGTACCCCATAGAGCTATACCCAAGGAAAACAACCAAAAACCTTAACTCCTTACCAGCCAAACTAGACCATAACCTCTAACTCAAAAACCTCTAAAGGTTTATCAACTGAACTAAACCTCAAGAAAATCAATTGGAATGCACAAATAAAACACAGATACCAAGAGAACTAAGGTGATCAACACACGGAACTAAAACCTTGATACCACAACAAGGTTTACCCAGAAAACCACCACCCAACCTTCTAACTTATGAATCCTTTGATTCGCAAAACCCTCCTGTCTATCCTGAATCATCTACACTTAAACCATGAAGCCTTACACAGGTCACACACTCGAGCCACCCCTAAAACATCAACTAACCCATCAAAGATCTATAGTTTTCACTACAATCAACCCTGAATGAGGTCACCTTCATACTTAAACTCTATCCAAGTCAAGCTATAGCCCATGGGCCTTTAACACCCAAAAAACCAACCCGTAGCATACCCTTAAGAACTAGAGTAATTCACCCTGACTGACCATCAACCAATGGATGGATACCTATGCTAAGATCAACCTCGATACTTAAACCCGTTTGAACCAATGATAAGTCAGTAAATTTACCAACTTATTGAGCCTTTATGCATGAATTATTGCTATGTTTTGAATAGATTTAGAGATTTTTATGGCCTTCATTGATGTCTATGCAGGTACTTATGATCAATGATGGAAAATAAGGAAATGGACCCAAAAAGAGCTTAAAAGGAGTGAAGTGCGAAGTGATCAAAAAAGATTGAGATTCTTCCCTGAGATGCGGTGCCCGTACGATTGCACAAGCTATGGTACAGAATGCACCTATACCACATAGAGCCATAAAAGTCACTGAAGAATCTGCTAAGGGGTGCGGTCGCTGTGCGATATGCATAACTCATGGTGCAAACTGTACCTCCTTTGCACGAAGTCTCTAATATTATCTGAAGTCAATGGTACAACTAAAGATGGTGTGAGATGTGCACATAACAACGTGTAAACTGCACGTTGCATCACACGCCACCCGAAAGGTAATTTTGTCCAGAAAATTAGTGTCATTTTGGGAAAGTATAAAAAGCCAATTTTGGTACAATTGTAAAAAATATTTTTCAGCTTTGAATATTTGCAAGTAATTTTAGCTTTGAGAACAAGTTTTCCTCTCCAAGAAAAATAGGGTTTCAATCCATTCTCTCTTCCAAATCTTGGTTAACTATTTGTGTACAAAAATTGAGCGTAGAACTTGAAATTACACTTGAATGAAGAGGAATTTGACATACCCATTTGGTATATCTCTTTCCTTTATTATGAGTAGCTAATTTCAATTATCTAGGGATGTGTTGATAATGGGTGCTTGAAAAATGGGTATGGGTGTTGCTAATTCTTGCTTATAATTGCTTATTTGACATGGGTCTAGTAGTTTCACCAAGTTTTAATCCTAAAATTGGCGGTTGCAAACATTGATTTTCATTACTTGCCTATGTTGTTTCTTGAAAGAGAATTTCATAGTTTTGGATGTGAAATTACTAGTGAGAACTTGGGAATCTATTCAGATTTGAGGCTAGAAATAACTCATATCAATGGAATTACCCATTTAAGGGTCTGAGCTAGAGATAGTGTGATCTCTCCAAGCTTGATCTTGGTTGTTTAATGATTTAACCGATAGTGGTCTAACTGGGATTGTTAGATATATGGTTGTTGATCGAGAGATAAACAACCATACCCATGACCAAGGCTACCTATGTTAATAAGCGAGAATAAGTGTGAATAATCAAACACCCTATCCCATACTAGAGCCCCATTTGATACACATCCCTAGTCATCTACTCTCATTTGTACACCGTTTTACTTTACTTTCTTGCTTGAATTGGATTTTTGTGATAAAATTCCCAATTCCCCTCAATCCTTTACTTTCTTGCATTTAAACACTTACTCTCTTAGTGAAGTCATTTCTATACAATCAACATTGTGCTATCTACAAGTCTCTGTGGGTACAACCCCGACATCCATTGGGTACTTATAAATGTGTTTTGCTTGACGATCGCCGATACCTCCTCATGAGAGAGTACGTTTGAGCATTTATAAAAAATGGCACCATTGTCGGGGACTTGATTTGATAGCTATTTTTGATTGTTGATTTGAAATCACTAAGAGAGTGCTTGTTGCTTTTTATTTTGTTTGTTGTTTGTATTGTGATTAAGCAGGCTATCCTATGAGCGAGGACGATAACAACGAGAGTATTGATGGCTTCATGGATTCCAACACTGCTGAGCCTGTGATGCAAAGGGGTGTGGGTGCAATTCGCCTACCCCTATGGTGGGAAATGTTATCTTTCATGTTACTAGCACCATGCTCTACCTGATCCAAATGAAGGGCCTGTTTGGTGGAGCAGCACATAAAGATGCCAACCAGCATATTTAGAATTTTGTGGATATTTGCCAACCATACATTATTCAAAACATCTCCCAAGAATCCATCCGATTGTGCTTATTCCCCTTTTCTTTGATGGAGGAAGCCATGGCATGGTTGGAAGAATTGCCAGATGGGTCCATAACATCTTAGGCCGAGTTGGTTGAGGCATTCAGTTTGAGATTCTTCCCTCTGTCTCGCATGATGCAGTTAGGAGATGAGATTACCAACTTTAGGCAACTCCCGGATGAGCCTCTACATGAGGTTTGGTTAAGGTTCAAAAAGAAGTTTCTCATGTGTATGAACCATGAGTTATCAAACAACATATTGCTACAAATCTGCTATCGATCGTTGAACTCTATGAATAAGTCGATGGCTAAAAACCTTGGAGGTGGAACCTTCATGGACTTAGAATTTCCCATTGCCTCGACTTTGTTAGAGCAAATGATAAAGACCAACCAAGCTTGGCATACAAGAGAAGTAGATGTGCCAACTTCAGGAATGCCCTCATCCATCTTGACCAATGAAATGAGAAAAAGGGATGAGGAGAGGGATGAGTCAATGGCCAAGATGATGACTCAAATTGACTTGATGGCCAAGCATGTAATGGGAGTAGGTGGTGCGAAAGCTGTGAATGATGTGAGTACACCAAAAATCAAAGCGAGTAATGATGAGCTGATGACAATTGTTGATGGTAAACTGTGCTTTGTGTCGATGAGTTCTCATCCCGGGTATTATTGCTCGAGGGAAGATAACCAAGGCTGGATACGAGATAAAGAAAGGGATGGAAATTGGCGGGATAGAGACAAAGATGGTGATCACTTCAATCACCAAAGCTCAAATCCCTATATACCTCCGAACAAAGCAGACTCTTTCTACCAACTGGGCACAAGCAACCCTGGTGATTCCAAGATAGAGGACATGTTTTTCTTGGTTCTCAAGATGGTGGATATGAGAAATACTGGAGTGAGTGAGCTAAAAAGTGAAGTTTCAACACTTTATTAAACTGTGAGCTCACACTCAGCCTCGATCAAGCATCTTGAGGTCCAAATGAACTACCTCTCTAGCCAAATGAACCCGAGGATAAAGGGGACACTGCCCAGTGATACCATCACCAATGCAAAGATGACTCATTTGAGGTAGTATCGTCGAGCTGTGACGTTAAATCAAGCGCTGTTTGGGAGAAAAACCATGTTTCTTTACTTTGTTTTTGGTTATATTTTGTTGTTTTTTGTGTGTTTGTAGGGAATGCATGGAGTAGAAAAAAAGGACAAGTGAAAAAAGGAAAAAATGGGCTGTGCGGTGGATTGTGCGGACTGTATGAGCCATTGTGTAAGTCGCATGGCTCACCGCACACCAAAACAAAAGGCCTGGGAGAAAATGGAAATATTGGAGGCAATGTGCACCGGGCCGTGTGGACCGCATGAGCCCAAGTGCATATCGCACCTCCATCGCATGGCAAACCATTGGAGAAAAAAGGTGATGTGTGACACGCCTTGTGGTCCGCACCAAGGCTGGTGTGAATCGCATGTCGCGGTGCACCAAAGGTAAAATTGAATTTTAATTGACCTAACCCATTGACCGACCTTACCCGGAGACAACCTGACCGACCTTTCTTCGTGTTTTTCTTTTTAAAATCGCCACCCACCTTCTCTCTCACCATATTTTCTCTAAAACTTCTCAATTTCTCTCCCAAAACTTTCCACAAATCCCCCTACTTCTCCCAAAATCTTCTTCTTCTCCCTCACAATCACCACCACCGCTCCTCCATGCTTCCGCTGTCGTCTCTCTGGGCAACTCAATTGGGTCACCATTATTACACTCCAAAAAGTTTCAACTTTCACTTCTCTCTACCTAATCTTCACTTATGGTAAGTTCCTCGACGTTAAATACTTGTTTTCATGAAGGTTGTGAACTTATATTGTGAAGCATGCTCAATAGAATTGCCATGTTGATTTTGGGTGAGATCCGAAAATTTTGGGTCCCCAATTTTGAATACTGTTGAAAATTATGCTTAATATCAACTTGGTAGAACTTGAATTTTATTTGTGCATGTTTATTGGTAGTGATTTATAGCCTTGAAATTTGTGTTTGGGGTGAAGTCTGAGTAACCCACTTGTGATTGATGCATAATTTGGCCCGATGATAGATCGGGTGAAATCGTTCTTAAGGGAAAATCGTCGTTTGTCATAAGGTTTTGCTGAAAATTGATTCTTGGGGCTGAATTTCATTCCTTGTATGCCCATGGTTCTTTGTTGAAGATTATCTTTGGGTGTATGATCTTATGAGAGGAGGGGTTAATTGTTGCTAAATTTGTTGGTGCCCGTTTTTGCAAGTGAGAGCATGATGTTCCCGATGATAGACGGGGTAACGTCCATCTTAAGGGAAGTCATTAAGTTCTATCTTGCTTGTTGTTTTTGTCAATGGAAATCCAGGGAAGTCTAAGTACCCAGAAGTTTATGGTCATGATATCCCTTGTCCCCTTTGTTTAAATATTGTTGGATTGTTGTTTGGTGCCAAGTGCCTAAGTACATCTTGCTCTCCGAATCACATGCGTAATTTACAAGAACACAAGGAACCAAAAATTCCAATTGTGCCTTTGTGAATTTTGCATGTGATGCATAGATCTTGATGTGTGGGTTGCACAAGGCATCACACCATGTTGAAAAAGAAGGCCATTTCACTACTCCGAGGGGCGAAGCCTGGTGCGATGCACACTTTGGTTGGTGCGGTTCGCACCAGCTTTGCACCTCAATGGAAAAACTCCTGTAGGGTTCTGTTAGCTAGTCTAGAGGCACATACGACACACACTTCCTCTGGTGAGGTTTGCATGTGGCTCGCACGAGCCAATAGACCCCTACTTTGTTTTCTACTTCGTTGCACTCCATTCTTTTTAGTTGTTAACTTCTTTTTAGGTTCTGTTTTTGTGTTTGGTTCACAATCTCTGTATTCAGAACATGTCTTCTAATAGGGGTAACGCCGAGAGGAGTTCATGAAGGCCAACAACTCCCTCCTCCTCCAATCCAACCTCAAAGGGGGAAAAGAAAGTCTCATCTTCCTATAACCAAGTCTCAGAGGAGGAGAGGGTTTGATTCGAAATGGAGGGAATGATGGTGATTTATGATCTTGATATTGGTAGGTCCTTCAACACAGAGCAAAGCTTTAACCTGGATGCAGTGGGAGATAATCTACCCAACATCCCCACTTAGTTTGCCAACCGACATGGCAACCATTTCAGGAGGTACCCGAAAACTACTACAAGGAGTTAGTCTGGGAGTTCTTCGCCTCATACCAGGCCACACAAGATGCTAAAGGCTACAAAGGGGGTTGTGAAACATTCCCCACATTGGACTCGGTCTTTGTTCAGGGTAAAGAGATCAGAATCACCCAGCTACAATTAATGTTATCTATTGGAGCACTTCCATTGAACCAGCCCCTGAGCTCATGGATAAACTACTTCTCAAGAGCAAACCTCTCGAATGGGAGGCTTCTATCATTGCTCCTGATGAACCTCTCTGGGCTACTTTAGGGGGTGATATCCCACGCTGGATGTTGTACTTCGAGGCGCGCCTATGGTATGATTTTGTCTGCTCCTGCTTCATGCCTTCTTAGAATGACCAAAAGGTCACACATGATGGGGCCATTCTAATAACTGCAATCATGGGGGGGATCATATTAATGTTGGTGAGGTCATCGCCTTGATAACGCCCAAACTATACCTCCAATTAGGAAGCGTAAGCGGTCGTAGTCAAGTAAAGAACCCAACAAGGTTGGGGTCGAATCCCACAGAGAATATGGTGAAGATTAAGCCTTTAGTGAAGTATGTGACTAGTCGTCAATCATTTCCCGTAAATAAAGGGGGGGTTTGTGTGAACAAATCGTAAACAAAACAAATAATAACCGTGTGAGTTTTAATCAATATGAGAGAATGTGAACTAGGGATGTGTTCACCATGGCATTGTAACAATCGATTCTAGGCTTAACAGGGTTCTTTCTATATGCGTGTCACGATGTGATTGCGTCAATGGTATCGTCTAAACGTCTCTCGACCAAATAAACAAATTTCCTTTTCTATTCTCTCGACCTCGAAAAGATGTGCTTTTTAGCTTTCAATCCTAACATCAAGTAGCTTAATCTAGTTACGGCATTAATCATTAGACGAGAGTTAGTAGTCTCGAATCCTTGTTGTTAATCAAGTTTTCCCGGTTTTAATCTCTTTACTCAAGCAAATTAAAACCTAGGCATGTTCTAATGTTTGCAACCACTAGAAAACGTGACATAAAGTATGATTAACAACGTGACTACATGTAAATTGAACCCGTCGCTACCCGGAATCTATATCGCTACTTTAGCCATGGCTCCCACAACCCTAGTTGCGGGAGTTTTAGTTACTCATGCTCGAAGAAGAAAAGAAGGAATTCATAATAAAGGAAAGAAGATTCTTACAATATGATGAAAGTACCCTTCAATAATCCAAGAACAAGAAAAACCAAGAACGATTCAAGAACACGAATGTTAATTCAAGAAACGTGTTCTTGCTCTCGAAACTAACTAAAAATCGTCTTTAAAACTAATGGGTGAACAACTATGTAAAATAAACCTATCCTAGGGTATTTATAGGAGTCAAAGAAACCAAATCCAAAACGGGTTAGGAGTCCTAAACGCGGACAGCCGCTGGCGCGCCACTGTTTTGGTGTGACGGCCCGGCTGACGGACCGTCGCTGCCTTGACGGACCGTCGCTGGCACCGTCACCCTTAGGCAGTGGCAGCCTCCTCCTTGACGGTCATTGTGACGGACCGTCACATGTGTGACGGGCCGTCACTCAGGCCGTCACTCTTAGGCAGAATCTCGTTTTTCTCGTATTTCCATCCGTTTCCGTGTTTGTTTCCATTTCCTACAAATACAACATAAAAACATTAAAAACAACAACGGTTGCTTGAAAACGTACGATTGTTCTTAGTAAAAAGGAGTCGGAAGTGCCGTAAATTTGCGGCACATCAACACCCTCAACTTAAAACGTTCGCTTGTCCTCAAGCAACATAACATAAAACAATAAAACGACTCAACTAAGCAACAAACTCGTGTCTTTAGCAACTCATGGTCATCCAACATTCATTCAAGCTCCCTCGTAGCACACAACTGTATGAAACACTAACTTGCAAGGATCCAAACATGTCATTCCTATATGATAGAATATTATGCATACACACGCGCAGCTATCCTAACAATCAATAGACAATATAGACATCTTGGTGCCCTCACCACAAAGAAATCCCACACACAAGATTTGGGATTAGGTAAGCGCTCACACTCACAAACGATTTCAAACAATGCACATGCGATACCATAGGCTTGCCCTTACTATTCTATTTCGGTTCTTCAGAAAGCCGCTCAGGATCACTACAGGACTTGTATTGTCTTGTAATGAGGCTTCGGGTGCAGGTATGATACATTTAGGGGTTAGTGACTAAGCCCTCCTTGGAACTACCGACATCTTCTTACCACATAACGTTACTTTGTCCCTCCTTATTCACCTCTTTATTCCCTTCTTTCTAGCTACAGGTGCGGCCTCTATATTTTGACAATTCTTTTTATTACTTTTTCAATCTTTTTCATCTCTCTTTATTTTTCTTTTCTTAGGCACACACCCGGACTTTTCATTTTATTCACAACCAATCATCTCCATCCACTTTTTCTTATCATTCACCTCTGTAGTAGCCACCCTCAACTTAAGCTGATTGCTTGCGTTAAGGTGCACAATGTCCATTGGCAGGACCAGGGCCAAAACAGGGTTCACCTCTATAGTAGCCACCCTCAACTTAGGCTGATTGCCTGCGTTGAGGTGCACGATGTCCAAGGAAGGACCAGGGCCAAAACAGGGATTCAAAGTTAAACGGGAATGGTGACAGGTTATTGAAAGAATAAGGTTCATTATGGCTCAAACAGGGATCAAGGGATTATTTATATTTGGGCGGTCTTTTAGGTTAAGTGTACTGCACACAAAAAGGGCCTGTGATCCTTTCCTAAGCAACCAAACTTCGAACTTAACAAAATAGACCGGGCAAGTTCTAGATGCATGCACAGAGTAAGAATTTATTCCAATAATCTCACACGCACTTGGCACCAAGACACTATATTGCCACCAACTATCAAACCACCGCTCGGCTTAAGCATACTCATTCTACTCATAATCACACAATGACATATAAGGATCCAGACAGTCAATCGTTTCATCATAAGTACAAACCCAGAAAATTTTTAAAAGGGGCGCTACTTTGATAGGAAATCGCATGCTTTGCTATAGACACTAAAAAAAATTTAAAACAACAACCTAAACATGCCGGTTCTACTAGATAGCACACCGGAGGGAAAAGAAATCGGCAACAAAAACCCTCGGTGGTGACTCACAGATATCCCAACACCCTCAACTTAGATTCATGCATTGTCTCCAATGCATACATATGAAAATTAAAACTGTGAGAATAAAGGAATACCTGTGAAGTCGATATGACTCAGATTCTGGAATGATGTTGGAGACCCCCAGGGTCTCCAAAACAAGAGAAATCGATGGAATAGGTGCACGCCACACCATTCTGTTGCGTTCCAGCTTCTTCTTTTATTGGCTCCGCAGCTAGTCGCGACAACTTCTTCGCTCTTTCTTTGCAGATTCTTTTGCGGTGTTTTCGTTTCTTTGATCTATATTCACCGCTTTCCTTTACCTGCCCATCCTCATGCAATCGCGACTTTACTCTCATCACAACTCGGGTTTCAACACAACCCTTCTCCTCAAGATCCATATCCGCAGGGCCTTCCTCAATAGCATTGATGACCGCGACCACCTTCATGTCACTTGGTTGCTTCATCAATTTGGTCACGTCGAACTTGACCATTTCATTGTTCAATCAGAAGGTCAGCTCATTTTTCTCCATGTCGACCAATGCTCTTGCTGTGGCTAGCAATGGTCGTCCCAAGATTATGGGAACTTCGAAATCTACTTCGCAATCCAAGATCACAAAGTCAGCTGGGAAGATAAGCTTACCGATCTTTACTAGCACATCAGACAATATCCCTACGGGTCGCTTTACCGAACGGTCAGCCATTATCAATCTCATGGTCGTCGGTTTAGGAGCTCCCAAACCCAATTTGTTATAAATTGCTAGCGGCATCAAGTTGATACTAGCACCAAGATCACACATAGCTCTTTCGAAGTTGAGCTTCCCGATAGTACAGGGAACAGTGAAGGCACCTGGATCTTTCTTCTTTTCGACCAACGACCTTGAAGAAATAGCGCTGCAGTAGTGGAGGTTATCTTCCGGTTCAAAACTCACCGTCCTTTTCTTTGTAATCAAGTCCTTCATGAACTTGGCATAACCGGGCATTTGTTCCAGCGCTTCCACCAATGGTATGTTTATTGAAATCTGCTTCAGCATGGTCATGAAGTTCAGGAACTTACCATCGTCAGCTTTCTTCTTCAAACGCTGGGGGAAAGGAGGTGGTGGTCGAGGCATCATAGTTGGAAGCTTTTCAGCTTCCTTGCTTTTCTCCGCAGGCTTTGGAGTTACCTCCTCTACCGCCTCTTCATCATCCGCAACATCACCTTGAGTCTGAATTACCGGATGTGATTCCGGTAATACTTTTCCGCTTCTTGTGGTGATCGCCATACAGCTTGCATCATTCCTCGGATGAGTGGTGTCACTCGGCAAGGTACCTGTCTTCCTTGGGTTTAAAGATGCCGAGATGTGACCCACTTGCTGCTCTAGGTGTTTGATCGCGGTTGAGTGTGACTCCACTACTTGACTCAATGTTGATAACTCAGTCCACATCGCCTTTACCCCAGAGTCAGTCGATTCCACCTTTAGCAGCATCTTCGCCATCATGTTCTCAAGTTTTGACGTTTCAGCCTCGCTGCCTGTTTTATCCCGATTCCCAGGTGGTATATACAACCCACCTCTATCGGTGTTGTTCCTCTAATTTCCTTGGTCGCGCTCTTTGTAGCCACTTTTCTCATAGTGGTTGTCTCGCTGATAATTCCGACCTTGGTTTCCCTGGCCATTGGCCTGGAAACCCCCCAAGTAATTTGCCTCCTCAGTCTCTGTACCTTGGGAACCCACAACTTGTACCTTCTCCATACCTCCTGAGAACAAGTGCTTGGTCAGTAGGTCCAACTGTGTTTTCAGATGCGCCATGTCTTGGTCGCGCTCCTCCTCTTTCCTACGCTTCTCTGCTGACATACCAACGGTATAGGTGCTAGCTGCAACCTCTGAATCTCGTGTATGCCAGGCCCTGTTGGTTCTGGTGAGCCTGTCCAAAGTAGTTGTGGCCTCAACAAAGGTGAGACCCATGAATGCACCACCTGCTGCATTGTCTAACGTCGGCTTGGTAGCCAAATTCAGTGCCCGGTAGAACGTTTGCATCAAGAAGTTATCGGTCAACTGATGGTTCGGGCATTGGGTTATCTTCTTTTTGAATCGCAACCAAGTCTCGTGCAGTGCTTCGTGCGGTTGCTGCCTGAAGTTGCTAATCTCGTCCCTCAACTGTATCATCCGAGAGGGAGGAAAGAACCTTTCTAGGAAAGCTCCTCTCAACTCTCCCCACGTTACGATAGAGTCGGGGGTCAGCTCAGTCAACCACAATGCTGCCTCATCAGACAGAGACAATGGAAACAACCTGAGCCTGATCGCTGTCTGACTCACGCCTGGCAGCTCAAATGATTTGCAGATCCCCACGAAATTCATTAAGTGCTGGTTTGGATCATCACCAGCGGCACCACGGAATACACCTCTCAAATTCAGCAACTGAATCATCGTGCTAGTGATATTGAACTTTGCTCTGGGCGGTAGCGGTGGAACAACAATGGTGCCCGTAGCGCCAGCTCCATCTAGATCGAGATCCTCATCATTCCGTGCGACATCATCCTGCAGACCACCAGCATTCAGATTTTGTTGGGCCTGCAGTTCTGCAGCGATCCTTGCTGTCTCGTTTTGTGCGGCCATATTCTGCCTTAATGTTCTCGCAAGCTCGGGGTCGTAAGGTACTGTTGATTCACCCGAGCTTCGGGTACTTGGCATGCACAAATCTGTAACCTATCAAAAACAAAAACAACAAATAAACGTAAAGCAGGAAATTATGTCTAAGAGTCAAATAAACACACTAGACTTAATCAAAAACCGTATTCCCCGGCAACGGCGCCACTTTTTGATAACGCCCAAACTACACCTCCAATTAGGAAGCGTAAGCGGTTGTAGTCAAGTAAAGAACCCAACAAGGTTGGGGTCGAATCCCACAGAGAATATGGTGAAGATTAAGCCTTTAGTGAAGTATATGACTAGTCGTCAATCGTTTCCCGTAAATAAAGGGGGGGGTTTGTGTGAACAAATCGTAAAAAAACAAATAATAACCGTGTGAGTTTTAATCAATATGAGAGAATGCGAACTAGGGATGTGTTCACCATGGCGTTGTAACAATCGATTCTAGGCTTAACAGGGTTCTTTCTATATGCGTGTCACGATGTGATTGCGTCAATGGTATCGTCTAAACGTCTCTCGACCAAATAAACAAATTTCCTTTTCTATTCTCTCGACCTCGAAAAGATGTGCTTTTTAGCTTTCAATCCTAACATCAAGTAGATTAATCCAGTTACGGCATTAATCATTAGACGAGAGTTAGTAGTCTCGAATCCTTGTTGTTAATCAAGTTTCCCGATTTTAATCTCTTTACTCAAGCAAATTAAACCTAGGCATGTTCTAATGTTTGCAACTACTAGAAAACGTTAAATAATGAATGATTAACAACGTGACAATACATATATCGAACCCAATGCTACCCGGAATCTATATCGCTACGTTTGCCATGGCTCCCACAACCCTAGTTGCGGGAGTTTTAGTTACTCATGCTCGATGAAGAAAAGAAGGAATTCATAATAAAGGAAAGAAGATTCTTACAATATGATGAAAGTACCCTTCAATAATCCAAGAACAAGAAAAACCAAGAACGATTCAAGAACACGAATGTTAATTCAAGAAACGTGTTCTTGCTCTCGAAACTAACTAAAAATCATCTTTAAAACTAATGGGTGAACAACTATGTAAAATAAACCTATCCTAGGGTATTTATAGGAGTCAAAGAAACCAAATCCAAAACGGGTTAGGAGTCCTAAACGCGGACAGCCGCTGGCGCGCCACTGTTTTGGTGTGACGGCCCGGCTGACGGACCGTCGCTGCCTTGACGGACCATCGCTGGCACCGTCACCCTTAGGCAGTGGCAACCTCCTCCTTGACGGTCATTGTGACGGACTGTCACATGTGTGACGGGCCGTCACTCAGGCCGTCACTCTTAGGCAGAATCTCGTTTTTCTCGTATTTCCATCCGTTTCCGTGTTTGTTTCCATTTCCTACAAATACAACATAAAAACATCAAAAACAACAACGGTTGCTTGAAAACGTACGATTGTTCTTAGTAAAAAGGAGTCGGAAGTGCCGTAAATTTGTGGCACATCAATGGTGATTTATGATCTTGATATTGGTAGGTCCTTCAACACAGAGCAAAGCTTTAACCTGGATGCAGTGGGAGATAATCTACCCAACATCCCCACTTAGTTTGCCAACCGACATGGCAACCATTTCAGGAGGTACCCGAAAACTACTACAAGGAGTTAGTCTGGGAGTTCTTCGCCTCATACCAGGCCACACAAGATGCTAAAGGCTACAAAGGGGGTTGTGAAACATTCCCCACATTGGACTCGGTCTTTGTTCAGGGTAAAGAGATCAGAATCACCCAGCTACAATTAATGTTATCTATTGGAGCACTTCCATTGAACCAGCCCCTGAGCTCATGGATAAACTACTTCTCAAGAGCAAACCTCTCGAATGGGAGGCTTCTATCATTGCTCCTGATGAACCTCTCTGGGCTACTTTAGGGGGTGATATCCCACGCTGGATGTTGTACTTCGAGGCGCACCTATGGTATGATTTTGTCTGCTCCTGCTTCATGCCTTCTTAGAATGACCAAAAGGTCACACATGATGGGGCCATTCTAATAACTGCAATCATGGGGGGGGATCATATTAATGTTGGTGAGGTCATCGCCTTGGTGATAAAAAAGGAAGGCTTGTAGGGGTGGTGATGCATTCCCCTTTCCAGTGCTATTTAGTAAACTTTGTGCACATGCTGGCATTCCTTACTTTGACTGTGATACCCCTACTCCGGCCATTGGTGTGCTAGATCTTGATAAGAAAATTGATTGGGATTCTCCTCATTTCAAAAGGTGTAGGGTAGAGGTTTTGGTGGAAGAGGAGGATGATGACTCTGATGCTGAATTACATGCCTTCTCTCCTTCTCATCCTGCTTCAGAAACGCATACACCCACTGCCGATGCACCTAGAGAGCAAGTATCTAAAAGTGGGCTCCAAGATATGGTTTACAAAACATATAACCATGAGAGGCAATTGAGGGATTTGTCAAATGATCTACCAAGATTGATTGAGAGGGCAGTGAAGAAGGCCATCAAAGGAGTTGTGGAGAAAGTGTTTACTCTTTGCAAAAGGGTGGATGTTTGTGAAAAATCTGTCAAGACACTCCGAAATGACCTCGATAAGGAAATAAGTAAGGCCTCAGTGGAAGAGGCAGATTTGCATACCTTAACTCAACCTCACACCATTCCTGGCCCCCTGAAAAACTTGTTGGCATCCCTTGCGGATAATGAGGAGGAGTTACCCGGTGATGCAGATGCATTACTCGATGATGACAATTGGAATCCAAATTTTCAGCAGGCCCTTAGAGATTCCTCAGTCACTGCGCACTCCCAAAAGGGTGGTGCTGGCCCAAGTGAAAGGACCTCAGATTATGAGATATAGTCCTCCAGGGAGTTCACCCTTCTTTCCCTTAAGCTAATAGTATTAAGGGCAATGCTTCTTTTATTGGGAGGGGGTGTCTTTAATTGCTTTTTGTTGGTTGCCGCTTTTTGTTGGTTGTTGGTTACCCGTGATTGGGCTTGAGATATTGTTTTTATTGCCCTTGCTGGGCCTTGTTGAATTTTTAGTTTTGCTAGATTTAATTTGGCCCTTGTCGAGCATGGCGAGTCGTCAATCCATGGAGAATCGACTAGCCCATGATGAGTCATCACAATGACCCATCAACCTTGAGCAGAAATAGACACATCACTGGAACTTTGTGATGACTCATCTAACGAGTCGTCAATATGCCTGATGAACCATCAAGTCAAGCTATCAAAGTGAAAGCGGGATTCCGAGTTCTATTTTAGGATATTATTTTTCTAGATAAGTATAAATACTCATGTTAGGGCTAAATATATTATTTACTATTGGATATTATTCTCTTATTTTTGAACGAAGTAACACATAAACACCAAATAATACATTATTCTTCTTGCATTTTGATCTTGGGAAATTATCTTGCTCAGTTTTATTGAAGAATTGTAGTACTTCTTCTCATATATCATAAGAATCTTCTTCCTAAGTATGAATCATATTGTTTCTTTATTCTCTAATATCATGAGTGACTAAAATCCCACAACTAGGGTTGTGGGATCCATGGCAAAAGTAATAATCTATGTTACATGTGATATTGGGTTCGTATTATATGCATTATACATTGTTAATCTTGCATTTTTACTAATTTCTAATAGTTGCAAACATTAGAACAAGCTTAGGTTTGATTTTATTTAATCAAGAAGTTAAAATTGAGTAAAAAGGATTAACAATAAGGATTCGGGACTACCAACTCCCGTCTAATGACTAACGCTTTAGCAAGGTTAATCTACTTGGAGTATTAATTGAGTTTTGAAATTGTATCTTTTCAAGTTTGAAAGAATTGAAAAGAAAAGCATCTATTTGGTTGAGAAATGATTAGACGTAAGAATTAATTCAATTACTTTGTGTTATGCATATGAAATGAATTTGTTTGAACACTAACCCAAGGTTGTATACGAAGCCATGGTGAACACATCCCTAGTTCTTCTCTAATATTGATTTTTACTCATTGAAATTGATCATTTGTTCATGAATTAGTCAAAGACTAAGAAAAGTTTGAATATTATAAGCTTCCCCCATTCTCCAGAAATTATTGATTAATAGTCATCTAAACTACTAACGACTTAACTTTCACCATATTCCCTGTGAGATTTGACCCCAACCTTTGTTGGGTTGTATATTTGACAACGATTTCTTATACTTCTTAAGTGAGGTATAATTTGGGCCTATCAAATTTCGGTGTTGTTGCCGGGGAATACGGTTGTCTATAAAGTCCGGTGTGTTTATTTGACTCTTAGTCATTTCCTAATTTGACTTTTATTTGTTGTTTCTGATTGTTACAGGGTACATATTTGTGCATGCCAAGTACCCAATGCTCGGGTGAACCAATATTACTCTACGACTCTGAGCTTGCTAAAACTCTAAGGCTGAATATGAATGCACAATAGCATGAGGCATCAAGGCTTGCTGCAGCCCAATAAAACCTGAACGATGATAATTTTGAGGATGATGTCACTTTGGGTGATGATGTTGAGGTGGACAATGTTGATAATGTTGCCCCAGCTGATCAGGGGAAACGAAATAAAGGTCGAGATCATCAATAATAAAGACCTTTTGCTTTAGATGACGATGATGATATTGACCTGGATGGAGTGGGTGCTACTGGGGCCATTGTTCTTCCCCCATTGGCACCTGGCGCTAAGTTCAATATTGCCAGCACCATGATTCAATTATTGAATTTTAAGGGGCCGTTTAGAAGAATGGCTGGTGATGATCCCACCAGACACTTAATGAACTTTGTTGGAATTTGCAAGTCCTTCGAGCTGCCAGGAGTGAGTCAGAATGCTATCTGGCTTTGGTTGTTCCCATTGTCTTTGTCTGATGAGGTAGCACTATGGTTGAAAGTGTTGACTCCTGATTCGATAACAAACTGGAGTAAGTTGAAAGAAGCTTTCCTAGAAAGGTTCTTTCCTCCCTCCAAGATGATACAGTTGAGGGATGAGATTAGCAACTTTAGGCAACAACCACCAGAGTCCTTACATAAAACCTGGCTAAGGTTTAAGAAGAAGTTGACTTAGTTCTTGAACTATCAGTTGACATATGGGTTTTTGATGCAAACGTTCTACAGGTTCATAAACTCGGCTACTAAGCTGACACTTGATAATGCTGCAGGTGGAGCATTCATGGGGCTTACATTTATTGAGGCCACTACTATCTTAGACCGGCTTACCATGATAAATAGAGATTGGCGCACCTGGGACTCTGAAGTAGCAAACAATATGTATGCAGTTGGAATGTCGGCTGAGCAACACAGAAAAGAAGAAGAGCGGGACCAAGATATGACCCATTTAAAGACACAGATGGACCAGCTAACAAAACATTTGTTGGCAGGTAGAATTGAGAAGGTAAAAGATATAGGTTCATAGAGTAGAGCAACTGAGGTAGAGTCTAATGAAGAAGCTAATTATTTGGGGGGTTTCCAGGCTTATGGCCAAGGAAACCAAGGTTGGAACTACTAGTGAGATAATTATTATGAAAAGCCTGGCTATAAGGATCGGGAGCAAGGTAATTGGAAGAACAAGAATGGAAAAGGTTGATTATATGTAACACCTAGGAATTGTGACAAAGCTAACAATAATATGTGGACTTCTAGTGCAAAAGAAATGTTAACTAAAGTTTTATCGAAGTAGAATCGACTGACTCAGGGGTAAAGGAGATAAAATGTGAGATATCATCTATGGGTCAGTTGGTGGACTCACATTCCACCTTGATTAAGTAGTTAAAACAGCAGATGGGGCAACTTTAATCAGCTCTAAATAAAAGAAAGAGTGGTACTTTACCAAGTGACACCATACAAAACCCAAGGAATGATGGGAGTTGCATGACAATCACTACACGGAGTGGCAAAACATTTCCAAAATCACATCCAGTAATTCAGACTCAGACAAGTGATATTGCTGCTGATGATGAGTTAGTAGATGATGAGAATGAGGTTGATGAGAGTGTGGGTGCACCTACTGAAAAACCCATCGTGGTAAAGGATGTTACTCAAGTGCTTAAAGAGAAAAGCAAGGAAGTTATAAAACATCCAACTCAAATACCCAAGCTTCCTCCTCCATTCCCTCACAGGATCAAAAAGAAGGTGGAAGATGGCAAGTTCCACAAATTCATATCTATGCTCAAGAATATATTGGTGAATATCCCTTTGGTGGATGCTCTTGAGGTAATGCCCAGATACTCCAATTTCATGAAGGACTTGATCACTAAAAAGAGGTCAGTGAGTTTTGAGCCGAAAGATAACTTTCACCACTGTAGTGTGATCTCGTCAAGGTCATTGGTCCAAAAGAAGGAGGATCCGGGTGCCTTTACTATCCCCTACACAATCGGGGAGTTCAACTTTGCAAAGGCACTCTATGATTTGGGAGCTAACATTAATTTGATGCCACTAGCTATCTATCAACAGTTAGGCTTGGGAGCCCCCAAACCGACTACCATGAGGCTACTGATAGCCGACAGATTAGTAAAGCGACCAGTGGGTATTTTGTATGATGTTCTAGTGAAGGTTGGCAAATTTATATTTCCAGTAGACTTTGTAATCTAGGATTGTGAAGTAGATTTTGAAGTGCCTATAATTTTGGGGTGACCCCTTTTAGCAACGGGTAGAGTACTACTTGATATGGAAAGCAATAAACTGACATTCAGGCTGAATGATGATATAGTTAAGTTCAATGTTTTCAAATCTATGAAGCAGCCAAGAGATATAAGTGTAGTCTCGGTTATTAATGTGATTGCTGATTTTGAAGTGGAGGTACCGGTTGAGGAGAGGTTTGCTGTGGATACTTTGGCTGCAGTAGTGATGAACTTCAATGGTTATGACATCGAAGACTATGAGGAGACAATGAATGCTTTGGTAGGAATGGGTTCATATTCCTACGCTCCAAAGAATCTAGACCAGGACCTAAAGAACAGACCGACACCTCCTGCAAAGCCTTCAATTGAAGAGGCACATGTATTAGAGTTAAAAGAATTGCCAAGCCATCTCAGATATGTATTTTTGGGTGATAATAATACATTGACCGTTATTATTTTTGTGGATCTTATGGAGTGGCAAGTAGAGGCTTTGTTGTCTATATTATGGAGGTATAAAGGATCTATTGGCTGGACTATTACAGATATCATCAGAATTCCACTAGGTATTTGCACCCATAAAATACAGCTGGAGGATAAGTGTACACCTACCACTGAGCATTAGTGAAGGCTAAATCCACCGATGCAAGAAGTGGTAAAGAAGGAAATAATCAAGTGGCTCAATGCAGGAGTGGTGTACCCAATTTTAGACAGTAAATGGGTAAGCCCGGTGCAATGTGTCCCAAAAGAGGGAGGTATGACTATGGTAGCAAATGATAAGAATGAGTTGATTCCATTGAGACCAATCACTGGGTGGTGGGTTTGTACGTATTACATGAAGCTTAACTCGTGGACTCTGTGGGATCACTTCTCGATGCCTTTCATGGATCAAATGCTAGACATATTGGTTGGGAGAGGATGGTATTGCTTTTTGGATGGGTATTCGAGTTACAACCAAATATCCATCACACCGAAGGATCAGGAGAAAACCACCTTCACATGCCCATATGGAACTTTTGACTTTAGGCGCATGCCTTTTGGCCTGTGTAATGCTCTAGCAATGTTCCAGAGATGTATGATGTCTATCTTCTCCAATATGGTAGAGGATACATTGGAAGTGTTTATGGATGATTTTTCCGTGGTTGGTGATGCATTCGAAGATTGCTTGACTAATCTGAGTCAAGAGTTGGAAAGATGTGAAGAAGAAAATCTTGTCCTCAACTAGGAGAAATGCCATTTTATGGTTAAAGAAGGCATTGTGTTGGGGCATAAGATATCATTGAGAGGGATTGAATTTGATAGAGCCAAGATTGAAGTGATTGAGAAGCTACCTCCACCCATCTCAGTAAAGGGTGTCAGGAGTTTCCTTGGTCACGCGGGGTTCTACAAAAGATTCATTAAGGACTTCTCCAAGATTGCCAACCCATTATGCAAGCTACTGGAGAAGGAAGCAAAATTTGTATTTGATGGTGATTGCTTGAAGGCATTTGAATTCCTAAAGAAGAAGTTGGTGTCCACCCCCTTTATAGTTGCCCCGTATTGATCCAAACCATTCGAGGTAATGTGTGATACACGTGGTGTTGCGCTTGGAGCCATTCTGGGTCAGAAAAGAGACAAGCTTTTTCACCCTATTTACTATGTTAGCAAGGCATTGAATGGGACTCAAAAGAATGACACGGTCACAAAACAAGAGTTGTTGGTGGTTGTTTATGCCTTTGAAAAATTTAAGGCATACCTTCTTGGCATGAGAGTTGTGGTGCACATTGACCATGCCGCATTGAGGTACCTCATGGCAAAGAAAGATTCTAAACCTCAATTGATCATGTGGGTATTGTTATTGCAAGAATTTGACTTTGAAGTCATAAACCAAAAAGGCTGTGAAAACTAAGTGGCTGACCATCTTTCCAGGCTAGAGAATGAAGGGAAAGTGGTAGATGAGCTAGAAATTGATGATTCATTTCCGAATGAACATGTATTGGCCGCTTTACTTGATATTGTGCCATAGTATGGTGATTTTTCCAATTACTTGGTCAGTGACATAATGCCGAAAGAGCTGAACTTCCACCAGAGGAAGAAATTCCTACATGATGCTAGTAAGTATTTTTGGGACGAGCCTTATCTATTCCGATTGTGTGCAGACAATATAATCAAAAGATGTGTACCGGAAGTGGAAATGATGAGCATCTTGAAAGACTGTCATTCTTCCCCAGTTAGAGGGCATCATACAAGTGATCGTACCACTTGAAAGATCTTGAAATGTGGGTATTACTGGCCCATGATTCATAAATATGCCCATGACTTGGTCAAAGCTTGTGACCAATGTCAAAGACAAGGAGCTATATCTCGGAGGCAAGAGTTGCCAATGTCTATGATCCTGGATGTTAAGTTGTTTGATGTTTGGGGCATAGATTTCATGGGCCCATTTGAAAGCTCCTATGGTAACAAGTATATCTTAGTAGCGGTTGATTATGTGTTGAAGTGGGTAGAGGCTGTAGCTTTGGCCGACAATGAAGGGAAGAGTGTGGTTGCCTTCTTAAAGAGAAATATCTTCTCTCAGTTTGGAACTCCTTGCACAATCATAAGCGATGGAGGTCACACTTTTACAACAAGGTGTTCCGTGCTACTTTGGTTAAGTACGGTGTGAAGCAACACAAAGTAGCCACTCTATATCACCTACAAACTAGTGGACAAGTTAAAGTGTCCAACCGTTAGATCAAAGCGATATTAGCAAAATCGGTGAATGCTAATCAGAAAGATTAGGAATGGAAGCTTGATGATGCACTTTGGGCATACTGAACAACGTTCAAAATGCTGACAGGTATGTGTCCTTATCAACTGGTTTTTGGGAAAGCTTGTCACCTACCTATCGAACTTGAGCATAAGGCCCTTTGGGCACTTAAGAAGTTGAATCTTAGATGGAATGATGCTTCAGAGTTGAGGTTGGAGCAACTAAATGAGATGGATGAGTTTTAACTTAGAGGTTATGAGAGGGAAACCCTCTACAAGGAGAGAATGAAGTTGTATCATGACCAGAGGATTGAGAAGAGGGAATTCAAAGTCAGGGACTTAGTGCTGTTGTTCAATTCAAGGTTCAAATTGTTCCCTGGAAAGCTTAAGTCCAAATGGTCCGGGTCTTTCAAAGTAAATCAAGTGTTCCCGTCCGATGTTATTGAACTAGAGAACAAGGATGGGGAACGATTCAAGGAAAATGGACAGCAGGTCAAGCAGTATATCGGCTTCTCAGAGGAGGTAAAGATCTTGTCTGTGGTGTATCTGATGAAGTATGAGTAATCAAGAAACTCAAGTCATGCCACGATGTTAAATTAGGCGCTAAATGGGAGGCAACCCATAATTTGTTGTTGTATAATCACTTTAGAGTAGATAGTACTTTGTAGAGTTGGTTAATGTGATTGTTGAGTGTGCAGGGACAAAAAGTACATGGAAGGCACTGTGCTGCTTGACCTTGACGAGTCCCATGGTGGGTCATCACAGTGGTGATGAGTCATCACCTAAAGTCGTCACCAAGTGGAAAATGAGGATAGATTTTGTTTAGTGTTGACAACTTGTTGTGATGAACCACCTCAAGTGTGATAACCAGTCATACAAGCCACCAAGTTGATTCCCAAAATATGGCTTCAATGTTTAGTGGTGACTTCTCAGGTGACTAACCGTTACAGTTGTGACGAGTCGTCACCCAAGTCACCACGATGGTGCTCCCATTATGCTTCACTGTTTAGGATGGCGACTCAGGTGATGAGTCGTCAGCCTCGTGACTGATCATCACCCGACCCACCAACCAGGTAAGTTCTTTTTTCTTTTAGTTTAGGTGTTTTGGTCCTGGTCTGACCCAAACCCGATTCGACCCGACCACTTTTCTCCTAATCCCAATTAAAGGTGGAAACTGTTTCAATACAAATGGTTTCTTCTACTTCTTCACCCTTTCCAACTCAAAATCCTCAAAACCTCTTAAATCACAAACACCCAAACTACCTTCACCAAGATCTTCACACACTTTTGTCACTCAAATCCCATAACACCCTATTCATCATCCCACATAAAGCCTTTTCTTCTCAAAAATCCTGATATACTTTTCTTCCAAAAAGGCCCAAATTTCTGGTAGTTTGGTAAAATTTTGTGGTGATATTGTTGGGTTTTAACTCAATGTACAAGAAGCAAGGTCGTATTAATCAATCCATCTAAGTCAAGGTATGATCTTTACTCTATCTTCTTGGAATCAAACAACAAGGCCCTCACATAAGCAACACAAAAATTCTGAGAATTGAATGTGGGCATTGTGTTGTTAGTTGTTGTTGGCTTTGAAATTGGTGTGTAAAACACCTGGGTGAATTCTGAGTAACCAAAGGGGTGCAAGAACTATTTATACTGATGCAAAGTTGGAACCAAATCCCAAAAAGGATTAGAAAGCATGAATCGAATATAACGTGTTTGCAAAAAAACCTCAAAGAGGAAATTTGTAATTGTTCAGCGGTGACAACTTGCCTGACGTTTCGTAAAGCCCACGATGACTCGTCAGGAAAGCCACCATAGGAACCCACAAATAAAATAGCTACTGGCTATTGGTGATGGCTTGTGTACTGAGTCACCACGCATATGGTGACTCATCAACCAAACCATAACAAAAGCTCAGACCTAGCTACTGCTTTTGTTTAAGCCTGACAGCTAGTGTGGCGAGTCTTCAACCACTTGGTGACTCATCAAACCAAGCCGTCATCTTAAAATAATAAGTTTCTTGTTTTGGTTTCCTTTTTCTGATGTGTTCTAACTTGTTTTTATTGCAGGTACAATGGCTCCAAAGTTACAACCAAGCCATGGCAGAGCACAGAAACGAAAAGAAAGGCCAGACCCCATACAAGGATTACTAAATAAATCGGACAGTAAAGGGGAAGCAACTGAGGCATTGACCTACCAGACTAGGCAATCTAAAAAGAAAATTACCTAAGTCTCCCAGTCTGAAAAGGAGAGTGGGTCATATAGTGGGGGAAGTGATAATGCTAGTGATGAGGGTGACAGCTCAAGCTCCAGCACGAATGATGAAAGTGGTACTGAGGCCACTAGGAATCCTGAAAAGGCACCAATAGTTTCCAGTTCATTCAGGTGCAAGACACCAAATTTCAAGGATTCAATCCATTGGGAAATTGAGGGTGCCCAGAAGCATTACTTAGACGGTCTTCTCCCAACCAAGAAAAGGAGCCACCAAAGACCTATTGCTGAGGAAGTACAAATTATAACCATAGACCTACCTGAATACCCGGTGATTCAAACCCAATTCTAGAGGTATCCGTTAGAGTGGATGAGCAAGCCACCAGGGATCTACTACCCAACTTTAGTGCATGAGTTCTATGCCAACTATTTAGCAGTGCTAGAAATCAAGGCTTAGAAGGGAAAGAAGATTACGACATCATCAAGATAAGACATGGTCCCAGTTCATGGACAACAAGTAGACATCTCCCGAGGGATGATCAATAAAGTCCTTTTTGGTCCAAAATACACTCCTCTGACCAATATGCCTGAGTTTCATGATAGAATTGCCACAACACTATAGTTAAGATCATGGCTAGCTCGAATGCTGACTAAAATCTCACCTTCGTGGCTAAATTCAAAAGAACGGATATCAAAGCAATCTTTGAACTTCACAACAAAGTTCTAGTGGGCTATAGTGAGACTCTGAATCTTTTCTATGGGTGGAGATGCTAATTTAGACGAGGGACGAGCCATTATGGTAGCAAGTCTAATAGCGAGGTATATCATAAACTTCAGGATGATAGTTTCAGATAATATGCATTCCAGAGCCATCAAAGTCACATCCTCATTATCGTTCCCGTGTCTTGTTGCTGAGTTGTGAAGGCTTGCAGAGGTGCCAATACTGAGTGGCATCAATAATGAAGTGACAACATCATCTATGCAAAACATCGACAAGATGAGGGATGATACAAAACTTGGGTTGAGGGTCCATAAGCCATAAGCTTTTGAGGCACCAACTCCTAGCACTTCTGAGGCAGCTGATACTCCATCAGGTATGGAGCTACCTCTTTCCATCTTTGACTCGAAGACTGCACAGACCACTTCCGGTACTGCTGGTCCCACCATAGCTGAATGACACTACCTCAAGGACTCCTCTACCACCAGAGTACGACCTGAATCCTTAGAACTTTGTAAAGATGGTCCAAAATCAGAAAAAGCTTGAGAACCAAATTGCAGCTTGGACTGCCTTGTTCAAGCCAATGATAGAAGAGGCCATTCAGAAAGCATTGAAACATATGAGGGGTTGCATGCCAGAGTTAATTCTATGGACACTTAGAAGGATACTAGGCTGAATGAAATGAGCATTCTGAACCTAGCCAAGTTTGATGCTGAGCTTAAAAAGGTGAAGGTTGATGTCATCGCTCTCCAGCAAAGGCAAGCCCCCTATGACTAGACTCCAGAATTTTTTTGAATTGGAGGAAGATGACAGGATAGTGGATTTGTAGGAAATACCTTTGCAGATTGATGTGCCAAAGGCAAGTGAGGGTGATGTGAAAATGTCAAATAAGAGGAATCATAAGAAGAAAATGCCAAAGGAGATAGACTTGGAAAATGTACGGAAGCAGTCTATACTCGATGAGCAGTTGCACAAAGAGAGAGTGAGCACCTAGTTGACTAGAGCTTCTTCTAGTGCGGTACCTGAGACCAGAGAGACTGTGACTGTAGATGAGTTGAGCATACTGACCGATATCGGTGTCGCTGTTCCTACTTTGGAGACCCCTGCAGTTTCTACTATTGCTCCAGACTCTGAAGCCTAGGCTTCACAGGTATCTCTATCCCCTCTATTGCATATTTGATTTCATTATCATTAAGGACAATGCTTGGTTCTTTTGATGAAGGTAGGGGTATCTATAAGTCACCACCGAGGGTTTTTGTTGCCGTGTTTCTTTTCCCTCTGGTGTGCTATCTAGTAGAACCAACATGTTTAGGTTGTTGTTTAAGTTGTGTTGTGTTGTGTTGTCTATAGCAAGCATGGCTTTTTGAAAGTTTAAATAAAAAGGAACCCCCTCTGAAAAAGTTGATTTTGTACTCATGTTTGAAATGGTTAACTGTTCTGGATCCCTAAAAGTCATTGAGTGTATGTGATTATGGTAATTTTGCTTAAGCCAAACTGTTGCTTTGATAGTCGGTAGTGGTATGGTTTCTTGGTGCCAAGTGTGTGAGCTTATTGTGATAAATTCTTACTCTGTGCATGCATCTAGAACTTGCCCAGCCTATTCAATAAAGTTCAAAGTTAGTTGCTTAGAAAAGGATCATATGCCCTTTTTGTGTGCAGTCCACTAGCCTAAAAAGCTGTCCAAATATAAATAACCCCTTTGATCCCTGTTTGAACGAAAGTTGACCTTGTTCTTTTGATAAACTTTTACTTCTCTTTTTAACATTGAATATCTCTATTTTGGCCCTGGTCCCTCCTTGGACACTGTGCACCTCAATTGAAGTAATTAGTCTAAGTTGAGAGTGGCTACTGTAGAGTTACATGATAAGAAAAATGGGGTTATTTGAAAGATTGGTTGTTGATGGTATAAAAAGTACATGTGTGTGCCAAAGAAAAAGAATGAAAGAAATGAAAGAAATTTAAAAAAAGAAGTGAAAAATAAAGGAAAAGAGTAATCAAGTTAAGAAGGCCACACCTGTTGCTAGAAATAATGGAATCAAAGGTGAATAAGAGTGGATGGAATAAGTTTGAGTAAAAATAATAGGTCGGTGATTCAAAGGAGGGTTTATTCACTATTCTCCAAATGTATCCTACCTGCACTCAAAGCCTCGTTACAGGCTGAAACAAGTCCTGTAGTGATCCTGAGAGACTTTATGAAAAACTAAAATAAAATAGCAAGGGCAAGCCTATGGTATCATATATGCACTGTTTGAAATCGTTTGTGAGTATGAGTGATCTTACTTAGTCCCAAATCTTGTGTGGGGGACTTCTTTGTGATGAGGGCACCGAGATTTCTTTATCATCTACTGATTGTTGGGATAACTACTTTGTGTGTATGTAGAGGACTCTATCACATTGTAATGACATGCTTGGATCCTGGCTAGTCAGATTTTCAAACACATTTGTAGACCTGTTGTTTTCAAACACAATTGTTGAATGACCATGGTTTGCTATAGACTTGTTGTTTGTTTTTCTTAGTTGAGTCGTCTATTTTGTTTTTGTTGTCTTGTTTCTTGAGGACAAGTGAATGTTCTAATTTGAGGGTGTTTATGTGTCAGCATTCTATGACATATTTGACTCCTTTAACTAAGAATAGTCCTAAGTTTTCAAGCAAGCATTGTTGTTTTTAATGGTATATGTGTTCAACTCGTAGGAAATTAAACAAAAATGGAAAGAATGAAGGTTTGTGCTAAAATGGGGATTACTGTTTGGTGTGACGACTCCCATGACTAACCGTCAAGGTCATGGTAAGTCGTCACCCAAGCCACCAAGGTTTATAGTACATAAAGAAGCCACTGGTAAGAGTGACGACTCCACCTGATGAGCCGTCAACTTCTTGACGAGTCGTCACCCTAACCTCCAAGCCAAGGGAAGAAGCTGGGAGCACTGGATAAGGCTGACGACTGCCATGGCGAGTCGTCAAGCCCATGAAGAGTCATCACAATGACCCTTCAACCTTGAGAAAAAATACACACATCACTAGAACTTTGTGACGACTCATCTAATGAATCATCACAAGGCTGACGTACCACCAAGTCAAGCCATCAAAGTGAAAGCGGGATTTCGAGTTCTATTTAGGATGTTATTTTCCTGGACAAGTATAAATACCCAGTGTTAGGGCTAAATATATTATTCGATATTGGATATTATTCTCTTATTTTTGAAAGAAGTTGTAATGCATAAACACCAAACAATACGTTACTCTTCTTGCGTTCTGATCTTGGGAAATTAGCTTGCTCAATTTTATTGAAGAATTGCAGTACTTCTTCTCATATATTGTAAGAATCTTCTTCATAAGTATGAATCATATTGTTTCTTTCTTCTCTAATATCATGAGTGACGAAAATCCCACAACTAGGGTTGTGACATCCATGGAAAAATTAATAATCTAGGTTACGTGTGATATTGCGTTCGTATTATATGCATTATACATTGTTAATCTTGCATTTTAACTGATTTCTAATGGCTGCAAACATTAGAACAAGCCTAGGTTTGATTTTCTTTAATCAAGAATTTAAAACCGGGTAAAAAGGATTAACAACAAGGATTCAGGACTACCAACTCCCGTCTAATGACTAACGCTTTAGAAAGGTTAATCTATTTGGAGTATTAATTGAGTTTTGCAATTGTATCTTTTCAAGTTTGAAAGAATTGAAAAGAAAAACATCTATTTGGTTGAGAAATGATTAAACATAAGAATTAATTCAAATACTTTGTGTTATGCATATGAAACGAATCTGTTTGAACACTACCCCAAGGTTGTTTATGAAGCCATGATAAACACATCCTTATTCTTTTCTAATATTGATTCTTACTCATTGAAATTGATCATTTGTTCATGAATTAGTCAAAGACTAAGCAAAGTTTGAATATTATAAACTCCCTCCATTCTCCGGAAATCATTGATCAATAGTCATATAAACTACTAATGACTAAACTTTCACCATATTCCCTGTGGGATTCAACCCCAACCTTTGTTGGGTTCTAATTTGACAATGACCGCATATACTTCTTAAGTAAGGTGTAATTTGGGCGTATCAGTAGTCACCTCCCAAGTTTAACACACCCCATACACTACTAAGAAGAATCCTTCTATATGGTAATCACACGCATAGGCACTACAAACTCAGATAGTACAACCAAATGAGAAGCAGGTAGGAATACATATATAAAAGAGGTACACCCCCAAAGGAAGCAATACTAGAACTAGCTGATGATAACAAAGACCGTACCTGTAGCAATAATATCCGAAACCTCTACCTCTGGCCTACCAAGAGGGGAATCAAACTGACCGCGTCTATCTCTGGGATGAGTAGTTGATGTTAAAGGCTCAATCATCCCACATCGGGGACACTAACTATAAAAGTGGTCGATCACTCCACAACCATAGCAACCCGGAGATGTACTTCTCTGACATATAGCGCCTGTCAACTCGGGATGGATATCTGAACTGCCTGGTTGAAAGAAAAATCTAACCATCTGGGGATCACCCCTACCACCTTGAACACCACACGACCTCTAGCCGGTGGAACTGGAGCCCTAGGAGATAAAGCCTGCTGACTCTGTTGACTAGAATGCATGATCATAGGGCAATCCCTAGCAACATGTCCAAACTCACCACACTGGAAGTAACCTCTACCCGATGAAGTCCAACGTGAAGATCTTACTGAGTCTGACTGGCCACCATGACCTACATACCCAGAAGGCAAACCTCGGGAAGCCTGACCTATACCATGTCTGCTCTACCCACTATGCTCTGTAAAACCACCTTATGAACCCTATGAAGCCACCGAGACTGGCCTGCTAGACAGAAAGCAATGAAATCGATCCCTACCAGAGAACCCCCTACCTCTAGACTGAGACCCACAAAAACTACCATGGCAGCGATTCCTCTTGCCAACGCCTCTATATGCCCTACGACATAACCCCTCTATTAGCCCAAGCATGATCAACCACCTGAAGAAAGGTAGTCCTAACTATCACCAAGTGCTCTGTCACCAAATGGAGTGGTGAAATCAATCCTCCAACAAAACCCAAAACTCTCTCAGACTCGGTAGGCAAAGTCCTAGCAGTAAGCCTAGTCACTTTGTGAAACTTTGCCTCATACTCCAAAACTGACATGGAACCGTGCTGAAGACCTGTAACTTCAAACCTAGATGAATCACTGCCCGAAGAACCGGGTACTTCCCCTACCTGTGATACACCCTCCGAAAGACTCAGAGTCCTAGCCACAGTTTCCTGAAGAACTGGGGTAGTCGTAAGTCCTACCGGAGGTTAAGCTAGCCTCAAACCTCCTAACTGATGTGGTATGATCTTAAATTGAAACCCTGGCATTGGAGGAAGCACTGTAGTAACAGGTGTAGAATTCTCATCGCCACCCGCTATCATACTTGTCCTAGTCATCCTCAGAAGGAATGAAACAATAAAGGTTAGAAGTTGATAGCATCAAGAATGCATGATAAGGAGCTAAGAAGAGAGAACTTTTCCTAATAATGCCCTGTATCCTCCCGCATAAAGGATACAAACATCATCATACTAATCCGCGAGACTCTACTAGATGCTTTCTCTTGTACCAATGACACCGATGAACCTAGAGCTCTGATACCAAGTTGTCATGACCCGATTTCTTAGATCATGATGACACCTACAACCCCCTGTAGGCAAACCAATCCCTGTAGACCAGAACAATTAGTAATGGGCTACTACCTAAGCAAGTACGCACAAGAAGTAAAAATAAGTGGAAGAAGATAGAGAAAATAATGCGAAAGTAGGGAACCAAAAGATACATTAAATAAACTACACCATCTCAGGACCTAGTATTGAAAGTACATGGGCCACTACAAAAATATACAGAGTACTAGAAGGTGAAAAAAAAGAAATATACAACTGTCTCTAAATAAACAAAAGAATAAACAATGCCCAAAAGAAGAGACATGGTCAATCCCCGGTCGTTAGGAGCTCACCATAATCTTGGATGTCCAAAATCTGTACGAGTATCCATGAAATCGACGGTGATAGCTCACACTAGGATCTACACCAAGAAGATGCAGAAGTGTAGAATGAGCACCAATTACAAAGCAACGGGCACCCAGTAGGCATCATAGGCCGACTGAGCATATATAAGATATAAAAGAAGTATAAAGAAGATAATTAAGAAAGTAGTCACAGAAGCAACAAAGGAAAGCACACGGAAATTATCAACAGATAGAAGACAAAGAGAATACAAGTATACTGTGCTAGTCACAGAAGATATATATCACTAAACACAAGTGAAAGAGAAGAAAAAGCACCTGGATTTATGAAACAACAATATATAAATAAAGCTTAATGAACATGGTGGTATATCGGTAACCTCAAATAAAATGGAAAAAACGAGAAGCAACTAACGTAATCATGCTAACAATACAACTCATAAGATAAGAATAATCGGAAAGGCAACCTCACAAGTACTACCAGGATAGAATATGCTAATCCACCAATGATCGGACGGGCCCCTAATAAGTATTACAATAAGTGCGAGTAATCTAATCTACCTATAGTCCCAACGGGTGCCCATACACCTGAGGAACACAAACAAGTGAAAAAACCCTCGGCATCCCATACTACCTGAGGGTACACTTAGAAAACAGCAGACAAGGGTGGATCCATACACATTATGAATGATATGATATGATATGATGAAACCAGGTGTGTCAGTAGTACCATATATACCTTCTTCGATGCCTGTAGGCCCAGTAAGTAAGATCCCTGGAAGGAGTCTCTCGTATACCTCAACTACACCATATACCCCTCCTCCAGCACTTACAGCTTGTAGCCCGTAGTCTGGATCGGCAAGATCCATGGAGGTCTATGTGACCACATACAAAATCTCAGAATCTCAAATATAACTGCCCCGAGTGTATCCGGGTCTAAATCAGTAATCAAAATCACAAAGTGAGTGCCCAAAGTCTATCCGAGTCTAAATCCATAGTAAAAAAACAAGTCTAGCGCTCGGCTCGGCTGAGTCTAGTATCAGTGTGAAAACCCAGTGATAAATAATCTTTTAATCTCTTTTACTCCAAGAAGATCAATTAAACTAGTTTCAAATCCATTTAGACCCATTTATATTGAAAACGGGCCATCAAGGACATGCAAGGTTTAGAAAATCGGTGATAGTTAGGCTCATAGCCTTGTAGTAGTAAATAAATGCAGAAAACTCTTTGTACGATAATGATATACCCAAACACAATCAATATCCCAATGACTCATAATCAACCTATCGGTCCTGCACAAGCTGAATCTGCTTTACATCATAGATAACCAACATAATATCACAATCCGATGTTCGAGACTCACGAATATTTCCCAAATATCCCACCATTTATGCTCCAAAGGCATATTAAAGGCCACACAGGGCTGCAAGGGTAATACTACAAAACCAAATCGAATACTAAAATGAACGAATAAAATAAGATGGACAAAAAGAAAGTGGACAAGGTCTGTGGTTCCAACTAGTAAACCCAACCCAGAGATGCTACATAGTACAATTATAGCCTAAATACACAAAGTCTAAGGTAGGGAAGCCGTAACCTACCTGACGTTCGAGGACAAGCTATTGGAGAGACATTGTCCAAGACCGAAATACTCCAAGAAGCCTCAAATTACGAACAAACTATCAAAACAATACTCTACTCATCAATGCGAAGCTAATGGTAACCATAATGCTAAAAATTAAGTTGGGTTAAAATCTGGGTGCCCTGTAACCTGAAAATGGAAATGAAAATTACCACGATATTTCCAACATTGCCAGGAACACATGCTCAAAATTTGAGCAAGATTTGAGGAAGAAAAAGGGATAAAACAACCCCTATAAGGCCAAGGACAAAAAGGGAATTAAAGAGGGAAATTAATGGAATTAAAGAAGAAAACTTACCAATTTGTGACAAGGGAATGATCATGGACAAGAAATTATTCACCCCAATGCTTTGGAATAAGCCCACAAAGAATTTAGAGCTTTGGATCCCAAGAAAATGGAGAAAAATGTATTTGGGTGCAATAAATAAAGGGGAAAGAGTTATATATGCTACTAGTGCTAGGGCGCAGGCGCATGCGCGGTCAAAGGGCAGCATGGGCGGCATCGCCATAATGACTGAGGGAGCACAGGCGTGCCACATGTGAAAGCCACCAGGCACCATAGGCGCAGAACCGAGGGTGCAAGCGTGGTTGCAGAGGTGCAACCAAAGCACCACCGCCGCGCCATACCAAAAGCAGCAGCAACCAACTGCAAGCACAACTCAAAACTAACCCAATCGCACACTCAGGGTGCATCCCGAATCTCGTGGACATAAACCAAAGGTGCTACCCTACCATAAATGGCATTCTAGACTCAACAAAATTAATGAAACTCCCAGTGGAGGTCAATTTAATGAAAAGTGAGCCCCACGCCCAAATGGCTAACTCTTCCAAAATGGAACCCAATAGCCCAAAATGAGTCCGGAAGTCTCGAGAACCAAACCAAAGGTCCCTCTAGCCTAAAGTTAACATTCTGGAGCTAATAACACTGATGTAATTTCTACTTGAGGCCATCTTTTCTGAATGTTGACCAAAGTTAACCAACCAACCAACTGGCTTAAAATCTCAGAAAGTGAGATAAAGCCAATCCAAATGCTCTCAGGCCCCAACCAAGGGTCCAACTAGACCAAAGTCCATGCTCTTAAGCTAACGGAACTGTCAGAATTTGATTCCAAGCATGCTTTCTAAGGATATTGACTGAAGTTAATGATTTCCGAAGTTAAAGCTCTAAAATAGAGAAATGTCCATAACGACATAATGAATGGCTCGAGCACTGAACCACTAGTTCCAGCAAGATATAAATGACTTAGGGCTACTACTAGAAACCTCTAATAGTACAAAAAAGTCGAAAACCTGAACATGAATGGAAGGGTCATTACAAGAGAGGAGCAACATACAACTAATGGTGATAAGCTGACAGATGTTGAGATTGAGAATGCAGAAATCGATAAGGCTCTGGTTGATGTAGAAAAAGATTCTTAGGCAAAGGGGAAGAAAAAGTGGTTCCTAAAATTTTGGCTCCTATTCCTAGACCACCTTTTCCATTCCCAGAGGTTAAAGAAGAAAGCAGAAGACGACAAATTCCATAAGTTTATTTCTATATTGAAGCAACTATCTGTGAATATTCTGCTAGTTAAGGCCCTAGAGCAGATGATAGATTTTTCCAAGTTCATGAAAGATTTGGTGACCAAGAAGAGAACAATGAGTTTTGATCAAGCTAATAATCTGTACCATTGTAGTGCCATTGCCTCACGATCCTTACTTGAGAAAAAGGAAAACCCTAGAGCTTTCTCTATTCCATGCAAAATTGGGGCCTATAATTTTGCTAAGGCCCTCTGTGATCTTAGTGCAAGCATCAATCTAATGATGCTGGTGATTTATAGGAAGTTAGTCTTTGGAGCCCCTCGACTGTCTACTATGTGGCTATTGATGGCAGATCGTACCATTGAGAAGCCGGTTAGGATATTCTATGATATGTTGGTTAGGTATATGATTTGATCTTTGCATCCAATTTTGTAATCTTGGATTGTGAGGTAGATTTTTAGGTCCCAATCATCTTGGGGCGACCATTCTTGGCCACTGGGAGAGTACTTGTTTATGTAGAATGTGGTAAGCTGCGGTTCAGATTGAACAATGTGGAAATAGTTTTTAATGTCTACAAGTCTATAAAGCAGCCTCGAGATATAAGCGTCATATGTGCAATTGACACTATTAATGATATTATTGATGTGTCAGTTAAAGTGAAGTTTACTATTGAGACTTGGTAGTCGTGATCATGAAATAAGATTTTTAAAACACGGATGACTATGATGAGATAGTGAATTCTTTGTATTGTAGGGGGTATTACTCTTATGATCCTAACAAGTTAGATCTTGACTTGAAGAATTGTCAGACTCCACCAGCTAACCCCTCCATTGAGTAGCCGCCAATCTTAGAGATTAAGCCTCTCCCATCGCACTTGCACTATGTCTTTTTAGGGCCTGAGGATACTTTGCCAATGATAGTTTCAGCAAGTCTACATGAATGACATGTAGAAACTTTGGTGTTGATTTGCAGTTGTACAAGAGAGCCATTGGTTGTACCATGGATGATATTATTGTGATCCCTCCAGGTATTTGCTCACATAAGTTTCAGCTAGAGGAGCATTGCATTTATAGCATAGAACACCAAAGGAGGCTAAATACACCCATGCAAGAAGTGGTAAAGAAGGAAATCATCAAGCGGTAGGAGGTAGGTGTAGTGTTTCCTATTTGTGATAGCAAGTGGGTGAGTCCAGTTTAGTGTGTGCCGAAAAACGGGGGGATAACTATTGTCCCTAATAATAAGAATGAGTTGATTCCTATGTGCACAGTCATAGGTTGAAGAGTATGTATCAATTAAGGAAATTGAACTTCTGGACAAAGAAGGACCATTTCCCTATGCCATTCATGGAATAAATGCTTGATAGACTCGCAGGTAAAGGGTGGTACTATTTTCTTGATGGTTATTCAGGTTATAATCAGATCTCTATTGCTCTGGAAGATCAAGAAAAGACCACTTTTACTTGTCCTTATGGTACTTTTTCATTTAAGCGGATGCCATTTGTTCTGTGTAATGCACCTATGATGTGAGGCTAAAAGTAGTGTTTTTACGATATAGATTACCTCACATTTTACTTGTTTTAAGATGCTTTTGAGCTTACTATATTTGAATTACGCTTATGTAGCTTGTCTTGATGTGTAGATTGAAAAGTAAAGGATTTTGCATGAATTTGGAGCATTATGGAGCGATTATGGAGCTTTGAAGTTGGAGTTGGAGCTGAGGAAGATATCCGTAGCATGTCCATGGATAGGAGGTCAAGACAAGAGCTTAACAAAGGCAAAACAATGAAAAAGGGAGAAAAATGTACTATGGAAAGGCCCTGAGTGCCGCCCTAGGCTCCCCCATAGTGCAATGGACCAGAATCTCAAAGTGGGATGCTAAAACATACTACGGCGCCACACAGGGGGAGGCCACATGCCATTTTTGGTCTAGTTCAGCCAGGAATGGTTTTCTCAACCCATATCTTATTGGGAACCCTCCTAAACCCTATAAATACTACTTTTATTCTAATTATAAAGGAAAACATTAGAGAAGAGAGAACATCAATGGAAGAGAGTAGAAGAAGACATAAGGGCAATTTTGGGGGAGAAACACTCCAGGACGGAGACCGAAGGGTTTCTATCTACTTTTTTTCCCCTTTTGCCTTGTATGATTGGGTATTTTCTTATTCATGGATTATTGAGTTTTGTAATCAATTCATGAGTAGATAAACTCATAGTATCTAGGGTTGTGGATGCATATGAACATTGTTGTTTGAATGTTGAAGTAGTTTGATTGGATTTCCACTATTTGATTTTCTTATCTTTTTTTGCTCTTAATTACTTAATCCTCTGGCCAATTATTGAGTACTATTTATGGTTTGTAAGTTGAAAAAGGAATAGAGAACTTACATTTGCAATAAAAAAAAGTAGTGTCTGGTCCTAGAACCCTTCTGGGGGGAGCAATTTGCTAACTTGGATAGGAATATATCTGTTAGTGTCACTTAGTTGATACGAAAGATAAATCACATGCACTTCACTATCGACTTACGACCATAGAAATACAAGTGTTAGGACTAGTCGAGTAGGCGTAGAGGCAGTTTGGAAAGATGCTCAACATTATGAATATCAACCCGCAACTAGTAACTCAAGAAATCAGTCAAACAAGTTAATTGATAACTCAACTAGATTATTTTAAGTTTGCAACCCTGGATCACTAATCATCTTTGAAATCACAAAACACAATCTAGAATTGTCTTATGTATTAGAATTATAGTAATTAATAGTTAATTAGCTAAACTAAACAATCTTCTCTAGTTTACATTACTGAATAGTTAGAATAGGAGTTCATTATAGCCATCAATTCATCAATTCCCTGTAGGATCGATATATGGACTCACAAGTCCTATATTACTTATCAGACCATGTACACTTGCATGTGCAAAAGCCTAACCACAAAATAAGTTTTTGGCACCGTTGCCGAAAAATTGTTAGAGATTTATATTCTATTTTGAGTTTTTATTAAATATATTCAGTTTTTACTTTTAGTTGTTGTTTTTGTTACATTTTAGGTTTCAGGTAGTGTATGCCAAATATGTGAAGTCAAGGCAGTCCCTTAATTCTATTTGATCCTGAAATCAAAATAACTACGAGAAGATTCAAAATTATAGGTGACCAAATCAACCAAAACTTGAATCTTAATGGAGTCCAATAGCCTGTTGGGGCGCAGGGACACATACCCGTGCTCAACTTTTCTAGGCTGAATTGTGAGAATGCCTCCAAGGCAATAGTTAAGCCTATAATTACATATAACTTTGAACTAAAATAAGAAACAATATAGCTAGTATAGAACATTTTCCTATTTTTGGGTAAACCATACGAAGATCCACACAAACACTTGAAAAAATTCGTGGAGCTGAGTGATAACTTTCACTATCAGAATGCGTCAGATGAGTATCTAAAGCTTACTTTGTTTCCTTTTTCACTTATTGGAGAAGCAAAGTAATGTTGTAGAAGGAACCAATAGGTTCAATCAGCACTTGGGATGGATTGACAAAGAAGTTCCTGAATTTATTCTTCTCTTTGAGAAGAACTAAAGAGTTAAGAGGAAGAATATCCAGTTTTGTACGGAAAGATACTGGATTATTGCCACAGGCATGGGAAAGGTATAAGGGTTATCTTAGAGATTGCCCTCATCATCAGTAGCCAAAGGAGATAATTGGCTAAAACTTCATTGAAGGACTATGACCAAACTCCATGTCACTTTTAGATGATACAACTCAAGGAAAAATCTTGTTCAAGAGTTATGATGAAATAAAACCGCTGCTCAACCTTATGTCTGCAGGTAATAAAGACTATCAAAAGGCGAGTAGAGTGTTCTCCTTAACTTCACAGAAGGAGCCAGGGAAGCTAGAGTTAGATGACATAAATACTATGAGAGTGAAATTGGGCAGCTTACCAGCTTAGTGAAGAAGTGTCTGACATCCCAAAGTTCAAGTCAAGTTCTGCAAGTTCAAGCAACCAATATTATGTGTGAACTATGTGGTGAAAACCACACCTATTCAGGTTGTCCTCAAAACCCAGAATCTATATTTTATATGGGGCAACAAAATTGTGAAATGGGTTATCAAGGTAATGGATATGGGAAGAACTACAGAAATCACCCAAATTTCTCTTGGGGAGGTAATAAAAAGCAGCCATTCACATAACCACAAGCTTAAGTCAGTAGTTCACTTGAAGAGACATCAAGCAGTTTATAGCTCTAACCAAACAATATGAGCAAGCTCAGCGGGTTATTAATGAAGAACATAATAAGATTTGCGTTGAGGTGCAACTACAATTGGGTCAATTAGATGCAACATTACATTTGAAACCTCAAGGGGCATTACCTAGTAATAGAAAGAAAAATCCTAAGAAAATGGTTAATACAGTCACCTTGAGAAGCGAAAAAGAGTTAAAAGTAGAACCTCAGAGAGATAGAAAACATAATGAAGATTTGAGGTCTATACCAGAGAAAGAGAAAGAGATTGAAGAAATTGAAAAATCAATTGAAAAGTTAATATTCAAGCCACCACCACCATTCCCGCAGAGGTTTGAGAAATAGAAAGCAAACAAGGCTTGTTTAAAATTTCTAGGCATATTAAAGCAGATACATGTGAATATTCCATTAGTAGAGTTGTTTCAAGAGGTACCAAAATACTCCAAGCACTTGAGAAGTATAATTTTAAATAAGAGGCACCTCAAAAAATTTGAGACAGTTGCACTCACTGAAGAGTGTAGTTCAAGAATCAAAAACAAACTCCCTTCAAAGTTGAAAAATCCAGAAAACTTCACTATTCCTATAAGTATTGGAGACAGAGACGTGGGAAGGGCACTTTGTGACTTAGATTCCAGCATAAATTTGATGCCCACTTCAGTTTTCAAGACTTTAAGGCTTGGTGAACCAAGGCCTACCATAGTTACCTTGTAGTTGGTAGATCATTCTTTAACCTATTGGGAATGGAATCATTAAAAATGTGTCAGTGAAGGGGGGAACAATTGTTCTGCCTGTGGACTTCATTATTCTTGATTATAAGGCCGACAAGGATGTACTCATCATTCTTTGTAGTGGTTTCTAGGCTACAACTGATGCAGTAATAAGGGTGAAGTCTAGTAAGATGTCTCTGACGTGGAAACTGAAGCCACATTTAATCTACTAGAAGAAAATCATTTGCCTTCACATTATGAGGAGCTCAAAGCCATCAATATGGGTCCTCCCAGAGTGTCTAAGTCAGGACAAGAAACTCATTCAAAATTAAATAACCCATTGAGGGTTCCTTAGAGATTGAATCTAACAGAGAAGGATGTTGTAACTATAGAAGATGAGATTGAAAGAGATATCAATGATAAAAGTATATTCCAAAATAGTTGGGAGAGAGATCCTATATTTCACATAAAGAACTTCTTGAATGTGTGCAAAAAGTATGACAAGGTCATTGATGATGAGATGAAGTTATATTGGTTTCCTTGCTCTCTTAGGGGTGAAGCAAGGGAATGGGATATGAACACTTCATCAGAGTTAGTAGAGAAATAGGTTAGGTTAGTGTTTACATTCATCCATGAGTTGAGTCCACACGATGGAAATACATAAGTGGTGAACAAGATTATGAATTTTGAACAAGAGGAAAAAGAGTTACTCTCTTACGCTCGGGCAAGGTTCAACCATCTTATTGTTTATCTGGGTTTGGGATTGTCTAAAGTAATGATGATGAACACTTTCCACCAAGCACTTGACAAGATCAACCAATATATAGTAGATGTGGTAGTTGGTAGATGGCGGGATAAGAACTCTGCAATTACAACTATAAATATGCTATAAAGTGTGGCTGGACACAGACTTCCTTGAAATATAGAGTTTTGGAACTTAATGAGAGAGGTGAAGGAAGCCAAGGATAAAATGGAAGCTCAAGTGAGATGGGGTGGTGATGTTTACCCCCATCATGGAGATAATAAAACTTAAAAAAGTTCATGTCGAGCCACGACGTTAAATAAGGGGCTAGTTGGGAGGTAACTTTACATTTGTTGTACTTAATTAGTTTTTCTTTATTATATTCTTTTATAAAATTTTCTAATAATTGTATTGAGTTTATTATTTTGCAGGTTTATGAGGCTGTGAAGCAGGGTGGGTGAAAATGAGCACTCAAAACAAAGGTGCGAAAAGAAAAAAAATTGAAAAGAAAAAATAAGTGAAAAAACACTAGGGGACGCCTAGAGTACCACCCAAGACCCCTTCATAGTGTATTTCACTCAAAGTAATTTTTCTTACTTTTTAAATAAAAATATAAAATAAATAATAAAAAAAATTTAGAAATTAAGTAGGAAAAGTTAAAAAATATTTAGTATAATGCCACTAGATTCTCCTTAGTTTAGTTCACTAGTGTATTTCAAATATTTCTCTCTCTAAACTTTAGCTAATGTCTTCATTTCTTTAAGCTTTCTTCTTTAAGAATCAATCTTCCAAGGTATAAATTTTTATGCTTTATTTAGTTTATTTTTATTTTTTATCATTAGTTATTAGTATTAGTTTTACTTTTTAGTTTTCATTTGTTTAACTTGTTAATTTTATCTAGTAATTTTGTAGACCCATGAAAAGCAAAGTTACATACTTGAATTTCCCAACTTGTGAATCATGCTAAATTGTTGAATGGAGAATATAATATATCGATTGTTAGTGAATATATGATTGCTATAATAGTTGTTTGTTGATAGTATTAAATTTGAGGGTGAATTAGGTGATAGATTCCATGAAACAAGACTTTAAAGATTCATGCACACTAAGTGTTTGATAAAGTGGTTGAAAGAGAGTTTTATGAGAATATGTCAATACTCTAAGTGTCGGGTGACTCTAAACTTCACTTGAACCTTATATTTTCTACATCCACCATGAAATTTAGTATACCATTCTCTTAATTGAATGTATGTCACTAACTATATGCTAAAGCACTTGTAAAAATTCACTTGAGTTTATGAACAAAACTAGCAACTTTTAGGACTCTCTATTTTACTATCTAGTTTTAGGATAGAATAGATTTTTTTTTAAAGTATTTATGTTGTATGCATAACTTTTATTTTTCTTTTGAAGGTACCATGATCAAGGCATAAAAGAACTAGCAACGAAAAGGAAAAGGCTACAACAAGTAGCCAAAACAAGGATAAGAGGCCTAGAAAAGAAAAGGAGGGACAATCCTAAGCACCAGAAATTCCATATGGGTTAGAAGTGGTTGATCCTTTGGGAATACAATGGTACAACCAATTTAGGAGACTCCCATGGCTATCTCCGAAGCAAACATCAACATAACTACTTTTCACAGCAAGTTCCCATTCCTCTACAAGAACATAATACAATTGGGATTGGGAAGCTTGCTTAATTCATATGGCATAGCCAACATGTGCATAATGAAAGAGTTTTATGCAAATTAGGAGCCGGGAGTTGATTATGACAAATAATATGCAGTAAATGTAAAAGGGGTAGTGGTAAAATTCTTTTATCACACGATCAACGAATATATGAAGTTTAAAGAATGCCCCTATGAGATATTTGAAGATTTTTATAGAAACCTGGACTACAAAGAGCTTCTTCATGAGCAAGTATATGGTAGCTTTTAAGATGCGGTATGGGTACGTGATGAAAATGGAAGGCATAGATCCTACTCAAGGAACAAGTTGGCTTTACCATCAAAGAAATAAACATGGGCATGATCATGCTTGGAGAGATAGGTAGAGTTAAGGGAGGAGGTAAAGATCGATTGATCTACCTAAGTATGCTAACCGTTATTTGATGTGACGCTAATTTACGTCACTTTCGACTCCTTTTTACTAAGAACAATCGTACGTTTTCAAGCAACCATTGTTGTTTTTGATGTTTTTATGTTGTATTTGTAGGAAATGGAAACAAACACGGAAACGGACGGAAATACGCGAAAAAGAGCAATCTGCCTAAGTGTGACGGCCTGAGTGACGGCCCGTCACACATGTGACGGTCCGTCACTGGGACCGTCACTCCAAGGCAGCAAAGGGACAGTGCCACTGCCTAAGGCTGACGGTCCAGGCGACGGTCCGTCAAGGCAGTGACGGTCCGTCAGCCTGACCGTCACGCTAAGGCAGTGGCTTACGTCGGCGACCCGCGTTTTGGGGATTCCTAGCCCGTTTTGGATTTGGTTTCTTTGACTCCTATAAATACCCTATGATAGGTTTATGTAAGAGAATTCACCGAATAGTTTTAGAACAGTTTTTAGTCATTGTTTGAGAGCAACAACACGTTTTCGGATTCTTGAATTCGTGTTCGTGAGTTCTTGGTTTTCTCTTGTCTTGGATTATTGAAGATTGGTTTTCATTATATTGTAAGAACTTCTTCTCCTTATTATGAATTCAATTCTCTTCTCTTTTCTTTATAGCATGATTAACTAAAACTCCCGCAACTAGGGTTGTGGGAGCCATGACAAACGTAGCAATATAGATTCCGGGTAGCGTTGGGTTCGATTTATGTATTGTCACGTTGTTAATCATACATTATGTCACGTTTTCTAGTGGGTTGCAAACATTAGAACATGCCTAGGTTTAATTTGCTTGAGAAAGAGATTAAAACCGGGAAACTTGATTAACAACAAGGATTCGAGACTACCAACTCTCGTCTTAAAGATTAATGCCGTAACTGGATTAATCTACTTGATGTTAGGATTGAGAGCTAAAAAGCACATCTTTTTGAGATCGAGAGAAGATAAAAGGAAATTTGTTTATTTGGTCGAGAGACGTTTAGACGATACAATTGACGCAATCACATCGTGACACGCATATAGAAAGAACCCAGTTAAGCCTAGAATCGACATTGTTACAATGCCATGGTGACCACGTCCCTAGTTCGCATTCTCTCATACTGATTTAAACTCCTACGTTTATTATTGTTTTGTTTACAATTTGATTACAAAACCCCCCTTTTATTTACTGGAAACGATTGACGACTAGTCACATACTTCACTAAAGTCTTAATCATCACCATATTCTCTGTGGGATTCGACCCCAACCTTGTTGGGTTATATATTTGACAACGATCGCTTACACTTCTTAAATTGAGGTGTAGTTTGAGCGTTATCAAAAATGGCGCCGTTGCCGGGGAATACGGTTTTTGATTAAGTCTGGTGTGTTTAGTTGACTTTTAGTCATAATTTCTTGCTTTTATTTTTGTTTGTTGTTTTTGTTTTTGGACAGGGTACAGGTTGTGCATGCCAAATACCCGAGGTTCGGGGGAACAAATTGTACCTTACGACCCCGAACTTGCGAGAACATTGAGGCGGAATATGGCCGCACAACTAGAGGCAGCGAGGATCGCTGCGGAACTGCAGGCCCAACAAAATCTGAATGCTGGTGGTCTGCAGGATGATGTGGTACGGAATGATGAGGATCTTGACTTAGATGGAGCTGGCGCTACGGGCGCCATTATTGTTCCACCGCTACCGCCCGGAGCCAAGTTCAACATCACTAGCACGATGATCCAACTGTTGAACTTGAGAGGAGTGTTCCGCGGTGTTGCTGGTGACGATCCAAACCAGCACTTGATGAATTTTGTGGGGATCTGCAAATCGTTCGAACTGCCAGGAGTGAGTCAGACAGCGATCAGGCTCAGATTGTTTCCGTTGTCTCTGTCTGATGAGGCAGCGTTGTGGTTGACAGAATTGACCCCCGACTCTATCGCAACGTGGGGAGAGTTGAGAGGAGCTTTCCTAGAAAGGTTCTTTCCTCCCTCTCGGATGATACAGTTGAGGGACGAGATTAGCAACTTCAGGCAGCAACCGCACGAAGCACTGCACGAGACTTGGTTGCGATTTAAGAAGAAACTGACACAGTGCCCCAACCATCAGCTGAACAACGAATTCTTGATGCAGACATTCTACCGGGCACTAAATTCGGCTACCAAGCCGACATTGGATAACGCAGCAGGTGGAGCGTTTATGGGTCGCACTTTTGCCGACGCCACAGCTATTCTAGACAGGCTCACCAAGACCAACAGGGCCTGGCACACACGAGATTCAGAGGTTGCAGCTAGCACCTATACAGTTGGTATGTCAGCTGAGCAGCGCAGAAGAGAGGAGGAACGCGACCAAGACATGGCGCATCTAAAAACGCAGTTGGATCTCTTGACAAGGCACTTGACGTCAGGAAGTATAGAGAAGGTACAAGCTGTGGGTTCCCAAGGTATAGAGACTGAGGAAGCAAATTACTTGGGGGGTTTCCAGGCCAATGGCCAGGGAAACCAAGGTCGGAACTATCCAAGAGACAACCACTATGAGAATGGTGGCTACAAAAATCGCAACCAAGGAAACTGGAGGAACAACACCGATAGAGGTGGGTTGTATATACCACCTGGTAATCGGGATAAAGCTGGCAGCGAGGCTGAGACGTCCAAACTTGAGAACATGATGGCGAAGATGCTGCTTAAGGTGGAATCGACCGACTCTGGGGTAAAGGCAATGCAGAATGAGTTATCAACATTGAGTCTGGTAGTGGAGTCACACTCAACCGCGATCAAGCAACTAGAGCAGCAAGTGGGTCACATCTCGGCATCTCTAAACCCAAGGAAAATAGGTACTTTGCCGAGCGACACCACTCATCCGCAGAATGATGCAAGCTGTATGGCGATCACCACAAGAAGCGGAAAAGTATTACCGGAATCACATCCGGTAATTCATGCTCAAGATGATAGTGTGGATGATAAAGAGGCGGTAGAGGAGGAAACGCCAAAGCCCGCAGAGAAACGCAAGGAAGCTGAAAAGCTTCCAACTATGATGTTTCGACACCCACCTCCTTTCCCCCAGAGGTTGAAGAAGAAAGCTGACGACGGTAAGTTCCTGAACTTCATCACCATGTTGAAACAAATTTCAATAAACATACCATTGGTGGAAGCGCTGGAACAAATGCCCGGTTATGCCAAGTTCATGAAGGACTTGATCACAAAGAAGAGGACGGTGAGTTTTGAACCGGAAGACAACCTCCATCACTGCAGCGCTATCTCTTCAAGGTCGTTAGTTGAAAAGAAGGATGATCCAGGTGCGTTCACTGTTCCATGTACTATCGGGAAGCTCAACTTCGGGAGAGCTATGTGTGACCTTGGTGCTAGTATCAATTTGATGCCGCTAGCAGTGTATAACAAATTGGGTTTGGGAGCTCCTAAACCAACGTCCATGAGAGTGATGATGGATGACCGTTCGATAAAACGACCTGTTGGAGTATTGTCTGATGTGCTAGTAAAGATTGGTAAGCTTATCTTCCCAGCTGACTTTGTAATTTTGGATTGTGAAGTGGACTTCGAAGTTCCCATAATCTTGGGACGACCATTGTTAGCTACGGCGAGAGTTTTGGTTGACATGGAGAAAAACGAACTGACCTTCCGATTGAACAATGAAATGGTCAAGTTCGATGTGACCAAGCTGATGAAGCGACCAAGTGACATGAGAGTGGTCGCGGTCATCAATGCTATTGAGGAAGCCCCTGCGGATGTGCACCTTGAGGAGAAGAGTTTGGTCGAGACTCTAGCTGTGGTAAGAAGTATGGTGCGAGAGCATAAACATGTAGAGGAAGGCGGTGAGATTAAATCAAGAAAGCGAAAACACCGCAAGAGAATCTGCAAAGAAAGAGCGAAGAAGCGGTCACGACTAGCTGCGGAGCCAACAAAAGAAGAAGTTGGACAGCAACATCGAATCAGCAGCGCGTGCAAACACTCCATTGAGTTCTCTTGTTTTGGAGACCCTGGCGGTCTCCAACATCATTCCGAAATTTGAGTCATATCGACTTCACAGGTATTCCTTTATTCTCACAGTTTTTAGCTTTCATATATATGCATTGGGGACAATGCATAAGTCTAAGTTGAGGGTGTTGGGAAACCTGTGAGTCACCACCAAGGGTTTTTGTTGCCGATTTCTTTTCCCTACGGTGTGCTATCTAGTAGAACCGGCATGTTTAGGTTGTTGTTTTAAATTTTTTTTAAATTTTTTTTTTCTATAGCAAAGCATGCGATTTCTTAGCAAACGAAGCCCCTTTAAAAATTTTATGGTTTTGAGCTTATGTTGAAACGATTGACTGTCTGGATCCTTGAATGTCATTGTGTGAATATGATTAGAATGAGTATGCTTAAGCCGAGCGGTTGTTTGATAGTTGGTAGCGATATAGTTTCTTGGTGCTAAGAGTGTGTGAGATTAATTGTTATAAATTCTTACTCTGTGCATGCATCTAGAACTTGCCCGGTCTATTTTGTTAAGTTTGAAGTTGGTTGCTTAGGAAAGGATCGCAGGCCCTTTTTGATGCAGTCCACTTAGCCTATATGACCGTCCAAATACAAAGAATCCCTTGATCCCTATTCGAGCCATAATTGACCTTGTTCTTTCAATAACCTGTCACCATTCCTGTTTAACTTTGAATCCCTATTTTGGCCCTGGTCCTTCCTTGGACATCGTGCACCTCAACGTAAGCAAAACAACCTAAGTTGAGGGTGGCTACTATAGAGGTAAACCCTGTTTTGGCCCTGGTCCTACCAATGGACATTGTGCACCTTGACGTAGGCAATCAGCCTAAGTTGAGGGTGGCTACTACAGTGGTAAAGGAGAAGAAAAAGAGGATGGAGATGATTGTTGTTGAATAGAATGAAAATCCGGGTGTGCGCCTAAGAAAAGAAAAGAAAAATAAAGAAAGATGAAAAAGATTGAAAAAGAAACAAAAAGAATTGTCAATAAAGAGGCCGCACCTGTATCTAGAATCAAGGAAATAAAAAGGTGAATAAGGATGGATAAAGTGAAGTTATGTGGTGATAAGATGTAAATGGTTCCAAGGAGGGCTTAGTCACTAACCCCTAAATGTATCATACCTGCACCGAAGCCTCATTACAAGCCGAAACAAGTCCTGTAGTGATCCTGAGTAGCTTTCTGAAGAACCAAAATAGAATAGTAAGGGCAAGCCTATGGTATCGCATGTGCATTGTTTGAAATCGTTTGTGAGTGTGAGCGCTTACCTAGTCCCAAATCTTGTGTGTGGGATTTCTTTGTGGTGAGGGCACCAAGATGTCTATATTGTCTATTGATTGTTAGGATAGCTGCGTATGTGTATGCATAATATTCTATCATATCGGAATGACATGTTTGGATCCTTGCAAGTTAGTGTTTCATACATACGTGTGCTACGAGGGAGCTTGATTTAATTGAATAAGTTTTGAATGACCATGAAGTGCTATAGACATGAGTTCGTGTTCTTAGTTGAGTCGTATTATTATTTTATGTTATGTTGCTTGAGGACAAGCGAACGTTTTAAGTTGAGGGTGTTGATGTGACGCTAATTTACGTCACTTTCGACTCCTTTTTACTAAGAACAATCGTACGTTTTCAAGCAACCATTGTTGTTTTTGATGTTTTTATGTTGTATTTGTAGGAAATGGAAACAAACACGGAAACGGACGGAAATACGCGAAAAAGAGCAATCTGCCTAAGTGTGACGGCCTGAGTGACGGCCCGTCACACATGTGACGGTCCGTCACTGGGACCGTCACTCCAAGGCAGCAAAGGGACAGTGCCACTGCCTAAGGCTGACGGTCCAGGCGACGGTCCGTCAAGGCAGTGACGGTCCGTCAGCCTGACCGTCACGCTAAGGCAGTAGCTTACGTCGGCGACCCGCGTTTTGGGGATTCCTAGCCCGTTTTGGATTTGGTTTCTTTGACTCCTATAAATACCCTATGATAGGTTTATGTAATTAGAAGACACCCAATAGTTTTAGAACAGTTTTTAGTCATTGTTTGAGAGCAACAACACGTTTTCGGATTCTTGAATTCGTGTTCGTGAGTTCTTGGTTTTTCTTGTCTTGGATTATTGAAGATTGGTTTTCATTATATTGTAAGAACTTCTTCTCCTTATTATGAATTCAATTCTCTTCTCTTTTCTTTATAGCATGATTAACTAAAACTCCCGCAACTAGGGTTGTGGGAGCCATGGCAAACGTAGCAATATAGATTCCGGGTAGCGTTGGGTTCGATTTATGTATTGTCACGTTGTTAATCATACATTATGTCACGTTTTCTAGTGGGTTGCAAACATTAGAACATGCCTAGGTTTAATTTGCTTGAGAAAGAGATTAAAACCGAGAAACTTGATTAACAACAAGGATTCGAGACTACCAACTCTCGTCTTAAAGATTAATGCCGTAACTGGATTAATCTACTTGATGTTAGGATTGAGAGCTAAAAAGCACATCTTTTTGAGATCGAGAGAAGATAAAAGGAAATTTGTTTATTTGGTCGAGAGACGTTTAGACGATACAATTGACGCAATCACATCGTGACACGCATATAGAAAGAACCCGTTAAGCCTAGAATCGACATTGTTACAACGCCATGGTGACCACGTCCCTAGTTCGCATTCTCTCATACTGATTTAAACTCCTACGTTTATTATTGTTTTGTTTACAATTTGATTACAAAACCCCCCCTTTTTATTTACTGGAAACGATTGACGACTAGTCACTTAATTCACTAAAGTCTTAATCATCACCATATTCTCTGTGGGATTCGACCCCAACCTTGTTGGGTTATATATTTGACAACGATCGCTTACGCTTCTTAAATTGAGGTGTAGTTTGAGCGTTATCATTATTCTTAGAAGAGCCGTGGTTACTACATTAAAAGGTATGATAGAGAGATTGAGACTTCGACAAAGCTTTTTGATGTTACGTCCGTAAAGAAAGAGGACACCTCCAAAAAAGCAACTACCGAAGAAAGATTGATACGAATGGAAGAATTCACAAAGTTTTTGGCCAATAGTGTAAAGAAGAGAATTGAAAACAATGAAGCTAGCCAGGATGAGGTCGAGTCAATGAGGCAACACACACCGGCTACATGTGTTTTCCTTAGAATTAATTCCCAAACATGGCATCCATAAAGGCCACCAAATGAACATAAAAACTCTAAGGAGGAGTTGGAGTAGCCACATCATGAAGAAGTCCCTTGTACCCCTATTTTAAATTTATTTATTGCATGAGAATACCGCAAATTTTTAAGTTTAGGGTGGAATTCTTGTGCTTATTTGCTATTCTTAATTTTTATCTTATGAAGTGTTATTGCTACTCCTATATTAGTGGATTGTTATTTGATGTTGTTGTTGTAGTTTGTTTTGACTTAGTGTTTATTTTGGTTATGGAAAGTGTGTCATAATATTAGTTTATAGGAATTTATGTTTTAAACAAAAAAAATTACAAAAATATTTTCATAATTTTTTTTCTCGTTAGTTTTTTTTTCTTTAGTCTTGTTAAAGACACATCTTTTCACTTTTTGTTTTTTCTTCCTATATATTTTATTTCCAAAAAGGGTGATCATTGAACTGGGAAAATTTTAATTTTTAGTAGGATGATCTCTTGTAGGCTAGATCCTCAAGTTAGGATATTACCTCTACGAACATAAGCTTGGTTTGTTTGAAAAAAATTGTGCAAAAAATAAAAAGATAACCTTGCTTAAGAGACCTAAGCTCATTTTCATGACTTGTATGCATGTTCTTAATATAAATTCTTGGTGGTTTATCTACTAGAAATTTATGTGATAGTATATTTGTGTTGAATATGTGCCATGTGTGATGTGAGGGACTAGTTGAATTCTATGTGTTCAATTGGTGTTTAGAACTTACCTTGTGTGTTTTGTGAAGACAAATAAAGTTAGTCATGTTTATAAAGTGATAGAGGCAATTCTTTGATTAGCCATTCTTTTTATCCTCTCTTGTACCTATTCTTGACTGATTTCCATTGTAAGCCCTTTTGAGCCATTCTAATTTAGTTCAACAAATTAAAAACATATGGATTCAACATATCATACTTTTTTCACCTGTTTGAAAGTGTTGCATGACTTGATCAATAGATGAAGGCAATGAAATATTGGCTTGCGCATATCCTCTTTCTCAAGAACCAAAGGATCTTTATCCATTGTTCACACTTCATGACTAGAAGACATGGTAGAATGCGATCTTGTGCTTTTAGAATGAGTTTGCGTATGTTGGTTAGCATAAAAAGCACTCTTGTTGAAAGATTCCACCTTTTTCCAGAAACCCCTAAAGAGGAGCTCAAAGATCTTGGTCTTTTTCTAGTCCCTTTCCAGTAGCACCTCGATCAAAGAAAACATATCATAAAAGTTTGTCAAAAAACTTGAAAACCCAATAGATTTGAAAAAATAACATATTTGAAAAACACTTACTTGTTTCAATTTCGTGGGTGTATTTCTTAACTTGATTAGTAGATGTAGGAGATGGAGTACCAATTTGCATGTACTCCTTCTCTTGAACCATGGTATTCTTATGTATCATTCCCATTCTTTGACTAGCAGACATGGTAGAGTTTTCAAGTCCTTGTCCTCGACCCATTCATGGAGAACCTAGAGAAAACAAATTATAAGAACAAGATCAAATGATAGTTCTAGCAATTAGAGATGCAGGACAGAGTTAAAATGCCTACACACTAAAAAATGGCGAGCACATATAGCTGCTGCCTAAACCAAACTGCAATGAGTGAGAAGATCGACCATCACAACAAACTAATACAATTGAATATCTATAAATAGCAATCAGAAATGCAACCCATTTATACATATGTAATGAGAAAACGATACAGAAGTGCCAAGAACATGGGGATCAAAGAAAAGATGATCTGCCCAGCCATATAAATTATACACGGTGCCAACCCCTGTATAGATATTTTCCCCTTGTTCTGTATATACCTCAACTAATGCATGTATATTTGCTGACTATGTTCAGGAGTACTACAGGTAGCAGAAAAGTGGCCTACCAGAGTAGTTTAGGACTGGTGCAAGCATACACGAGTCATGACATAATCATTTTGCTTGGTTTAGTGTGGAACAATGTTGTATGGATCATGTTCATTCTCTTGAACTTCTCAGCCAAAATTATTGATGCAACTGCCAAGGGCTATCTTAGAGAGCAGCAAGAAAAGGTGTTGGCCACACTTGAAAATATTCGTTCTAAGAAATAACTTATCTCATAAGAAATGGGATCAGGAGAAACAAAGAATTAATGTTGAGTTTTTGTCTAGGAAGGGAAAAATCAAGCCGGCAAGAAGTTCCCCAAGTCCACAGAGTACACAGTTCCTTTTCACTAGCACTAAGTAGTTCAGGTACTAACATCAAATTTTTTTGCAAAGCTATTCAGAGGAAAATATGGGAAGTTTGTACAAGATGATTGCTTATGCAGTTGATTGTCTACCACTAGGCTGATAGTTGTGAACATAGATTGCTAACTACCATATACAACTCTGCCTTTCGCTTGCAATTGTAAAACATTTACAGTAAATATATCTCGTAGACTCTGTGCACATGATAGTTATGTTATGGAAGAGAACTAATAGAAGTTTAAGGGTAAAATATGCATAATTCTAAAAAAAGAGCAACGTTTTTGGCTACAATGAGGTGTTGAGAAGGTATGTGTCTATGACTTTGTAGTCTCATATTTTCGCTTTTAAGTCCAGTTCATGTTTTCTGTGTATGAACCAAAACTCACATCAAAGCTTCAGATGTAGAATATCATCACCCAAAAGGCACACAAGAAAGCAAACTTCTAACATGAAGTCCATGCTCTAAGGAACTTCGAGATCATGTAGTGAACTTCCTCTAATATGCAGTGAACTTCTAAAATAAGAAACAAATTATGGCACATAAAAAACATACACCACGATCTATTACAAGCAGCTAAAACCAACAACTAAATTGGAGCCGTGCACATACTGAACTACTATGAAATAAGTTATTCCCTAGTATGAATATTTTCAAGTGCGGCCAGCTCTTTTTCTTGGTGCTCTCTAAGATAGCCCTTGGTAGTTGCACAAGGGGAAGATACACACTGTAGTTGAGGGTAAATAAAAAATAAGAAAAGGGATCCCTCCTTTCAGGTGTTTACTCTCCAAACTACCGACATGGTCTATAATCGTTGCAAATGTCATGCATATTTACTACTAAAGTGATAGAAGATTCATACTTTCTTAGATCAAACAAGTAAAAGAATAGGATGATAGTTCTGAAGTAAAAAAATAAAAATTTAGCTATTAATACAAATTCAAAACAATATATTTAAAAATATCTTACTTGTTTCAATTTCTTGGATATATGGCTTAACAAGATCACTTGATTGAGAAAATAAACTCTTAGTTGGTATAATTCCTTTCTCACCCAAAGATTTAATCCCTCTTAGTTGGTATAATTCCTTTCTCACCCAAAGATTTAATCCCTTACTTTCCAACCTTTATTGGAATTATCATTAGCATAAAACACTTGAGATGCTTGGTCTGCTAAAACAAAAGGCTCATTTGTTTTCAAAAATCTACCCGGATTAACACTCACGAAGTCATACTCATCTTTTTTGACTCCTTTTATTTCATCATACACATCAAACCAATTACATCAAAATAAAATTACTCTTCTATTCTTGACAAATTGCAACTCAATAACCTCTGATAGAACTCCATAGTAATCAAGGTTCTCACTATCTTTATCATTCTCACCACTACAACAACATCGCAATTTTGAGTTCTTAACTTTTTATCATAATTTTCTACATGAAATCTATATCCATTAACAACGTAACCATTACAATGTGTCAAATATTGGGAGGACTGCGTGAAAGTGAGAGTAGATCTTCCATTATCTGACTATCATCTCCTATATGAAATTGTGTGACCTATCAACAAGATTACATTGAATACTTTAGAATAAGTAATACAACTTTAAAATATCAAATTTGATATTTATGTATTACTCACCCTCTCTTTAGACCAATCAATAAATTGTCGAGTCTATTCTGCATCAGACAAGTGTCGAACAATATCCTTATGAGTTTGTGAAAACTCTCTACAAAGGTGAAGTAAACCATAATTCTCATATAGAAACGAAATTACCCAAAAGGAAGTAGTAAAAATTAGACTATATGAAAGATCATCATACTTGAGATATGGTAACACTTCATCACAATTCTTCAGTATGTATATACGTGCTTGTTCTAATTCATCTGCCTCAAGCTCACATGGATCTTTATCTCCCAGAGTTTTTCTGGGTTGACAAAATATAGATAAATCTCCATTATATTCTTTTAAACCCTCATCATCATTTCATTCAGGACGATTGAATTTTGTGCCAATTCTATGCAGATACCTTGAATATAAGGTCATACATTCATTTGCAATGTATCCCTCTATAATAGAACCTTCTGGACATTCCCTATTACAAATGAGAGATTTTAAAAAATATAACCATCATTCCAAAGGATACATCCACCAATAATTAATAGGTCCAACAATCTTAGCTTCATTAGCTAAATGAATAGGCAAGTACACCATGACATCAAAAAATGAAGGAGGGAAGACCTTTTCTAACTTGCAAAGTGTTATGGGAATTTACGCTTCAATATGTTCCAAGTCATTAAATCTCAACTCCTTTTATCCAAGCACACAAAAAAATATAGATAACTCAATAAGCGGCACACACTTCTTTGGACAACATACCACGAAGTGCAAAAGGAAGTAGATATTGCAGAAGAATATGACAATCATGACTTTTCAACCCAGATATCATGTGATCCTTCAAGTTGACATATTAAGAAATATTAGATGAAAATCTATAAGGAACCTTTAGATTCTTTAAGAAATGACATAATTTGTGCTTATCTTTGGGAAGCAATGTGTAGTATGCAGTTGGAACTTCAACTTTTCCCCCCTTTTGGATGGGGTGCAATTCCGGCCTAATGTTCATTTCTTGCAAGTCTAAGCGAGTTTCAACTGTATCCTTGTTCTTTCCTTTGACATTCATTATTATCCCCATGATATTATTACATATATTGTTTTCAATATGCATAACATCTATATTACGCAACAAGAGACACTTCCAATATAGAAGTTAAAAAAAGATACTTTTCTTGTTCGAATTATCCTTTCGCTTTTAATGTGATATCTTCTTTTTTTTTCTTTGGATATTTTGATAACTATTTCCCTTCAATATCTTGCACTTGATTTAGTATCTCAATACCAAAAAGATTTTTTGGTGGTGTCCTTTTCGCTTTTGTACCATCAAATGAGTCCTCTTCATTCGTCCATTTGTGACTAACAGGAAGGTAATGTCGATGACTCATAAAGCACTGCTTTTTATTATTAGCCAATTGAGTTGAGTCAGTATCTTTATTGAAACATATACATGCTAACTTTCCTTTTGTGCTCCATTTTGATAAATTTCCATATGCTAAAAAGTCATTTATGGTCCATAACAAAGAAGCATGCAACTTAAAGTTTTGTTTACTTGACGCATCATAGGTCTCAACACCAAATTCCGACAATTCTTTTAATTCCTCTATTAAAAGATGAAGATATGTATCAATTGCATCTCATGGACCATTTGGACCAGGAATAAGCATTGACAAAATAAAATTTTCTTATTTCATACACAACCAAGGTGGTAAATTATAAGGAATAAGAATTACATGCCAAATGCTATGTGAGGTTTTTGAATTCCAAAATAGCTGAAATCCATAACTAGTAAGTCCAAGTCAAACATTATGACGATTGACCATAAATGAAGGATAAAGTTCATCAAATAACTTCCATTCCATTGAATCAGCTGGGTGACTCATTGTTCCATCATTAACTCTTTTATCCTTATGCCATGTTATTAGAGTAGATGTCTTTGTAGACATAAACAACCTCTAAAGTCTAGGCTTTAAAGGAAAATAGCATAAAATCTTTGATACTATCTTTTTACCTTTTTTGTTCCTTGCTTCCCCACTATGTGTATCTATTTTCCATCTGGATGTACCACAAACTTTGCAAGAATCAAGTAAGTTGTCCCCCTTCCAGTGTAACATGCAATCATTAGCACAAGCATCAATTTTGTTGTAAGAAAGCCCGAGTTCTTGAATTATCTTCTTTGCCTCATAATATGAGTTAGGAAAATTGGCACCATCAGGCAATAACTTATCTTTCAATATTTTCAATAACATTGTAAATGATACATTACTCCAATGACCCATACTTTTGATGTGAGGCAATTTAATCAAAGTGGAAAGATTTGAAGCTTTTGAATTTTGGTACGGTGGCTGCTCGAAATCCTTCAATAGGTTGTAAAACTTTTTTGCTTCAATATTTGGTTCCTCCTAAAGTAAATCATCACAATCAGTGTGTGTAGTTCCTCCATCAAGATTATGATATAAATCTCTTAACAGTTCTTCTACTTCATCTTTATTCTCACATTCGTCTAGTTCATCACCAGCTTCATCTTCATCTTCATCTTCAGATTCTGATTTTGATAATGGCTCACCCAAATATTCCCCATAGTGATACCAAAAAGTATAATTCTAAATTATTCCAAATACTTTTAAATGTGTCACAACTGTTTCACAATCTCCTTAAGTTGTATTGCAACATCTGATACATGGACATCATATTTCATCTTCTTTTCCTGTGTTTTGAAAAGCATAATCTACAAACTTCCTCACCTCGATTTTGTAGGTTTCATTGGATCGTTCATTAATTAGTTACATCCATTGCTTACTAGGTGCCATAACCTTGGAGGGTACATAAAAATTAGATTAAGAAAATATAAAGGATAAGAAACATACTAAGATGCACACAACTTGTAATGATCAAATGCACACAATTAGGTTCAACTCTAAGGTCGCACTTTGTAGTGGACCTTGGCTCCTTTTCCAGTTAATGAGTTGCAACACACAATAAGATGGCACTAAATATACGAAGAAAATTATAAATTAACTTGTATGAATGAAAAAGGGCAATGCTTGGTAGATTAAGCATTCATTGAGGGATTCATATTTTGTCAAGATGATCCTAAAGTTCAACATATGCATAAAAATAATATAAGTTCTTAAAAATAGATAAAGATTCATAATTCAGGTGGGGCAACTTGCAATTCAATTCCTAAATGCCCCAATTCTATAAAAAGTAAAAACAAGAAAGAGAACTATAAACTTACCACAAAATATTATTAATAGATATGCATAGAATATCATGTAACCTGAGGTTTTAGATAAAAATGATACACTATGTGTCCTATTTATCTTATTCTCTGCCTATTGATTTCCATTGGACTTGAAACTAGATTTATAGTAAATAAGTAGGAGCACTCATTTGTCATCGATCCATTTTGGTGATTATTCACACTTTCTTTTATTCATATAAAGAGACAACGCGATAAAAATGTCCAAGTATGGATGGCAATTGTAATGAACCTTTTGGTCATTCCAGAGTTTTTGCTTTCTTTGCACTGTTAGAGCTTGCCTGTAGTTGCCCCAAGTCATTTGTGACTTGCTGGGACCAGTGGTTCGGTGCTCGGGCCATTTGTTAGGTTGTTATGACCATTTTCCTATTTTAGAGCTTTAACTTAGGAACTATTGACTTTAGTCAACATTCTTATCTAGCATGCTTGAAATCAAATTCTGACAGTTCTGTTAGCTCTGGAGTGTAGATTTTAGTCTAGTTGGAGCTTTAGTTGGGGCCTGAGAACTTCGATATGGTTCTATCTCTCTTTTTGAGACTTTGGGCCAATTGGGGTTGAAAGTTTGACTTTGGTCAACTTTTGATAATCAGAGCATCGGATTCAAAATCCAATGGTTCCATAAGCTCCAGAATGTGAAGTTTGGGTTAGGTAGGTGGTTGGTTTGGGTCTTGGGTAAGCCATGATTATATTGGGTGGTTGGTTGGAATTAGTGATGTGCCGAGATTTTACGACACATTTGATGCTTTTAACAAGGAAGTTTCGTAGTTTTCAAGAAAGTATTGTCCAAATTGATGTGTTTTGGTTATGTTTAAAGAAAGATAAACTTAATTCAGCTATAGAGCATAGTTGTACCATAAATGAGATGTTTCGGTGATCGTTATGAGTTGAAATGAACCGTTGGTACAACTGTTGCATTCAACGTCAAAGACAGAAGCTGATGCGAGAAGAAGAGTTACAATAAATGGGACAACAAACCATTTATCTCTGAAATGGTCCATTCCTCTGACCGTTTCTAGAACCAGAAGGTGGCTAAATTGTGAAACTTAAAATGACTAAGGAAATAATCCGTTGTTGACTAAAACGGACCATTTTGGCGTCTGTTCTGATGACGCGTCTTTCCTTTCATAGAAAAATCTAGATTTAATTTGTACTGGGCTATAAATAGGACTCATAGGGTATTTTTCATAGATACTTCTTTTAGGATATTTTTACATATTTTTAGAGAAGAACATCACGTTACTTTGTTGCCTTTGAATTTTGAACAATTTGGAGCGCTACTTTGGTGCTCCTTTTGGAAGAATAACTTTTGAATATCAATCTATTGCTTTAGTTAGTATGTATTCTTCAATTTCTATTATTGTTTTCTTTCATCTTATGGGTAACTAAACCCCAATTCTGCGATTGTGAATCCACACAATGAACGACTCTTAGGGCTACAGTGTTGATACATGAGTGACTAGGTTGTGGGTGAGTTGTTAACAATTAGACTATTGGAAAATTAGCGGTTGCAAATGTTAATTAAAAGCCCTTAAACTTGAGTGTTTTCTGGAAGAATTCATTTAGGTTGGGAAATTGTTAATAACTAAGAACTCAATGAGTTAATCTTTGCTTAATGGGATTTCGTAGGAATACATAAATTCTACTTAACTTATTGTAATCGTCTAGATAATATGCTTCATTTCATTTGAAAAAGAAAAATGAAAGATTGATCAATCTCTTATTGGAAGGTAGTAATTGGTATCATTAATCATGGTTCACCCGAAATCAACCTATGATTGCCGATATCGAGGCTTGTAACTATTAGATAAATTCTATTCTGTGGTGAAACAATCATGGATCTTATAAGCCTTGCTAATTCAAAGTATTTACATTTTGCTAGCTTTAGATTTCTATACAACAACTATTTTTGGCATTAAGGGATAAGATTCAACATAGAGTAAAGTGAATAAATAGCTTTGAGTATTGTGTTTCTCACCCTATTCCCCGTGGGATTCTACCCCACCCTCGTTGTTGGGTTACTATATTTACAATGATTGTTTTACACTTTTAAAGGGTGTAATTTTAACGTATTAAATTTTGGCGCCATTGCCGGGGAATACGGTTTTGAAATTGACTTGAAGTAATTCTTACTTTACTTTGTGTCCCATACTTATCTGTAATGACCCTTCCAATCATTTATGCATTTTTTCCTTTCTTGTACTGTTAGACCTTACCTATAGCAGCCCAAGTCATTTATGGCTTGCTAAGACCAGTAGTTCGGTGCCCGAGCCATTTGTTTGGTCTTTTTGGCCGTTCCTTATTTTAGAGCTTTTACCATTGGGAATCATTGACTTCAGTCAACATTCTTGGTGAACATGCTCAAAATCGAATTTCGACAATTCTGTTAGCTCCAGAGCGTGGACTTTGGTCTAGTGGGACCTTTCATCGGGAACTGGAGCTTTTCAGCTTAGAATTCTATCTCGTTCTGTGTTTTCAGGCCAGTTGGGCTTATTTGGTTGACTTTGGTTTACATTTGGAGAACACGGCCTCAGATGAAAATTTCATCAGTGTTGTTAACTCCAAAATGTCGAGTTTAGGCTAGAGGGACCATTGGTGGGTCCCGAGGCTTTCGAACTTGATTTAAGACCTTGGGTTTTATTTTGGGAATAATTAGCCTAAAGGTTGATTTTGGGCACGGGGCCCACTTTTTGTTAAATCGACCTCCGATGGGATTTTTGTCGATTCTATTGGATCTAGAATGCCATTTCTACTTGAATAGCTCAACTCATTTGTGTTTGTGGGACCCCAAATGCATTCCCGATGGTCCATCAGAGTTAAATTCTTGTGGGATAGGCTGTTGGCAACTGGTTGCTATCATAGTACCTGCTTTCCCTTCACCTATGCAAGGGTTGGCCGCCTATGCATAGGCCTAGGCTAGCCGCCCTTCTGATTTGCATTCGCCTACGCGGGCATTGGCCCCCTACACATAAGCCTAAGCCACCCTCCCCATTTTTTGCATTGCCTACGCGTGTAGTTGGCCGCATACACGTAGGGCCATGTCAGCCGCCCCAAAATTTTGCCTTCGCCTAGGCAATGCCTTGGTCGTGTTCGCATAGGCCAAGGTTGGCATTTTAAGTTGGCATTTTCCCTTCTTTCTTCTTCATTTCCCAACATTACCACCTCGTTCCTCCATTAACAAAAGACCCCAAAACCTCTAATATTCACCATTATTGACCTCAACTGATTGGTGGGTATTATTGTGATGATCCTTGCTCGTTAATTGACTTCTAAGGCGGGTAAGTAACCTATTTAACTCTCGTTTTCTCCATTGTTTCTCCTTTAATTTCTTGAATGGGTGGGCTATTTTGGAGCCCCATTTGTTGTCCGTTTCCTCTCAAATTTTGAGCATGTGCTCCTGGGATTGTAAGGAATATATCGGTTTTTTTCGTTTCTGGTTTTGGATTGTGGGGTCCACCAGCCTATTTTTTACTTGGATTTCGATGCGGTTATGTTTATAGCATTATAGATATTGTTGGTTTCATTTTGATGCCTAGATTATTGTGTTCGATAGTACTTTCACGATTAAGAGCTTCTTAAAGCAGTTTGAGCTTGGATGACACCATCCCCACAGCTAGTCGTCAGACGACATGTAGGTTATGACTTTTCCTACCTAGACTCTGTGTATATAGGCTATAACTGCATTAATTAGTAACCTTTGGTGGGTTGTTATACATTGGTAGCCCAGACCTTGTCCATCTCTTCGGTCCATGTAGTAATCGTGTAGCATTGTATATTACTCTTGTGGTCTTGTATGGCCATGTATTAACTATGGAACAAAGATGATGGGTTATTTGGGAATGTACGCGAGTCCTGGACATCGTGACCTTACTTTAGGTTGGATATCTGTGTTGTAGAACCACTTGTGCATGTGTAGGGCCGATAGGAATGTTTGTGAGCCATTTCAGGCTAATCTATTGTTTGCGAGCATATCATTCATGAAAAAGGGATTTTTTTGCATGTTTTACTACTGTTTTGGCTTTGGGCTGACTATCACTGGGTTTATAAGCTTTGGATGGCCTTAAGGGCCCGTTTTTGGTATAAATGATGATAAAATGAGATTTAGAACTGACCGGTGGATTTTCTTGAAATAAAAGTGGTACTATGTGATTTTCTCACTGGTTTTCTTACTGACACTAGACTCAGCTGCGCCAGAGTGATAGGCATGAATTTACTATATATTTAGACCCAGATACGCTCTGGGCACCCCCTTAAGAGGGTTATTGAGGTTTTGACTACTGATTCAGACTCAAATACACTTCGGGCACCCTTTGAGAGGGTCTTTGAGGTTACTACTACTATTTTAGACCCGATTTGATTCCGAGAATATGCTATGAGATTCTGAGTATTGAGATATATTTTGAGATTCATGTTTTGTATGTGGTCTACGAGTAGACCTCTATGGACCCTATCATTCCTGGGTTACTGTCTATGGGATGACGCACGCGCCAAGAGGAGGGGTGTATGATAGAGTAGAGGTACACGAGTAGAGTCCTTCCATGGGTCCTGCCTCTATATGGGACTTTGGGTTACTAGAGAAGGGAACGTACGAGTTACTTTCACATCAAATTCATCATATCATCATCATGCATTTGGTAGTTCGATTCCACCCTTATTTGCTGTGTGCTCAGTGTACGCTCCAGTTGTATAGGCAACCGGAGGATTTGTTTTCACTTGATTGTGTTCCTCTATTGTATGGGTGGCCATTGGGATTGTAGGTAGATTATATTACTCCTTTCGTTTCTTAAAGCTAGTTATGACCTTCACTTCAGTTGGATTAGTGATTTTGGGCTGGTTGAGATCGTGGTTGTTTTGGACTAAGATTATTGAGGGGATAGTGGTTCCCATATTATTGAGACACTGATTATGTAGCCTTTTGAGTCATTATGGGGAATTAAAGTCTAGTTTTATCCTGGTTTTGTTTAGCGGATCTGGGTGCTTGTGGGTTAGTTATTCCATCATAGGCTTTTACTTGAGAGATTGTGTTACGTCTATTCTTATCTTTAAATTGATGTATTTAGCATGTTTCTATTAGTATATGGCTTCTAGTTCAATTGTTGGATTGATTTCCTTTTTTCCCTTTTACTTGAGGTTACCGGTATATACCGCCTATATCTTTAAACTCTCTTTTAATATGTACTGTTGTTGCAAGGATCCCAGGTGCGTCCTTCTTCCTTGTTTCACCTATGTTTCTATATACGTATATCTCCTATGCTAGCATGTTATACTTGTAACTCTTGGTTGATTACTCTTTGTGCTAGTTTCTTTGTGCTTCCTCCTTGTTTTTTGTGACTGTTTTCTTGTATTCTGCTTATTACTGCTTTTATATTTTATATGTGCTCAGTCGACCGAGGATACCTACTGGGTACCCGTTGCTTAGCAATTGATTCTCATACTACACTTCTGCATCTTTCTGGTGCAGATATTAGTTGAGCTTTTGCCATTGATCGCATGGAGACTCGAGCAACTTCTGGATATTCGAGACTAGGGTGAACGCCTGACGACTGGGGCGTATCTCATCTTGTTGTACTGTTACTCTTTATTTTATTCAAAGACAGTTGTACTAGTTTATCTTGTTACTTTTAACACTTGTATTCTATTTAGAAGCTCTTGTACTATCGATACCAAGTCTTTGGTTTGGTGTAGTTTTCTTGTATATGTATATATTTAGGTTATTGCTTTCGCATTGTTCTATCTTTATATTTTGCTTTCGCTTATTTTTCTGCTTATTATGCATTTTGATTAGGTAATAGCCCATTACTAATCATTCCGGGCTACGAGGAATTAGTTCTCCTATTTGGGAGTTGTAGGTTCCATCATGACCTGAGAAATTTAGTCGTGACAGTTGGTATCAGAGCTCTAGGTTATCCGGTATCGTAGTACAGAAGTAAGTGTCTGAGTAGAGTCTCGCAGATCAGTACGATGACATCTGTATCCTATCTGCGGGAGGCTACATGGCATCGTTAGGAAACATTTCATCTTCTTGGCTCCTTATGGTGCGTTCCTGGCTCTATTGACTTCTAAAACTTTAGCTGTTTCATTCCTTGTCAGATGCCTAAGATGAGTTTGATAGTGGTTAATGTCGAGGCTTCTGTGCCTATTACTTCAGTGATTTTGTCAGTGCCAAGACTTTAGAGTGAAAGTTTACTGTATCAGATAAGGGGTGTGGGACCAGTCCAGCCTCCGATTGGATTTATGGCTACCCCAGTTATTCAGGGCACCATGGCTAGGTCTTTGAGTCCTCCGGTGGGTGTTTTAGTACTCGGTTCTTTGAGCGGTGCTTCAGTTAGGGTTTGGATTTTAGTTCTTCAGTAGAGTTGTATGTAAGTGTTGGACTATGAGGCAAGATTTCACAAGATGGTTAGGCATACTGCTAGGTCTGTACCTTCAGAGTTTGATAGGGTTCAGATCTTTGTTGGAGGTTTGATTTCACCACTCCGTTTGGTGACCGAGCATTTGGTTACAGTTGGGATGACCTTCCTTCAGGTACTGGATCATGCTCGGGCTATCAAGAGTTTATGCCGTGAGGATTATGGAGGTAGTACTAAGAAATGCCATTGCCAGGACAGTTCCCGAGGTTCTCAGACTCGAGGTAGGGGATTCTCCACCAGAGATAAGTTCCATTGCTTCTTATCTATCTGGCTAGTTTCAGTTACTCCATAGGTTTCATAGGGTGGTGGTATAGGGCATGTCGAGCAGAATGGATTTTGTATGGGTCAGGTTCATCGAGGTTCACTTTAAGGTTGTGTAGGCCATGGTGGCCAGTCAGGTTTAGTGAGATCTCCTCGCCCGTATGTATCCATTGGGATTTGCTTTTAGTGCTGTATGCATGGGCATTTTTCTAGGGATTGTCCCACGATCCCACCTTCCAGTCAGCAAGGTTAGCAGGTGTATCTCTTAGGGCTCTAGTACCAATGGTTATAGGTGGAGTGCAGGGTAGTAGGGGTGGTCCCCGAATGGTTAGAGGTGGATTTCAGCCAGGTGGGTCAGGTATCTGTCCAGAGTCAATAGGCATTGTGCGTCAGGGAAAGGCTTTCTTGGGTTTCTATGGTTTTGGAGTGGTTGGTCACTATCTCAGAGATTTTTCTCAGAGAGGGACGGTCAAGCCGTCAGCTTTGATTACTCAGCCCAGTGATAGACTCGGTCAATTTCATGGCCCTCTTGCTAGACCAAAGGTAGAGTTCCCAGATATCCTTGCTCCAGGTAAGGCTTTTGTGACATTCTGTTAGTGATAGTACTATTCGCATTGTGATTCTATCCCTTCTATTATTTATTTGCTTATATGCCTACCTGCTACTTGTTTAGTTGTTTGACTACTTGAGTTGTAGTTTTTATGCATTGTTTTCTTGGTACTTTATTCTTTAGTAGTAGATGGGGTGAGTTATCCTTGATAGGTGATTACCTGGAGTTGTGGCTCGCGGGTAGGTCTTGTTAGTCCCTTTTCTGGTCGATTTTATTCCCTATTTTGTTGTGGTTCTAGACTTGTGTTGAGCCTTCCTTGTTGAGCGTTCCTAGATGGTTGTTGCCTAGGCTGTGATCTAGCATTTGTTAGGAGTCCTTGTGTTGGTTTGGTGTTACCGGTGGTTACGTCGGAGTTGAGCTTCTGCCTTAAGTTAAGAAGTATTAGTTATGCTAGTGAAGCATTGCTTGGTTTTCTTTTCCTGGGTTATTATAGTCGACCCTTTTTATTGGGTTAACTTAGGAGGTTGGCAGGTATGTGGGTTGTTCCCATGGTTTCTTCTGTTTCTTGCCCGGTTGGGCTGCCTTCTTGCTTTCCCTAATTCAAATTGGAATGAATTTTGATCGTAGTACTCTGGTAGAGTTTTGATTATGGCATTGTGGTTGAACTTCGACTAGGGAATTTCGGATAGTGTTGACCGTAGCCTTGTGGTTGAGTTGTATTCGTAGCATTTGGGGTGAGTTAGGCATCCGACCCATTCTTTTCCTACCATATTGAGTGTTGACAATATGGATGTGAGAGCTAAGGGAATGGCTCCCAATTTATTTGAGAAATAGTTTGTAAGGTTTAGTATATGCTATGGAAGGGTTTTGTTCAGTTGAAAAAAGAAGGGAGATGACTTTGTATGCATGCTTATGTGTTTTAGTAGTTGACTGAGGTGATGAATCGGAGTTGCTTTAGGTTGTGTTTTGGTGAATTAATTCGACCGACTACAGATTGCAGTAGCTTTTCCTTCGATTGGTTCGAGGTTTCAGTAGAAGCTACAGATTTGGCAACTTGCATATTCAGAGCCTAGTGGTCTCCGATTCTTGAGTGTTCATCAATAACTTATGGGTCTACTTATGGGTTTCGACAGAGGCATTAGTGGGCAAATTGAAGTTGGGTTTCAAAATTTTGCGTTGTCAGGTTACATCAGATAGTTCGTGAAGGTTTCTCTTTGGTTGCAGCATCCTTGTGCTGGAGGGCAGTGGGTGCAGACAACTTATCCCCCTATTTCTATTTCGGAGTGGTAGTTGGTCTTGTACATCCAGTCCTTGGCTGACCTTTGAGTTAGGCTGCACATTTCGGATTTCAGCATCGAGGTTCCTTCTACCATGGTTGGATAGAATCAACAGCGTAAGTTTGAGATTCAGCAATGGTGTATGCTATATATGATCAGGTTGTGCAGGTTAAGACTAGCGAAGCCATTTTGGGTTCTAATGGTACTTTGAGACTGATGGTCGCCTTTGTTTGCCGAGAGTTTGAAAGCTTGAGTAGTTGATTCTTCAAGGGTTGTCTTTGATGTGGGGTTCTAGTGTTGGTTAGACTCAACCAATATGGACTAAAAGTTTTGTATGTGGTATGCTTCAAGATGGTTGGTTCGTGTGATGATACACCAGAGCGGTTGATTCAAGCCAAAGGGCGAGTTGAAGGTATATGCAAAAACTTATATGGCTAGATGGAAACCTTGAACCCCAGGCACCTTTTTCTTTGCCTTTCGGGTGTTTTGACTTGGTATTCGTGGCATGGTGGACTTCTTTCTGAGGTGAGATTAGTAAGGCAATTTAAAATCTGAATGGTGTTTGAGTATTCAGAGTAGCAACAATACTTCTTGGAATTTAGAGCTTAGCTGATGATTACAAACTTTTTGGTAGGCTTACCACACTCCTTGCAGGGTCTTTGTTTTGGATTGGGTCTGTTGGCAGGTTGCCCTGGCTCATTCGCTTCCAGTTGATTCAGACTTGGCACAGTTCATCGGGGTTGGGTTAATTCTACAGTTTGGAAGTTTCTCCATCAACACATGGTGTTCATACATGTCTTTCCTAACGCTGGTGTGCAAACTTTAGTTAGTTAAGATGGGTTGTTCAGTTATCGAGTTTGATGTTAGCAAGAGTGTTTGTTTTTTGGTTGATGGTGAATCAAGACAGGTAACTCCAGTTTTCGAGGATATGCTACGGGTTGTTATCTTGGATGACAAAGGCTAGTAGACTATAGCTTGGCTTGGAAAGAGTTCAAGTAAAAAGGGTGACTTCAATCGTGGTAGAGTATAAGGGGGAACTATGGATCTACGGTGTGTCAGTTGATGCTTCGAGGGTGGTTTGAGTGTTCAACTCATATGAAGTTTCATGATTATGGCGAAACATGATTTGGGTCAGAATAAAGTGTTTTGTGATCAACGGGTTCATGAGTTAGAGTTTTAGGTTATTGGATTTTTTGGTAAACTTGGTTGTGGTTTCGAGGATTTAAGTTCTGTGTGTTGATCGCCTTGGTTCTCTAGTTTTAGTGTTGTGTCGGTGCTTTTTCATTTAAGATTCTTGAGGCTCATTTTGGGTTGGCAGGCCTTTGGAGTTTTGGAGATTAGGGTTAGATTCTAGCTCGGCTAGTAAGGAGTTAAGGCTTGGTTATTTTCTTGGGTTCCATTCTGTTGGGTGTCGTCTGGTCAAGGAGGCTACCCGGGTTGTCCGAGAGTGTAGTGCGGGCTTCATATATGTGTTCTTAGATCTCTAGTGATTCCTTCTTTTCTGACTTTCGGGGATGAAAGTCTTTTTAGTAGTGGATGATGTAATGATTCTTCTGGTCATTTATGCATTTTTACCTTTCTTGTACTGTTAGAGCTTGCCTGTAGTAGTTACAAGTCATTTATAGCTTGCTGGGACTAGTAGTCGGTGCTCGGGCCATTTGTTTGGTCTTTTTGGTCGTTCCTTATTTTAGAGCTTTAAAGTTTGGGAATCATTGACTTCAGTCAATATTCTTGGCGAACATGTTCGGAATCGAATTCCTACAGTTCTATGTGCTCCGGAGCATGAACTTTTGTCTAGTGGGACCTTTGGTTAGGATTCGAGAGCTTTTTAGCTTGAAATTCTCTCTCATTCTGTGTTTTCAGGCCAGTTGGGCTTGTTTGGTTGACTTTGGTTAACATTTGGAGAAGACGGTCTTGGATGAAAATTTTGTCAGCGTTGTTAGCTTTGAAATATCGAGTTTAGGCTAGAGGGACCATTGGTTTGGGTCCCGAGGCTTCCGTACTTGATTTTGGCCCTTGGGTTCCATTTTGAGAATAGTTGGCCTAAAGGTTGATTTTGGGCGCGGGGCTCACTTTTAATTAAATCGACATCCGATGGGATTTTAATCGATTCCATTGGATCCAAAATGCCCTTTCTAGTTGAATAGCTCAAGTCATTTGTAATCGCGGGACCCCAGATGCATTCCTGAGGGTCCATCAGAGTTAAATTCTTGTGGGCTAGGCTGTTGGCAGCTGGTTGCTCTCATAGCACCAGCTTGACCTTCACCTACGCGGGGCTTGGTCACCTACGCATAGGCCTAGGTCTGCCGCCCCTCTGATTTGCCTTTGCCTACGCGGGCATTGGCTTCCTATGCATAGGCCTAAGCCAGCCGCCCCATTTTTGAATCGCCTACGCGTGTGGCTGGCCGCCTAAGCGTAGGGTAATGTCAGCCGCCCCAAATTGTTTCCTTTGCCTAGGCGATGACTTGGCGGTCGCGTTCGCATAGGCCAAGGTTGGCAGCTTAAGTTGGCATTTTCCCTTCTTTCTTCTTCATTTCCCAACATTCCCACCTCGTTCCATCATTAAAAAAAGACCCCAAAACCTCTAATTTCAACCATTATTGACCTTAACTGATTGGAGGGTGTTATTGTGACGATCCTTGCTCATTAATTGACTTTTAAGGTGGGTAAGTGACCTATTTAACTCCTGCTTTGTCCATTGTTTCTCCTTTAATTTCTTGAATGGGTGGGCTATTTTGGAGCCCCATTTGTTGTCCGTTTTTGCTCAAATTTTAAGCCTGTACGCCCGGGATTGTAAGGAACACATGGGTGTTTTTCATTTTTGATTTTGAGTTACAAGGCCCACGGGCCTGTTTGTGACCTGGATTTTGACCCAGTTATGTTTATTGCATTATGGGTATTGTTGGTTTCATTTTGATATCAAGATTATTGTATTGATAGTATATTCGCAATTTGGAGCATTCCGGAGTAGTTTGAGGTTAGACGATGCCGTCCCAATAGCTAGTCGTCGGACAACATGTAGGTTATGGCTTTCCCTACCTAGACTCTGTGTATATAGGCTATACTGCATTAATTAGTATCCTTAGGTGGGTTGTTATAGGTTGGTACCCCATACCTTGTCTGTCTCTTCGGTCTGTTTATTTCATACGTTGATTGTAGTATTTGTGTAGCATTGTATATTGCCCTTGTGGTCCTGTGTGGTCTTGTATTGACTCTGGAACATAAATGGTGGCTTATTTGGGAATATCCATGAGTCCTAGACATCGTGACCTTACTTAAGGCTGGCTATCTGTGTTGTAGAACCTTTTGTGCCTATGTAGGGCCGATAGGAATGTTTGTGAGCCATTTTGGGCTAATCTATTGTTTGTGAGCATATCATTCATGAAAAAGGGATTTTTATGCATGTTTTACTACTGTTTTGTCTTTGGGCCGACTATCATCGGTTTTCTAAACTTTGCATGGCCTCGAGGGCCCATTTTCAGTATAAATGATAATAAAACGAGATTTAGAACTGATTGGTGGATTTTTTTGAAATAAAAGTTGTACTATGTGATTTTCTCACTAGTTTTCTTACTAACACTAGACTCGGCTGGGCCAGAGTGCTAGGCATGCTTTTACTATGTATTTAGACTCGGATACACTCTGGGAAAACCTTTTGAGAGGGTTATTAAGGTTTTGACTACTGATTTAGACCCGAATACACTTCGGGCACCCTTTGAGAGGGTCTTTGAGATTACAACTACTGTTTTAGAGCTGGTTCAATTTCGGGCATGTGCTACGAGATTTAGAGTATTGAGATATATTTTGAGATTCATGTTTTATATGTGGTCTACAAGTAGACTTCCATGGACCCTGTCGTTCCTGCGTTACCGTCTATGGGATGACGCACGCGCCAGGAGAAGGGGTGTATGGCATAGTAGAGGTACAGGGGTAGAGTCCTTCCATGGGTCCTGCCTCTACATGGGCCTTTGGGGTACCAGAGGGGGGAACATACAGGTTTCTTTTACATCAGATTCATCATGCATTTGGTATTTCGATTCCACCCTTGTTTGCTGTGTGCTCACTGTTGATGTGCTGGGATTTGACAACACTTTCGACGCTTAAAACATAGGATTTTTGGGAGTTCTTGAGTATATTTTGTTGGATTTAATGTTGTTTGTTAAGGTTGCAGGGACAAAGTATAAGTTAGAAAAAAAATGCCAAAAAGTTGCAGTTTCTGGGAAAAAGAGAAGCCACCACGGGCGTCACACCCACGATGGCCCGTGGGGCAGACCGTTGATCTGAGCCAGCAGGATTCTCCAAGGCAAAGGAGCCCGATGGGCTGGCATGGTACCTGTGGAAACCACGATGGGACGTCACCTTGCCCGTCGATATTTTCCAGGGAGATGTGCAAAAGGCCAAGGAAGGGCGACGAGCCCCATGACGCCCGTGGCAAGTTCGACGTCCCATAACGGTTGCCCATGGAAACAAGGTAGGGGAGTTGGAAAAATGACCAAGGCAGGCGATGTGAGACATCGACGGGCATCACAGCTGTGATGTCCCATCACTCCCGCCCATAAGATTGTGGCAGTGGAATTTACAGAAGAAGGGAAGAAGGCCAACGGGCAACCACGATGCCCGTTGCCTCAGCGATGTCCTGTGAGGCGACCTGTCGGATCTGATTGGTCCAACTATTCCCAGTTTTATTAGGATTTGGCGTCTTTGTCTATAAATACTTTCCCTTAGGTTTTATTTTTGTTGGTTGACAAATTGTTACAGATTATTTTAGGATACTCTCGGATAATTACTACATTGTTCTTTGGTATTGATTCTAAACACAAGTTCTTGATATTGAAGTGTTCTTGAGATTTTTCTTCAAGATTCTGGATTTCTTTATTCTCAATTGTAAGTATCTATTGATGATTGCTCAAACAAACCTTAATTGTGCACTTATGAACATGAGTAGCTAAATCCACAACTAGGGTTGTGGGAACTATGAAGGATTAATGAAGTAGGCAAAGTACTTAGGTAATCTAGGGCGGTGTTCATGCATGTATTGTTCTTCCCTTCGTTTTGATTGCTTTTTAATTGTGCGCAATGTTAGAACTCGCCTTATCCTTACTTTCCGGACCAAGGAGGTAACAGATGGGAAAAAAGTTGGTTAACAATGGAGATTTGAGGCTACCAACCCTCATCTAATAGCTTGACCCTGTCCGGGAATAGCTAATCTGGGATCCAGGGTAAGGGTTATTAAAGCACACACCCGCGGCCGGACCAAGGCGTGTGGTGAAATTCACCTAGTTGTCGGACCAAGGAATTAGGTGAACCTAACTTACTAATTCTGCATGCTAAGCACCAATCTAGTTTCCCAAGTACAAACGCCTTACTAAGTTATGATCTCATGGGGAACACTACCCTAGTAATCTCATTAATTGGTTACAACTCTTGAAATTAGAAACTGTTACTTGTGTACTTTTGATTTACAATCATTACTTGTTAGTTTAAACCCCCCCTTTGCGGGAGATAAATGACTACAAGCACGAGTAAACACTAATCGAACCTAGTCCTACCATATTCCCTGTGGGATCGACCCCAACCTTTAGTTGGGTTCTATATTTGTACAGCGACCGCTTGCGCTTCTTTTAGAGGTGTAATTTGGGCGCATCAAATTTTGGTGCCGTTGCCGGGAAGGATGTTGCTGGAGTTGCTCGAGCAGCTGTTACTATTGATGAAAGGACTGCGGAGGCTACCTAGGTTTATGATAGCACTATGGGCACCAATAATGAGGGCCCGAAGGATGTGACAACCAATGTCGGTTCTTAGGCGCCACAAGTATGTTCCCGCCCCCTTGTGTTTTGTATTTTTTCCGTGCATTGAGGGCAATGCCCATTTATTTTTGGTGGGGTGGGGGCAGTATCGGGTGAATACATTTTTGATAGGCAACTTGGCGAAGTTTGAGTAGCCAAAGGACCCGGGTCGTGTCGTGATGTTAAATTAAGCGCTGCATGGGAGGCAACCCATGAGGGTACTCAAAAGGTACCCGAATGCTTAGAGTTTTATTGCCTGTGTTCTTTCCCTAAGGATTTTAATTTTTATTGAACCAGCACGTTGCGTATAGGTTGTATGTAGTAAAAGAATAAAAAGGAACTTAGTGCAGTCTATGAGTTGATTTTGAACTGATTTTGATTGAAAAATGGAGACCCCTCCAAAAGTTTTGTGTGATGTAATAGTATCTGTTTTGATAGACTAACCCTTGTGGATCATTGCATGACATTGTGTTTATCGATATGATGAATGACTTAAGCTAGAGTACGAACCTAATAGGTAGCATGGAACTGTCGACTCTGTGCCATGTGTGTGTGAGCTTATATCATTTGGTTCTTTCTTTGTTTGCCAATCTAGAACTCGCCCGGTTAGTCTTGCCAAGGTCGTAGGATAGTTGGTTAGGAAAGGATCATAGGTCATTTTTTTGAAATAGTCCACTTTATCCCAAAAGCCCTACAAAATGATGTGATACTCTTTGATCCCTGATTTTGAGCCTACATTGACCCTTTTTTTGTTGTTTAGCCAAATCACCTTCCCTGTTTCTTGTTATGAACCTTTAGTTTGACCCTGGTCCCTCCTTGGACATTGTGTACCTCAACTCAGACAAATCGCCTAAGTTGAGGGTGGCTACTGTAGAGGTGAGTAAGAAGTGTGGGTATGAATAGACGAGGCTAAAAATAAAAAGGAGAGATAACGGGTGTGGCGGCTATGTTAAAGAAAAAAAAGAGAAAAGAGAAGAAAAAGCAAAAAAAAAAAAAAGAAAAGAAAGAAAAGAAAAAGAAAAATGTAAAAAAATTAGTTGAGTTTGAAACAAAAGCCGCACCTATCAATTTTTGAAAAAGAAGAAATAAAAAGGGAGAAAAAAAGGAGGAAAAGAGTAGAATTGGTCTGATGAGTGGAAGCAAGCTAGCGTAGTGTCAAGGAGGGCTTAATCACTATTTCCTATATCTACCATACCCATCCCCGAGACTACATTACAAGCCGAGAAAGTCCTGTAGTGATCCTAACCCAAGGCATAGAAAATAAGGGCAAGCCTATGGTATTGTGCACGCATTGCTTGAACATCTTTGTGAGTGTGAGTGTTTAATTCAGTCCCCAAGATATAACTATGCTATTGTGCGAGTGGGACTTCTTTGTGGTGAGGGCACTAGAGCGACTTTGACTGCTAACTGTTAGTATTAGTCTCACATGTGTATGCTAGGTTGTCTGTTAATGATGTAATGTCATCCTTGGATCCAGTTGTGTTGTCTTGATGAATGGAACACATGCATTGATTTTGTATTGGAAAAAGAGGGGGGTACTTGTTGTGTATTGAACTGCTAAACCATATGACTACCGTAGTTCCTGGTTTTCTTTTGCTTAAGCGTTGTTTTGTTTTTAGTCTGTTGCTTGAGGACAAGCAAAGATTTTAAGTTGAGGGTGTTGATATGCCGGGATTTGACGGCACTTTCGACGCTTAAAACATATGATTTTTGGGAGTTTTTGAGTATATTTTGTTGTATTTAATGTTGTTTGTTAAGTGTGCAGGGACAAAGTATGAGTTAGAAAAAAAATGCCAAAAAGTTGCGGTTTCTGGGCAAAAGAGAAGCCACCACGGGCGTCACACCCACGATAGCCCATGGGGCAGACTGTTGATCTGAACAAGCAGGATTTTCCAAGGCAAAGGAGCCCGACGGGCTAGCATGGCACCCGTGAAAACCACGACGGGACATCACCTTGCCCATCGATATGCTCCAGGGAGATTGCAAAAGGCCAAGGAAGGGTGACGGGCGCCACGACGCCCGTGGCAAGTTCGACGTCCCATAATGGTTGCCCATGGAAACAAGGCAGGGGAGTTGGAAAAATGACCAAGGCAGGCGATGTGAGACATCGACGGGCATCACAGCTGTGATGTCCCATCGCTCCCGCCCATAAGATCGTGGTAGTGAAATTTCCAGAAGAAGTGAAGAAGGCCGACGGGCAACCATGATGCCCGTCGCCTCAGTGATGACCCGTGAGGTGACCCGTCGAATCTGTCGCATCCAGCTATTCCCAGTTTTATTAGGATTTGGCCTCTTTGTCTATAAATACTTTCCCTTAGGTATTATTTTCTTTTGTTCATGAATTGTTATAGATTATTTTAGGATACTTTCGAATAATTACTACATTTTTCTTTGGTTATGATTCTAAACATAAGTTCTTGATATTGAAGTGTTCTTGCAATTTTTCTTTAAGATTCTGGATTTATATATTCTCAATTGTAAGTATCTATTGATGATTGCTCAAACAAACATTAATTGTGCACTTATGAACATGAGTAGCTAAATCCACAACTAGGGTTGTGGGAACTATGAAAGATTAACGAAGTAGGCAAAGTACTTCGGTAATCAAGGGTGGTGTTCATGCATGTATTGTTCTTCCCTTCATTTTGATTGCTTTTTAACAGTGCGCAACGTTAGAACAAGCCTTATCCTTGCTTTCCAGACCAATAAGGTAACGAATGGGAAATGGGTTGGTAAACAACGGAGATTTGAGGCTACCAACCCTAATCTAATAGCTTGACCCTGTTCGGGAATAGCTAATCTGGGATCCAGGGTAAGGGTTATTAAAGCACACACCCGCGGCCGGACCAAGGCGTGTGGTGAAATTCACCTAGTTGCCGGACCAAGAAATTAGGTGAACCTAACTTACCAATTCTGCATGCTAAGCACCAATCTAGTTTCCCAAGTACAAACGCCTTACTAAGTTATGATCTCATGGGAAACATTACCCTAGTCATCTCATTAATTGGTTACAACTCTTGAAATTAGAAACTGTTACTTGTGTACTTTTGATTTACAATCATTACTTATTACTTTAAAACCCCCCTTTTGCGGGAGATAAATGACTACAAGCACGAGTAAACACCAATCGAACCTAGTCCTACCATATTCCCTGTGGGATCGACCCCAACCTTTAGTTGGGTTCTATATTTGAACAACGACCGCTTGTGCTTCTTTTAGAGGTGTAATTTTGGTGCATCAAGTGTACGCTCCGATTGTATAGGTAGCTGGAGGGTTTGTTTTCACTTGATTGTGTTCCTCAGTTGTATGGACTGCCGTTGGGACAGTAGGTAGATTATATTACTCCTTTCATTTTGTAGAGCTAGGTATGACCTTCGCTTCAGTTGGATTAGTAGTTTTGGGCAGATTGAGACTGTGGTTGTTTTGGACTGAGTTTATTGAGGGGCTAGTGGGTCCCATATTATTGAGACACTGATTTTGTAGCCTTTTTAGCGGTTGTGAGGTATTAAAGTTTTATCCTGGTTTTGTTTATAGGATCTGGGTGCTTGTGGTTTAGTCATTCCATCACATGCTTTTTCTTATCTTGAAATTGATGTCTTTAGTATGTTTCTATTAGTATATGGCTTCTAGTTCGATTATTGGATTGCTTTTCTTCTTTCCTTTTTACTTGAGGTTACCGGTATACTGCCCATATCTTTAAACTCTTTTTTTTTATGTACTATTGGTCTAAGGATCCCAGGTGCATCCTTCTTCCTTCTTTCACCTGTATATCTGTGTACGTATATCTCCTGTGCTAGCATGTTATACTTGTAACTCTTGGTTAATTACTCTTTGTGCTAGTTTTCTTGTGCTTCCTCCTAATTTTCTGTGACTGTTTTCTTGTATTTTGCTTATTACTGCTTTTATATTTTATATGCGCTCAGTCGGCTGATGATGCCTACTGGGTACCCATTGCTTAGCAATTGGTGCTCATACTACACTTCTGCATCTTTCTGGTGCAGATATTAGTTGAGCTTCTGCCGTTGATCGCTTGGAGACTCGAGCAGCTTCTGGATATTCGAGACTAGGGCGAGCGCTTGATGATCGGGGCTTGACCGCATCTCATCTAGTTGTACTATTACTCTTTATTTTATTCAAACACAGTTGTACTAGTCTATCTTGTTACTTCCAGCACTTGTATTCTATTTAGAAGCTCCCTTACTATCGATACCAAGTCTTGAGTTTGGTGTAGTTTTCTAAAGATATCCGAAGATGTGTTGCTAAAGATAAGTTCCTTCTCATCCTGAAAGCATGCCATGAATCTCCAGTAGGGGGTCATTATTCGGGTAATAGAACTGCAGCAAAGGTGTTAGAGTGTGGCTACTACTGGCCAACATTGTACAACGATGAAAATCGACTGTCAAGAAGTTGTGATCAATGCCAAAGACAGGGAACCATATCAAGGAGGCATGAGATGCGTCTAAACTTTGTACTTGAAGTTGAGCTCTTCGACGTATGGGGGATAGACTTCATGGGACCTTTTGTCAGTTTGAAAGGCATGAAGTACATTCTGGTTATGGTAGGCTACGTGTCTAAGAGGGTGGAGGCAATTGGTTTACCAAACAATGAAGCTAGAAGAATCACAACTTTCCTTAAGAAGAGCATTTTCACTCATTTTGGCATACCTCGTGCCATAATTAGTGATGGTGGATCTTACTTTTACAATAAAGCATTTGCTGGTGCTACTTGAGAAGTATGTAGTTAAGCACAAGGGAGACACCCCTTACCAACCTCAAACAAGTGGACATGTTGAAACATCGAACAGAGAGATCAAGTGCATACTGGCTAAGAATGTTAATGCCAACATGACTGACTAGTCCTAGAAGCTGGATGATGCTTTATGGGCATATTATGCGGCCTACAAGACCCCAACTAGCACATCTACATATCGATTGGTATTTTGAAAGGCCTGTAACTTACTGGTTGAACTAGAGCACAAGACACTTTGGGCATTGAAAAAATTAAATCTTGATTTGGATGAGGCTGCGAAGTTCAGGTTGTCTCAGCTAACCGAATTAGAGGAGTTACAATTTTACACCTATGAAAGTGTAGTGCTATACAAAGAGAGAATGAAACTGGTGCATGACAGAAGACCATGTCTAGGGAGTTTCAACCCAGAGATGTTGTGTTGCTGTTTAATTCCTGGTTGATGTTATTTCTGGGAAATTTAAAATCTAAATGGTCTGGACCATTCAAGGTCGTAAGCATGTCTGCACATGGAGTAGTTAAGCTGGACTTCGAAGATAGTTCTCATACATTTAAGGTTAATGGCTAATGGGTGAAACATTACCTGGGCACTTCTGAGGTGACAAAATGGTTGAGGAACTCTGTCTTATGGACATACCGGTGCTGGAATAATCTTGGGTAAAGCATCATGCCATGACGTTAAATCAGGCGCTGCTTGGGGGGAAACCCAAGTTTACTACTTTTTTTTCATTTGTAGTTGTTTATTTTTGTTGATTTGAACAGAGTTATGGGTGTTGAATGTTCATAAAAGGATAAGGGACTGATGAACAACACTTCTCTGTGACGTACTAAATTCGAACAAGTCTAAGAAGTCATAATGGTCAGCAAAACAAACCATTTCTGTGAAGAACGAGCCGTTCTGCCAATCGTTATAACTTCCAAATTTCAGGCAGCCACTGGTTTGTATAATCGTTAGAACAATGGCTAAAACAGTCCATTCCTGTGAAGAACTGTTCATTTTTGGCAATAGTTTAAAAAAATAATAATTAATTTTAAATTTGAAATCATATATTTAAGGGCTTAAAGACCCATTTCCTTTTCTATTCCAACTCAAACAAGGTAATCGCCCTTTTCTCTCCCTCAATTACTTCCCCACGTCTCTTTCCCCTATATTTTCTTCCCTAAATTCTTTTCTTTCTTTCTCCTCCACTATGTTCTATGTATACACAAACTGTATCTTCTCCCCTTCTCCTTTGTTCTCTGTTGTGGAAAGTGAAGAAGTCAACAATCAGGTATGTCTTCCCTACTTACTCCATTGGATTGCTATAAGGTTTACATCCCTTATTCTATCTCTCAAATTAGAGACTAGGGTTCATGTGTTTAATGATTGATTATTTAAGGAACCCTAGTTGCTAGAATTGAAAAGTGGGATAGAGAGGGGTTGGATGCATGATGTTTCACTAATTGGGTATGAAATTAGGTGATGAATACTTTCTTTGAATTGAGAGGAGATCATGGGAAGTCTGAGTACCATGGTTTATGATTGTTGTTGTGAATGCTAAGTATGGAAATTAGGTTAGTGGTTACGAAAGGGTTTCATTCGTGCAATTCCAATGATCGTAGTGGATATACTTGTTTATTTGTTTTGTTCCTCATATGAACAACTACTAAATCTTTAGTTTTTCTCCCCACGATGAGTGTTACGACCCACATAAGTACTCTACGGATCCTAACCTTAAATTGTAGGGATAAAAACTTTGGATTTGGGATTTCGGCCCATCATTATGAATCATGAAACAACCCGTTATTCCCAACAATTGATCATTTCATAAAGCGTAATGAAGGTTCAAATTTGTTTTGTTCATTGTTCTTGTCAAATAAAATGAGAAATGGACCATTTCTATATGAAATGCACCATTTTCCGGGCCATTTTAACTTGTAAAATTTTTGTAGTTTCTATTTTCAAAAATGGTTAAAGAAACGGACCATTTTCATCCAAAACGGTCCGTTCCCTCAACTGTTTTAGCTTATTTTTTTTCTAATGTTTCTGTTTTCCAAAACAAAAGGGGAACCAGTCAGTTCTTCTCCAGAATGGATCATTCCTTCATTCATTTGATAGTATTGATATCTTTTGCCTACTGGTTTGGTGTGGATAGTAACACGTTCTCTGCAGGTATGGTTCACAAGAGTCCACCATGCAGCGGAAGTAGCAGTCGGGGGTATGCTAGTCAGGGAAAGGACATTCAAACCTGACTACAAGATGAATCGGATGGATCCAAAGGATAAGTTACCCCACTAGTGTGGCCCCGGACTCAACAAAGAGTGCAGCGAGTGAGTCTTAGACCTGAACCCTCCCAGTCTTAAGAGAGGGGTTCATCATCTTCATCCTCATCAGATTCTGACCACCAAGCTAAGAATTCGAGGGATGTTGTCCCCATAGTTGAATAACAAAGGTTGAATGAGTAGAGGCAAAAGGACAACCAGTACTAGGATAGCATTCGATGGGGTGTCGCAGATATGAAAGAAATCTACATTGCAGGAATATATGACAGTAAGCAGGGTAATCTAATGAGGTGGATTGCAGATGAGATTAGGATTAACTCCGCGGGTCTTTCTGAGTACCCGACACTCTATGCCTTATATAGACACTATCATCTCCACTAGATGAGTGACCCACTGGGTCAATACTAACCCACATTGGTTTGTGAGTTTTATGCTGCATACCTGGCCACTTTACAGAGCAGTGTGTCAAAGGAAACACCACTAAAGTCACTATCAACTCTAGATAGGGTGCGCATCCGAGGTACATACATTGAAATTTCAGAACGAACCATAAACTGCTTCTGTTTTGGGCCTGAAATAATGCACCAACAACTACTCCTAAATACACTCATAAGCTCAGTATCTAGAAGTTCCAGAAGTCCTGGTTAGTATCATTGATTACTGACAAGGATCCATTATGGTTGCGGGAAGTCATTCCCACCATACATAAGAGTTCATTGAGCTTCACAATGAAGTTCTGGTGGAAAGTTGTACATATGTGGTTCATGCCGACTACAAGTGATGATACTCTTACCATAGATAGAGCAATATTGGTAGCGAGTCTACTATCTCGGTTCCTAATTAATATTGGGCATTTGATTGCACTAGATATATAGGAGAGGGAAGCCATATTGAGCACCACCATGCCATTCCCATGCCTCATCATGAGGATATGTCAGGACGCATGTATCTCTATTTTCACTGGGTTTGACAAATTGATGATAGCTAATACACACCAGGACATTGCTAAGACAAAGGATGAGAACTTGGAAGCTGCTAAGGTGGTATGAGATTCGACCACATTGATAGACACACAGTTAGAGCAGACTTCTGAGCCATCAGGTGAGTTAGCAACCATTGATTTTGAATAGCCCACTGAGGCACTGCCACCAACACCTTCTACTACTACCACATCATCTGCCGCAGCTCTGGTCCCTTCTACTGCATAGCATCCACATACTGATGCTCTGTATGATTATACTCAAGAGGATTTCATGTCATTGGCCTACAAGTCTGATTATGCAACAGACAAGTCTGTAGTTTGTTGAATGACTTGGGTTCATTCATCATGAGTGCAATTGATGCTACACTGACACCTCTTCTGAGATCCATTGAGCTGTTACATACCCGATTAGATGGTTTTCAGATTCATCTAAATAAAGCCATCAACTCGACTTCATCCACATATTCCATTGAGACATTGAGGGAAGAGATGGCCCAGACTAGGAGGGATGTCCTAGAGCTATAGTCTTATCCTATTTTGATATTTGGTGATCCTGTTGCACTGACCCGGGATGTACCTACACCACCTGCACCTCTAGTTGTTCAGTTGTCCTACCATATCCCACCTCCCTGAGATATAGGGAAGTGACCATGTAATGATGATAGCACCGAGCTCACACAGCTTGAGGTGGAGTGTGAGGAGGATATGTTGATGAATTTAGGAATGAGTGAGTCATTGTCGAGCTACGCCAACCCAGAGGAAAGGGTGAATCTTCCAGCATACTTGTTGCTACATATCCTGCACCGATAGGCGAAACCAGTGCCCCTCCGACACCTTCAGATCCTGCTATGCATATAGTAGATATGCATACTCTGGACCCTAGCGCCTAGGTCACCACAGGTAAGTCTCACTTCCCTTGGTTTATTTTCTTTGCATTAGGGACAATGCAACATTTTTTAGTGAGGGTAGGGCTACCCCGTTGTCTTCCCTTAGGTTTCTTGCTGACTTCTTTTCCCGAGAGCATTTCATTTTATGTTAAATCGGCATGTATAGTTTAGGTTGTGTTTTGTTTAACTTGAAGAAAATTAGGATGACTTAAGCACTGATATCTTGTAAATTAAGCATGTTCATATGGTTTTTATGATCCCTTCCAATATATTGTTACCATGTATGTGTGATAAACTGAAACTTTTATTTGTGTGGCTCTACATATGATATTATAGTTATTGAGGATAATGGCTGTGTATATGTGAACATGTGCATTGATCCTGGTAGTTAACGATTAGAACTATGTGCCATGTGTGTGTAGGAATTTGTTGATCCATTCTTTATTTTGATGTCTAGAACTTGCCCAATGTGTGTGCAAAGAAAAATGAGGAAATTTAAACTTAGGAAATGATCAAGACATTCTTTGATGAACCCATTTTCATTCCTTATTTTACCCACCTAATGCATTACCTTAGTAAGCCCCATTGAGCCTTGAACCTATTGTTTGGTAACTATATACAAAGAGTACCCTTTTTGGTTCTAAACCATCCTAATTGATCCAAAAAATTCCTAAGCGCTTGTCGTGAAATTTGTGAAAAAGGAGGAGAAAAAGAAAGGGTTAGTATGGAAGAATAAAGGGGTCTGAAAAGCAGTATTGGCATTGAGTAGTAACTTTAAAAAAAAGAAAAAGAAAAAAATAGTGTTTTAATAGAGAGTTGCCTGGGTAAATATGGTAGTAATATTTGTTTGGAATAAAAGTTGGTCCTTGCCATTACATTGAGTGGGAATGAAGTAGGGAAAGAGAATGAGAAATAAAATATGGACTGACTATGAAATATGTAGTGTATTAAAAGCGCTTAGGGAGGATAGCCACTACTTGTGCCATACGAATCCTACCCGTCCCTTAGCTTACATTACAACCTGCAAAAGTCCTTCTTGATCCTAAGTTCAATGGTTCCTATATTAGTAGAGTGTCACACTATGGGCAAGCTTATGGTTCATCCAGTGTTGCACGCGTAATTCGTTATGAGTGTGAGTGTTCTCTCTTCCCCTTTGTCTTATAGTCCCTCATGTGAGCTTCATATGAAAAATGAGGGACATTCTTTGGTCTACAGTGAGGGCACATGGTGGTTACTGAGTGGCTACAAGATAAATTGTTTTCATTGTTTAGATTATGCAGTTGTTTCTTAATAATATGATGTCATGTGTGGATCCGCATATCTTAGAGTGAAGTTTGTTTTCACTTGGGCAAAAGAAATTGGGTTTGGGAATTTATGTGATTTGATGTTTAAGTTACCTAATAAAACTGTTGTAGACATCCTGTGTTTTCTGATAGTTAAATAGTTATTGGACATGTGTTTAATCAATATGTGAGTATAGTTTTGTTTGCTTGAGGAGAAGCAAAATCTCTAAGTTGGGGGTGTTGATCTGCCGGGATTTTACGGCACATTTGATGCTTTTAATGAGGATGTTTTGCAGTTTTCAAGTAAGTATTATGCAAATTGATGTGTTTTGGTTATTTTTCAGGAGAGATAGACTTAATTCAACAGAAGAGCGTAGTTGGGCCAAAAATGAGATGTTTTGCTGATCGTTGTGAGTGGAAATGAACCATTGGACAACTGTTGCATTCAACCTCGAAGATAGCAGCTGATGTGACAAGAAGAGTTACAATGAATGGGAACAGTCCATTCCTCTGACCATTTCTAGAACCAGAAGGTTGCTAAATTGTGAAACTTAAAATGACCAAGGAAACGGTCCATTATTGAGTAAAGTAGACTATTTTGGCGTCCGTTCTGATGACGCATCTTTCCTTTCATCGACCAATCCATATTTAATTTGTACTGGGCAATAAATAGGACTCCTAAGGTATTTTTCACAAACACTTCTTTTAGGATATTTTTACACAATTTTGGATAAGAACATCACGTTACTTTGTTGCCTTTGAATTTTGAACAATTTGGAGCACTACTTTGGTGCTCTTTTTGGAAGAACAACTTTTGAATATCAATCTATTGCTTTAGTAAGTATGTATTCTTCAATTTCTATTATTGTTTTATTTCATCTTATGGGCAACTAAACCCCAATTTTGGGATTGTGAATCCATATAATGAATGACTTTTAGGGCTAAAGTGTTGATATAGGAGTAAGTAGATTGTAGGTGAGTTGTTAAAAATCGGATTATTAGAAATTTAGCGGTTGCAAACGTTAATTAAAATCCCTTAAACTTGAGTGTTTTTTGGAAGAATTTATTTAGGCTGGGAAATTGTTAATAACTAAGAACTCAAAGAGTTAATCTTTGGTTAATGAGATTTCATAGGAATATGCAAATTCTACTTAACTTATTGTGATCGTCTACATAATATGCTTCATTTCATTCAAGAATATAAATGGAGGATTGACCAATCTCTTATCGGAAGGTAGTAATTGGTATCATTGATCATGGTTCACCCAAAATCAACCTATGATTGCCTATATCGATGCTTGTAACTGTTAGATAAATTCTATTTTGTGGTGAACCAATCCTGGATCTCATAAACCTTGCTAATTCAAAGTACTTACATTTCGCTAGCTTTAGATTTCTATACAACAACTATTTTTGGCGTTAAGGGATAAGATTCGACATAGAGTAAAGTGAATAAATATCTTTGAGTATTGTGTTTCTCGCCCTATTCCCTGTGGGATTCGACCCAAGCCTCATTGTTGGGTTACTATATTGACAATGATTATTTTACACTTTTACATGGTGTAATTTAAATGTATCAATTAGCACGAGTTGACTTTGGTCAACATTTCATTGAAACAATCTCGTATGAAAGTTTCATTGTTTTAGTTCAGTCCGGAACATAATTTTCACTCAAGTTACATGTTTGGTTTGTGTGTATCGAGTTTTGATTGTGTCCGGAACTCCCATGGGAGTGTTTCAAAAATTACAAATTTTCTGCAGCTGAGCAGTGCTCAGCACGATTGCGTAGGTCACCGCGATCACGCCCTTGGCACTTTTCTCCTTCAATTCCATCATGCCTGGGCACCACAATCGCGCAAGTGCCCGTGTTGCTCCTTCAGCGCGATCACACCTGGGGACCGCGATTGCGCTGCTCTGTGACTTGCACTATAAAGTTGGTTCCTTCGAATTTTCAGCCATTTATTCTTGTCCCCTCTCACTCTAAACCTTCTCTCACACTAGAATCTTGGTCCAAATCATATCCTAGCCATGGTATTTTGTCGATTGGTGGATTTTATCATTTCCCTCTTTGTTTTGGTAAGTCCCTCTTCTCCAATTCTTCCATAGCCATGGCTAAACTTCCATTAATGCTTCTTAACATACTTTGGAGGTTGATTTTTGTGTTTTAGCTGCTTTTTTGGATCTGACCATTCATTGAGATGCGTGTTTTGCCTTGTTGACCTTGTTTTCTCCCTCCGTGGTACGTAATTCTCCATTTTTATTCTTGATTATGTAAAGTTTTAGCATTTTTGATCCCTCTTCATCTCTTGGCTATTTTAGGCCCTTTCCTTGAATAAATTAGGCTCAAACTTTGAGCATGTGTTCCTGGCTATGTTGGGAACATCGTGGTAACTTTTATTTTTGGTTCTGGGTTATGGGGCCCACAGGCCCACTTTTGACCTAGATTTTGACCCGGCTAAATTATTAGCATTATAGGTGTTATTAGCTTTGTATTAATGAGTAGATTATATTTTGATAGGTTGAGTGCTATTCGGGGCTTCTCGGAGCAGTTCGAGCTCGGGCGATGGCTTTCCAGCAGCTATTCATCGGACGCCAGGTAGGTTACGGCTTAACCACCTTATACTTTGCGTATATATAATATAATTGTACTATTTAGCATCTTTGGGTTGGGTTTACTAGGTTGGAAACCCAAACCTTGTTTGCTTTCCTTATGTCCGTCCTTATTTACTCAATTGTCTTTAATATTCGACATAGTTTGATAATATTACCCTTGCGGCCCTGTGTGGCCTTTGCTTATGCCTCTGGACCATAGGTGGTGGGATATTTGGGGAATGTCCATGAGTCTCGAACATTGATTTGCGATTATAAGCTGGTTATCAGTGATGTAGAGCGGATTGAGCCTGTGACAGGTCGATAGGTTGATTATGATTTGTTGGGATATTGGCTTGTATTCGAGCATATTATCATTATCATGTAAAGAGTTTTTCTGCATTGGTTTTACTATTACAAGGCCGTGGGCCTGACTATCACCAGTTTTCTAAACATTACATCGCCTCGAGGGTCGTTTTTTGTATAAATGGCTTAAAATGGATTCAAATTGGTTTTATTAGTTTTCTTGAGATAAAATAATGGTTTTTCACACTGATTCTAGACTTGGCTGGGCCAGAGTGCTAGACTTATTTTCTACTAATTTTGAGATGATACTAGGCTCGGCTGGGCCGGAGCGCTACACATGGTTTTATTACTAATTTTAGACCCAGATAGAGTCTGGGCACGTATATTAAGAGTTGTATGTGGTCTCGTAGACCTCCATGAACCTTGTCGATCCAGACTAGGGGCTATGAGCCGAGAGTGCCAGAGGAGGGGTATACGAGGGAGTAGAGGTATATGGGGGAAGCCTTACATAGGTCCTACCTGCTGGGCCTATGGTTGTTGGAGGAGGAGCATATGGTACCACTAGCACTGCATATCACATCATACATTGTTTGTACAGTTCCACCCTTTTTTGCTATTTGTTGAGTGTATGCTCCGGTTGTATGGGATGTCGGAGGGTTTGTTTTCACTTGTATGTGTTCCTTGGGTGTATGGGCACCTGTAGGGACTGTAGGTAGATTAGTTTAATCGCTCTTATTATAGTACTTGTTAGTTATTATTTGATCATCCTTACCTTGGTGAGTTGTATCGTTAGTATGATTATGTTTGGTTGCTTTTCCTTCTTTCCCTTTTATTCAGGTTATTGGTATACCGCCATGTTCATTAAACTCTCTGTTTATATTGTTGTTGCAAGGATCCAGGTGCGTTCTCTACTCTTTCACCTATGTTCTGTGATATATCTTCTGTGGATAGCATAGTATACTTGTATTCTTTTTGCCTTCTATCTGTTGCTAGCTTTTGTGTGCTTTCCTTTGTTTGCTTCTGTGACTTCTTCTTTATTGTCCGCTTTATGCTAGTTTTATACTTTATATATGCTTAGTCGGCCTATGATGCCTACTAGGTACCCATTACTTTGCAATTGGTGCTCATACTACACTTTTGCATATTCTTGGTACAGATCTGAGTGTGAGCTATCGTTTTTGACTCGCGAGACTCGTGCAGTGCTTTTGGACATCCGATACATAGAGTGAGCTCCTGACGACTGGGGCTTGGCTTTTATCTCTTCTTTGGCTCTATGTACTCTTTTTGCTATTCAGAGCCAGTTATATTCTTATTTTGTACCCTATTGTACTCTGTAAATTTAGTAGTGGCTTTTATACTATGATACTAGGTCGTGGGATGGTTTAACTTTTGTATAGATATATCAGGTTGTCTCCTCTTTTCTATCTTCTTTACATTCTTCTGCTTATTACTCTTTCTTGTACGTGCATTGCTTCTTAGTGGCCCATTACTAACCATTCCGTGCCATGGAGATTGGTAAGCCTACAACGGGGGTAGTAGGTGTCATCACGTCCTGAGAAATTGGGTCATGACAACTTTGTATCAGAGTCTAGGTTCATCCATGTCATTGGTATAGGAGCCAATGTCTAGTAGAGTCCTGTGGATCAAGGCAGAGACATTTGTACCTTATCTTCGAGAGGCTACAATGGCATTTTAGGAAATATGACTCTTTTCTTGCTTTTATATTGTGCATCTTATCCTAGATGGCTTCCTGGAATCTTATTTGTTCTAGTTCACTCTTCCACAGATGGCTCGTATAAGATCTTCAACAGCGGACGAGGGAGAGCCTTTGACACCAGCACATCCGACTCCAGCTAAGGGATGGGGTTGTCGTAGAGGTAGGGTTCGAGGACTTGCCTAAGAAACGACACCCATTAAAGCCCCTGAGACTGAGTATGAGCCTGTGCTAGTTCCAAACTAGCAGCTCATGGACCAGGGGGCAACCTAGGTGCCACCAAGGCCAGTAGCAGCATCAGTATCAGCACCAGCCCTAGTTCCTTCGTCAGATATCCAGTGTTTGCCTCTTCAGTCGTTGGGTATAGTTGGGGGTCAGCCTTCTAATGTGGCCCAAACATCCGCTCAGGTGGCAACCCTGGGTGTTCAGAGTTCAGGAGTGCAACCTGCTACTGCGGCTCTATGTGCACAGGTTCTGTCAGTGCCTACAGTTGCTCAGCCTCTTGCTCCTCGCTCCGTCATGACAGAGTCGGAGCAAAAGGCTTTGGGCCGATTTTTAAGGTTATCCCCATTGAGGTTTTCCGGTGCCCCCATATAGGATGCTTATGAATTTATTTCTACTTGCGAGGAGATGCTTCATCATCTTGGTTTATTAGATACTCATGGAGTGGGTTATACCACCTATCAACTGGAGGGCCCAACTAAGCTTTGGTGGAGTGTCATGACCCAATTTCTCGGTCATGATGGCACCTACAATCCCCCCAGTAGGCGAACCAATCCCCGTAGCCCAGAACGGTTAGTAATGGGCTACTATCTAACAGTAAGCAGAAGAATAATAAGAAAATGCGAAAGCAAGGGCGATAAGTAAAGAAAGTGTACAACATGAGTATATACATAACATCAGGAAGCTAAACCAAACCCCAAAACCTGGCATCATAGTATAGAGCCTGAACTACATCAACAGAGTACAAAGGGATCCAAAATAATATATATACAAATGTCACAGAGTAGTAAGAGAGTACATGATACAAAAGATAATCTAAAGCTACGCTAGGCTGCCCATACTCATCGCCTTCTGACTCAAGGCAACCACTACCACCTTTGCCTTGCCCGGATGGTACAAAATAGTGAAATTGTAGTCCTTCAATAACTCAATCCATCTTCTCTGCCTCAAGTTTAGCTCTCGCTGACTCATATGTACTGAATACTATGGTGATCGGTGAATCTCTCGCAATGAACCCCATATAAGTAGTGCCTCCAGATCTTGAGCGCGAAGACTACCGCCGCCAACTCCAAGTCATGAGTGGGGTAGTTCCACTCGTGAACCTTCAGTTGCCTCAACGCATATGCTATCACTCAACCCTGCTGCATCAACACACAACCAAGACCGACCCCTGAAGTATTGATACACGGAGAAACTCTGACCCTTGATCAGCAAAGTCAATACTGGAGCTTAAGTCAACAAGTCCTTAAACCTCCGAAAGCTATCCTAGCACTGATCTGACCACTTAAATGGAACATCCTTCCTAGTCAGCATAATCAAAGGTGCTTCTATGGAAGAAAACCCCTCGAAGAACCTCCTGTAGTACCCTGATAACCCAACAAAGTTGCGAACCTCAGTAGGAGTAGTAGGTCTTGGCCAATCACGAACTGCAGAAATCTTACTAGGGTCCACGCTAATCACATCCTTAGACACCACATGTCCTAGGAATGCAATTGAATCAAGCAAGAACTCACACTTTGAGAACTTGGCATAAAGTCGATGATCTCTCAAAGTCTGCAGTATAATACTCAAATGCTGCTCATGCTCATCCCTACTCCGCGAGTATATCAAGATGTCATCTATGAAGACTATCACAAAAAAGTCCAGATGCAGGCTAAGCACCATATGCATCAAGTCCATGAATGCTGCGGGTGCATTAGTCAACCCATAAGACATCACCAGGAACTCATAGTGGCCATAGCATGCCCTGAATGCTGTCTTAGGGATGTCCTCTGCCCTAATCCTCAACTGGTGGTAGCCTGACCGCAAATCTATCTTTGGAAACATGGCTGAACCCTAAAGCTGATCAAACAAATCATCTATGCACGATATCAGATACCTATTATTCACAATCACCTTATTTAGCTGTCGGTAATCAATATACATCCGAATCGACAATCCTTCTTCTTAACAAACAGAACAGGAGCACCCCAATGAGACACACTCGGCCTAATAAAACCCTTAGCTAACAAGTCATGGAGCTTCTCCATAAGCTCTCTCAACTCAGCTGGAGCCATATGGTAGGGAGAAATGGAGATGGGCCTGGTGCCCCACTCTAACTCAATAGCAAAGTCAATATCTTTCTCAGGTGGGAGGCCTGGCAGGTCGGTAGGGAATACATCTAGGAAATATCTAACCACATGAACCAACTCAGGGGAAGAAGGGTTGGCACTAGCAGCTCAGACATATGCTAGATAAGCTAAACACTCATGAGAGATCAACTTCCTAGCTAGAAGACAAAAGATGATCCCAGATGGTGTGCGGCTGATAGAACCCCGCCACACAACTGGGGATACACCGGGCACGACTATGGTAATGATCTTGGCATAGTAATCTAAAACCGCACAGGGAGGGGATTACCATTCCATGCCCAGAATCATATCAAAATCTACCGTATAAAGTATCAACATACTACCCCAAGCCTCCAAATCACCCACATAAATCATGCAAGCCCTCACAATCTGATCCACTACTAAAGAATCTCCTATTGGGGTCAAAACAGATACATGCATAGATAACGGCTCGCTAGCCAACCCTAAGCAAGACATAAAGTAGGCAGATACATACGAACAAGTGGATCCAGGATCAAACAGTGAAAAAGTTGGCGGACGGCATACATAAATTGTACTTGTGATCACAACATCTGAGGCCTCTACCTCCAGTCTCCTAAGGACCTCATAGAACTGACGATGACCTCCACCTGCTCGACCGCCATCCCTACCACCTGCTCTGCCACATGGGCCACTACCTCTACCCTGACTACTACCTCCTTGAGATGGTGGTTGAACTGAATGAATAGGCTGAGTCGGCTGAGCAAATGGCTGAACTGTACACCGCTGGGGGCAATCTCTAGCATAGTGACCAACACTACCACAATCATAACAAGGCTTGGAAAGCCTAGACTGGTGAGATGAACTAGCAGAACCTGTATGGTCACCATGGCCTAATGCCCCATAAGCTGCACCTCTCAATGACTGACCATTATAGCCCTGCTGGCTACCCTGACCCTGCTCCAACTAAGACCCACCTGAAAAATAAAGTGAATCCTGAACCGGTCAACTGGACTGACCCTGGTGCTGCTGTAGCTGATAACCTCAGCCCCACTGGCCTGAACCTCTACCACTCTAACGAGAACCACTGTAGCTACCATAGTGTTGAGGCCTCTTATCTCTGGACCTAGAATCATGGTGATGCAAATCCTCTATAGTACGGACATACTCTGTAATTATCTAAAATGATGGACCACTAGAAACCAATATCTCAACTGGCTCTCTAAACTCTGACCACAACCCCCAAACAAACCTACGAACTCTGTCAGGCTCGGTAGGCATAATCATGACCCCAAATAGAGCAAGCTAGTGGAAATATATCGCATACTCTGATACGGTCATAGAACCCTGTATAAGTCTAGTGAACTACTCCTTATAACGCACACTGTCACTCTATGGTAAGAACTTGGCCATGAAGGCCTCATAAAACTCGAACCAAGTTAACAAAGGCTACGAAGATAGCCTGCAGGTAACCTGGGCCTTTCACCATAACTTAGCTGGGCCCTCCAGTCGATAAGAAGTATATCCAATGCCGTGAGTCTCCAGTAAACCCAAATGATGCAACATCTCCTCACAAGTAGTAATGAAGTCATGTAGATCCTGACCAGAAGTACTAGCAAACCTCAGAGGTGCCAATCTCAGAAACCTACCCAACGCCTTTTGCTCTATCTCTGTCATAGTTGGGCGAGGAGCAACAGGTTGTGCAACTAATACGACTGGAATAACCTCGGCACAGGGAGCCATAGTAGTAGACTGCACTCTGGAACTCGGTGCACCCAGGTCTACCCCCTGAGTGAATGTTTGTGCTGCCTCAGAAGGCTGCTCTTCAATCATACCCAAAAGCTGAAAAAGTAAACCCTGAATATCTAAAGACTGAGATGGGTCTGATGCTGGAACTGAAGCTGATACTGGAGCTGGAACTGGAGCTGGTGGCACTTGGGCTATCCCCTGGTCCACGTGCTGCTCGGGAATAAACTCGGGCTCATACTCGAGCTCAACCTCAACCCTAGGAGCTCTAACTGGTGGCGATGCTCGGGCACGTCCTCGACCCCTACCTTTACGACCTCCCCAGCCCCTAGCTGGTGTTGGGGGTGCTGAAATTAAAGGCTCACCCCCACCTGATGTTGAATATCTCATACAAACCATCTGTGGAAGAATGAACCAGAACAAGTTAGAATTTAAGAAACTTCCAAGGACTACGCACGATACAGAAACAATAAAAGAGTCATATTTCCTAAGATGTCATTATAGCCTCTCGAAGATTGAGTACGGATATTTTTGCCCCAATCCGCAGGACTCTACTAGATATTGGCTCCTATACCAATAACACTGGTGAACCTAGGCTTTGATACCAAGCTATCACGACCTAATTTCTCAGTCATGATGACACCTACAACCCTCAGTAGGTGAACCAATCCCCATATCCCAGAATGGTTAGTAATGGACTACTATCTAACAGTAAGGGGAAGACAGTAAGAAAATGCGAAAGCAAGGGCGATAAGTAAAGAAAGTGGACAACAGAAGTATATATATAACATATGGAAGCTAAACCAAACCCCAAAACCTGGTATCATAGTATAGAGCCGGAACTACATCAACAGAGTACAAAGGGATGCAAAATAATATATACACAAATGTCTCCGAGTAGTAAGAGAGTACATGATATAAAAGATAAACTAAAGCTAAGCTCCGGTCACCAACAACTCACCCTCAGTCTAGGACAGTCCAAAAACTCCTCACACGAGTCTCCCGCAAGCTAACGGTGATTGCCCATACTAGGATCTATACCAGAAGATACAGAGTGTAGTATGAGCACCCAATCCAAAAAAAAGGTACCCGGTAGGTATCATAGGCCGACTGGGCACATATAAGATAAAAGAGTAGTAATAAGTAAAGTAGAAGAAAATAGTCACAAAATACAATGAATGAGTACACAGAAGATAGCACGGAAGGAATACAAGTAGAAAACAACATACATGGCTAGCTACTAGAATATATATCACAGGCACAGGTGAAAGAAAGAAGAGTAACACACCTGGGATCCTCGCAATAACAATATATATATAGAAATTTTTAGAAAATGGGCAATATACCAGTATCCTCAAGTAAATAGAGAAGGAGAAAAGCAGAATAATGATAGCATACTCGAACATAGGAAATAATAACCGAGTCAAGCTATATAATATTGGTCTAAAAAATCCAGTTACAATAAGAAATCAACATAAGGAATCATATCTCAAATAAGAAATAATAAGTCTACCTACGATCCCAACAAGTGCCCATACATCCGAGGAACACAAATAAGTGAAGACAAACCCTCTGACATCCCATACTACCAGAGCATACACTCAGCAAATAGAAAACAAGGGTGGAACCTCACATAAATGAATGGTATGATGCATGATGAAACCCGGGTGGAATAGTAAACATGTATGTACCTCCTCCGGTGCCTAAAAGCCTAATAGGTAGGTCCCATGGAAGGATACTGCCTGTATACCTCAAATCCACCGTATACGCTTCCTCTGATACACGCAGCCCAAAGCCCCTGGTCCAAATCGACAAGGTCCATGGAGGTACTCAACCACATACTAACTCTCGTAACCTCGAAGTAACAGTCCGGGGTGAATTCGAATCCAAAGTAGTAACCCAAAACTCTAAAATGCATGCTCGGAACCTATCCGGGTCTAAATCGGTGAAATAAGTCTCAAAACCCCCACCAAGGGTGTCTGGACATAGCCGGGTCTAAAACAGTAGTAAATCAAGTCTAATGCTTAGCCCCGCTGAGTCTGATATCATCCTGAATTGGTAAGAAGCCAATCTAGCACTACGGCCCTGCTGAGTCTAGTAATAGTAGTAAAAACTGTGATAAAAACCATATTCAAACTCTTTTACCCCAAGAAGATCCATGTGAGTCATTTCAAAACCATTTAAAAGCAATCTCAGTAAAAAAAGAACCCCCGGGGATACACAAGTTTAGAAAACAAGTAAAAGTAGGCTCAAAGCCCAAACCATAGTAAAATATGCGAAAAATCCCTTATTATGCATGGAAATGGCATGATCAATCACAAATAGTAGCCCAACAGCTCACAACCAACCTATCAGCCCTGCACTGGCTCAATCGATCTACAACACAGATAGCAAGTCTAAAAATTGTGATAACAATGTCCAGGACTCATGGACACCCACAAATAACCCACCATCTATGGTATAGAGTCAATACAAGGCCACATAGGACCACAAGGGTGATAATATCATTATACAATAATACTACACACAACGGAGGAAAGAAATGAGGCGGACATGGAAAAATGGTCAAGGTCTGTGGTGCCATGATAATAAACCCAACCAAAGGATTTCAATTAGTACAATTTTATCCTATATATGCAAAGTATAGATAAGTTAGACCGTAACCTAACTATCGTCTAATCACAAGCTACTAGAACGACGATGTCCGAGCCTGAACCGCTTTGAGAAGCTCTGAACAGAAGTCAAACCAACAAGAACATAAACTACACATTAAAATGAGATTAATGATACCAATATTTCTATAGTTATAGTCGGGTCAAATTTTGAGTCACTGACGAGCTCGTGGGCCACATAACCTAAAGTTGGAAATGAATGAGTACAAAATAATCACAATGATTATTGGAGTGCATACCCAGAAAATTAAAGGAATTGGGCATGAATTTTGGGCTAGAATAGCCCACTATCAACAAGAACAATTAAGGAATTTAAGGAGGCAAAATACGGAATTTAAATGGAGAACTTACCAAATTAGAGATACAGAGATGATCACGGGACCAATAATCTTCACCCAGAAGCCAAGAATCTAAGCAATGCAAAGAATTATGCAGCTTGAGCTTACAATAATGGAAGAAATTAGTTTTAGAGAGATGAAAATAAAGGAGATGGTTTATATACTTCCCAGGGATCCTTCTTCGCGATTGCGAAAGGATGCCACGCGGTCACGATGACCACGCTATCTAGACCATCGCTATTGCAAGGACTAGCCATGCGGTCGCGAAGAACAAGAAGGGAGGGGCTTCATCGCGGTCGCAACTAGGGATGCTGCGATCGCATAGAGCAGGGAACCTCAAACAATATTGCGCTTGCGAAGGACACTTTGTGATCACGAAGAGCAAAGGTAGATGCCTCAGGCCTTAATCGCGATCACGAGGACCTTCCACTATGAAATCTAATTCTAAATTGCATGAGTTTTTACAACTGAATTCCTATTTCATGAATTGGAGGCTAAACTTAGCAAATTTTGCATACATGGATGGATTTAAGCAAATTGGGGTATTATGATTGCATGATCTTATGAATTTCAAGCAATTGCATGCCTAGTTCATATGTTTTATGGAATTACATGTGATTTTGAAATTAAACTAGTGCCATGAAAGTTTTTAAGATTTGAATTTTTATGAAAGACAAGACACCCGATGTGCCATCAATACTCATGCATTATTTTCTAAAACAAGGTTTGTGAGTATTATGAAGATCCGGGTTATGAATATGATTATGAACAAGTTTTGACATCTAGATATGTCACATGTATGTGAGCCTCATGATATGTTTTGGGAGTATTATTTAGCACCGAGTGATGAGGGTTCTAGATAACCCAAGTACAAAACTACGTTGCCACCGTAGGTTGCCCTCCGTGGCTTATGACAGGATCCTTATGACATGGTTCTAACTTTGGCTGGTTAGGATAACCTTTTTCAGTGTGGGTGCATGACATTGGACTCCATGTAGCTCATCATGGTTTAATATCGGTTAAAAGAAACTCCCGTATGAATATTTTCAAGCTACTAAATTATATGATATTCAGTTTTCAAGCTTTACTCATTGCTTTATGATTTATGCTTAAACTATGATTTTTACTTATGATTTCATTTGAAGTCCTTATACTATGATTTCTCCTACTAATGCATGATTTCAGTTTTAAGTATGTTTTCAAGCATAATTTTTGCATAAGCTCGCATACTCAGTACGTTCCATAGTACTGACCACATACCTCTTTGTGATGTATCCTATTATGATGTAGATACTGTAGCCCATTTCCAGACTTGTGGCTAAGTAGATCAGCAGTATATCCAGCTATCTTGGTGAGTCCTCCTCATTCGAGGACTTGGATTTTAACTTCATTTCAATATTTTAGTTTGTTTATTCAGTTTTCAATATTTAGAGTTAGTTGAGGTCTTGTCCCAGCAGCTTATCAGTAGTAGAGGCTTTCAGACATAGAGTTAGATATTCAGTTGTATTCAGATTGTCATTCTTAGGCTTTTATTTATATAACAGATTAAGTTTCTCATTACTTTAGTTAAGCTTATGCCCTTATATTTACGTTTAGTTTGTAAGTCATGCTAATGCCAAAGGGTAGCTTGAGACCACTTATGGTCTCGGGTCCCGTGTTACATCTAGGGGTAGGCTCAGGACGTGATAAACTTAGTATCAAAGAATTAGGTTCAAGAGTCCTAGGATGTCTGAAAGCCACGTTAAGTAGAGTCTTGTTCATGGGTGTGAAGCACACCACACTTATGAGGGAGAATCTATGAGTTGTTTTTAGGAAAACTTCACTTCTTTCATGTTCTTTATCGTTCAATAGAGTTTAAATCTATTTATCCTCCAAATTTATGTGTTTTCCCAGTTCCACTATCTATACTTCATATTTGAGGTGCCAGAAGTAGTAAATCTCAGATTATTTATCAGCGAGGTGCTCTCAGATTCTCTTCCAAAACCTTGTAACTAATTATTCCGTAAGAGGGGAAAGTGTGTACCTAGATCCTTGGGTAGTGTTGCCACCCCATATGTTGTATTGTAAGCCATTAGTAGTAGAATGAACCTAAAGTCAGAAAAATGAAGTCAGAAGTATGGTAGCCTAGACGAGAAAATGATAGTTAGTTAGAGTACGTATTTAGAGTTGTGTTTTATTTGATGGGTAATGGGATGATACATACCTTGGTGTGGATTAAAGAGTGGTAAGTGTTTGTGATAGTATAGACCACATATAGGATGTGAATGAAAGGATGATAGTATGAGTGTGAGAATGATAGTTTAGGGGTATTTTTCTGGTAGGCTTAGTATATGTATGCAAGAGTTTAAGTGATAGGTTATAGCAAGTGTGAATGTGTTGGCATGATATATATGTATGTGAGCTAGAGAAGGATATACGATCTTTAGGCTCTTGATATAGGCTTTAACGCATTTGGTTTGGTGAGAAGTAGGAAAATAGAGCTTTGGGAGCTAGAACCATATAAGCTTGACATGTCTTTGCAAGGGAAAGGTTGAAAGTTATTGGGTATGATATGTACATCCCCTATATGAGATAGAAAGGTTGAGGCCAAGATTTTTAGGTTACGGTTAGCCTTAGACTATCAAAGGAAGTGTATATTCAGATTAACTCCTAGAGTAATGTTTTCTCTGTTAGAATAAAATGATCATAGTTCCATTTATAGGTTAGCGAGAGGTTCACCGACTTAGAACATAGCATGAATCTAAGGGGGAGATGGTGGGATGTAGAATCAGTAAGATTTTGGAGACTCAGGTAGTGATGCTAATTAGTGTCAGAATGAAGTTAGGAGGGGTGCATAGACTTATTTCTATCCTAGCACCTTAAGTATACTTCCCTCATTACAACACCCCATTCATGTATTGTATTTCAGTGCCATGGTCTTAATTTAAATTTACGGACTTCATGCGGATTCACGCCCTTACTCAGTTCCTAGAACAAATAAAAATTACTCCAGAAAGCGATTCCAATCTTACTCTATGATTCTATGAATTCCAACTTTATGCTATGATACTTGTTATATATGTAAACTAATGTCTCACACTATGCTCAACTCTATATACTCAATCCTCAAACATGCCTTAATGGATAATGATATCATGCTACATTATGTATACTTTCACGCCTCGAGCCTACACCCTGGACGTAACATGGGACCAGAACTACAAGTAGCCCCAAGCTAACCCTTCATACTGGCATACCTCATGGGCAACTGAATAAATGTATAAACTGAAAAGACTTTATGCGAAAGATGAAGTATGTACTGAGCTCTTGAAGGATACTAAAATAAAATGAACTTTCATAAACTGAAATACATAGTCATTTGAAAACTGGTACAACTAACTGACTGACTGTCTGTCTATGAAGCCTCTACTAACACTGATCTATAATTAGCCGGGACATGACCCCCAACTATATTTAATCAATGTTTAACAACTAAAATAACCGCTATAACTACTAATTGATGGGAGTTCCCCAAAAAGGAGAACTTGTTCCCTGCTGATTGGAAGATGCGATCTATCTAACCATGATCCTGGGAGCTAGCACTATAACCTGCCTCATCAAAAGGATACAACACAAGAAGGTATGTGATTAGTACTTTGAATGTACTGAGCATGTGAGATATGCACTAACTTTAAAATCATGAGAAATACGTTTAAAATGAAAGCATGACTGAGAACTGGACTAAGTATAAACGTATATGAATGCATAAGTAAAAAGTGTCAAATGTGGGCTATTTTATCAAAGAGAGTGTAAAAGATTTTTGAGTTGTTAACCATGAGATACAATAGACTATAAAATAACTAAGCATGCTTAAAATACTGATGATCTGTTTAAACCTATAACTTGAATCTGTCGTACTTAAGCCCAAACATAATATGCATAAAATATAAAATGCAAGGATATACTGAAAACATGTTGAATATAAAAAATGTTCATAAATTGAGGGCTTGATGTACACTAATAAAGCTAATAATGTGGGAGAGTCTATTAACCGACATAAACCACGTGAGCTAAACGTGAAGTCCGATGTATATGCCCCATCGAGAGGACCCAATATACCTTGCCAGGATAAAAGGGCATGACTGATGTGATCACTATTTCTGAGGCCTAACTGAGGGGCTAAATAACCTACGGTGGAACGTAGTTTACGGACTTTAAGGGTATGCTGAACCCTAGTCCAACTCGGTGCTAAATACTACTCCCAACTGATTACTGATGGCTCAATTAAAACTGAGGTTCTGAATTTCTGAGACAGAACTAAACTGGTCTGAAAGTATTAATTTTCTGAAATACTGTAGTAACCTGAAAGCTGGCTAATTTTATGCTTTAAAACTGAATGCTAGTGACTTGGAGTAATTTTTATGGAAGGCTAATTTTCATGAAAATACTACAATTTAGGGCTAAGTTCTTATTTTCTCAAAACCTTGTGAAAAGCCATGCAATTCAATAAAAGTGATCTAAAAAAAGAATGAAAATCACATATAAATTATGATAATGAATTTCTACGATAATCTTCATAAAAAAGTAAGAACCCTAGTTTCAAAACCCATGAAAGTTACTGTAAAAGCCTGAGATTTTTAGGCATAAGGGTGAACTAGACCGTTATTGAATACCCACATACCTATTAGAAGAGAATTCATGAAGAAAAGCTGATGTTTGACGCGCTGGAGAAGAATGCCTTAGGTTTGACAGAAAAAATTTGGAGAAAGTCTTGGATTTTGCCTTTGAATTAAGAGCTTGAGTGTTCTATGCTTTGGGGAAGAGAGCAACATATGCTTTTGATTTAAAATCATTCCCTATGGGTCCATGGGCATATTATATAGGTGGGGGACAAATTTGTTAAGGAAAGGGCCAAAAAGCCCTTGAAATAAGCCTAAAAAACCAAATCCCAACGGATAAAACAAGGGGGGTGCACCGAACACCCCAAGGTGTGGCCCCCCACCATGCTTTGCATGGTCCAACGCACGGCAGGGACCTATGCACCGCATGGCCTTGACAGCCTGACATCACTTCACTAAAATGCCCATAACTGTTTTACTCTGAACTCATATTAATATGTGGTTAGTGGCGTTGGAAACAAGAGTTGAAGACCTTTAATTGAAAGGGTACTAGTCCATCTAACTCTTCATATTCTAGGAGTTATGATTGTTTGAAGTTGACTCTAGTTAGAACTTACCTCAAAACTAAATCGGTAAAAAAAACATTCAATTTAACTTTGAGCTAGAGGTCCTTTATTACTTTAATTCATACCTAATACACCTTCAAAACTTAGGAATTGATCTTAATACTTAGATTCATAGAAAATTCATCGATTTAGGGTCTAACCATATATCAAGAACGGTTTGGAGTTAAGCTTAAATTTTTTGAGGTGTTACAATATCTCCCTCTTGGGATCATTCATCCTCGAATGAAGACTAACTAGGCTGAGGTTGTGAGAAAAGGGCCAGAATTCCACCGACTGAGTTCTAAAAGCAAGAGTACTGACATGGTAACTGAATTTTGACTGAAATATGTACTGAGTTACATTCGTGAGACCTATATGCATACTGAGAGCATAGGAACACTAATGGTATCTGAAACTGAATATCCCATATGATCACTGGTCTGGTTTAAGAGTAGGGGATCAACTGAAACTCATAGAGAATGAACTCATTCTTAGAGATCGAAGTTATCTGAAAGAAACATAAAACTGAGAGGAGTTTCTATACGAGAAAACTATCCTCTTCTAAATTGAACTTACTACCATGGACTGAACTGAATGTAGGGCCTTCTGGCCTTAGGAATGATTACTGACAGGTCTGAACTAATCTGATATAAGGGGTCTACTATCTTGCTAGCTGAAGCTATTGGACATAAGGAATGAACACCCTGGGCACGGAGTAAGAACAAGACTATTCCCGCCTAAAATAATGAAGTTGACCACCTTTAATCTTAGGAACACCTTTTTAATTACACTAAACTAAAATTCTCACTTGTGCACATATAGATGCAGAGGTCTGAGTCTAACCACCTTCTTTCACCATGTTCAAGCCTACATCGACTGAATCTCTTGCATCTAGAGTTATCTCCCCAGAGTTATATTCCTTCTTATCATGAAAATCAACTAACCTTAAGCTCTTAATCAATGGGTTACTAGTCACGCAAATCAAAGGCCCACATATATTTCACCATGACATTCAAGCCTATTACTATGATTATTTCATGATTTCTTTGCAGCTGACACCATCTGAGACTTTTATCCTTTTCCCTAGCATATCTAGAAGCTGCAACTTCAAGAACTTCTACAAGGATACATACCAAAATTCCTCATCTAACTATTACACATGAATGATCCTTACCTCGCAACTCATCCACACCTACAAGCTAAAGTGGAACCAGTACACCAAAAAGGAAAAATCTACTACTATCCATCTACGCTACTACTTAGCTCCCTCAACTAACACCTATGACAACATAATACAATATCATAGAAGGAGTAAGTGGGAGCATGAGCATCACGAATGAAAGAATACTAATCAGTCTTGACTTACACTTAGCGTGATCTAGCCACTCAAAATAAGGTCTGAGAAGTTAAGTGCAAAGGCCTGAGTGTCTCACATACTGTACATATGAATCATGGTTAGAGTAAGGAAATCATATGCATGGATTGTTCAAAAGATCAAATCTGAGCATATACATGATATAGCCTGGTTCCATTAGCTATTAAGGCATAACTTGAGGTCTGAGGGCATAAAACTAAACATACTGTGAGAGATGATATTATATGTAATAAGTCTGTTATCATAATGATGGACTTCATGGAATCATAGAGTACGACTGGGATTGTTGTCTGAAGTGGTTGTTCCTCATTCTAGGAATTTGAACTTTGACATGAATCTTTATGAAGTGCATGAACTTAGTCATGAGAGTGACGTAATTACATCTGAGTAGAATGTCACCTTAATTGAATTTCTAGAGAATCGCTAGAATAAGCATGAATTGATATACCACCATAGCTCTTTTCTGGAATCAACACTATTTGAGTCACAAAACTCGACTTGGTTCCTCATTCTATCATCTCTCCCTTAGCTCAAAAGTCACCCCTCTAAGTCTGTGGATCTCTCTCCCAAACTAGGCTATAATCAACTTAACTTTTGTAAGGTTAGGGAATAACTGTACTCATGGAACTAAACTCTCTCTGATAGGCTATAACTGAAGATGCTAAACCCTTGCTAAGTCTTCTTCTGAGGCATCTCTTAGCTTTCTCTTTACCCTTATGGGTAACACTAGATGAATCATATTCTTACTGGCTACACTTCTGTTAACACTTAGCAAATTTACCTCCTCTTATTAGTCTACTAACATCGCACCTCTAAGCTCATATTACCCAAATCTACTAAATTAAAACCACACTAAGTGTCTCAACATCGTATTTCTATAATCTCCTAAATTCATTTCTTAAGAGCACCATAAAATATACACCTAGCCTTCTCTATAATTAGAAACCCAAGAATTTCTAAACTAGTCACATATAGCACTATAGGAACCTTGATATCATGTAACAACATACTACTTTGGGTACACGTCTATCTTTCTAATACTTAAGGCTCTCTTCTTTTATCTCATGACTAAGTCACAATTTACCAATTCATCTAGGGTCACATATACACCTTACTTTCACCACCATACTTATCTTATAAATATATGACTATGGCTACATACTTCAATCCATCACTATGCAAATCTTATAGCTATTATACTTCAAAATTCATACATCTAGCTCCGGGGTCATCTTACTACTCATAGCTTATAACACCTCGATTCACACTAACTCTTGAGTGACTGTGCTACCCAAACACTTAGGTAACCATACTTTTTAGCTAAGGCATTATTCATAGTAAAGTTTTTGAAAGAGGGTCTGAGAGCACATTCTACTACAGGCTCAACTACATGAATGGAAAATAGTACATGTTTTTGGATTAGTAGATTCTAACACACTAGTGGGATCCTCTCAAGCCCTCGTGCGGTCTCTCAACTTTCTGATGGCTCTATCTGAGCACATCCTACTGATAGGAATCTGAACTTTACTATTTCTACTACCTCAAAGATGAGACGTGATTAGAGAAATTGGAGCAACACATGAATTTGTATAAGTTTCTTGAGGAATAACTCTACTGCATGATCTAGAGTATGAAAGAAGGGAAAACATTTCCTAAATGTCCTGTAGACTCTTGATTATAAGTGTGGTGTATAACATACCTATAAGAAAGACTCTACTAGACACGACTTCACAGACATCCTAGGACACATGAAGTCTGTGCTCTGATACGAAGTTTGTCACACCCCGAGCCTATACCCTGGATGTCACATGGGACCTGGAACTATAAGTAGCCCCAAGCAAACACTTCATACTGGCATACCTCATGAGCAACTGAATAAACGTATAAACTGAAAAGACTTTATGCAGAAGCTGAAGTATGTACTAAGCTCTTGAAGGATACTGAAATAAAATGAACTTTCATAAACTGAAATACATAGCCATTTGAAAATTGGTACAACTAACTAACTGACTATTTGTCTATGAAGCCTCTACTAACACTGATCTACAAATAGCTGGGACATGACCTCCTACTATATTTAATCAATGTTTAACAACTAAAATAACCGCTATAACTACTAACTGACTAGAGTTCCCAAAAAAGGAGAACTCGTTCCCTGTTGACTGGAAGTTGTGATCTGTCTGACCATGATCCTGAGAGCTAGCACTACAAACTGTATCATCAAAAGGATGCAGCACAAGAAGGTATATGATCAATACTTTGAATGTACTGAGAATGTGAGATATGCACTAACTTTAAAATCATGAGAAATACATTTCTAATGAAATCGTGACTGAGAACTAGACTAAGTATAAACGTATATTAATGCATAAGTCAAAACTGTCAAATGTGGGCTCTTTTACCGAAGAGAGTATAAAATATTTCTTAGTTATAAACCATGAGATACATAAACTATAAGATAACTAAGCATGCTGAAAATACTGATAAGCTATTTAAAACTTCAACTTGAATTTATAGTACTCAGGCCCAAACATAATATGCATAAAATCTAAAATGCAATAATATACTGAAAACAAGCTAAAAATAAAAAAACATTCATAAACTGAGGGCCTAATGTACACTAATGAAGCTAATACTGTGGGAGAGTCTATTAATCGACATAAACCATGTGAGCTAAACATGGAGTCCAATGTATACGTCCCATCGAGAGGACCCAATATACCTTGCCAGGGCATAAGGCATGACTGATGCAATCACTATTTCTGAGGCCCAACTGTAGGGCTAAATGACCTACGGTTGCATGTAGGTTTGGGACTTTACGGGTGTAATGACCCTCCAGGTCATTTTCCATTTTCTATGATTTTTTGCATTTCGAGCTTTCCCTCAGCAGCTATAACTTATTTAAGACTTGTCGGGACTAAGGGTTCGGTGCCCGGGCCATTCATTAGGTCATTATGACCATTTCTCTGTTTTAGCCCTTAAAGTTGCAAAATCTTTGACTTCAGTCAACTTTCTTGGTAAACATACTTAGAATCAAATTCTAATAGTTCCATTGGCTCTGGAACGGGGATTTTAGTCTAGTGGGACCATTAGTCTGGGTCTGAGTGCTTTCAATTTGGTTTTGTATTACTTTGTGAGTTTTCAAGTTAGTTTGGTTGGTAAGGTTGACTTTGGTCAACATTCAAAGAAGATAGCCTCTAATGGAAATTCTGTCGACTCTGTTAGCTTTGAAATGTAAACTTTGAACTACGGGGACTTTTGGTTCAGGTCTCGAGGCTTTTGAACTTGTTTTTGGGTTTTGAGTTTCGAGTTGGTTTTGGGGGTGGGGCCCACTTTTCATAAAAATGATCTCCGTTGGGAGTTTTGTCGATTCCATTGAGTCCGGAATGCCATTTTTGGTAGGGTAGCATGGTTGGTTTATGTTCACAGGGTTCTGGATGAATTTCGAGGGTCCATCGAAAGATTTTTAGACTTGGGGAAATTACTGGTTGCTGCATTAAGTTGCAGACCCTTTTGCTCTTCGCGATCGCGAGGATCCCATCGCGTTCGCTATGGTCTAGTTTCTTGACCATCGCATTCATGAAAGGTGTCCATCGCATTTGTGATGTAGCCGGTTGGGGACCCAGCTTAGCTTCCTCTTCGCGAACGCGGCCTGGACTATCGCAATCGCGATGGTTGGGCCAGCTGTTCTACGCGAACGCGGGGGTCCAACTGTGATCGCGATGAAGGACCCCTGGTAGTTATATAAAACTTCAACTCTGTTTCTCTTTCTTTCATTTCAAAAACTCCATTGTTGAAGCTTCCAAGCTCCAATTTCCAGCTCCCTTGCCTCAGTATTCGTCACCCGGTAAGTTCCCTCGTCACCCCTCTCCTCCTTCCGTGTTTATCCTCGTAATTTCCCCCGTTAAAACTCCATTGTTGTTAATTTTGAAATTGGGGTTATCCTTGTAGAAATCTAATCTTTTGGGGACTGCATGTTCTTAAATTCATGCAACTCACCTCCGTGACGTATTCCTCTTGTCGAGGTAGGTTCCAACCTTTAATTCTGAGTTTTCCCCGTTTTAATTCCGTGAATTAGTAGCACTTTGGGGATGTTTTGGGCCGCAAATCGAGCTCCGTTCGTGCCCAAACTTTGGGCATGGGTTCCTTAACCCACTGCGAGCATAGTTGTGATTTTGTTTTCTGTATTGTTGCTCGGGCCCCGAGGGTCATTTTTCCGACCCGATTACCATCCCGTTTTTCCATATAGCAATATGGGTGTCATTCTTCTCGTCTTGAAACCTAGTTTATGTTCTTGATAGGATAGGGTGATCACTAATTCACTCAAATTTTCACCTAGTGACATGGGTAGCATTGGTCATAAATGTGGAATGCTATCTCTCGATCAATATCCACATATCTGATGATTTCAGTTAGAACATCATTCGGTGTCCTAAATAAACAACCAACATTTTCTTGGGGAGGTCGTCCTATTTCTAGCTCGGACCCTTAAATGGGAGATTCCACAATTGGAGCTATGTCTAGCCTCCAATCTAAGTGGATTCCCAAGTACCCACTAGCAATTTCATATCCACAACTACAAAATTCTCTTTCGAGCAACTAAGTAGCCAAGTAAGGTAAATTCATGTTTGCAACCAAAAATTATTAGATTAAAACATGGTGAAATTGCTAAGCCCACATCAGATAAGAAATTATAAGAGTGATTTAGCAACACCCACATCCATTAGCTACACACCCATCATCAATACACCCCTAGACAAGAGAAATTATCCACTCATAGAAGGGGGAGAAGAGATATCAGTTGGGTAAATCAAATTCCCATCCATTGTAGTTGATTTTCAAGTTCTAGAGTCAAATTAGCACACAATTTGTTAACCAAAATATTGGATTGAAAACCCTCTCTCAAAGGAGATGGAGAAAAGTGTATACAAACCAAAAATATCTCCAAGTTCTCTACTGAAATCTCTACTCTGAATTGTATATACAAAAAAGGCCTAAAATTTCTTTTATATGTTCCAAAAATCATCACATAAATTTAGGACAAAATTGCCCTTTGGGTGGTGTACGACATGATGTGTGATTAGCACTTTGCAGTGTGCGCGTCGGCACCGACTTCAGGTTGACCAATGACTTTAGTCGCTTAGGTAGACCTTATGTAGAGGGTGATGAGTTTCACACCATGAGATGTGCGCATCGCATGGCAACCGCATGATGTAGCAAAATCTTCAGTCATCTTTGTAGCTTTATGCGGAGGAGGTGCGAACCGCACCTCGGCCTGTGCATGTCGCACAGCCACCGCACCTCTCGGCAGATTCTCCAGCTTTTCTCAACTCTTCACACTTAGCTCCTTTTTGGCTCTTTTTGGGTCCATATCCTTGTTTCTCCTCTTCTATCCAAAGCACCTGCATAGACATCAATAAAGGTCATAAGAACCTCTAAATCAATTCAAAACATAGCAATAATTCGTGGATATAGGCTCAATAAGTTGGTAGGTTACCGACTTATCAAACCCCCAACTTGAACTATTGCTTGTCCTCAAGTAAGATACTTACATGGCAATGAATGAATTATGCTAAGGCTCAATTAAGGCACAAAAACTATTCTACACTAAAAATTTAAGAAAAATAAACAAACAAAAGACTCAAACAAAAGAATCAACTACTATGCTTATCACAAAAAGGACATCATATCTCTTTTAAAACTCAAGGGAATTTTCCATTCAAACAAGACATTTTAGAATCTCAAGTCATTGGCATGGACCGTCAAGGTTTGCCTCAAAATTCGCCACACAACTTGTTTCATTCATTCCCCTCAATTGAAATAGAGACTTTATGCTTCAATTCGAGTGCATGATTCCACTCACCACAAGAGAGAATCCCACTCACAATCATTCAATTCACAAAACACGAGATTATAAGAGAACCAAGAAGACTCTCACTCTCTCAAGGAAGTTCAAGTGCATGCGCATCGAACCATAGGCTTGCCCTTCATGTAATTCGCCATTAATGTAGAGTAGCCAAGTTTGAAATCACCAAGGACTTGAAGGTTATAAGGTTGGCTAGGGCTAAGTTGAGGATATCATTTGGTTCAAGTGACTACACCTCCCTAATGCTCTTTGTTTTGTCATTTCAAACGCCGCTCACATTTTTCAATTTCCAACTTCACCTTGTTTCTCCCTCACACAACCCAAGATTTCTCTTTTTAACCTCATGATTATTCACACCTTATATCACCTTTACTTGGTAGCACCTATTTTTTCTTTTCAATTTGCTCATTTGGATTGATCTTTTGGAGCAATTTTCAATTCTCTATTCAAGGTGCTACCTTGCACTTGAAGTGCATTCCTTTTCTTCTCCTCATTTGATCACATGCACCCCCCAAACTTAGGCATTTGCCTATATTATCTTCCCCCCCAAAAAAAACTTAGGCTTTTAGCCTACATTTCATTTTCAAGCAATTAGGGAGGAAGGGTGCCAAGCTAGAGGTTCCAAAAAGGTCAAGGTGTTACAAAGGTGTCAAAGAATGGTCACAAGCTCAAGGGGGTCCACTAGGATTTGATGTCATTGGGAGGTCATTTAAGTGAAGTGGCTATCAAAAATGTCCTAAGGTCATTTTCCAAGCTTGGTTAAACCTAGAATTTTTCCTTGAATCACATTCGGGGCAAGTTCTAGATGACACTTCTGCACAAGAATCAAGGTAAAGCCTCACCACACAAGGCATCATGCCACAAGACTTTATCCATTAGTCCCACAATCAATTGGGGAAAATGACTTTTGACAAGCTATTTCGAGTTCATTACACACTCGTTTATGAGTCAATCAAGCCAAAGCGAGAGTGTGCAAGCCATGACAAGAGAACGCTTTTCCTCAAAAAATTATTTCCCTTCTTCCTTTCCTTTTCAAAAGCAATTTACCAAGAAGAAATTTTTTTGGTGGGCCCATTTCGAGACAAGCATTTACGGACTCAATTCTAAACTAAACTTGGCATTTTCCCTTAAGAAAGTCACCCTTCAATCTATCATAGGGAAACACCAACCCGGTTTGACACACAAAAATAAAAGAAAAGAAAAAGAAAATAATCAAAACTTTTGCTCCTTGGGAAAGAACCGTGGTATTAAGAAAACCCTTGGAGTTTATTTCTACACTACTATGAACAATGTGATCCACAATTTTCCGCGCTCACGAATCAATCAAGAACAAGCCTCAGCATAGGCATTTAGCACATTTGAAAGGCACAAGTAGTGGAACAATAGGGCATGTAAGACTAACCCGGAACACCATCAATAAAATTCAAGCTCGACGAGGGCACAATTAAGCTCAAAAGAAAATGAAAGCATAATCTAAAGAAAGGAAAAATAATAGCATCACAATCAATCCAAAATGTTTCCGACAAAGGCCAAATAAAACTAAGCAGACTAATCAACTAGGCCCGACAAGGGCAATAAATTGTCTCAAGCCCACTCACGGGCACCAAAAAGCACGTAAAGTAAAGAAAGACACCCCCTCCCATTAAAGAAGCATTATCCTCAATGCTCATAGTGCAATGGTAAAAGGGTGGAACTCCCTATAGGATCTAGTCCTCATCATCATAACCATCAGAAGCCGCTTCTTCGTCAAAATTCTTCCCACTTGGGCCAACACCACCTCTCTGAGAGTTTTCCAAAATTGTGGAGTCACAAAGCACTCTCTAAAACTTGGGGTTCTCATCATCGTCTAGCTCTTGCTCAGCATGCTCGGGCAGCTCTTCTTCTGCATAGGAGGCAAACAAGTTGTCCAATGGGCCAGGAATCCTCCTATATGGAGGCAATGTGGTCAAATCAGCCTCAACCACCGGATCTTAGCCTTTGGACTTGTCAATATCTTTTCAGAGTTTTGAAATTTCCCCTTCCATAACATCAACCCACTTGCATAGCGTGTTCAGACTATCCACCACCCCCTTTACTGAACTCTTAACTACCTTGTTGATCATTCTAAGTCTGCCAGTTGCTTCTCATGACTATGAGTTTTGTCGACCATGTCTTGAAGACTACTCTTCATCATAGAGGGTGCAGGGGAATATGGGCATGCCTCCGAAGTATCTCGAGAGAGAGGAGAATTTCATGTTCTAGAACCAGGTTCATCACTGTCAATCTCACTCAGCTGCTCCGTCCTTTGCCTCTTGAACCTGGGGGCATCCTTGTTTGTATTCTTATCAAGATCAATGATCCCGATGGCATGAGTAAATTTATCACAAGAGAGAATAGGAACATCTGTTTTAGCACACAACTTGGTGATCAGGACCGGGAAAGGGAAGGAGTCATTTCCGCGATGAGCTTTCCTCCGGATTACCATTGCATCCACCTATCCAAAGTTTATATGTTCCCCTGTCATGATAGCCTCGATTAGGATGGCACCCTCTTGCGTGATCTTTTGGTCATTCTGAGAGGGGAGAATACGGTTGCATACTAGATCATACCAAAGTCACACCTCAAATACCAATGATCTCCTCGGTATATCGCCTCCCATGATGGACCACACAGGGGTGCCTAGAGCAATGGTGCGAGCAGTTTCTTGATAGGGCTTGAACTCAGCATTCATTCTAGCCATTAGGGCTGGTGCAAGGTCAATTGGGTGGTCCCAATATATAACATTAATTGCCGAGGGGGTGATGGGTACTTTCTTGCCTCTGACAGTGAAAGTATCAAGATTGGGGAACTTGTCTTTGGGGCCTTTATAGCCTTTAGAATCATGTATGTCTTGGTAAGCTGCAAAGAATTTGTAGACTATTTCTTCATAGTACCACCGGGTACCTCTTGAAATGGCTTCCACCCTCTAGTAGAAAACTGGTGGTGCATATTTGGTAACTCATCACATAATTCCCCCAGATTAAAACTCTGCTCCACATTGAATCCTCTATCTTTTTCCCATTTGTAGAGAGCTCTCATGCCCTCTATTCCGAAGTAGAGCCTTGCTTTATCTGCAGCTGATCTTTGCCTTGCTTGGTTCCTAAGGTTTCTCCTGCTGAAAGACATACTCTGCATCCAAAGATTGTGAGCCAAAAACAAAACAAATCTACTAAGGGTGGAATGCAACGGAGTAGAAAGACAAAGTAGGTGTTTGTTGTCTTGTGCGGACCACCTGCAAAACATTCTAGGAAGAGTGTGTGTCGCAAGTGCTGTCGCACAAGCCAACAGAACCTTTATGAAAATTTTCTATTGGTGTGCGAAGCTGGTGCGATCCGCACCATCAGAAGTGCGTGTCGCATCAAGCTTCGCCCCTCAAATCAGCGTTCTTCACTTTCTTTTCAACTTGGTGCGATGCCTTGAGCCACCCGTACATCAAGATCTATGGATCGTATGCGGAACGCACAAAGACACAATTGAAACTTTTGATTACTTGTGTTCTTTAGAGTTACGCATATGATCCATAGAGCAAGATGTACTTCGGAACATAGCACCACACACAACTAATTTATAATAACAAGGGGGGGGGGGGGCAAAAGGGGATTCATGACCATAACTTTCAGGTACTCAGACTTCCCCAGATTTCTATTAACACATAACTAGCAAAAAAGGACTCAAAGACTTCCCTTAAGATGGACGTTACCCCGTCTATCATTAGGAAAATCAAGCCCTCTTTGCAACAATGGGCACACATAGCATATCAACAATTAACCCCCTTCCCGCACAAGATCATATAACCCAACTAGGTTTTCAATAAGAATCACGGGCCTACAATCGGTAACATTCAACCTCAACTATCAATTATCAATCAAAACCTCATGACTAATGACAATTTGCCCTTAAGAACGACATCACCTGATCTATCATCGGGCCAAATCAAGCACTAGTCCACAAATGGGTTACTCAGACTTCACCCTATCACAGATATTAAGGTTAAACATTACCACCAATCAACATGCATAGTTAAGATTTACAATCTACCAAGTTGACATTATAATATTTCATTATTATAACTCAAAATTGGGGACCGAACATTTTTGGATCTCACCCATTATCAACATGGCTAATCTACTAAGCAAGCTTCACACTATGAGTTCCCAACAATCATAAAAACAACTATTTAACGTCGGGGAACTTACCACAAGTGAAGATTATGAAGGGAAGAACATAAATCAAAGCTTTTTGAATTACAACAATGGTGATCCGCATTACCTCCCAGAGAATGACGGCGGCAACGTGAAGAAGTGGTGGAGAAGGCTGGGTGAGAAGAGAAGAAGGGTTTGTGGGAGTTTGAGGGGTTTGGAGAGAATTTTGGTGGAAGTTTTTGAGAGTTGTGGGGATAGATTGTGGAAAAGGGAGAGAGAGAGGCGATTTTAAAAGAAAAAAAAAAGAAGAGTTGGTCGGGTCATCTTTGGGTTGGGTCGGTCAACGGGTTAGGTCAATTAAAATTTAACTTTACCTCTTGTGCATCGCAACATGCGATTTGCACCAGACAAGGTGCGGACCGCATGGCGTATCGCACATGCCCTTTTCCCCCCTTGGTTTTCCCAGACATCTGTTTCCTTATGCGATGAAGGTGCGACACATACTTGGGTTGGTGTGATCTGCACAACACAGCATATGTCACCTCCATTTTTTCAATTTTTCTTCCAGGCCTTCTATTTTGGTGTGCAGCGAGCTGTGCGACCCGCACAATTGCTTGTGCGGTACGCACTGTCCACCGCAAGGCACATTTTTTCCTTGTTTCCCCTTGTACATGTTTTTCATTCCATGAATTCCCTACAGAACATAAAAAACAACAAACAATAACCAAAAAACAAAGAAAGAAACTTGGGTTGCCTCCCAAGCAGCGCTTGATTTAACGTCGTAGCACGATGATGTTACCTCAATCCTCATTTATTTTTGGGGTTGTTGATGGTGTCTCTAGGAAGCGTTCCCTTCATCTTTGGGTTTATTTATCTTGATAGGGGGGTCATTTGGGCCTCAAGATGTTTGATCGAGGCACTATAGAAGCTCACCATTTGGTGAAGTGTAGAGACCTCACTCTTTAGTTCACTCACTCTCGAGTTTGTAGTATCCACCTTCTTAAGAACCAAGGACAACATGTACTCTAACTTGGATTGTCCAGGATTGCTCATTCCCAGTTGGTAGAGAGAATCAGATTTGTTTGGGGGAATGTAAGGATTCGAGCTCCAGTGATTGAAGCGATCACCATCCTTCTCTCTTTCACGCCAATTTCCATCCCTCGCTTTATCTCTAATCCAACCTTGATTCTCTTTACATGGGAGATAATACCTTAGGCGAGAACCCTCTAACACATAGCATAGATTACCATCAACCTCAGTCATAAGCTCAACATTATTCACCTCAATCTCTGGTGTACTCACAACATTCACTTTCTTAACACCAGCTCCAAACACATGCTTGGCCATCAAGTCAATTTGTGTCATCATTTTAGCCAAAGCTTCATCTTGCTCCTCATCTTTTCTCCTTGCTTTATTTGTCAAGATTGTTGAGGGCATTCCCGAAGTCGACACCTCTGCCTCTCTTGTATGCCAAGCTTGATTGGTCTTGGTCATTCGTTCTAATATCGTTGAGGCAATGTGAAACTCAAGGTCCATAAAGGTTCCACCTCCAAGATTATCAGCCAATGATTTGTTTATGGAGTTCAATGACTGGTAGAAGCTTTGTAATAATACATTATTTGACAACTCATGATTTGGACACACGAGAAGCTTCTTCTTGAATCGTAGCCAAACCTCATGTAAGGGCTCATCGGGGAGTTGCTTGAAGTTGGTGATCTCATCTCTTAACTTTATCATTTGAGATGGAGGAAAGAATCTCGAGGTAAATGCCTCAACTAACTCGGCCCAAGATGTGATGGATTCATTCGGCAATTCCTCCAACCACGCCGTGGCTTCTCCCGTCTAAGAGAAAGGGAGTAGGCGCAATCTGATGTACTCTTGGGAGATATTATGGATCATGAATGGTTGGCAAATCTCCAAGAAGTTCCGAATATGCTGGTTGGCGTCCTCATGGGTAACTCCACTAAATAGCCCCTTCATTTGAATCAAATAGAGCATGGTCCTTGTCACATGGAAGACAACGTTTCCAACCGTGGGAGGTAGGAAGATTGCACCTACACCTCCATGCATCATTGGCTCAGCAGCATTGGTGTTGTCAAAGCCGCCAATGTCATCATTGTCCTCAGTTTCTTTCATAGCTTACCTGCTCAATCAACAATCAAAAACAACAAAAATTAAAAGAAAACAAACACTCTCAAATTGACTTCATAACATAAATCAAAAACTAGCTAATACTCAAGTCCCCGACAACGACGCCATTTTTGATAAGCGCTCAAATCGTGCTCTCCACTTAAGGAGGTCACAACGATTGCTTAGTCAAAACAAAATTTATAGTCCAACGGATGTTGGGGTCAAACCCAAGGGACCTGATTTAGCTCATTAGAGATTGTGCGAAGCAATTTCAAAAGAAGAGTAGTTTTTCAACAAAACCAAAGCAATATAATGGGGGAATTGGGAAAGTTGTCACCACTAACTCAATTCAAGTAAAAGCTGTAAAATCGAGATGAGTGTACCAAATAGAACTAGATGACTAGGGGTGTATTTTCGATGGGGCATTTGCTATAAGATAGGGTGATCACTAATTCACTCAAATTCTCACCTAGTGACACGGGTAGCATTGGTCATAAGTATGGAATGCTATCTTTCGATCAACATCCACATATCCAATGATTTCGATTAGAACATCATTCGATGTGCTAAATAACCAACCAACATTTGCTTGGGGAGGTCATCCTATTTCTAGCTCGGACCCTTAAATGGGGGATTCCACTATTGGAGTTATGTCTAGCCTCTAATCTAAGTGGATTCCCAAGTACCAACTAGCAATTTCACATCCACAACTACAAAATTCTCTTCGGGCAACTAAGTAGCCAAGTAAGGTAAATTCATGTTTGCAACCACAAATTATTAGATTAAAACATGGTGAAATTACTAGACCCACATCAGATAAGCAATTATAAGAGTGATTTAGAAATACCCACACCGATTATCTACACACGCATCATCAATACACCCCTAGACAAGAGAAATTAACCACTCATAGAAGGGGGAGAAGAGATACCAGCTGGGTAAATCATATTCCCATCCGTTGTAGTTGATTCTCAAGTTCTAGAGTCAAATTATCACACAATTTGTTAACCAAAAGAGTAGATTGAAAACCCTCTCTCAAAGGAGATGGAGAAAAGTGTTTACAAACCAAAAATATCTCCAAGTTGTTTACCGAAAATCTTTACTCGGAATTGTATATACAAAACAAGCCTAAAATTCCTTTTATATGTTCCTAAAATTGTCACATAAATTTAGGAGAAAATTGCCCTCCAGGTGGTGTGCGACACGGTGTGCAGTTCCCACGTCATAGTGTGCTTATCACACACCGGCATCAGGTTGACCAGTGACTTTAGTCGCTTAGGTAGACCTTTACCGAGGTCATGGCTTGGATTTGGATAGAGTTTTAGGTCAATTCTCTTAGTTTGGAGGGTATTTTTTCCCTATTTGATCTGATGGTGTGGTTTTTCCTATGTTTGTGAACATTCATACTCATATTACATGGCATATCATTGGTATAACAGGAAATGATGTTCAAAGATTTTTGGATTGAAAGGAGGATCTACTGCGGTTGTGATGATTTTTCGGACTAAATCGAGCTATTTTGAGTATCACCTTGGTTTTTAGAAGGAAAAATGAGGAATTACTATTTTCTGCATATGTATATATATTTATAATCCGATGCGGTATTCCGGAACCCTGATGTGTTATTTCGGGTATTTTACTATTTCACATATATATATGCTTAGTTCGATGTGGTATTCTGAGAGCTCGATGCGGTATTCTGGGTTTATATTATATTGCATTCATACACGCATCATCGTGTATCGCATTGCATTTGCTTTGGCATGTGGATTGACTCTGGTTGGCTTGATGTTGTTTTACTTCCCTTTCTCTTTGCTTTATTGGAATGTCTCCAGCTTTATAACTAGATTTAGGTGGTTCCCAGTATAGTTAGCTTCTTTCCTACAATCTATTTATATATATTATCTTTTTGTACTCGGTCGGCCAATGATGCCTACTGAGTACCCATTGCCTTGGTACTCATACTACACTCTGCATCTCTTTTTCTAATGCAACACCTAGTATGAGCTACCCTCGTTGATTTTCTATTGTTCGAGGCCCGTTGCTATTTGGATCGCGGTGAGCTCCCAACATTTTGGAGACTTTACATGCTTTTCATCTTGTACATTTGTCTATATTTTGTATTCTGGATAGACAATATCTATTGTATAGCTACTCCTTACTTTAGTCGCTCTTGTACTAGTGACACTAGGTTTGGGTGGGTTCTCATGTTGTTTTGTCTTTTTGGTCATTTTCAGGCCTTCTTATGTATATTTTGTACGATGGTATATATATATATGCTATTGGCCCTATCTTTTTGTTATATCTTTTACTTTTTTTTAGTTTAATTATTATTTATTGTCTTCCGCATATTTAGGTTAGGCTTGTCTACTGTAAGGTTATGTAGATGTCATCATGGCCTAGTTTTAGGTCGTGATAGAGTGGTATCAGAGCTTTAAGTTCACTGGTCTCTCCAGTACAAGAGTAAAGTGTCTAGTAGAGTCTCTTGGATTAGTGCGATGACGTCCGTATCCAATCTATGAGAGGCTATAGGACATTCTTAGGAAATATGTCATATTGTTTGATTCCTTATCGTGCGTTATTGACTTGATCAACTTATGAGTATCTTTGTTTCACTCTTTCTCAAATAGTTCAGATGAGATCTATAGCGGGTGAGTATGAGGCCCCTGTGCCTGCAGTTAGAGCCCCGGCTAGGGGATGGGTAGAGGTTGACCTAGAGGTTGAGGTAGGACACGGGCTGCGGTGCTAGCTCAGGCCCAGGCTAGACTGCCGTCACTAGATCCTGAGGTTAGAGTGGATGAGGTTCAGTATGAGCGGAGCGTGTGGGGCCAGCCTAATATCTGATAGGTTTTGTGGTTACTCCAGTATTGCAGGACACCTTAGTTCGATTGGTGGGGTTTATTTAGGGTACGACTCTACCAGCAGCTTTGCCGAGCACTCTGATTGGTTCCCAAGTTTGAGGTGAGTGTCAGACTTCAGGCCAGGCAGCCGCACAGGGTTCAGGAGCGCAGCCTGCTGCTGTGGCTCCCAGATTTGAGGTACTATCGATCCCTGCAGTTACTCCCCCTATTCCAGCCATGCCAGTTATATCTTTGGAGGAGCAGAAGATGCTTGGTAGGTTCTTGAGATTGGGTCCTCCATGGTTTTCAGGTGCTTCTAGGGAGGATGCGCATGAGTTTTTGACTAGATTCCAGTAGAGGTTACATAATTTGGGGTTAGTTGAGTCACATCGAACAGATTACACTGTGTTTTAGTTGTATGGTCTAGTAAAATAGTGGTGGAGGTCATATGTTTCTTGCAGACCAGCCGGGTCACCTCCGCTTACTTGGGATTAGTTCTCCGTAGCTTTTCTGGAGAAGTATGTACCGCTTAGCATGAGGGAGCGTCTGATGGATCAGTTTTTAGGGTTGGAGCGGGGCTTCATGACAATGTCAAAGTACGAGGTTTGGTTCCATCAGTTGTCTAGACATGCCACTATGATTCCGCCCACCGAGCACGAGAGGGTACGCCATTTCATTTGAGGTTTGACTATGCATCTTCGCTTGGCTACAGAGGGTATGGGAGCATTGGGTCAGTCATTTCTAGATGTAGTGGATCATGTCCACACTATTGAGGGTGTTCTTTGCGAGGACCAAGGGGGCAGTGATAAGAGGCCCCACCATCAGGGTAGTTTTAGCGATATATAGGGCCGTGGTAAGGGATACTATGGTAGAGGTCAGCACCAGCAGTGTTTCCATCCGAGCCAGCCTATTTAGGAAGCATTATAGATTGCTGAGGGTCAGAGTAGCTAGAGTCTCGTTACTGCTCCCCGAGGTGGTCATTCAGAGTCTACAGGCCGTAGTTGTCATTCTAATTTAGCTAGGTCTTCACAACGGAGTACATTTGGTCGGGGTTGTTATGAGTGTGGCGCGATATGCCACTTTGCTAGAGAATGCATGTCGGTGTAGTATCCTAGGCGACAGGATTAGTTGGTTCAGGCCGCCAGGGCTTCAGCACCTCCAGCTAGAGGTGGTTCACAGGGTAGTAGGGGTAGTCCCCAGGGTACTAGAGGTGGTCCTCAGTCTGGTAGGTCAGGTGGTCGAGGCCACATATATGTAGTTTTGGGTTGGACAGAGGCTGAAGCTTCAGATGCTGTAATCACAAATATGATCTCTGTTTGTCATCAATATGCTTCTGCTTTGTTTGATCCAGGGTCTACATTCTCGTATGTATCTATTTATTATGCTACTCTTCTGGGGTATGCTTGTGAGTCTTTGCCTATGCCTTTGCGTGTATCTACCCCAGCAGGTGATTCTTTAGTAGTGGATCAGGTGTATTGGGCTTGTATGGTGACTATCTTGGGGTATGACACGTGGGTAGACTTTGTTGTCCTTGATATGGTCGATCTTGATGTGATCTTAGGCATGGATTGGTTGTCTTCTTATCATGCGCTCTTGGATTGTTTCACCTAGACCGTTACTCTTCAGATACTTGGTATCCTTCTTATCATATGAAAGGGAGCTGATAGCCAGATGTCAACGGGAGTTATATCCTTTCTGAGTGCCCGATGGCTGTTTGGGAATAGGTGCTTAGCTTATCTTTCCTACGTCCGTGATACTAGTGCCACCACACCTCCTCTTGAGTTTGTTCCTGTGGTTGGCGAGTATTCGGATGTGTTTCCTTCCAATCTTCCGGGTGTTCCTCCTGATTGTGACATTGATTTTGTTATCTATATGGAGTCGGGCACCAAGCCCATTTCTATTATGCCATATCGGATGACACCTGCTGAGTTGAGGGAGCTTAAGGATCGGCTCCAGGATCTGTTGAGTAGTGGGTTCATTTGGCCTAGTATGTCTCCATTGGGTGCTCCGCTTCTATTTGTGAAGAAAAAGAACGGGTCTATCCATATGTGTATCGACTACAAGAAGTTGAATAAGGTGACACTTAAGAACAAATATTCGATGCCATGTATTGATGACTTGTTTGACCAGCTACAGGGTGCAACAGTGTTCTCTAAGATAGATTTGAGGTCCAGTTATCACCAGTTGAGGATTATGACTGAGGACATCCCAAAGACTGCATTTAGGACTCGATACGACCATTATGAGTTCCTAGTCATGTCTTTTGGATTGACTAATGTCCCAGCAATATTTATGGAGTTGATGAACCATGTGTTCAACGCCTACTTGGATTTGTTCATGATTGTGTTCATCGATGACATTCTAATTTATTCGAGGAATAGAGAGGAGGATAAGCAACATCTTAGAGTTGTACTTCAGACTTTACGAGACCACCAGTTGTATGAAAAATTCACTAAGTGTAAGTTTTGGCTTGAGTCTGTGGCATTCTTGGGGCACGTAGTGTCATAGGATGGGATTATGGTAGATCTAGCGAAGATAGGAACAGTTCGTGATTGGGCTAGGCCTACTTCTCCTACCAAGGTTCACAGTTTTATCGGGTTAGCAGGTTATTACAAACGGTTTATGAAGGGATTTTCTTCGATAGTAGTTTCATTGACTAGATTGACACAGAAGAATGTTCCCTTCAAATGGTCAGATGAGTGTGAGGCGAGCTTTATGAAACTCAAGGCCTTGTTGACTTCAACTCCAATTCTTACTCTTCCGATTGAGGGTCAGGGTTTCACCGTATATTATAATGCATCAAGTATTGGTTTGGGTTATGTGTTGATGTAGCAGGGTCAGGTTATTGCTTATACTTCTAGACAGTCGAAGGTTCACGAGAGAAACTACCACACATATGACTTGGAGTTAGCAGTGGTAGTCTTCGCGTTGAATATGTGGAGGCATTATCTTTACAACGTGCATTGTGAGATCTTTACTGACCATCATAGTCTTCAGTACATTTTCTGCCAGAAGGATCTAAATTTGAGGCAGCGTAGGTGGTTGGAGTTACTGAAGGATTATGACATCTCTATTCTCTATCATCCGGTCAAGGCAAATGTGATAGCGGATGCCTTGAGCCAGAAGGCAGTGAGTATGGGTAGATTTTCTTTCTTAGCTACAGAGGAGCGACCATTAGCTTGGAATATCCAGTCCATGGCTAATAGGTTGGTTCGACTTGATATTTATGAGTCGGGACGTATTCTTGCTTGTGTTTAGGCTAGGTATTTCTTGTTGGAGCAGATTCGGGCACAACAGTTTGATGATGCGAGGTTGAGGATCATTCGTGACAAGGTATTGAGTGGAAAGGCTAGGAAGGAGACTTTAGATTCGGAGGGTGTTCTGAGGATCGAGGGTCGTATATGCGTTCCTAGAGTTGGTGACTTAGTTAGATTGATACTGGAGGAGGCTTATTATTCTAGATATTCCATTCATCCCAGGGTAGCTAAGATGTATCGTGACTTGAGGCAGAACTACTGGTGGTGTGGGATAAAGAGGGATATTTTGGCTTTTGTATCCAGGTGATTGAACTGTCAGCAGGTGAAGTTCGAGCACCAGAGGCCAGGTGGTTTATCACAGCAGCTACCCATTTTGGAGTGGAAATGGGAGCGTATATCTATGGATTTTGTAGTCAGATTGCCATGTACCTTGCGGAGATTTGATGCTATTTGGGTTATCGTGGATATGTTTATGAAGTCTGCCCACTTTCTACCGATTCAGACTTCCTACAGTTCTGAGAGGTTGGCCCAGATCTATATTTGAGAGATTGTCCATTTGCATGGGGTGCCAGTTTTTATCATTTCTGAACGTAGTACTCAGTTCACTTCGCAATTTGACAGTCTATTTAGAGAGAGTTGGGCACTAGAGTTGAGCTTAGCACCACTTTTCATCCACAGACCGACGGACAGTCAGAGCGCACTATTCAGGTTCTGGAGGATATGTTGCGAGCCTGCGTTATTGATTTCGGGGGTCAAAGGGTCCAGTGTTTAGCCTTGGCAGAGTTTGCATATTATAATAGTTACCATTCCAGCATTCAGATAGCTCCGTTTGAGGCGTTGTATGCTAGACGGTGCATATCTCCGATGGGTTGGTTTGATGCTTTCAAGGTTAGTATGTGGGGTACCGATTTGCTTCGTCATTCTATGGATAGAGTTTGGGTTATTCAGGAGAGACTTCGTACTGCCCAGAGTAGGAAAAAGAGTTATGCTGATCGGAGAGTTTGAGACCTTGAGTTTATGGTTGGTGATAGTCTGTTCCTTCGGGTATTTCCCATGAAGGGCGTGATGCGATTCAGGAGGAAGGGTAAGCTCAGTCTGAGGTTCATTGGGCCATTCGAGATTCTTTTTCGTATTGGCGAGGTTGCTTATGAGTTAGCCTTGCCTCCCACTCTTTCTAGTGTGCATCCTGTGTTTCATGTCTTTATGCTGCGGCGGTACATTCCGAATGAGTCCCACATGCTTCAGTTAGAGTCGGTTTAGTTGGATGAGTCCTTAGCCTTTGAGGAGGAGCCTGTTGCTATTTTGGACAAGCATGTTAGGAAGTTGAGCTCCAAGGAGATTCCATCAGTTAAGGTTCAGTGGCGGCATCGTCCTGTCTAGGAGGATACTTAGGAGATCAAGATTGACATGCAGACCCATTATCCTCGTCTTTTCGAGTCTTCAGGTACTATCCTTTTACTAACTTTCACGGACGAAAGTTCTTTTAGTAATGGATGTTGTAATGACCCTCCAGGTCATTTTCCATTTTCCGTGCTTTTTTTGCATTTCTTGTTTTCCCTAAGCGGCTATCGGTCATTTATGACTTGCCGGGACTAACGGTTCGGTGATCGGGACATTCGTTAGGTCGTTATGACCATTTCCCTGTTTTAGCCCTTAAAGTTGGAAAATCTTTTACTTCGGTCAACTTTCTTGGTAAACATTCTCAGAATTGGATTTCGACAAATCTGTTGGCTCCGAAATGGGGATTTTGGTCTAGTGGGACCATTGGTCTGGGTCTGAATGCTTTCGGTTTGGTTTTGTGTTTCTTTGTGAGTTTTCAAGTCAGTTTGGCTGGTAAGGTTGACTTTGGTCAACATTTGGAGAAGACGGCCTCAGATGGAAATTTCATCAGCGTTGTTAGCTCCAACATAATGACTTTTGGCTAGGGGGACCTTTGGTTCTGGTCCCAAGGCTTCTGAACTTGTTTTTGGGTTTTGAGTTTCGAGTTTGTTTTGGGTGTGGGGCCTACTTCTCATCAAAATAAACTCCGTTTGGAGTTTTGTCGATTCCATTGAGTCCGGAATGCTGTTTATTGTAGGGTAGCATGGTTGGTTTATGTTCACGAGGTTTTGGATGAATCCCGAGGGTCCGTCGGAAGATTTTTGGACTTGGGGAAATTGATGGTTGCTGCATTAAGTTGCAAACCCTTTTGCTCTTCGAGATCGCGAGGATCCCATCGCGTTCGCGATGGTCTGGTTTCTTGACCATCACATTCACGAAGGGTGTCCATCGCGTTCGTGATGTAGCCGACTGGGAACCCGGCTTGGCTTCCTTTTTGCGAATGCGGCCTAGAGCATTGCGATCGCGATGGTTCGGCCAGCTGTTCTCCTTGAACGTGGGGGTCCGTTCGCGATCGCGATGAAGGATCCCTGGCAGTAATATAAAAATTCAACTACATTTGTCTTTCTTTCATTCCGAAAACTCCATTGTTGAAGCTCCCAAGCTCTAATTTTGAACTCCCTTGCCTCAGTATTCTTCACCCGGTAAGTTCCCTCATCACCCCTCTCCTCCTTCCGTGTTTATCCTCGTAATTTCCCCCGCTAAAACTCTATTATTGTTAATTTTGAAATTGGGGTGATCCTTTTAGAAATCTGATCTTTTGGGGACTGGATGTTCTTAAATTTGTGAAACTCACCCCCATGATGTATTCCTCTTGTCGAGGTAGGTTCCCCCCTTTAATTCCAAGTTTTTCCAATTTTAATTCCGTGAATTAGTAGCACTTCGGGGCTAATTTGGTCCTCGAATCGAGCTCCATTCGCGCCCAAACTTTAGGCGTGGGTTCCTTAACCCACCGCAAGCATATTTGTGATTTTTGTTTTCTATTTTGTTGCCCGGTCCCCGAGGATTATTTTTCCGACCCGATTTCTGGCCTATTTTTCCTTATAGCAATATGAGTGTCATTCTTCTTGTCTTGACACCTAGTTTATGTTCTTGATAGCGTGGCAGCTTTCTGAGGCTGTTCGGATGGGGAAGGCACACGAGTGATGGTTTGTGCTTGCAGTTCATCCTTGAGGTAGGTTACGGTTTACCTTTTAGACTGAGTTTAGTTAGATAGTATATATTTATATATTACTGGAATGCTAGGTAGGATTTTCAATAGACTTAGGTTTAAATCCTATTTATCATATTAATTGGCCATTTCGGGTTTTTAGCCTAGACCTGTATATTATCCTTAGCCTAGGATCTTGCTTCTTCTGTGTGACTAGTATAAAATCCTCAGCATGCTTTTAAGAGTCTTTAGAGGTAGAATAGAGTTTTCCCGTTGGTTTCCGCTTTATTTCCGTTTTATTGCTTTATTCTATCATTGTTTTTAATTGTGGGCTTGAGGCCATGGCTAGGATTTGGACAGAGTTTCAGGTCAGATCTCTTGGTTTGAAGGGTATTCTTGCCCTGTTTGATCTAATGGTGTGGTTTTTCCTTTGTTTGTGAACATTCATACTCATATCGCATGGCATATCATTGGTATAACAAGGAAATGATTTTCAAAGGTTTTTGGTTTTAAAGGAGGCTCTACTGTTGTTGTGATGATTTTTCGGACTTAATCGAGCTATTTTGAGTATCACCTTGGTTTTTAGAAGGAAAAATGAGGAATAACTATTTTCTGCATATGTATATATATTTATACTCTGATGTAGTATTTCGGACCCCCAATGCATTATTCCTGGTATTTTACTATTTCACATATACATATGCATAGTCCGATCTAGTATTTCGGGTGCCTGATGTGGTATTCCGGGTTATATTATATTGCATTCATACACGCAGCATCGTGCACCTATTGCATTTGCTTTGTGTAATGACCCTCCAGGTCATTTTTTGTTTTCCATGCTTTTTCTGCATTTTGTGCTTTCCCTCAGCGGCTACAGGTCATTTATGACTTGCCGGGACTGAAAATTTGGTGCCCGGGCTGTACGTTAGGTCGTTATAGCCTTTTTCCTATTTTAGCACTTAAAGTTGGTAAATCTTTGACTTCGGTCAACTTTCTTAACAAACATGCTCAGAATCGAATTCCGATAATTTCATTGGCTCTGGAACGTGGATTTTGGTCTAGTCGGACCATTGGTTGGGGTCTTAGTGCTTTCAGTTTTGTTTTGTGTGGCATTGGGTGTTTTGAAGTCAGTTTGGATGGTAGGGTTGATTTTGGTCAACATTCAGAGAAAACGGCCTCAGATTGAAATTCTGTCAGCGCCGTTAGCTCTGAAATATTGACTTTAGGCTAGAAGGACCTTTGGTTCGGGTCCCAAGGCTTCTGGACTTATTTTTGGGTTTTGAGTTTCGAGTTGGTTATGTGTGGGGCCGACTTTTCATTTAAATAATCTCCGGTTGGAGTTTTTTTCAATTCCATTGAGTCCAGAATGCCATTTCTGGTAGGGTAGCATGGTTGGTTTGTGTTCACGGGGTTCCGGATGAATCCCGAGGGTCAATCGGAAGATTTTTTGACTTGGGAAAATTGTTGGTTGCTGCATTAAGTTGCAAACCCTTTTTCTCTTCGCGATCGCGAGGATTCCATCGTATTCACGTGGTCTGGTTTCTTGACCATCACATTTGTGAAGGGTTTCCATCACGTTCGCGATGTAGCCGACTGGGATCCGTCTTGGCTTCATCTTTGCTCCGAGGCCATCGCGATCGCGATGGTTGGGTCAACTATTCCTTGCAAACGCAGGTGTCCTATAGCGATCGCGATGAAGGACCCCTGGCAGTTATATAATGTTTCCATTTCATTTTCTACTTCAAAAATCCAAGAAACTACATAGCTGAGCTCTCAAGCTCCATTCTCTAGCTCCCTTACTTGAACATCCTTCGTCCAATAAGTCCCTCATCACCCCGCTCCTCCTTCCGTGTTTATTCTCGTATTTCCCTCGCTTTAATTACTTTGTTCTTAATTCCTAGAGTTTGGGTGATCCTTGTTGAAGGATGATTTTTGGAGATTGCATGCTCTCAAATTCGTGAAATTACTCTCCATGGCGTGTCCCTCTTATCGAGGTTGGTTTCCGCCTTTAAATTCTGAGCTTTTTCCATTTTAATTCCGTGAATTAGTAGCACTTCTGGGCTGTTTTGGGCCCTGAGTCGAGCTCCGTTCGTGCTCTAACTTTGGGCATGGGTTCCTTAACCCACCGCGAACATAGTTGTGATTTTTGTTTTCTGTTTCGTTGCGCGGGACGTGAGGGTCATTTTTCAACCCGATTTTCCGTATAGCAATATGGGTGTCATTATTCCCATCTTGACACCTAGTTTATGTTCTTGATAGCGTGGCAGCTTTCTAAGGCTGTTCAAAATAGGAAGGCACACGAGTGACGGTTCGTGCTTGTAGTTCGGCCCCGAGGTAGGTTACGGTTTACCTTTAAGACTCAGTTAGTTAGATGATGTATCTATGTATGTTACTGGAATGCTAGGTTAGATTGCAGATAAACTTTATGTTTGAATCCTGTATATCATGTTAATTGGCCATTTCAGATCTTTAGCCTAGCACTGTATGTTATCCTTAGCCTAGGAGCTTGCTTCTTCCTTGTGACTAATATAGAATCCTTAGCAAGTTTTTAGGAGGCTTTAGAGGTAGAATAGAGTGTTTCCGTGGTTTTCGCTTTTATTTCTGCTTTACTGCTTTATTCTATCATTGTGTGTAACTATGGGCCTGAGGCCATGGCTAGGATTTGGACGGAGTTCCAGGTTAGTTCTCATGGTTTGGAGGGTATTCTTGCCCTGTTTGATCGATGGCGTGGTTTTTCCTCTGTTTGTGAACATTCATACTAATATTGCATGGCATATCATCGGTATAACATGGATGGTTTTTCAAAGGTTTTTGGTTTGAAATGAGGCTTTACTACTGCTGTGGAGATTCTGGACTTAAATTAAAATCACTTTGAGTAGTATTATGGGACTTTGGAAAGAAAAGGAGAACTACTATTTTATGAATGTATTTATAGTCCGATGTGATATTTCAGACCCTCGATGCATTATTCTAGGTATTTTACTATTTCACATATATATATGCATAGTCTGATGCAGTATTCTGGGCGCTCTATGTGGTATGTCGGGTTTATATTATATTGCATTCATACATGCATCATCGTGCACCACATTGCATTTGCTTTGGCATGTGGATTGACTCTGGTTGTTTTGATGTTGTTTTCCTTTTCTTTTCTTTTGTTGCTTTATTGGCATGTCTCTGGCTTTATAACTAGATTTAGGTGATCCTTGCATAGTTAGCTGCTTTCCTGTAATCTATTTATATATATTATCTTTTTGCGCTCGGACGTCCTATGATGCCTACTGAGTACCCATTGTCTTGAAACTCATACTACACTTTGCATCTCATTTTATGATGCAACACCTAGTATGAGCCACCCTCGCTAATCTCCTGTCATTCGAGACCCGTTGCTATTCGGATCGCTGTGAGCTCCCCGGGCTTTGGAGACTTTACATGCTTTCCATCTTGTACTTTCTGTCTATATTTTGTATTTTGGATAGACAACATCTGTTGTATAGCTACTCCTTACTTTAGTTGCTTTTGTACTAGTGACACCAGGTCCGGGTTGGTTCTCGAGTCAATTTTGTCTCGTTGGTCACTTTAGGGCCTTGTTTTATATATTTTGTTCGATCGTATGTACATATCCTATTGGCCCTATATTTTCATCATATCTTCCGCTTTATTTAGTTTAATTATTATTTATTGTCTTCCACATGTTTGGGTTAGGCTTGTCTACTTGGGGGGGTTATATAGACGCCATCATGGCCTATTTTTGGGTCATGACAGAGTGGTATCAGAGCTCTAGGTTCACCGGTCTTGCCAGTAAAAGAGCAAAGTATCTAGTAGAGTCTCGTGGATCGGTACGATGACGTCCATATCTGATCTACGAGAGGCTATAAGACATTTCCTAGGAAAGACTTCATTTTGTTTGAGTCCTTATCGTGCTTACTTAATTTGGTCAACTTCTAAGTATCTTTGTTTCACTCTTTCTCATATAGTTCGGACGAGGTCTGCAGCAGGTGAGGACGAGACCCTGTGCCTACAGTTAGATCCCCAGTTAGGGGAAGGGGTAGAGGTCGACCCAGAGGTTGAGGTAGGGCACGGGCTGTGGCACCATCCCGAGCCTGGGATAAAGTAGCATCACAAGAGCCTGAGGTAAGAGTTGATGAGGTTCAATATGAGCTGGAGCATGTAGGGCCAGCTCAATATCCGGCAAGTTTTGTTGCTACTCCAGTATTGCATGACACCTTAGTTCGATTGTTGGGGTTTCTTGAGGGTATGACTCTACCAGCCGCTTCGCCAAGCACTCCGATTGGTTTGATGGTTTGAGGTGAGGCTCAAACTTCAGCTCAGATGGCAACACAAGGTTCAGGAGCATAACCTATTGTTGCGGCTCCAATATTTGAGGTACTATTGGTCCCTGCAGTTGCTCCCCCTCTTCCAGTCGTGCCAGTTATGTCTTCTGAGGAGAAGAAGATGCTTTGTAAGTTCTTGAGATTGGGTCCTTCGAGGTTTTCATGTGCTTCGAGGGAGGATGCGCACGAGTTTTTGACTAGCTACCAGGAGAGGTTACATAATTTGGGGTTAGTTGAGTCTCACGGAGCCGATTACACCGTGTTTCAGCTGGATGGTCCAGCAAAATAGTAGTGGAGGTCATATGTTGCTTGTAGACCAGCCGGGTCACCTCCGCTTACTTATAGTCAATTCTCAGCAGCTTTTCTGGAGAAGTATGTACCGCGTAGTATGAGGGAGCGTCTGATGGATTAGTTTGCTGGGTTGGAGAAGGGCTGCATGACTGTGTCGGAGTATGAGGTTTGGTTCCATCAGTTGTCCAGACACGCCAGTTTTTTCGGGGTTTGACCTTGAACCTTTGGTTGTCCACAGAGGGTAAGGTAGCATCGGGTCAGTGTTTTCTGGAGGTAGTTGATCATGCCTGTACTATTGAGGGTGTACTTCATGAGGCCTAAGGGGGCAGCAATAAGAGGCACTACCATCAGGGCAGTTTTAGCAGTTCACAGGGCCGTGGTAGGGGCTACTATGGTAGAGGTCAGCACCAACAACATTTACAGCTGAGCCAGCCTATTCAGGCGGTATTACAGACTACAGAGGGTCAGAGTAGCCAGAGTCTCATTCCTGCTCCCCGAGGTGGTCATTCAGCGTCTACAAGTCATGGTGGTAATTGTGATTTGGTCGGGTCTTCACAGAAAAGTACACATGGTCAGGGTTGTTATGATTGCAGCGAGATAGGCCACTTTTCTAGAGAGTGCCCATTGGTACAACATCCTAAGTGACAGGATCCATTGGTTCAGGCCCCCAGGGCTCCAACACCTCAAGCTAGAGGCAATTCACAGGGTAGTAGGGGTGGTCCCTGGGGTACTAGAGGTTTCCCTCAGCCCGGTAGGTCAGGTGGCCATAGCGGTCGGGGCCACATGTATGAAATTTTGAGCCAGCTGAATAAGGTCTATGCGTATGTGTATCGATTATATGCAGTTGAATAAGGTGACAATTAAGAACAAATATCTGATGACGCGTATTGATAACTTGTTTAACCAGCTACAGGGTGCAACAATGTTCTCTAAGATAGATTTAAGGTCTGGTTATCACCAGTTGAGGATTAGGGTTGAGGACATCCCAAAGACTACATTTAGGACTCGATACGGCCATTACGAGTTCCTAGTCATGTCTTTTAGGTTGACTAATTCCCCAACAACATTGATAAAGTTGATAAACCGTGTATTCAGTGCTTACCTGGATTCATTTGTGATTTTGTTCATCGATGACATTCTTATTTATTCGAGGAGTAGGGAGGAGCATGAGCAACATCTTAGAGTTGTACTTCAGGCTTTGCGAGACCATCAGTTATATGCCAAATTCACTAAGTGTGAGTTTTGGTTTGAGTTTGTGGCATTCTTGGGGCACGTGGTGTCAAAGGATATGGTAGATCAAGCGAAGATTGAAGTAGTTCGTGATTGGGCTAAGCCTACTTCTCCTACCGAGGTTCGCAGTTTCATCAGGTTAGCAGGTTATTATAGATGATTTATGAAGGGATTTCTTTGATAGTAGCTTTCCTGACTAGATTGACTCAGAAGAATGTTCCCTTCCAGTGGTCAGATAAGTGTAAGGCGAGATTTCTGAAGCTCAAGGCCTTGTTGATTTCAACTCTGATTCTTACTCTTCTGGTCGAGGGTTAGGATTTCACCGTATATTACGATGCGTCAGGTGTTGGTTTGGGTTGTGTATTGATGCAGCATGGTAAGGTTATTGCTTATACTTCCATACAGTTGAAGGTTCACCAGAGGAACTACCCCACACATGACTTGGAGTTCACTTCGCGTTGAAGATATGAAGCCATTATATCTATGGCGTGAATTGTGAGATCTTTATTGACCATCATAGTCTTCAGTACATTTTTAGCCAGAAGGATCTAAATTTGAGGCAGTGTAGGTTGTTGGAGTTACTGAAGGACTATGACATCTCTATTCTCTATCATCTGAGCAAGGCAAATGTGGTAGCGGATGCCTTGAGCCGGAAGGCGGTGAGTAGGGATAGCTTGGTTTTCTTAGCTACTGAGGAGCGACCGTTGGCTTGGGACATCCAGTCCTTAACTAATAGGTTGGTTAGACTTGACATTTCCGAGACGGGCCATATTCTTGCTTGTGTTGAGGCTAGGTCTTCCTTGTTAGAGCAGATTCGGGCACAACAGTTTGATAATGCGAGATTGAGGATCATTCGTGACAAGGTGTTTAGTGGTGAGGCTAGAAAGGCAACTTTAGATTCAGAGGTTGTTCTGAGGATCGAAGGTCGTATTTGCGTTCCTAGAGGTTGTGACTTAGACAAATTGATACTGGATGCGGCTCTTTGTTCTATATATTCCATTCATCCCGGGGCAGCTAAGATGTATCATGACTTGAGGCAGTACTACTGGTGGTGTGGGATGAACAGGGATATTTCAGCTTTTGTATCCTGGTGCTTGAACTGTTAGTAGGTGAAGTTCGAGAACCAGAGGCCAGGTGGTTTATCACAGCAGCTACCTATTTCAGAGTGGAAATAATAGCATATATCCATGGATTTTGTAGTCAGATTGCCATGTACCTTGTGGAGATTTAATGATTTTTGGGTTAATGTGGATAGGTTGACGAAGTCTGCTCACTTCCTGCTAGTTAAGACTTCCAACAGTTCTGAGAGGTTGGCTCAGATCTATATTCGAGAGATAGTCCATTTGCATGGTGTGCCAGTTTCCATCATCTCCGACCGAGGTACTCAGTTTACTTTGCACTTCTGGAAGTCTATTCAGAGAGAGTTAGGTACTAGAGTTGAGCTTAGCACTGCTTTTCATCCATAGACAGATGGTCAGTTAGAGCGTACTATTCAGGTTTTGGAGGATATGCTACGAGCTTGTGTTATTAATTTTGGTGGTCAGTGGAACCAGTGTCTGTCTTTGGTAGAGTTTGCGTATTATAATAGTTATCATTCCAGCATTCAGATGGATCTGTTCGAGGCATTGTATAGTAGATGGTGCAGATCTCCAGTGGGTTGGTTTGATGCTTTTGAGGTTAGGCCGTAGGGTACCGATTTTGTTCGTGATTCTATAGAAAGGGTTCGAGTTATCCAGGAGAGTCTTTGTTCTACACAGAGTAGGCAGAAGAGTTATGCTGATCGAAGAGTTCGAGATAGCAAGTTTATGGTTGGTGAAAGTGTGTTCCTTTGGGTATCACCCATGAAGGGCGTGATGAGGTTCGGGAGGAAGGGTAAGCTCAGTCTGAGTTTCATTGGGCCATTCGAGATTCTTCGTCGTATTGGAGAGGTTCCTTATGAGTTAGACTTTCCTCCCGCTATTTCTAGTGTGCATCCTGTGTTTCATGTCTCTATGCTGTGGCAGTATATTCCGGATGAGTCTCACATGCTTAAGTAAGATTTGGTTCAGTTGGATGAGTCCTTAGCCTTTGAGGAGGAACCTGTTGCTATTTTGGACAGGCAGGTTAGGAAGTTGAGGTCCAAGGAGATTCCATCAGTTAAGGTTCAGTAGAGGCATCGTCCTATCGAGGACGCTACTTAGGAGATCAATACCGACATGCGGACCCATTATCCTTGTCTTTTCGAGTCTTCAGGTACTATCCTTTTTCTAACTTTCACGGACAAAAGTTCTTTTAGTAGTGGATGTTGTAATGAACCTCCAGGTCATTTTTTGCTTTTCGTGCTTTTTCTGCATTTTGATCTTTCCCTCAGCGGCTACAGGTCATTTATGACTTGCCAGGACTGACGGTTCGATGCCCGGGCTATCCGCTAGGTTGTTATGGCCTTCTTTCTATTTTAGCACTTAAAGTTGGTAAATGTTTGACTCCGGTCAACTTTCTTAACAAACATGCTCAGAATCAAATTTTGAGAGTTCTGTTGGCTCCAAATGGGGATATTGGTCTAGTGGGACCATTGGTTGGGGTCTGAGTGCTTTCATTTTGGTTTTGTGTGGCTTTGCGTGTTTTGAAGTCAGTTTGGCTGGTAGGGTTGACTTTGGTCAACATTTGGAGAAAACAGCCTCGAATGGCAATTTTGTCAGCGTTGTTAGCTTCGGAATGATGACTTTGGTCTAGAGGGACCTTTGGTTCGGGTCCCTAGGCTTTCAGACATGTTTTTGGGTTTTGAGTTTCGAGTTGGTTATAGGCGTGGGGCCCACTTTTCATTAAAACGATCTCTGTTGGGAGTTTCATTGATTCCATTGAGTCTAGAATGTTGTTTCTGGTAGGGTAGCTTGGTTAGTTTGTGTTCACGGGGTTCCGGATGAATTCTGAGTGTCCATCAGAAGTTTTTTGGACTTGGGGAAATTTTTGGTTGTTGCATTAAGTTGCAAACCCTTTTTCTCTTCGCGATTGAGAGGATCCCATCACGTTCGTGATGGTCTGGTTTCTTGACCATCGCGTTTGTGAAGTATTTCCATCGCGTTCGTGATGTAGCCGGCTGGGATTTGGCTTGGCTTCCTCTTTGGGAATGCGGCCAAGGCCATCGCGATCGCAATGGTTGGGCCAGTTTTTCCTCGCGAACACGGGGGTCTTGTCGCGATCGCTATGAAGGACCCCTGGCAGTTATATAAAGTTTCCACTTTGTTTTCTCTTACAAAAATCTGAGAAACACCATAGCTGAGCTCCCAAGCTCCATTCTCCAGCTCCCTTACTTCAGCATCCTTCATCCGGTAAGTCCCTCGTCACCCTGCTCCTCCTTCCATGCTTATTCTCGTATTTCCCCTGCTTTAATTCCCTTGTTGTTAATTCCTAGAGTTGGGGTGATCCTTGTTGAAGGATGATTTTTGGGGACTGCATGCTCTGAAATTCGTGAAATTCCTCTCTGTGATGTGTCTCTCTTATCGAGATTGGTTTCCGCCTTTAAATTCCGAGCTTTTTCCATTTTAATTCCGTGAATTAGTAGCACTTCAGGGCTGTTTTGGGCCCTGAATCGAGCTCCGTTCATGTCCAAACTTTGGGCATGGGTTCATTAACCCACTATGAGCATAGGTGAGATTTTTTTTTTCTGTTTTGTTGTGCGAGCCCTGAGGGTCATTTTTCCGACCCGATTTTCAGCCCAATTTTACGTATAGCAATATGGGTGTCATTATTCTCATCTTGACACCTAGTTTATATTTTTGATAGTATATCAACTTTCTGAGGCTGTTTGGAAGGAGAAGGCATATGAGTGACGGTTCGTGCTTGCAGTTCGGCCCCGAGGTAGGTTATGGTTTACCTTTTAGACTAAGTTAGTTAGATTATGTATATATGTATGTTAATAGAATGCTACGTTGGATTTTAGATAGACTTTAGTCTTGAATCCTGTATATCATGTTAATTGGCCATTTCAACTCTTTAGCCTAGCACTGTATGTTATCCTTAGCCTAGGAGCCTGCTTCTTCTGTGTGACTAGTATAGAATCCTTAGCATGTGTTTAGGAGGCTTTAGAGGTAGAATAGAGTTTTCCCATTGCTTTCGCTTTTATTTTCGCTTTACCACTTTATTCTATCGTTGTGTGTTATTGTGGGCCCGAGGCTATGGCTAGTATTTGGATGGAGTTCAAGGTTATTTCTCTTAGTTTGGAGGGTATTCTTGCCTTGTTTGATCAGATGGCATGGTTTTTCCTCTGTTTGTGAACATTCATACTCATATCGCATGGCATATCATTGGTACAACATGGATGGTTTTTCAAAGGTTTTTGGTTTGAAATGAGGCTTTACTCCTATTGTGGAGATTTTTGGACTTAAATAAAAATCACTTTGAGTATTACTATGGGATTTTGGAAAGAAAAGGAGAACTACTATTTTATGCATGTATTTATAGTTCGATGCGGTATTCCAGAACCTCGATGCGTTATTCCAAGTATTTTACTATTTCACATATATATATGCATGGTCTGATGTGGTATTTTGGGCGCCCGATGCGACATTCCAGGTTTATATTCTATTTCATTCATACATGCATCATCGTGCACCGCATTGCATTTGCTTTGGCATGTGGATTGACTCTGGTTGGCTTGATATTGTTTTCCTTTCCTTTTCTTTTGTTGGTTTATTGGCATGTCTCCGGCTTTATAACTAGATTTAGGTGTATCCCTGCATAGTTAGCTGCTTTCCTGTAATCCATTTATATATATTATCTTTCTGCGCTCGGTAAGCCTATGATGCCTACTGATTACCCATTGTCTTGGTACTCGGTACTACACTCTGCATCTCTTTTTCTGATGATGCACCTAGTACGAGCCACCCTCGCTGATATCCTGTGGTTTGAGACTCGTTGCTGTTTGGATCGTGGTGAGCTTCGGGCGCTTTGGAGATTTTACATGCTTTCCATCTTGTACTTTCTGTCTATATTTTGTATTTTTGATAGACAACATCTGTTGTATAGATACTCCTTACTTTAGTCACTCTTGTACTAGTGACACTAGGTCCGGGTTGGTTTTCGAGTGTATTTTATCTCGTCGGTCACTTTAGTGCCTTCTTTTGTATAGTTTGTACGATGGTATGTATATATGCTATTGGCCCTATCCTTTCGTCATATCTTCCGCTTTCTTTAGTTTAATTATTATTTATTGTCTTGTGCATGTTTGGGTTAGGCTTGTCTAGTTGGGGGGGTTATGTAGACGCCATCATGGCCTGGTTTTGGGTCGTGACACTTTGTCACGTGGATTGACTCTGGTTGGCTTGATGTTGTTTTCCTTCCCTTTCTCTTTGGTTTATTGGCATGTCTCCGGCTTTATAAATAGATTTAGGTGGATCCGTGTATAGCTAGCTTCTTTCCTGCAATCTATTTATATATATTATCTTTCTGCGCTCGATCAGCCTATAATGCCTACTGATTACCCTCTGCCTTGGTACTCATACTACACTCTGCATCTCTTTTTCTGATGCAACACCTAGTACAAGCCACCCACGCTGATCTCCTATCGTTCAAGACCCATTGCTGTTCGGATCGCGGTGAGCTCCTGGCGTTTTAGAGACTTTACATTATTTCCATCTTGTACATCTGTCTATATTTTGTATTTTGGATAGACAACATCTTTGTATAGCTACTCCTTACTTTAGTCGCTCTTGTACTAGTGACACCAGGTCCGGGTGGGTTCTTGTATTATTTTGTCTTTTTGGTCACTTTCGGCCTTCTTATGTATATTTTGTAAGATGGTATATATATATATATATGCTATTGGCCCTATCTTTTCATTATATCTTTCACTTTCCTTTAGTTTAATTATTATTTATTGTCTTTCGCATGTTTGGGTTAGGCTTGTCTACTTGGGGGGGAGGGTTATGTAGACGCCATCATGGCCTATTTTTGGGTCATGACAGAGTGCTATCAGAGCTCTAGGTTCACCGGTCTTGCCAGTACAAGAGCAAAGTATCTAGTAGAGTCTCGTGGATAGGTACGATGACGTCCGTATCTAATCTACGAGAGGCTATAAGACATTTCCTAGGAAAGACTTCAGTTTGTTTGAGTCCTTATCGTGCTTACTTGATTTGGTCAACTTCTAAGTATCTTTGTTTCACTCTTTCTCAGATGGTTCGGACGAGGTCTGCAGCAGGTGAGGACGAGACCCTGTGCCTACAGTTAGAGCCCCAATTAGGGGACGGGGTAGAGGTCGACCCAGGGGTTGAGGTAGGGCACGGGCTGTGGCACTATCCCGAGCCCGGGATAAAGTACCATCACAAGAGCCTGAGGTTAGAGTTGATGAGGTTCAGTATGAGCTGGAGCATGTAGGGCCAACCCAACATCCGGCAGGTTTTGTTGCTACTCCAGTATTGCAAGACACCTTAGTTCGATTGTTGGGGTTTCTTGAGGGTATAACTCTACCAGCTGCTTCGCCAAGCACTCCGATTGGTTCGATGGTTTGAGGTGAGGCTCAAACTTCAGCTCAGGTAGCAGCACAGGGTTCAAGAGCATAACCTATTGCTGCGGCTCCCATATTTGAGGTAATACCAGTCCCTGCAGTTGCTCCCCCTCTCCCAGTCATGCCAGTTATGTCTTCTGAGGAGAAGAAGATGCTTTGTAGGTTCTTGAGATTGGGTCCTTCGAGGTTTTCATGTGCTTCTAGGGAGGATGCGCACGAGTTTTTGACTAGCTACTAGGAGAGGTTACATAATTTGGGGTTAGTTGAGTCTCACGGAGCAGATTACACAGTGTTTCAGCTGGATGGTCCAGCGAAACAGTAGTGGAGGTCATATGTTGCTTGTAGACCAGCCGGGTCACTCCGCTTACTTAGAGTCAGTTCTCAACAGCTTTTCTGGAGAAGTATGTACCGCGTAGTATGAGAGAGCGTCTGATGGATTAGTTTGTTGGGTTGGAGCGAGCTGCATGACTGTGTCAGAGTATGAGGTTTGGTTCCATCAGTTGTCCAGACACGCCAGTTTGTTTGGGGTTTGACCTTGAACCTTCGGTTGGCCACAGAGGGTAAGGTATCATTGGGTCAGTGTTTTCTGCAGGTAGTTGATCATGCCCGTACTATTGAGGGTGTACTTCACGAGGCCTAAGGGGGCAACAATAAGAGGAACTACCATTAGGTCAGTTTTAGCAGTTCACAGGGCCGTGGTAGGGGCTACTATGGTAGAGGTCAGCACCAGCAGCATTTACAGCCGAGCCAGCCTGTTCAGGAGGTATTACAGACTGCTGAGGGTCAGAGTAGCCAGAGTCTCATTCCTGCTCCCCGATGTGGTCATTCAGGGTCTACAGGTCATGGTGGTAATTGTTATTTGGTCGGGTCTTCACAGCGGAGTACATATGGTCAGGGTTGTTATGAGTGCGGCGAAATAGGCCACTTTGCTAGAGAGTGACCATTGGTACAACATCCTAAACGATATGATCTATTTGTTCAGGCCCCCAGGGCTCCAACACCTCAAGCTAGAGGCAATTCACAGGGTAGTAGGGGTGGTCCCTCGGGTACTAGAGGTTGCCCTCAGTCCGGTAGGTCAGGTGGTCGTAGCTGTCGGGGCCACATGTATGAAATTTCGGGCCAGACAGAGGTCGAGACTTCAGATGTTGTGATCACAGGTACAATCTCCATTTTTCATCAGTCATTTTCTGCTTTGTTTGATCCGGGGTCTACATTCTCATATGTATCTGCTTATTATGCTAGTCGTCCGGAGTCTGCTTGTGAGTCCTTTCCTGTGCGCTTGCGTGTATCTACCCCAGTAGGTGATTCTTTAGTAGTGGATCAGGTGTACCGGGTTTGTGTGGTGATTATCTTGGGGTATGACACATGGGTAGACTTGGTTGTCCTTGATATGGTTGATTTCAATGTGGTCTTGGGCATGGATTGGTTGTCTCCTTATCATGCGGTCTTGGATTGTTTCGCCAAGACCATTACTCTTCGGATGCATGGTATCCCTCCTAATCAATGGAAGGAAGCCGATAGCCACATGCCGAGGGGAGTTATATCGTTTATGAGCTCCCACCGACTGGTTGGAAAGGGGTGCTTAGCTTATCTTGCCTACGTCCGTGATACTAGTGCCACCACACCTCCTCTTGAGTCTGTTCCTGTGGTTTGCGAGTATTCAGATGTATTTCCTTCTGATCTTCTGGGTCTTTCTCCTGATCGTGACATTAATTTTGGTATCGATGTAAAGCTGGGACCAAGCCCATTTCCATTCTTCCATATCGGATGGCACCTGCTGAGTTGAGGGAGCTTAAGGATCAGCTCCAGGATCTATTTAGTAGAGGGTTCATCAGGCCTAGTGTGTGTCCATGGGGTGCTCCGGTTCTGTTTGTGAAAAAGAAGGACGGGTCTATGCATATGTGTATCGACTATATGCAGTTGAATAAGGTGACAGTTAAGCAAAAATATCTGATACCGAGTATTGATGACTTGTTTGACCAGCTACAGGGTGCAGCAATGTTCTCTAAGATAGATTTAAGGTCCGGTTATCGCCAGTTGAGGATTAGGGTTGAGGACATCCCAAGGACTACATTTAGGACTTGATACAGCCATTACGAGTTCCTAGTCATGTCTTTTAGGTTGACTAATGCCCCAACAACATTTATAAAGTTGATGAATCGTGTATTCAGTGCTTACCTGGATTCATTTGTGATTTTGTTCATCGACGACATTCTAATTTATTCGAGGAGTAGGGAGGAGCATGAGCAACATCTTAGAGTTGTACTTCAGGCTTTGCGAGACCACCAGTTATATGCCAAATTCACAAAGTGTGAGTTTTGGTTTGAGTTTGTGGCATTCTTGGGGTATGTGGTGTCCAAGGATGGGATTATGGTAGATCAAGCGAAGATTGAAGCAGTTCGTGATTGGGCTAGGCCTACTTCTCCTACCGAGGTTCGCAGTTTCGTCAGGTTAGCAGGTTATTATAGATGATTTATGGAGGGATTTCTTCGATAGAAGCTTCGCTGACTAGATTGACTCAGAAGAATGTTCCCTTCCAGTGGTCAGATAAGTGTAAGGCGAGCTTTCTGAAGCTCAAGGCCTTGTTGACTTCAACTCCGATTCTTACTCTTCTGGTCGAGGGTCAGGGTATCACCGTATATTGGGATGCGTCAGGTGTTGGTTTGGGTTGTGTATTGATGCAACATGGTCGGGTTATTGCTTATACTTCCAGATAGTTGAAGGTTCACCAGAGGAACTACCCCACACATGACTTGGAGTTAGCAGTGGTAGTATTCGCGTTGAAGATGTGGAGGCATTATATCTATGGCGTGCATTGTGAGATCTTTATTGACCATCGTAGTCTTCAGTACATTTTCAGCCAGAAGGATCTAAATTTGAGGCAGTGTAGGTGGTTGGAGTTACTGAAGGACTATGACATCTCTATTCTCTATCATCCGAGCAAGGCAAATGTGGTAGCGGATTCCTTGAGCCGGAAGGCGGTGAGTAGGGGTAGCTTGGTTTTCTTAGCTACTGAGGAGCGACCATTGGCTTGGGACATCCAGTCCTTAACTAATAGGTTGGTTAGACTTGACATTTCCGAGACAGGCCATATTCTTGCTTGTGTAGAGGCTAGGTCTTCCTTGTTAGAGCAGATTCGGGCATAACAGTTTGATAATGCGAGATTGAGGATCATTCGTGACAAGATGTTGAGTGGTGAGGCTAGAAAGGCAACTTTATATTCAGAGGGTGTTCTGAGGATCGAGGGTCGTATTTGCGTTCCTAGAGGTTTTGACTTGGCCAAATTGATACTGGATGCGGTTCTTTGTTCTATATATTCCATTCATCCCGGGGCAGCTAAGATGTATCATGACTTGAGGCAGCATTACTGGTAGTGTGGGATGAACAGGGATATTTCAGCTTTTGTATCCAGGTGCTTGAACTGTTAGTAGGTGAAGTTCGAGCACCAGAGGCCAGGTGGTTTATCACAGTAGCTACCTATTTCGGAGTGGAAATAACAGGGTATATCCATGGATTTTATAGTTAGATTGCCATGTACCTTGTGGAGATTTTATTCTATTTGGGTTAATGTGGATAGGTTGACGAAGTCTGCTCACTTCCTGCTAGTTAAGACTTCTAACAGTTCTGAGAGGTTGGCTCAGATCTATATTCGAGAGATAGTCCATTTGCATGGTGTGCCAGTTTCTATCATCTCCGACCGAGGAACTCAGTTTACTTTGCACTTATGGAAGTCTATTCAGAGAGACTTAGGTACTAGAGTTGAGCTTAGCACTGCTTTTCATCCTTAGACAAATGGTCAGTCAGAGCGTACCATTCAGGTTTTGGAGGATATGCTACGAGCTTGTGTTATTAATTTTGGTGGTCAGTGGAACCAGTGTCTGTCTTTGGTAGAGTTTGCGTATTATAATAGTTATCATTCCAGCATTCGGATGGATCTGTTTGAGGCATTGTATAGTAGATGGTGCAGATCTCCAGTGGGTTGGTTTGATGCTTTCGAGGTTAGGCCGTAGGGTACCGATTTGCTTCGTGATTCTATAAAAAGGGTTCGAGTTATCCAGGAAAGACTTTGTTCTGCACAGAGTAGGTAGAAGAGTTATGCTGACCGAAGAGTTCGAGATAGCAAGTTTAAGGTTGGTGACAGTGTGTTCCTTCGGGTATCGCCCATGAAGGGCGTGATGAGGTTCGGGAGGAAGGGTAAGCTCAGTCTGAGTTTCATTGGGCCATTCGAGATTCTTCGTCGTATTGGAGAGGTTGCTTATGAGTTAGAACTGCCTCCCGCTATTTCTAGTGTGCATCTTGTGTTTTATGTCTCTATGCTGTGGCAGTATATTCCGGATGAGTCTCACATGCTTAAGTAAGATTCGATTAAGTTGGATGAGTCCTTATCCTTTGAGGAGGAGACTGTTGCTATTTTGGACAGGCAGGTTAGGAAGTTGAGGTCCAATGTTTCCGTTGTCTCTGTCTGATGAGGCAGCATTGTGGTAGACAGAGCTGACAGAGTTGAAAGGAGCGTTCCTAGAAAGGTTCTTTCCTCCCTCTAGGATGATACAGTTGAGGGATGAGATTAGCAATTTCAGACAGCAACCTCACGAAGCATTGCACGAGACCTGGTTGCGATTTAAAAAGAAGATATCACAATGCCCTAACCATCAGTTGAACGATGAATTTTTGATGCAAACATTCTATAGGGCACTGAATTCGGCTACCAAGCTAACGTTGGACAACGCAGCAGGTGAAGCGTTTATGGGTCGCACTTTTGCCGATGCCACAGCTATTTTGGACAGGCTTACCAAAACCAACAGGGCCTGGCATACACGGGATTCAGAGGTAGCAGCTAGCACTTATGCAGTTGCTATGTCAGCTGAGCAGTGCAGAAAAGACGAGGAGCGCGACCAAGACATGGCGCATCTGAAAACGCAGTTGGACCTACTGACCAAGCACTTGTTCTCAGAAGGTATGGAGAAGGTAAAAGTTGTGGGTTCTCAAGGTAGAGTAGCAGAGTTCGAAACTGAGGAGGCGAATTACTTGGGGGGTGTCCAGGCCAATGGCCAAGGAAACCAAGGTCGGACCTATCACAAGGACAACTACATGAGAAAAGCTGGCTACAGAATCCGATCAGGAAACTGGACGGAATAACACCATAGAGGTGGGTTGTATGTACCACCTGGTAATCGGGACAAAGCTAGCAACGAGGCAGGGACTTCCAAGCTAGAGAACATGATGACGAAGATGCTGCTGAAGGTAGAATCGACTGACTCTGGGGTAAAGGAGATAAGGACTGAGTTATCGTCCATGAGTCAAATAGTGGAGGCGCATTCCACTTCGATCAAGCAACTAGAGCAGCAAGTGGGGCAAATCTCGGCATCTCTGAACCAAAAGAAGACAGGTACCTTGCCGAGCGACACTACTCATCCGAGGAATGACGCAAGTTGTATGGACATCACCACAAGAAGCGGAAAAATATTACCGGAATCACATCTGGTAATTCAGACTCAAGAGGGTAAGATCGTGGATGACAAGGAAGTCGAGGAGGCTACTCTAGAGCCCGTGGAGAAAAGCAAGGAAGCTGAAAAACTTCCAACTATGATGCCTCGACCACCACCTCCTTTCCCACAACGCCTGAAGAAGAAAGCGGAAGATGGTAAGTTCCTGAATTTCCTGACCATGCTCAAGCAAATATCAATAAACATCCCATTGGTGGAAGCGCTTAAACAAATGCCCAGTTATGCCAAGTTCATGAAGGACTTGATTACAAAGAAAAGGTCGGTAAGTTTTGAACCGGAAGACAACCTCCACCACTGCAGTGCTATTTCCTCAAGGTCGTTAGTAGACAAAAAGGAAGATCCAGGTGCGTTTACTGTTCCCTGTACTATAGGGAAACTCGGCTTCGGAAGAGCCTTGTGTGATCTTAGTGCTAGCATCAACCTGATGCCGCTAGCAGTCTATAAACAATTGGGTTTGGGAGCTCCTAAACCAATATCCATGAGAGTGTTGATGGCTGACCATTCGGTAAAGCGGCCCGTGGGAATATTGTCTGATGTGCTAGTAAAGATCGGTAAGCTTATCTTCCCAGCTGACTTTGTGATCTTGGATTGCGAAGTGTATTTTGAAGTTCCCATAATCTTGGGACGACCATTGCTAGCCACGGCAAGAGTATTGGTTGACATGGAAAGAAACGAACTGACCTTCAGGCTAAACAATGAAGCTGTCAAGTTCGATGTGTCTAAATTGATGAAGCAACCAAGTGACATGAGGGTGGTCGCAGTCGTCAATGTTATCGAGGAAGCTCCTGCGGATGTGCATCTTGAGGAGAAGGGTTTGGTCGAGACTCTAGCTGTTGTGAGAACGATGCGGCGAGAAGGGAAACATACAGAGGAAGGCGGTGAAAATAGATCAAGGAAACGAAAACACCGCAAGAGAATCTGCAAAGAAAGAGCAAAAAAGTTATCGCGACTAGCTGCGGAGCCGATGAAAGAAGAAGCGGGAACGCAATAGAAGGGTGTCGCGTGCATACACTCCATCGAGTTCTCCTATTTTGGAGACCTTGGCGGTCTCCAACATCATTCCAGAATCTGAGTCCTATCGATTTCACAGGTATTCCTTTCTCTCACAGTTTTTAGCTTTCATATGGATGCATTGGGGACAATGCATGAGTATAAGTTGAGGGTGTGGGGAAACCTGTGAGTCACCACCGAGGGTTTTTGTTGCCGTGTTTCTTTTCCCTCCGGTGTGCTATCTAGTAGAACCGGCATGTTTAGGTTGTTATTTTTAAATTTTTGTTTTTTTTAGTGTCTATAGTGATGAGCATGGCGTTTTTCTTGTTTTTCTTTGACTAAAAGGAGCCCCTTTTAAAAAAATTCTGGTTTTGTACTTATGTTGAAACGATTGACTGTCTGGATCCTTGAATGTCATTGTGTGATTATGATTAGAATGAGTATGCTTGAGCCGAGCGGTTGTTTGATAGTTGGTAGCGATATAGTTTCTTGGTGCAAAGTGTGTGTGAGCGTATTGTTATAAATTCTTACTATGTGCATGCATCTAGAACTTGCCCGGTCTATTTTGTTGAGTTCGAAGTTGGTTGCTTAGGAAAGGATCACAGGCCCTTTTTGTGTGCAGTCCACTTAACCTATAAGACCGTCCAAATGCAAATAATCCCTTTGAACCCTGTTTGAGCCATAATTAACCTTGTTCTTTCGATAACCTGTCACCGTTCCTGTTTAACTTTGAATCCCTATTTTGGCCCTGGTCCTTCCTTGGACATCATGCACCTCAACTCAGGCATTCAGCCTAAGTTGAGGGTGGCTACTATAGAGGTAAACCCTGTTTTGGCCCTGGTCCTCCCTTGGACATCGTGCACCTCAAACGCAGGCAATCAGCCTAAGTTGAGGGTGGCTACTATAGAGGTAAAAGAGGATGGAGAAGATTGGTGGTGAATAGAATGAAAAGTCGGGTGTGTGCCTAAGAAAAGAAAGAAAAAAAAAAAGAGATGAAAAAGATCGAAAAAGCAATAAAAAGAATTGTCAAAATAAAGAGGTCGCACCTGTAGCTAGAAAGAAGGAAATAAAAAGGTGAATAAGGATGGACAAAGTAAGTTATGTGGTAATAAGACGTCGGTAGTTCCAAGGAGGGCTTAGTCACTAACCCCTAAATGTATCCTACCTGCACCCGAAGCCTCATTACAAGCCTAAACAAGTCCTGTAGTGATCCTAAGCGGCTTTCTGAAGAACTGAAATAGAATAGTAAGGGCAAGCCTATGGTATCGCATGTGCATTGTTTGAAATCGTTTGTGAGTGTGAGTGCTTACCTAGTCCCAAATCTTGTGTGTGGGATTTCTTTGTGGTGAGGGCACCAAGATGTCTGTATTGTCTATTGATTGTTAGGATAGCTGCGCGTGTGTATGCATAATGTTCTATCATAACGGAATGACATGTTTGGATCCTTGCAAGTTAGTGTTTCATACATTCGTGTGCTACGAGGGAGCTTGATTGAATTGAATAAGTTTGAATGACCATGAGTTGCTATAGACACGAGTTTGTGTTCTTAGTTGAGTCGTATTATTGTTTTAGGTCATGTTGCTTGAGGACAAGCGAACGTTGTAAGTTGAGGGTGTTGATGTGACGCCAAATTACGTCACTTTCGACTCCTTTTTACTAAGAACAATCGTACGTTTTCAAGCAACCATTGTTGTTTTTGATGTTTTTATGTTGTATTTGTAGGAAATGGAAGCAAACACGGAAACGGAAGAAAATACGCGAAAAACAACATTTTGCCTAAGAGTGACGGCCTGAGTGACGGCCCGTCACAAGGCTGACGGTCCATCACTGGGACCATCAACTTAAGGCAGTGTTGCTGCCTAGCAGTGACGGCCCAGGCGACGGTCCGTCACTGCCTTGACGGTCCGTCAAGCCTGGCCGTCACGCTAAGGCAGTAGCACTGGTCGGCGACCCGCGTTTTGGGGATTCCTAGCCCGTTTTGGATTTGGTTTCTTTGACTCCTATAAATACCCTATGATAGGTTTATGTAATTAATTATTCTCCCATTAGTTTAAACACGTTTTTGGTTGGTTTTTGAGAACAACAACACGGTTCATTCTCTTGAATTTGTGTCTTGATTCGTTCGTGAGTTCTTGGTGTTCTTGTTCGTGGATATTGGAAGATTGATTATTTTCATTATATTGTAAGACTTTTCTTCCTTTTATGATGAATACAACTATTTTCTCTTATTTATCGAGCATGAGTAACTAAAACTCCCGCAACTAGGGTTGTGGGAGCCATGGCAAACGTAGTAATATAGATTCCGGGTAGCGTTGGGTTCGATATATGTATTGTCACGTTGTTAATCATACTTTATGTCACGTTTTCTAGTGGTTGCAAACATTAGAACATGCCTAGGTTTAATTTGCTTGAGTAAAGAGATTAAAACCGGGAAAAATTGATTAACGACAAGGATTCGAGACTACCAACTCTCGTCTTAAAGATTAATGCCGTAACTGGATTAGTCTACTTGATGTTAGGATTGAGAGCTAAAAAGCACATCTTTTTGAGATCGAAAGAAGATAAAAGGAAATTTGTTTATTTGGTCGAGAGACGTTTAGACGATACAATAGACGCAATCACATTGTGACACGCATATAGAAAGAACCCGGTTAAGCCTAGAATCGATATTGTTACAACGCCATGGTGAACACATCCCTAGTTCATCCTCTCATACTGATTTAAACTCCTACGTTTATTATTGTTTTGTTTACAATTTGATTACAAAACCCCCCTTTTTATTTATCGGAAATAATTGATCACTAGTCATCTACTTCACTAAAGTCTTAATCTTCACCATATTCTTTGTGGGATTCGACCCCAACCTTGTTGGGTTCTTTACTTGACAACGATCGCTTACGCTTCATTAATTTGAGGTGTAGTTTGAGCGTTATCAACGGTCTTGGTATAACAATCCCAAACTGCACGGTGAGGGGATAACCAGTCCATGCCCAGTATCACATCAAAATCTAGCATATCAAGTATCATCAAATCACCCCAAGTCTGCAAATCACCAACATATATCACATAGGATCTCACAATCTGATACACTACTAAAGAATCTCCTACTGGGGTCGAAACAGAAACTGCAACAGATAATGGTTCACTCGCCAACCCCAAACAAGGCAGAAAGTAGATAGATACATATGAACAAGTGGATCTAGGATCAAACAAAGCATAAGCTGGATGACGACATACAAAAATAATACCTATGATCACGGCTGTTGAGTTTTGACCTCCCTATACCTCTCTCGGGTTGTTATTTTACTAGTTATTATTATTTTTAAAAGCTTAATTTTCCTCGCGTATGGCTTTTATAATCACGTGTTTTATCGTCGTCTTAACACTTTTTAAATTCGTATACAATTTATAAATATATAATTTATTATTACTATTTTATCGTAAATTTCATATAATATTACATATCATTAATTTTACGTACAAATATATATACATAATTTACTTATAATTTCAAATAATATTCTTTGTTTGATAATTATCATTAATCATTATTTGATCTACTAAATTATATACACGTAGTATTTTATTTATTAAATAGCAGCCCAAATTCAATTTCCTTCCTAATTTATTTAAATTTCAACCTATTTCTATCCAATTTATTTCAATTCTAGCCTAAAATTGAGTCAACTGGGACTAATTCTAAATCCCAATTTCAATTTCAATTTCAATTGTACAATTCATTTGACCCAACCCGAGTATCCACCTGACCCGCTCTAAACCTGACCCGCGTTGAGATCAAATCTCAGCCGTTGATCTAATGTGATCAATGGCCAAGATCAACACATCTCATTCTTTCCTTTTAATACACCCTCCCCCCAAAACCCTTAACCCTAATCACTTTTCTCCCTCAACCAAACCAACCGCCACACCCTCCTCCACTTCTCTCCCATTCTCTGCCGCTGCTCTACCACGTCAGCCGATGAACCTCAACCACCATTCATCCACTCTCTCTCTTCTCTTCTTCCCCCCCATCGACGGATGGCAACCCTAGACTCATTTCCTTCCATCGCCACCATCTTCTCCAGCCAAACACCTCTCTCCTTCCTTTCCCTTTCTCTTTTCTTCTCCCGCCTCTCCCCCATCGCCCCTCTACTATCCCGCCATTGCCGCGGGCCATCGATGGACAAACACAAAATATACGCCACCCTATAAATGTCCACCACTTCCTCTTCTCTTCTCTATACTCTAGAAGAACCCAGAAACAACCACCCAAAACTCTCTCCCCATCATCCTCGCTGGCCACTCCGACGAAACCCTACTGTAATCTGCCAGTAAATGACTGCCGAATCCCCAGGCGTCACCACCTTCAAATCCCTTCTCTCTCTCAATTCTTTCCATCACAAAATCACCACCAAAGCAGAAGTAAACCCCTCTAAGCTCTCCGCTGCTCTGATTTTGGTTTTGCTCTGATTTTGTCTTTGCTCAGGTGAATTTCATAGAGGTTCTGGCCAAGAGAAATTGATGATTTTGGATATTATAACTAGTTCTCACGAAGTCTTCTGTGGTTTGTTCTCTTACCTCAATCACAATATTTCTTTTGACAAATTTTATATTTGAAATTCGTGAGTATTGGGTGTTGATTTCTGCTTAAAATGTGTTGATTCATAATCCTCTAGGTTTGTACGTTGTCGTATGTGCACTCCTTAATTCTCATAGACCTTGTTAATCCTATACGTGTTATAGCTGACTTGGTATGTTCATGCTTACTTACATATTTGTTTGGTTAATTCCTAACTTGAATCATGTACACATCATTTTACTCCTTAAGTTGATTGTTTCTTTGTGCCACAACTGTGAATTAATTCGAATCATATGATAACTTTGCCTACCTGTTTATTCCCTAGCTTAGGATTGACTCATGACAACTTTACATGCTATATAAGGTAACTTGGGATTCATTCTTGTAGATGGTTTTCAAACGTATGGCAACTTTTCTTGAACCATTTTTAATTTTAGTAAGCTTAGGCTGATTTCATGCTTGATTGCTTACGCAAATCTTTATGGCCCACATTCTCATTTACTTGTTTCCCTTAATTATTGGACAACTGTAGTATTTTCAGCTAATTATGGTAAATGTTGATATGTATTACTCATAATTGATATGATTTTCTTGGCTTTAGGAAAGGAATATGGTAAGTGGCATATTTTATTCAGTGTCTTAACTCAAGCAATGTGATAAGTATCCTTAAGGAATATGGAAAGCTCGGATGGTGTAATTGTTATTAATTTTTGCTTATGGGAAAAGTATCATTAATTGATCATTCCCTTCCTTTTTTTAATCCTTGATTGAGCATGACTTAAGACTATATAAATAGTACCCCTCCTTCATTGTTTGGGCAGACTTTTACACGTTACCACTTTCATATTAGTAATAATTCTCTTCTGTGAACAAGGCAGTTGGTGCTAAGTGTTGCTTTCTCTAGTTTCTTTACTTATTCTCTGCTAACAGGTTAGTGTCCTATCATATTTCAATTTCTTATGTGGCAGTTTTCCACTTTTTAATTAACTATATTTTGCTTGATATATGTGGGTGTTCAAATACGTGAATACGATAGAAAGCATATCTATGGAGGTTTAGAGTTTAATGGTTTCTGCCTATTCGCCTTAGTCATGAGGCTTCTGTTATACATGAAAACTAGTTAGCTCTTGCCTTATATAATTGTTTGTTAGTTTACATGAATACAATGAATCTGCCTTGGGTTGTCTGTGCGGTATTTCATGGAATACGGAGATCCTAATGCATCCCTATCCATTGACATAAGCACTGCCTAGGACCCTTGAGGTTCTCAAGAACTCTGACATGTCAGGGGCGGTCTTATGGGGGTGTAATAGGGTCCTCCGAACCTTGTGTTTACATGTTTGACAGGTTGTTAGAAGATGGCATACGGTGAAGAGTTGCCCGGGACTGGGAGATTTCTATAGACCTTAGATTTTATTAATTTTGTTACTTTTTTTATATTCATTCATTTGGGTCTGTAATATTTTGTATAAACTCTGACGATAAATGAAACACTTTAGGGGGATGCTATGGGGGAGGGGCAAACTACGTGCTAATTGTCTTATTTAAATTGAAATGTAGAAAGCATGACTATGGGATCTGAATAAATTGCTAGTATGTTGAATTAATTTGTCACCACGTTCGTAGGATTAAATCAATTCACAGCTTGTTTGCATATAATAACGTGTAGATATCATGTCTATAGGACTTGGAAATGTTTTCGGTGCTATTTAAAATAGTTACACTCAGAAACCATGTTTAAAGGTTTTTTTTATTTGCAAGCATGCAATCAGTACGTGCTGAAACCTCGATGTGTTTTAAGTTTAATTAAGTCTGCCATTAGAAATCATGTTATTAAGCTTTAAATCAGTACAAGCATGTTTTAATCTAAATAGTATGAATAACGGTTTAATTAATTTCTGCATGTCCAACGTCTATGAAATAGATAATGTCTATAGGATTCAGGTCAAACTCATTATTTCAATCAGAAACCATGCTTAAAATAAAACCTGTCTTAGCATATCAAACTATCTGAATATCAGTTCAGCATATTAAAATCTGTTTTAGCATGTTAAAACCCCTTTCAGCATCTTCAATTATTTGACTATCATTTTCAACATGTTAAATCATTTAGATACCATGCCTATAGGATTCAAATTTGTCTCAGCATATTACTTCATTTAGATATCATGCCTATAGGATTTAAATTTGCTTCAACATATTAATTCATTTAGATACCACGCCTATAAGATTTGAATTTATTTTAGCATAGTAATTCATTTAGTTACCATGTCATAGGATTTAAAATCTGTTCTAGCATCATCAAATTAGTTACCATGTTATAGGATTTAAAATCAGTTTCAGCATTTAAACAACCATTTGCCATGTTCGTAGGACCAAATCAGTTCTTTTTTGTTAGAATGTTAAGCCAGTTAGTTATCATGCCTTTAGGATTAAATCAACCCCAGCATGTTAATCAGAAATCATCTTCATAGGCTTAACCATATAAATTACAAATTGTCTGAATTGCATTAACTATTTATTTACTCTTAAGTGAATAAGAGGCCTACTTGAGACCATTATATGCTATATGTTTCAAGTCTTTCTTGTTTTGTTTGACGCTAAAAATCCTTTATCTAATTAATAACCTTAGGGTTTATTTGTCTAGACCCATATCCAAAATAGAAAGTCCAATGTCTCTTAGATATTAAGTTGGGACGGGTAGGCATTTTAAGATGCGTTAGTCTTTTCCATTTCTTTAGTGCGCTCTTAGGTTAATAATAACCTTAATAACCAACCTAGGCGGGTATTCGGAGATGATAGTCTATGCTCGCTGATTAATACGAGCAATCCTTAATTGACTTGTGAAGTATTAATTTATGTTGCACGGGGTGATCCTTTAGGCTAAAAACTCCCTCCTTCCCCAACTTGCTTTTCCTCCTATGTAGGGACTGATCTTCATGATACACTTACAGCCCGATAGTCATTGCACTTTGACTAAGAGGTCTTTAATGACTTCGCACGAGGTTGAGCGATTACTCCCCAACGTACGGATTTTGTAGTTTTATTAATTTCTTATCTTATTATAAGTTTGGGGTAGTTAATTAAATCACCTAGTAATTAGGCTATTCTCCTTGTATCATTATGTCAATTCTGTCTTCTCGCTTATCTGATTATTATTTGTCTATTTTAATTGAATGTGCATGCGTAATATTTCACCTAGATTTATTAATAATTAAATTAATTTAGTTACTTGTTTTAAAATAAATGTTTACTTGCTTAATTATTTAGTTACTTTAGCTTAACAATTTATTGACCTTTGTTTATTACTCAATCCCCACATAAATAATGAATCCAGCAGGGACCCACATTTGCGGACCTCGAAAGGTGCTTAACCTTCTTTTCGAGATAATTTGAACCCTTACCCGATTCTCTGGTGATGTAGACCTCTAATATAAGTTTAATTTCGTAGTTAGAATGGTGCCCTAACGCGCCTTTAATTCGTTAGGTGGCGACTCTTCACTCTTTTAATCCTAAAAAAGAGTTGTCACGTCGAATCCCTCTTTTCGCAAGAAAAATGGGGCGCGACAGAATGACGACTCTGCTGGGGATACTTAGGTTCTAACCATTACGGATTTTGTGTTTATGTGGGATTTTGTGTTACTTCCTTTTCGTAATTAACCGTTGTTTCTTTTCTCTGTTATTGATTTTTTCGAATAAACCATCTATTTTCATGATTACCATGCTACTTGCCTGTGTTTTTTCTGTTTAATCTTTCCTTTTGTTTTCCTAAGTGATTACTTGTATGATAAGAGTCCTTTCTCTTATCTGTTTTCTTAAAATAATATGTTTATTTTTCATGTCTAAAATATTTTATTTGTGCATTTAAATAATTTACCTAATCGTGTGTAGTATTTTGTGGATAATGTTTTGCTTCTGTGTAGTTCTTTCTCTTTTGTCTGGAAAAAAAAATCATGTTGAATTCCCTTTCCTTTTCCTTTTTTTTATCTGTCTTTTTGGAATAATTTTAGCATGTTTTTTAATTATTTTTTAAATTTGAGTACTTTTTCATGATCAATGTATTTTTTTTCATGTTTTCATTTAGCATGATTAATTTTCTCCTTATTTTCTTCCTCTGTGTCTTCATGCTAACTGCTTGTCCCCTCCTTTTCCCTTTATTCGTTTCCTTAGATAGTTTACTTGTTTTATGTTTAACATATTTTCCTTTTGATATGTGTTTTTATGCTTGATTCCTCCTCACTTGTTATATGTTTTGGTTGATTGATTTACTTATTTGTTCTTTATCGCTTTTCTTAACTGTTCAATATGTTACTGCTTTTCTTATATACTACATGTTACTGCTTTACATAACTGTAATTTCGCTCATACTTCTCCAACTTGGGAACTTCACACTTTCACATACTATACAGGTGAGTTGTGCCTTTGCACTTCTCCATTTTTTTTTCAAATACCCATTTTAGAGAGTTGGCATAGACGTGGGGTGAGCGAATAGTTTTGCTATCGTATGACCACGTGCCTCCTCACATAGAAAAACTTTGAGTCCGTGTCTATCCAAATCTTAAAAACTTAAGATAGTGCTGTATCCACCACTTCATGTAGGTCATGCATGCATCAACCATAGGTGGTTTGGACCTAGGGGTCAACCCACAAAGTAAGTAGCCTCCTTCTTGTCAAAGGGTTTCCATCAACCCAAAGACAAATAGTCATATTGTGTGCTAAATGATCATGATAAATTAATCCAAGCCAGTTTAATATAAAAATGAGTTTAGAAAATTTATTTTTGTTTCTCTTTCAGGCTGTAGAATGGAGGACGCACCAGTACTTTCTAACACTAGGATGGTTGTGGGTGTTCCCCACAAAGTAAAAATATGGTGGGAAGATATAAAAAAAGGATCATGTCTTCAAGTTCAAGGACTTTGAGCTAACGCCGACTGTAGAGGAGATTGGAGGGTTCACCGAGCTGTGGTATCAAAGTAAGGGATTGATCCATGTAATGACCGGGTCCATCGTTATGGTTAGTCCAATCGTACCAAGTTTTAGAGTTAGAAAACTCCGGGTTTGGGAGTTTGAAATTCTGGGTTAGGCTAGCCTCAGCCAGTTTTGGAGCGAGGTGGAGTCTAGGGAAATTCGAGTAAGGATTAGGTTAGGTGTCTTGGTTTGAACTAGTTTCCATGTAGCCAAGACATAAAGGAGTGCGGGGGACTTTTTGGAATCGAATTTGGGTAAGTAAATCTCCCGGAATCGCATTTGATGTGAAGGGGTTATTTTGGGTCATCGGAGGAAGCAAGTGTGTTGTAAAATGGCCAAATCTAGGAGATTTCTGGACATTCTGTCTGTGATGAGTGCAATGGTCCACCGTAGTGACCTCCTCTATAGCGGTGGAAAATACTGCTATTGCGGTGGTCAAGGCGGTCAACGCTGCTTAAGACCGCTATAGCGGAAGTCGTCCGCTATAGCGGGACCGCTATAGCAGAGCAGGGACCGCTATAGCGGGCCGACGGGATTTTAATGCAGAAACATTCCCCAAAATGTTTAGTTTTCACAACTTTATTTTGGGAGAAGGGCTAGGCGATTCCAGACGATTTTCCTCCATTTTCCTTTGATTTTCTTCCCTAAGGTAAGGTTTCTACTCCCCGATCTTCGTACTACTTTTCCTATGCAGTAGAATTGCTAGGAGGGTACTTGGGGGAAGGTTGGAATAACCTAGGAATGGTAGAATCCATGGAAAGAAGGGGATTCAAAGCATGAATGTTCTTTGGTATTGTTAAAAGTAAGATATTATGATCATAGGTTGTTAAATTCTCTATTTTTATCCATAAAAATGATAGAACTAGGGAAATTAACGGTGAAAAAGCCTAGAAAATGGGCGGAATGATCATGTGTGGCCTGGGGTTTTGGGATTTGGTGTAATCTAGGTAATGTGCAGGCCTTGTTTGTTAATTTCATGTACTTGTATGTTATTTTAGACCAAGAACGAGAAAGGAATCCGGAACACGGGCAAGCTCGAGTTGAGTAGAGCTTGAATCATTTTGAGGTAGGTGATGGATTACAATTTCTATGAATGTTGTATAATTTTGTACTCTTATCTAAGTGTTTGTATGAATTACATTGCTTAGGGAAGTTGTGTAGAATGTCTAAGGTTCCTGTTTTACAGTATGTGAGTTGAACGGTGTGTTTACTTGTTGGTTTACAAGTTGTTTGTTCATCTATTTGACTATGGATTATTGACATTCGGTTGGCTCGGGTATCACGCCTGGTACGGGAATACTAAGGAATGGCTCGGGTACCACGCCTAGTACGAGAATACTAACGGTTGGCTCGGGTACCACACCTGGTACGGGTTTATTTTACTGCATCATTGTATTTATATTGTTGTATTGCATTGATTGATATTGGTTCCGTGATTGGACCGAGTTGTTTTTTTAAATGTGTTACTTGTTTGGTGGTCCTTGAGTGACCGGGAAATTCTGTTATATCGTTGACTTGGTCTTGGATTATGCCGGGTTGTTCATTGACACTTAGGTGTTGTCTAGAGGGGATCCCAGGGTGGGTCCGGGCTAGACGAAAAGGTATGGGTTATGGCCATGTGATGGTGGTTAAGAGTATAAGAGATGGATTTCATGCGGGAATAAGCTAAGTAGAGACTTGTAGTCTAGGTGTGCCTGTTAACATTGTTGCATGTCTTTCGTACTATTTACTTGATATTGTTGTACTGCTTATAGACTCTTTATTTGAAAACTGGCTGATGATCCTACCAGTACACAGTGGTGGTGTACTGATACTGTACTTGCTTTTCTTTTGGTGAGGACAGGAAATCTTCCAGCGGTTGAGATGCGACCTCATCTATAGCACCAACGATTTCAGACTTCAAGGGTGAGCTGCTCGATCAGGCTACCTTGGATCTATCTTTAGAATTTCAGCTCACTTGTTTCGGGCTTAAAACTACTTCCGTATTTTCCTTTTGGGGTTGCATCCCCGTACTCTAGATGTTGGTAGAATTGTTTAGTACTGCGACTTTCAGTTTCTAGGGGGATTTTCCGCATGATTATTATTGGTATAGTTCTTTGCTTATTTAATTGCTAGTTTACTTTCTGTTTTACTGGTTTTAGGCTGTTAGTCTAGGCTAAGGGTTGAACTATATTGGTTCGCTCATTCGGGGCTTGGGTGGCTGCCACTCACGATGGCCTGGGTCGTGACAAAGATGGTATCAGAGCCCTAGGTTCGTTGATCTCGTCGTACCAAATAGGTCTAGTAGAGTCTTGTGGAACGGTGTGGAGACATCTGTAGTTTTCTTCAAGAGGCTATGGGGCTTTAGGAAAAACTATATATTCTTTCTTTCCTTCGTGCTATAACTTGATTCCAATTGGTATCTGGTGATACAAATTGGTATTTAACCTTATTCACTCTTTTGTCCGTAGATGGTTACGACAAGGAACAACAGAGCAAGGCTAGCGATCCCGGTAGCAGGCCTGACAGTTCGTGGTAGAGGTAGGGGAAGGGGCAGGGGACGAGCTAGAGAAGCACCCGCCAGGAGTGAAGCTCAAGATGCTACCAAATTTCGTGAAGCAACCCCTCCCCTACCTCAGGATCATGTTGCGGAAGATGTAGAAGTGGTTGTAGAGGATGAAGGGGCGCCGGCGAAGACGGCATCGGTTGGGGGTGCCGGCCTTCCTACTATGAAATCGGTAGCCTTTCAACAGGCTTGGAATATTCTGAGTGGGTTGGTTGGTGCAGGAGCCATACCCGCGACATTTGTGAATCAGGCCTTGGATACTCATCCAGCGGGCACTACAGTGCCTAGGATGGATGCAACTTTAGGCACCAATGATTTTTTTTAGGCCAATGCTAGGTCCCGTGATGACAGGAAATGAGCATGAGTTGCTGACCAAGTTTCTCAAGATGAAACCTCCGATATTTCAGGGTACAGACAAGGAGGATGCCTATAAGTTCATCCTGGATTGCTATAAGAGGTTGCACAAGTTGGGTATCGTGCGTCAGCATGGGGTTGAATTTGTCACTTTTCATCTGCAGGGTGATGCCAAGCCGTGGTGGAGGTCTCATATTGAGTGTCGGTCTTCTGTTCTACCTCCACTGACTTGGGAGAAGTTCCACGCTTTGTTTCTAGAAAAGTATGTCCCCCGTACTTTGAGGGACCGGAAGAAAGATGAGTTCTTGAACTTAGAGCAGGGTGGTACGTCAGTCTTTTCTTACGAGGCTAATTTCCATGACTTGTCTCGTTTTTCCACATAGATGTTGGGTTCCGAGGATGAACGGGTCCGGTTGTTTGTGAAATGGTTGAATACTGAGCTACAGGTACTGTCAGTGCATATGACTTTTCAGGGAAGGGCTTTAATGATGTGGTGGATTATGTGAAGAAACTTGAGGGAGTCAAGCAGGCGGGGCAGGCTAAGGATTTAGCCAAGAATCCCCGAAATGAGGGAAAGTTTAGTGGTTCATACTTGAGAGGCCAGAATCAACAGGCTTACTCGGCCCATCCTATTCAGTCAGGTCTGCTATCTATTACAGGTGGTCGTCAGGGAGCTCAATCTTCAGCTCCTAGAGGCCAGGGAGCGTCTTACACATCAGCTAGCAGGCCTACACTTGACCGTGGTTGCTTCCATTGTGGTGATCTAGGCCACTTTAAGAGGGAGTATCCACATAGGTAGACAGGTAATCAGGGTCAGCAGCAGCCTAGAGCAGTAGTCCTGACAGACAGAGGCGGTAATGCTAGGGGTCATCCACAGGGTGGGTGAGGTAATTTTCAGGGAGGCCGGAGAGACAGGGGAAATGGCAGCGCAGACAGGGGTGCAGTGCAGCTGGCCCAGGAAGTTGCCCGAATTGATGATCAGGCTCATTGCTATGCTTTCCCAAGGAGAACCGAGGTAGAAGCCTCAGATGCGGTGATCACAGATACCATTCTTGTCTGTGATAAAATGACTTCGATATTATTTAACCTAGGTTCTAAATATTCTTATGTGTCTGTGACTTTTGCGTTGGGTATGGACCTAATTTGTGATATCCTTGATTCCCCTATCCATGTTTCTGCCCTGGTTGGAGAGTCTATGATTGTGACTCATGTTTATCATGACTGTTCTATGGTGTTTATGGGGTTGCATACTTGGGTAGACTTGGTAATTCTGGATATGGCTAATTTTGATATTATCTTGGGTATGACCTAGATATCTCATTATCATGCTGTGTTGAACTGTAACACCAAGACTGTGGCTCTAGAGATTTTGGGTAAGGATAAACTAGAGTGGGAAGGTGTGTACAGGCCTAAGCCAGTTAAGATAATATCATTTATTCGGGCTAGGAAGCTAGTGGGGAGGGGGTGTCTAGCCTTCTTGGCTCATCTCTGGGATGATAGTGTGGAGTCCCCGTCTATTGAGTCAGTTCCAGTGGTTTCTGAATTTTTAGAGGTGTTTCCAGCGGACTTTCCTGGTATGCCTCCGGACAGGGATATAGATTTCTGTATTGATTTGGAACCAGACACTCATCCCATTTCCATTCCTCCGTATCATATGGCTCCGGCAGAGTTAAGGAAACTTAAGACTCAGTTGCAGGAACTCTTAGATTTGGGATTTATACGTCCCAGTGCTTCGTTTTGGGGTGCTCCGGTTTTATTTGTAAAGAAGAATGATGGTAGTATGCGGATGTGCATAGATTATAGGTAGTTGAACAAGGTGACAATCCGGAATAAGTACCTTCTACCCCGTATAGATGATTTGTTTGACCAGCTTCAGGATGCATCGGTATTTTTGAAAATGGACATGAGGTTGGGGTACCATCAGTTAAAGATTAGGCCTGAGGACATTCCAAAAACTGCTTTTCAGACTCGGTATGGGCATTGCAAATTTCTAGTAATGTCGTTTGGTTTGACCAATGCGCCGACAGCATTCATGAATTTGATGAATGGGGTGTTTAAGTCATACTTGGGTTCCTTCGTTATCGTGTTCATCAATGATATTTTGATCTACTCTAAGAGTAGGGAGGAGCATGCTAATTATCTTCGTATTGTGCTGGATATCTTGAGACACCAAAAGCTTTATGCAAAATTCACTAAGTATGAGTTTTGGTTGACTTCAGCAGCGTTCTTGGGGCATGTTGTGTCAGAATGGGGGTTAATGGTAGATCTCCAGAAGATCGAGGCAGTCAAGAGTTGGGCCCAGCCTAGCATGGTGACAGAGGTGAGGAGACCACGACTCCTATATTGTCCTTTCCGATTGAAGTTAAAGACTTTATTGTTTACTGTGATGCTTCACATTCTGGTTTGGGTGCTGTGTTGATGCAGGATAGGAATATGATAGCCTATGCATCCAGGAAGTTAAAGGTGCGCGAGAGGAATTACCTGACTCACGACTTAGAGTTGGCAGCGGTGATTTTTGCACTAAAGATTTGGAGACACTACCTTTGTGGTGTCAAGTGTGAGGTGTTCACAGATCATCGCAGTCTGCAGCACGTATTCGAAAAAGGATTTGAATTTGAGGCAGAGAAGGTGGATGGAGCTATTGAAGGACTATGATGTGACCATTCAGTACCATCCGGGTAAGGCTAATGTGGGATAGACGCATTAAGCCGGAAAACAGTTAGCATGGGTAGCTTGGCTTATTTGGGGAGTTGAGGACAAAGGTGATTGATATGGTGAAGGTTCAGTGGAAGCATCGTCCGGTTGAGGAAGACACTTGGGAAATAGAGAAGGACATGCGGTACAAGTACCCTCAATTGTTTGAGGATTCAGGTACTACACTTTCCTTTTTTTATTTTCGTAATTTCTAGTTTGATCATTTAGGGATGAATGATGAGTAAATTGGTATTTGTTGTAACGACCGGGTCCATCGTTATAGGTAGTCTAATCGTACCAAGTTTTTGAGTTAGAAAACTCTGGGTTTGGGAGTTTGAAATTCTGGGCTAGGCTAGCCTCGACCAGTTTTGGAGCGAGGTGGAGTCTAAGAAAATACGGGTAAGGATTGGGTTAGGTGTCTTGGTTTGAGCTAGTTTCCCATGTAGCCAAGACATAAAGGAGTCCGGGGGACTTTTCAGAATCAAATTTGGGTAAGTAAAACTCTCGGAATTATGTTTGACGTGAAGGGGTTATTTTGGGTCATTGGGGGAAGCAAGTGTGTTGTAAAATGGCCAAACTTGGGAAATTTTCGAACATTCTATCTGTGATGAGCGCAATGGTCCGCCGTAGCGACCTCCGCTATAGCGGTGGAAAATACCGCTATAGCGGTGGTCAAGGTAGTCAATGCTGCTTAAGACTGCTATAGCAGAAGTCGTCCGTTATAGCGGGACCGATATAGCAGAGCGGGGACCGCTATAGCGGGCTGATGGGATTTTAATGCAGAAATATTCCCCAAAACATTTAGTTTTGACAACTTTGTTTTGGGAGAAGGGCTAGGCGATTCCAGGCAATTTTCCTCCGTTTTCCTTTGATTTTCTTCCCTAAGGTAAGGTTTATACTCCCCGATCTTCGTACTACTTTTCCTATGTGGTAGAATTGCTAGGAGAGAACTTGGGGGAAGGTTGGAATAACCTAGAAATGGTAGAATCCGGGGAAGGAAGGGGATTCAAAGCATGAATGTTCTTGGGTATTGTTAAAAGTAAGATATTATGATCGTAGGTTGTTAAATTCTCTATTTTATCCATAAAAATAATAGAACTAGGGAAATTAATGGTGGAAAAGCCTGAAAAAAGGTTGGAATGATCATGGTTGGCCTGGAGTTTTGGGATTTGGTGTAATCCGGGTAATGTGCAGGCCTTGTTTGTTAATTTCATGTACTTGTAGTTATTTTAGACCAAGTACGAGAAAGGAATCCGGAACATGGGCAAGCTCGGGTTGAGTAGAGCTTGGATCATTTCGAAGTAGGTGATGGCTTACGATTCCTGTAAATGTTATATAATTTTGTACTCTTATCTAAGCGTTTGTGTGAATTACATTGCTTAGGGAAGTTGTGTAGAATGTATAAGGTTCTTATTTTATAGTCTGTGAGTTGAAAGGTGTGTTTACTTGTTGGTTTACAAGTTGTTTGTTCATCTATTTGACTGTGGATTATTGACATTCGGTTGGCTCGGGTACCACGCCTGGTACGGGAATACTAACGATTGGCTCGGGTACCATGCCTGGTACGGGAATACTAACGGTTGGCTCAGGTACCATGCCTGGTACGGGTTTATTTTACTACATCATTGTATTTATATTGTTGTGTTGCATTGATTGATATTGGTTCCGTGAGTGGACCGGATTGTTTATTGAAATATGTTACTTATTTGGTGATCCTTGAGTTACCGGGAAATTCTTTTATATTGTTGAGTTGGTCTTGGATTAGGTCGGATTGTTCATTGACACTTAGGTGTTGTCTAGAGAGGATCCCAGGGTGGGTCCAGAATAGACGGAAAGGTATGGGTTATGGCCATGTGATGGTGGTTTAGAGTATAAGAGGTGGATTTCATGCGGGAACAAGCTAAGTAGAGACTTGTAGTCTAGGTGTGCCTGTTAACATTGTTGCATGTCTTCCGTACTATTTACTTGATATTGTTGTACTGCTTATACACTATTTATTTGGAAACTGGTTGATGATCCTACCAGTACACAGTGGTGGTGTATGCTTTTCTTTTGGTGTGTACAGGAAATCTACCAGCGGCTGAGACGCGACCTCATCTATAGCACCAACGATTTCGGACTTTAAGGGTGAGCTACTCGATCAGGCTACCTTGGATCTATCTTTAATGTTTCAGCTCACTTGTTTCGGGCTTAAAACTACTTCCGTATTTTCCTTTTGGGGTTGCATCCCCGTACTCTAGATGTTGGTAGAATTGTTTGGTACTGCGACTTTTAGTTTCTAGGGGGATTTTCCGTTTGATTATTATTGGTAAAGTTCTTTGGTTATTTAATTGCTAGTTTACTTTCTGTTTTGCTGGTTTTAGGCTGTTAGTCTAGGCTAAGGGTTGAACTTGATGATGTAATCCCTATCCCTATGGTATCGCTTACATATGGATACATGGAATACGGGATGGATGCTCGACAAACTTGGTAGCAGTGCTAACTTGTAAGCCACTGGCCCCACAATTTCAAGAACCTCAAACGGACCGATGAACCGAGGGCTAAGCTTGCCCTTCTTACCAATCTGCATGACCCCTTTCATTAGTGACACTTTCAACAATACCTGTTCACCAACCTGAAATTCCATGTCCCGGACCTTGCGATCTGCATACTCCTTCTGCCTGCTTTGGGCAGCTAGCAACTTTGTCTGAATTCCCCTTACCTTTTCCTGCCCTTCTTTTACTAAGTCCACGCCCAGAGGCTTTACATCACCTTCCTCAAACCACCCAACCGGTGATCTGCAGTTCCTCCCATACAATGCCTCAAACGATGCCATGTCAATACTGGAGTGGTAACTGTTGTTGTATGAGAATTTGCACAATGGTAGAAACTTGTCCCAATATCCCCCTAAGTCCATCACATATGCTCTCAACATGTCCTCTAATACCTGGATCGTCCTCTCTGACTGACCATCAGTCTGAGGATGGAAGGCTATGCTAAAAGTAAGTTGTGTACCCAACTCTTTATGTAACTTGCCCCAGAACTTAGAAGTAAACTGCGTACCCCTGTCTGAAATGATGGACAGTGGCACCCCATGCAATCTCACAATCTCCTTCACGTAGATCTTAGCCAATTGCTGCAAATTGTATCTATCCTGACCGGAATGAAATGAGTGTACTTGGTCAGCCTGTCAACAATGACCCAAATTGAGTCATACTTCCCTAGTGTCTTGGGAAGACCCACCACGAAATCCATGTCTATCCTTTCCCACTTCCACTCTGGAATTGACATCCTCTGAAGTAGTCCTGCAGGTCTCTGATGATCATACTTTACCTACTGGCAGTTCTGATATTTGGAAAGAAAATCAACTATGTCCCTTTTCATCCCGGGCCACCAGTAACGCTGCCTCAAGTTCCTATATATTTTGGTCACACCTTGATGAATTGAGTATCGCAAACTATGAGCTTCTGCCAGGATTTTCTAAATCATATCATCCACCCGAGGAATAGAAATCCTCTCCCTGAAATGCAACACTCCACCAGAGTCTAACATGACATCTCTGGACTCCCCGAATATTACCTTGCCTCGTAGCTTACTCAGTTTCGGATCCTGAAACTGTTTGGCCTTTATTCCCTCTATGAAGGTGGCTTTGACCTCAATGCTGTCCAACAACCCACCTTGATCTGAAACACCCAAATGCATGAACTTGGCCTCCAAAGCCCGAATTTCCTTAGCTAGTGGTCGTTTGGATAGGCCTGTGGATCCTCATGTGACAAGCTAGTAAACTGTCTGCTCGTGTGCAATAATTGCACCATTTTCTGTCAGCTCAACTCTTCCTCCTTCGGTTGGCTTCTGAATACAGGAGGTCATATTAGTTGCGAGTGAGATTGCCACTTCGTGCACTGTCCTGTGGGCTGGTTGTTCATCACCCATGACTGTAGGAATAGTCTCAGCCTGTTGGAATTTCGAGATTGGATAGAGCAGTGCTGCTTCTCTTCTCAATTGGTGCAAGTGTCATTCAGATTTGGTATGCAGTTCAACTAATTCCCTCTCCCTTGCCAGCTTGCTCAAGATTCAAACTTCTACCTGCAAATTCAATAGCTAAGACCAAGTTGTTAGCACTTATCAAATGAAATAGTAAAACTAAAAATTAGAAGGTTGTTAATTATCAAGTCCTCGGCAACGGCGCCAAAAACTTGTTGCTCACAAGCGTACACACAAGTGTATGTGGTCGTGTAAGTAATAACGTGGCTCTTACGAGCCGAATATCGATCCCACAGGGACTTGGTGTTTAGCAAACGATCCAACTTAATTATTACTATTGAGGTTAAACAAGTGTGATTCGTAACCAAGAAGAGGTTGAGTTTTTCCTTTGTAAATTAAATACTAGAAATAACAATGATATGGAATTCAGATTGTAAACAATATATGGAGAGATCCAGGGTTGAGGCATTTACTTCACATTCATGCATAACTATGGTTTCTTATCGGTGTTGGTGTTTATCATGATTGTTGATCTACGGGGTTGATAATACAACTTGGGAATGGTCATCCTCTAAGTTATCTACCCAAATTAATGTCACAACTACATCGTTGAGCGGGGATGTAAATCTTTTATTCAAATGCATTATACTATCATCCCATTTTATTAACCAAGTGAGGCATTTAGGTATATATCTATCCTAATCGCAAAACATCCTTTACAATTGATATCTAACAATTAAAGACATGATCCACACTCCCTACGTTCATTTCATCCCTCCACTCTTATGGTCAATTCATTTCGAGACTTAGATTTATCATAAAATTCACGACGCTTTAAAATAGTAAAACAAGAACACAAGAACAATCACTTGACATGATAAACATATAAACCAACTATAAAACCATAATTAAGCAATCATGTTGTATCCTCAACCATAGAAAGAGGGTGTTTAGACACTCATAGTCTAATTCGCAATTACAAAATTAGTGTAGTTCATACAAGAATTAAGTAATGAAAAAAAGAAGAATAAAAACCTAATGGAAGCCTCCCTTGCGTGTTTTTCAATCCCTAGTTGTCCAAGTATATATTCAATTGAAAGTAAGTGTCCAATTTATAGTGTAGGACAATTTTTACCCAAAAACCCCAGCTCCATGACACGGCCTTATCGTGGAGCCTAAGATCTGTGACACGACGTTATCGCGGAGGCTCACTGCCATGGTACGGCCTTATCTAGGAGGATCACTGGAATTTTGCCATCAGTTTGTGACCACCTCTGTGCCACGCCAATAAAATGGAGTATAACTTCCGTGGCACGGGGGCATGTTTTAGCTTCCAAATTCCCATCCTAATGCAATCTCTCCAACTTCCTTCACGTTCCATGGTTTGTAGTTGACTTTAAACACCTCTTTAATCTTGTCTTGCTTCCCATCATTGATCATAACACATTCACTCATCCATAAGCTCAATCTTTGCTGACGTCTCAACCTGAAACACTAATCATATCCATCAGTTTATGAACACAAGTTAAGCTTATTCAAATGAATATATATGCAGTGTAACTCACAAAATAGACACAAGTATTGACAATACTTAGAAATTGGACGTATAAATATGCCCAAGATCAAGAGTAAAATGTGCCAAAAGAAGAGATATGGCCAAGCCCCAATCGCCAGGAGCTCACCCTATTCCTTAGATGTCTAAAAAGCTGCTCAAGTCTCTACGTCAATGGCGATGGACCATACTAAGATCTGCACCAGAAAGATGAAGAAGTGTAGTATGAGCACCAATTGCATAAGAAATGGGTACCTAGTGGACATAATAGGCCGACTGGGCATATATAAAATGTAAAAGCAGTAGATAGCAGATAAGGAAAGAAAAGGGGTCACAGAAGCAAACAGGGTAAAGCATATGGAAGCTAGCAATAAATAGAAGTCATAAAAGAATACAAGTGAACTAAGCTAGCCACAAAAAACTTATCACATAACATATATGTAAGAGTAGAGAATGCACCAGGGTCCTGGCAATAACAGTAAATTAGGAAAACTTAACAATAGGGCAGTGTACCGATAACCTCAAATAAAAGGTGAGAAAGGAAAGACAACTAAACATAAATGTGCTAATAATACAGCTCACAAGGTAAGGATGATCGAAAGGTAAATAACAAGTAACTACAATAGGAGTAAGTTAACTAAATTACCTACGATCCCAACGAACACCCATACACCCGAGGAATACATACAAGTGAAAATAAATCCTCTGGCATCCCATACTACCGGAACATACACTCAACAAACAACAAACAAATGGTGGAACCGTGCATAAATGAATGAATGATATGGTATGCCAGTGGTACCATATGCATCTCCTCTAGCTCCCGTAGTTCTAGCAGGTAGGACCCATGAAAGGCTTCCCTCGTATACCCCTACTCCCCCGTATACCCCTACTCCCCCGTATACCCCTCCTCTAGCACTCTTGGCCTGTAGCCCCTAGTCTTGATTGCCAAGGTCTATAAAGGTCTCCAAGACCACATACTAACTCTCAAGATCCTAACATGCATGCCTAGAGTCTATCCGGGTCTAAAACCAGTAAATATCAGTAATAAAACCATGTCTAGCTCTCAGCCCGGCTGAGTCTAGTATCATCTCAAGTATCAGTATGAAAATCCAACATTTAATCCCTTTTACTTCAAGAAGATCCATTAAAATAGTTTCAAATCCATTTATAGCCATTAATAACTGAAAATGAGCCCTCGGGACCATGCAAGGTTTAGAAAACTGGTGATAGTTAAGACCGTAGCCTTGTAGTATTTATAAATAAATAAAGAAAACTCTTTTTCATGACGATGCGATGCTCAGGTACAATCAACAGATCAATAGCTCACAATCAGCCTACCGGCCCTGCACATGCTTAGTCTGCTCTATAACACAGATAACCAGCTCATAATTGCAAATCAATGTCCGGGACTCGCGGACACTTCCTAAATATCCCATAAACTATGATCCAGAGGCATAAGCAAAGGCCACTCAGGGCCGTAAAGGGTAATACTATCGTACTAATTCAAATACTAAAATGAAAGAAATAAGAATAGACAAAAAGGAGGCGGACAAGGTCTGGGGTGCCAGCCTAGTAAACCCAATCAAAAGATAAGCTAAATAGTGCATTTACATTCTATATAGACCAAGTCTAAGATCGGTAATCCATAGCCTACTTGGAATCCAAAGAAAAGCTATTAAAAATTCTTGTCCGGGCCCAAATTGCTCTGAGAAGCCTGAATAGCGATCAAACTATCAAAAACATAAACTACTCATCAATATGAAGCTAACGATACCCATAATACTAATAAATTAGCTGGATCGAAATCCGAGTAAAAATGGATTCATGGGCCTCACAACCCGAAATTGGAAATGGAAATTACCACGAGGTTTCCAATGCTACCAGGAACTCATACCCAGAAAATAAGCATAATTTGGGTAAGGAATGGGCCTAAAACAACATTTATATCCCAAGAACAAATTGAGAATCAAACGAAGAATTTAATAAAATTAAAGGTTAGAAAATTACAATAGACGATGAGAAATCCATCACGAGCAATGACTAAGCTATCCCAACACTCTACAAAGCTCCCACACAGAAATTGAGCTTAGAGCTCTAAGAACAATGGGTTAAAGTTATTTGAGAGTTAGAACACAATGAGGGAGAAGACCCTTTAAAAGCTACCAACGATTGGTGCACCTGCTGTCTTAATGATGCAGGTGTGTAACTACAGTGGTACTCAAAACACCACAGGGGCGAAGGTTACTAAAACCTCAGACCCCACAGGTGCAGTCCAAAATGCCATAGGAGAGGCATCACTGGGGCGGGTGAAAGAACGCAAGTGCACCCCTACTGAGGCCACCAACATCGTAGGTGTGGTACCCAGAGTGCAGGTACAGTTGTATAGGTGCGGCCAAAGAACCGCAGCCACACCATACTAGAACCATCAACTACCAGCTGCAAACCCAACTCAAAACTTCTCCGATTACATATTCGGGGATTATTCCCTACCCCGTGGACATAAATGGACTAAGATACCCTACCAAAAATGGCATTCTAAACTCAACAACATTGACAAAAATCCCATACGAGGTCAATTTAATGAGAAGTGGGCCCACGCCTAAAAACCAACCTTTAACTAAAATGAAACCCAATAGCCCAAAACTAGTCCGGAAGCTTCGAGATCTGAACCAAAAGTCCCTTTAGCCCAAAGTTGACATTTGGAGGTAACAGTGCTGACAGAATTCGCATCCGAGGCTGTCTTCTTCGAATGTTGACCAAAGCCAAACATCCAACTCCAACTGGCCTAAAATCTCATAAAGTGAGATAAAACCATACCAAAAGCTCCTAGGCCCCGACCAAGGGTCTAACTAGACTAAAATCTATGCTTCGAAGCTAATAGAATTGTTAAAATCTGATTCCAAGTATGCTGGCTAAGAATGTTGACTAGAGTCAACGATTTCCTAAGTTAAAGCTCTAAAACAGAGAAATGGTCATAAATACCTAATGAACTGCCGGGGCACCAAACAATCGGTCCCAGCAAGTCATAAATAACTTAGGGCTGCTACAGGTAAGCTCTAACAGTACAAAGAAAGCAAAAACATGAAAATGACCAGAAGTGTCATTACATTTTATGAATCCTAACATGAAATTATTAGTTCTTAACATGATCAAGGCTAGTGGAGAACCTTGGGTTCCATAAAAATGATACCTTTAGATATAAAAATGGTCAAAAGAGATGAACTTGCTTTGAAACCCTTTGGATATTGATTTTATGGATGCTGTGAGCCTAGTTATCGATTAATTAACCCTTAGAGAACACTACAAACCTTATTTAAAAGGTAGAATTAATGGGTTAAATGATTAATTACTCTTATATAATTGTTATTTATAGACCTTGAGCATTCCAAAGAGTTAAGAAAAGGCAAGGCAGTGGTGAGTTAGCTTGCGGGTGGTAATTCTTCACTCGAGGTAGGTTATGGTTCTAATTGGAGTTGAGATTCATTTTATTACGTGATATGTGGTAGAATTATGTAACTTGTGATTAGTTTTTGGTAATGATTGAACTGTATATATTTTCCAGTTATGCTTGAATAAATAGGCTAGATGAATAGAAAGTGATATGTGAGCTGAAATGGCTAAGTGTAAATGTGTCTTGGACACCATATATATATATATGTTCATGATGGATAGGTCTGAGAGCCTAATTGCATTGATTTTATGTTAATACAATTATTGGAAGTTAGATGGATATAGATGGACGTTAGATGGATATAGGTTCTGTAATGACCCTCTAGGTCATTTCCTTGATTTTTATGCTTTTTCAGTGTTTTGAGCTTTCCCATAGTGGCTATAGGTCATTTATAACTTGCCAGAATTGACAGTTTGATTCCCGAGCCGCTCATTGTATTTTAAGCTTATTTCCCTATTTTGCAACTCTTAAGGCTGGTAGAGTTGACTTTGATCAATATTCAGAGAAAACAACCTCAAATGGAAATTCTGTGAGTGCAGTTAGCTCCAAAATGTTTACTTCAGGATAGAGGGACATTTGGTTTGGGTCTCAAGGCTTTCAGACTCATTTTGGGCTATTAGGTTCCATTTTGGTAAAAGTTGATTTTGGGCGTGAGGCCCACTTTTCATTAAAATGATCTTTGTATAGAGTTTCATCGATTTCGTTGAGTCTGGAATTCCATTTCTTGTAGGGTAGAATAGTTTGTTTGTGTCCATGGGACCCTGGATGAATCCCGAAGGTCTATCAGGTGACATTTTAAGTTGCCAAAGTGCTGCTGTTGCTGGTTGCTGGTTGCTATTGTAGCAGTACCCAACCCTTTGTATGTGCGGAGGGTCGACTACGTGTGCGTAGAAGGCGCTGTCCTTGACCCTTTTTTGCACTTCGCCCATGCGGTGGCTTGGCTGTGTGCGTGCGCCCATGCATGTGTATTATCTTTGCGCCTGGCCTGGCCTCTGTCTGCCTTGTGCGTGCGCGTGGGTCTGGCTGCGTGCACACAGGCTTAGCCTGGCATCTTTAAATAAGTCCAATTTCATTTTCTCCTCCCTTTTAACTGAAACTTCCACTGATTTGAGCTTTCAAGAGCTAGTTTTGATCCTAGTTTTTACTCTCCATTATTCTGGTAAGTTCCCTTTGTTTCCCTTCTTCCTTTCCGTCTTTAATTCATTGTTAATCCATTAATTTATCCATACATTTGTTGTTTTAATTCCTTGATCAAAGTGGACTTTGAGGCTATTTTGGGCCTCAAAATGAATCCCGTTCGTGCTCAACATTTAGGCATGGGTTTATAAATGCGCTGCAGACATAATTGTGAAAATTGTTTTCTATTTTGTCATGCGAGCCTCGAGGGTTATTTCCTGACCCGATTTCTAACCCAAATTTTGTATAAGTAATATTGGTGTCATTCTTTAGGAAGGGTGATAGAGGCCTTTTTAAGGACTGCAAGGTTATACCGAGTGAGTATCTTACTACTCAACACAAGCTTTTGGTGATGGATCTGGAAATTAAGAGGGATAGGAGGAAGAAGACCTTATACCAACATCCGAGAATTAAATAGAGTGGCTTGACCTCTACTTTTTCTTGGGAGATAGGGGAGAAGTTGGATGGTATGGGGGCTTGGAGTAGTAGCGGGGATGCAAACAACATGTTGAATAAGATAGCTAGCTGCATTAGGGAAGAAACTAGAGAGGTGTTAGGGGTGTCTAGGGGTACCTTTGGGGGCCGTCAAGGGGATTGGTGGTGGAACGTAGAAGTCCGAGGCAAAGTAGAAGCTAAGAAGGTTGCGTATGCAAAGTTGGTGGAGGGTGTGGATGAGGAGGAGATATATACGCTTAAGGGAGTCTATAAGGAGGAAAAGATGGAATAAGTTAGCGGTTACGACAGCTAAGACGATAGCTTTCAAATGCTTGTATGTTGAGTTAGGGGATAAAGGCGGGGAGAAGAAATTGTATAGGATCGCCAAAGATAGAGAGAGAAAGGCTCGCGACTTGGATCAAGTGAAGTGCATCAAGGATGAGGAGGGAAAAGGTGTTAGTGAATGAGACTTTCATTAAGCAAAGATGGCAAACTTACTTTCACAAACTCTTAAATGAAGGAGGGAACAATGACATTGTGTTGGGTGATTTGAAGCACTCTGAGGGTCTTAGGGACTTTGGGTACTGCAGACGTATTGATGTGGATGAGGTTAAGCGTGCTATTAGCAGTATGAGAAGGGGTAGAGCGATCGGTCCAGATGAGATTCTGGTGGAGTTTTGGAAAAGCATAGACAAAGCCGGTTTGGAGTGGTTAACTGAGTTGTTTAATGTTATTTTTAAGACTGCTAAAATGACCGATGAATAAAGGTGGAGTACAATGGTCCCATTGTATAAGAACAAGGGCAATATCCAAAATTGTAGCAATTATAGGGGTATCAAATTGCTAAGCCACACTATGGAGGTTTGGGAGAGAGTGGTAGAGATAAGGGTGAGGAGATGGGTGTCCATTACTGAGAATCAATTTGGCTTCATGCCGGGTTGATCGACTACATAAGCCATCCATATTATGAGGCGGCTGGTGGAGAAATATAGGTAAAGGAAGAAGGACTTACACATGGTGTTCATTGACCTTGAAAAGGCCTATGATAAAGTCCCGAGGGATGTTCTTTGGAGGTGCCGGGAGGCCAGAGGGGTACCAATAGTCTACATCAGGGTGATTAGGAATATGTACGATGGGGATAAGACTCAGGTTAGAATGGTGGGAGGAGATTCAAAGCACTTCCCAGTTGAGATGGGATTGCACAAGGGATTAATACTTAGCCCTTTCCTATTTGCCTTGGTGATTGATGAGTTGATCAGATTTATTCAGGATGACGTGCCATGGTGTATGTTATTTGCGGATGATATAGTTTTGATTGGTGAGACTCAGGACGGTGTTAATGCTAGGTTGGAGGTTTGGAGACACACGCTGGAGTCTAAAGAGTTCAGGTTGAGTAAAACCACAACTGAATATTTGAAGTGTAAATTTAGTGATGCAATGCATACGACAGGTGTGGAAGTGAGGTTGGACACTCAACCCTTTCCCAAGAAATAAAGTTTTAAGTATCTTGGGTCTGTGATTCAGGGAAGTGGGGACATCGACAATGATGTCACATATCGCATTAGTGCAGCTTGGATGAAGTAGAGGCTAGCCTCTGGAGTTCTGTGTGATAAAAAGGTACCACCTTAGCTTAAAGGTAAGTTCTATAGAATGGTGGTTCGGCCATCTTTGTTGTATGGGATGGAGTGCTAGCCAGTTAAGAGAACACATGTTCAGAAGATACACGTTGTGGATATGAGGATGCTGAGATGGATATGTGGGCATACCAGGAGTGATAAGATTAGGAATGAGGTTATCCGGGAAAAGGTGGGCGTTGCTCTTGTGGCAGACAAGATGAGGGAAGCGCATTTGAGATTGTTTGGACATATGAAGAGGAGGTGCATAGACGTCCCTGTGAGAAGGTGTGAGCGGCTGGTTATAGTGGGTATGCACATAGCTAAAGGTAGGCCTAAAAAGTATTGGGGAGAAGTAATTAGATAGGATATGGCCTAGCTTCGTCTTACCGAGGACATGAATTTAGATAGGAAGGTGTGGCGGTTGTGTATTAGGATAGAAGGTTAGTACAAAGTAGAGCGTCGTGGTGTCTGTAGAAGGTTTAGGGTTATTGGTGTCTGCCGTAGTATTATCACATCATGTAGTCTTGCTTTTGATATCTATTGCCATATGTTGTTTTTGTGTCGATCACCTTAGTATTTTATTATTGTATTATTTTCTCTTCACTATTTTCTCTGTCTTGTACTTGGATTTGTTGCACTCGGGCCGAAGGTCTCTTGGAAACAGCCTCTCTACCTCCACGAGATAGTGGTAAGGTCTGCGTACAATCTACCCTCCCCAGACCCCACTTGTGGGAATTCACTGGGTATGTTGTTGTTGTTGTTGGTGTCATTCTTATTATCTTGATACATGGATTATGTTCTTGATAGCATGGAATATTTCAAGGCTATTCGGAAGGGGAAGGCACACGAGTGATAGTTCATGTTTGCAGTTTGGCCTCGAGGTAGGTTACGATTTTCTTATTTTAGACTTGGCTTAGTTAGATTCTATATTTTATAAGTTATTGGAATGTTAGGTTAGATCCTAGGGTAGAAATAGGCTTAAATCCTGTGATCGTATAAATTGGCCATTTTGGGACCATACATTAGGATTATTACTGTTTATCCTTGATTTAGGAGCTTGTAAGATTGTCGTAGATAGCCTAGAATCCTTAGAATGCTTTTAGGAGGTTTTAGAGGTAGAGTAGGTGCTTTTGCTTGTTTTCATGTTAAATTTTTGTTTATTCCATTTATATTTCCATTACTGTGTAACTATGGGCCCGAGGCCATAACTTTGGACTGGGCGGAGTTCCAGGTAAGTACCTTGTTTGGGGGGCACCCTTGCACTATTTTGGTGTATGTTTCCTCATTTACTTGGATGTCGTATGGATTATGCATGTATATATTCATTCCTGTGAGCATGCACATGACATAAAAGAGGTTTTTCAGTGTTACTACACATTTCAAGCTTTTACCAGGATCTTTACTTCAGATTTTTGGATTTGAAAACTGAGACACTTCTTTTTTTACTAATTTAAGTTCTGTGGAGGACATGTTTATGTATTGCATGTCCGATGCGGATTCTGGACTCACTTTTACTTGTTGCATGTCCAATGCTGGGATTCTGGACTCATATTTACTTACTGTTCATTCGATGCTGAGATTCCAGACTCATATTTACTTATTGTTCATCCTATGATGGGATTTTGGACTCATGTTGCATTGGCTACATCTTACATCATATCATATCTTGGTGCATCACATTTGCTTATGTGTACTTGGAATGCCTTTGCCTTATCACCATTATAATCTTCACCATTTTTTGGGTTACGGCTCTGTTAGTAGATAACTAGATTTAGCTGAATTTGTGTAGCTAGTTTACTTTCCTATAGTTTATATTATATATTATCTATCTGAGCTCGGTCGGCCAACAATGCCTACTGGGTATCCATTATTTTGGTACTCATACTACACTCAACATATTTTTCTGATGCAACACCTAGTACGAGCCACCCTTGCTGATCCTCTTGTTATTCGTTGCTAGCTGCTATTCAGATCGTGGTGAGCTCCCGGAATTTTGGAGACTTTTACTGCTTTCCATCTACCTTTCTATCTATATTTTGTAGTTTGGATAGACAATACCTATTGTATAGCTATTCCGTACCTTAGACGCTCTTGTACCAGTGACACCAGGTATGGGGTTGGTTCTTGTGTATATATATTGTCTTCTCAGTCACTTCAGGGCCATTTTTGTATATTTATTACATTGGGTATGTATCTATAGTGTTGGCCCTTATTTCGTTATACTTTCTCTTCTATTTTCCTTATTTATACTATTTTATTATACTTTTGCATCTTTGTGTTGGCTTGCCTACCAGGGGTTATGTAGGTGCCATCATGGTCCAATTTCATGTCATGACAGAATGGTATCAGAGCTCTAGGTTCAATGGTCTCACCAGTAAAAGAGCAAAATGTCTAGTAGAGTCTCTTAGATTGGTATGATGACATCCGTATCCTATCTGAGAGGGGCTATAGGACATTCCTAGGAAAGATTTCATCTTGTTTGATTCCTAATCGTGCATCCTTACCTTATCAACTTCTACATATCTTTTATTTCACTCCTTCTCAGATGGTTTGGACGACGTCAGCAACAAGTGAGGATGAGACCCCTGTACCTACAGTTAGATCCCAGCTAAGGGACGGGGTAGAGGTTGACCCAGAGGTCAAGGTAGGGGATGGGCTGCGGCACCAGATTGAGCCCATACTAGGTTACCATCGCCAGAGCCTGATATTGGGGTTGATAAGGTAAAGTATGAGCTGGAGGGTATGGGACGAGCCCAATATTCGGCAGGTTTTTTGGCTACTCCAGTGCTATAGGACATATTGGTTTGCCTGCTTGGGTTCCTTGAGGGCATGTCAAAGCCAACAGCTTCACCCGATACTGTGATTGGTTCTCAGGTTAGAGACGAGGCACAAACTTCAGCCCAGGAAGCGACACAAGGTTCAAGAGCGCAACCTGCTACTGTAGCTCCCCAATTAAAGGTGTTGTGAGTTTCTACAATTATTCCACCTATTCTCGTTGGTCCATTTATGTCCTCTGAGGAGATAAGATACTTGGTAGGTTTTTGAGGTGGGGTCCCCCAAGGTTTTCTGGTGCTCCGAGGGAGGATGTGCATGAGTTTCTGACTAGTTACCAGGAGATATTGCATAATCTTGGGTTGGTTGAGTTGCACAGAGAAAATTACATCGTGTTTCAGCTGGATGGTCCAGCAAAACTATGATGGAGGTCGTATATAGCTTGCAGGCTAGCTGGGTCACCTCCACTTACTTGGGCGTAGTTCTCCGCAACTTTTCTAGAGAAGTATGTACCGTCCTGCTTGAGAGAGTGGTTGATAGATCAGTTCTCCAGGTTGGAGCAGAGCTCCATGTCTATTTTAGAGTATGAGGTTTGCTTTCATAAGTTAGCTAGGCATGCCACCATGATTTTGCCCACCGAGCATGATAGGGTGTGTTGCTTCATTCGAGGTTTAACTTTACAACTCTATTTAGCTATAGAGGATATGGTAGATTTGGGTCAGTCCTTCTTAAAGGTAGTAGACCATGCCCGTACTATTGAGGGCGTACTTGGTGAGGCTCAGGGGGTAGCGATAAGAGGCCATGCTATCAGGGTAGCTACAGTGGCTCACAAACACGTAGCAGAGGCTACTTTGGTAGGGGTCAGCATCAACAATGTTTCCAGCCGAGCCGTGCTATTCAGGCAGCACTATAGATTGCTAAGGGTCAGAGTAGTTAGGGTTTGATTCAGTCTCCACATAGTGCATATTTTAGGTATTCGGGCCGTGGTGACCAGTTTGGTTCAGCGGGTTCTTCTATTCGGGATTTGTTGGGTAAAGGGTGCTTTGAGTGTGGTGAGTTAGGGCACTTTATTAGAGATTGTCCGAGGGTCAGGCATAACGGTCAGCAGGGTCAGATGGTTCAGGCCCCCAGGGCTCCAGCACCCCCAGCCAGAGGCAGTGCACAAGGTAGTAGAGGTGGTCCCCAGGATACTCGAGGTGGTCCTCAGTCCGGTAGATCAGGTGGTTATGGTGGTCAGAGCCATATGTATGTATTTTTGTACCATCTAGAGGCTGAGGCTTCAGATTCTGTCATCACATGTATGATCTTCATGTATCATCAGTCAACTTCTACTTTGTTTGATCCGAGGTCTACATTCTTCTATGTGTCTTCTTATTATGTTACTCATCTGGAGTCTACTTGTGAATTATTGCCTGTGACTTTGCATGTAGCTACCCCAGTAGGAGATTCTTTAGTAGTGGATCATATATACCGAGCTTGTGTGGTGACTATTCTGGGATATGACACGTGGGTAGACCTAATTGTGCTAGACATGGTTGATTTTGACGTGATTTTAGACATGGATTGGTTGTCTCCCTACCATACGGTTTTAGATTGCTTCACCAAGGCATTTACTCTATGGATGCCTAGTATCCCTCCTTTAATATGGAATTACAGTGCCGATAGCCATATGCCGAGGGGAGTTATATCTTTCTTGAGCTCCTAACGGTTTTTTAGGAAGGGGTGCTTGGCCTATCTAGCTTACGTCCATGATACTAGTGCCACCACACCTTTACTTAAGTTAGTTCCTGTGGTTTGCGAGTATTTGGATATGTTTCCTTCTGATCTGCCGGGTCTTTCTCTTGTTCGTGATATTGACTTTGCCATTGATATTGAGTCCGGGCACTCAGCCTATTTATATTCTGCCATATCAGATGGCACTAGCCGATTTGAGGAAGGTTAAGGATCAGCTCAAGGATCTATTGAGTAGAGGGTTCATCAGGCCTAGTATGTCCCAGTGGGGTGCTTTAGTTCTGTTTGTGAAGAAGAAGGATGGGTCCATGCATATATGTATCGACTACATGTAGTTGAATAAGGTGACAGTTAAGAACATGTATCCAATGCCGCGTATTGATGATCCGTTTGACCAACTACAGGGTGCAGCGGTGTTCTCTAAGATAGATTTGAGATCCAGGTATCACCAATTGAGGATTAGGGCTGCAGACATCCCAAAGACTGCATTTAAGACTTAATATGACCATTATGAGTTCCTAATTATGTCTTTTGGGTTGACCAATGCCCCAAAATTTTTATGAAGTTAATGAACCATGTGTTCAGAGCCTACCTAGACTCCTTTATGATTGTGTTCATCGACGACCTTCTGGTATATTCAAGGAGTAGAGAGGAGAATGAGCAGCATCTGAGAGTTATACTTTAGACTTTGAGAGACCATCAATTGTATGCCAAATTCACTAAGTGTGAGTTTTGGCTTGAGTCTGTGGCATTCTCTGGGCATGTGGTGTCCAAGGAGGGGATTATGATGGATCTGGCGAAGATTGCGATAGTTCATGATTGGGCTAGGCCTACTTCTCCTACTGAGGTCCACAATTTTGTCAGGTTGGCAGGTTATTACAGGCAGTTTGTAAAGGGGTTTTCTTCTATGGCAGCTTCATTGACTAGATTGACTCAGAAGAATGTTCCTTTCCAGTGGCCAGATGAGTGTGCGGCGAGCTTTTTGAAGCTCAAGGCCTTATTTTCTTCAGCTCTGATTCTTACTCTTCCGATCGAGGTCTAGGGGTTTACAATGTATTGTGATGCTTCTGGTGTTGGTTTGGTTTGTGTGTTGATATAGCAGGGCCGAGTTATTGCTTATGCTTCCATATAGTTAAAGGTTCACGAGAGGAACTACCCCACTCATGGCTTATAGTTAGCAGCGGTAGTCTTCACGTTGAAGATTTGGAGGCATTATCTGTATGGCGTACATTGTGAGATCTTCTTTGATCATCATAGTCTTCAGTGCATCTTCAGCCAGAAGAATCTAAATTTGAGGTAGCGCAGGTGGTTGGAGTTACTGAAGGACTATGACATCTACTTTCTTTATTATCCGGGCAAGGCAAATGTGGTAGCGGATGCCTTGAGCTGGAAAGTGGTGAGTATGGGTAGCTTGGCATTATTAGCAGCAGAGGAGAGACCTTTAGCTTTGGACATTTAGTCCTTGGCTAACAGGTTGGTTAGACTTGACATTTCTGCAAGGCCGTATTCTTGCTTGTGTTGAGTCTTGATCTTCCTTGTTGGAGCAGATTCGGGGACAATAGTTTGATGATGCGAGGTTGAGGATCATTTGTGATAAGGTTTTGAGTGGTGAGACTAGGAAGGCGACCTTAGATTCAGAGGGTGTTCTGAAGATTAAGGTTCGTATCTACTTTTCTAGAGTTGGTGATCTAGTTAGACTGATCTCGGAGGAGGCTCATTGTTCTAGGTATTCCATTCATCCCCGGGTAGCTAAGATGTATCGTGACTTGAGGCAGCACTAGTGGTGGTTTGGGATGAAGAGGGATATCTCAGATTTCATGTCTAGGTGCTTGAACTGTCAGCAGGTGAAGTTTGAGCACCAGAGGCCAGGTGGTTTGACTCCGAGGCTACCCATTCCAGAGTGGAAATTGGAGCGAATTGCTATAGACTTTGTAATCAGTTTGCCATATCCTTTGTGGAGATTTGATGCTATTTGGGTCATCATGGATAGGTTGACGAAGTTTGCTCAATTCTTTCTGGTTCTAACTTCTTACAGTTCTGAGAGGTTGGCTCAGATCTGCATCCGTGATGTTATCCCTTGCACAGGGTGCCAGTTTCTATCTTTTCTGACGTGGTAATCAAATTTTCCTTGTGCTTCTGGAGGTTTATTTAGATAGAATTGTGCACTAGAGTTGAGCTTAACACTGCTTTTCATCTTCAAACTGATGGTCAGTCAGAGCATACTATTCAGTTTTTGGAGGATATATTGCGAGCCTGTGTTATTGATTTCGAGGGTTAGTGTGTAACACCATAGGATCTAAACCAGCTACTTGATTGTACTCAGCAAAAAAATTTCAGAAATATTCCAGTTCCCCGGAACCACGAGTCAAACCATGGACCGTCATTTAGAACCACGATTCATCCTGTGAACTAGTGGTCCCCTTTTCCAGAGGACCCTCAGTTAAGGGTCCATGAACCACGAGTCAGATCACTGACTATAGTTCAGAACCACGGTTCATCCTTTGACTCATGGAATCCTCAAATCAGATGACCCTCAGTTTAGGGCCCAGAGACCACGAGTCAGATCATGAACCATAGTTCAGAACCACAGTCCATTCTGTGACTCATGGAATCATGACATCAGAGAACCCCCAGAACTCAAGGAGAGAACCACGACTCAGTCGATGGTCCGTCGTTCAGAACTATGGTCCGTCGACCAGTCCGTGGTACTTGAGTTGTGAATTTCAGTAGTTTTCGTTTAAAATTCCCAGGAGTATTCCAGACATTTCCCACCTCTTTTAAGGCCTAAGCTATGACGTTTTAGCTCTTCTAAGCCAAATTACTAAGCCTAAAACCACTTTAATTCCCTCATTCCCTTAGACTAATTGACACTTAGCCAGATTTAGAGAAAAGAAGCGACGGTTTCTCTGAAGAACAGGCAGGAGGTTTTCTTCAAGCTCAGTCCCAAAAACCTAAGGATTGCACCATAGAACCTTCTTCCAGGTATGTGGGATTTCATCAGTGGGTTCCTTTCACCCATTGAGTCCCTAGACACAGTTCAGTTGTTCAGAATACAACTAGTCCTTCAGACCTAGGGTTCCTGAATTCTATATAATTGGTGTATTCCACTATCCATGATGATATATAGGATTCGTCAGATGTTCTTGGAAACCCAGGATCGTTATCTACTCAGATTTTCTTATATCCCTATCATGTGTAATTTCAATACCTTCAGTTCACACATGCTAAACAAATATTGTAGTCAGTTATGCTGAAAAATTAGAATGCTATCAGTTTTCAGTATTATTATGTTGCATTCTCAGATGATTATCAGTATTTGAGCTATCCGGTATTTCAGTTGTATTCATTGCTTTACATTCAATTGGGAGTAGGCTTAGTACCGAGCGGACAAAGGGATGAAGGCTCTGCTTTCAGCATAGGCTGAGACCTTTAGTAGAAGTCCCTAAGTCCTAGAACTACAGCGCCACCATAGGTATAAAAGGGATCAGCTGTCAGATTAGTCTGGTCACCCTTGTCCTTTGTGGACGTCAATTTAGTGGATCCACGCCTGATTTATTTGTACCCTTGGCAGGGTATGAACACCCTTCCATCCATGGTTACAGGTTGGCCCCATAGTTAGCTCAACTTGGGGTATGTCGGTTAATAATAGCTCTCACAATCAGACTCAGCATTGCATTGACCTTGTATTCAGTTATTCAGTTCAGCTCAACATATTATAACATTCATGTTATTTAATTAGTCACTGCATTCAGTTTACCTTTCAACTCATGTCTAGTAAATATTTCTATGCCAACATTCATGTGTTACAGCTTGGTTTATATATCCTGCATGCTCAGTATATTCAAAGTACTGATGCATACTTTTGTGCTATAACATTTCATGATGTAGGTTCAGGCGCTCAGCATCCAGACCGCGTTTAGTGCGACTTCCGATCCTACTCAGCAGTTCAGTGGTGAGTCCTCATAGTTCGAGGATGGTAGTTATGTTTATTCATTTTAGTCTATAGACTTTTAGGGTTAGCTGGGGGTTTGTCCCAACAACTCTGTCCAGTTAGAGGCTTTTAAACATAGAACTAGAATCAACTTATGGGTTGTCAATTTGACTTTCAGACTTATCACATTTTCATATACTTGCTATATATTCAGATATGCTTGGATTGTTTGTTCAACTTATATACCTGAATCATTTCAGTTTTCCACACAAATTATATTTTATTAGAGATTTTCTAGATATGCCAGACCATAAGTTAGCTTGGGGTCACTTGTGACACTAAGCACCGTGTTAAGTCTAGGGGGTAGCCTCAGGGTGTGACAAACTTGGTCTCAGAGCATCAGGTTCAAATGTCCTAGGGTGTTTGAAAGCCACGTCGAGTAGGGTCTTCTTCATGGGTGTGAAGCACGCCACACTTATGGGGGAGAAAATATGAGATGTCATTAGGAAAAACTTCCCTTCTTTCTTTTTCCATCTCTTGCTATAGAGTATGAACTATTTTTAATCTCCTTCTAACTCATGCTCTACGCGTTACAAAAAATGCATCCTAGAAGAACTAATGGAAGGAGAAATGGGAATCAGTAGGCACTAGTAGCTCCAGCAGACCCTCTGAATGAGCAAGTCACTCATGCTGAATTCGGGGCTGTATTTTAGGTGCTTGCTCAGGACATGACTTCCCAAGTTAACCTGCAAGCTGTGGCACCAGCTCTACCTCAGAACAACTCTACCGCAGCTAGAATCCAAGAATTCAATCGGATGAATCCTCCAGAGTTTTATGGTTCCAAGTCTGAGGAGGATCTACAGGAATTTCTTGACGACATTCAGAAGGTGACAGAGATTATGGGTGTCACTCTGGTCGAGAGTGCAGACTTAGCCGCTTACCAGCTGAAGGGAGTGGCTTATACTTGGTATCAGCAGTGGAAGGAGTCTTGTTATGCTAATGCAGGCCCAGTGGATTGGAACCACTTCAAGACTGTATTTTTGGATAGGTTTTTCCCACTTGAACTCAGGGAAGCCAAGGTACAAGAGTTTGTCAATTTGAAGCAGAATGATATAAGTGTGAAGGATTACTCTCTCAAGTTTACTCAGTTGTCTAAGTATGCTCCGACGATGGTAAATGATGCTAGAGCTTGTATGAGTAAGTTTGTGTTGGGTGTGTCAGATGATATGGTCAAGGAGTGCAAGACTACTATGCTAGTAAAGGATATGGATATCTCTAGGTTGGTGACCTATGCCCAGCAAATTGAAGAAGAAACTATCAAAGAGAGGGGAGGATACAATAAGAGAGCTAGAATAGGTGACTTCAACTATTCTCAGCAGAGGTAGGATGGTGGTTACCGCTCTCAATCCACCAAAAATCTTTAGCTCCAGCCCCATCTTCTGCTAGTACCCCAGTGCCTAAGTTCAGACATGACAGATGGGATAGGGCTCCAGGCTCTAAGTCCCAAGGTAGTGTCTCTGGGGAGGCGCACTTATCCAATTTGCAAGAAGTATGGTAGGAACCACCAAAGTGAGTGTATGGAGGGTAGTGGAAATTGTTTTAGGTGTGGTAAGCTAGGCCACAAGATGAAGGACTATCCAGTAGCTTCTCATAAGGGCAAGGATGCTCGCTGATAAGTCAATAATCTACCAACTTATTGAGCCTTTATCCATGAATTATTGCTATATTTTGAATATATTTAGAGGTTCTTATGGCCTTTATTGATGTCTATACAGGTACTTATGATAAAAGATGGAAAACAAGAAAATGGACCCCAAAAGAGCTTAAACAGAGTGAAGTGTGAAGTGATCGAAAATGATGGAGATTCTGCCTTGAGATGTGGTGCTTGTTCAACATGCACAAGACTTGGTGCATTTAGCACCTCTTGCCGCATGGAGTCTTGAATCGACTGAAGAATCTATTACGAGGTGCGGCCGCTTTGCGATACGCACAACTCATGGTGCAAACCACACCTCCTTCGCATGACAACTCCTAAGTTAGCTGAGTCACTGGTTCAACTGAAGAGGGTGGACGGTGCGCACATCATGATGTGTGAACCGCACATCGTGTCGCACATCACCCAAAGGGCATTTTTGTTTAGAAATTTAGTGATGTTTTGGGAAAGTATTTAAACCTATTTTAGGCACAATTCTAAAAAGAATTCTTCAGCTCTGAATACTCTTGAGTAATTTTAGCTTTGAGAACAAGTTTCCTCTCTAAAAAAGAAGAAGATGGTTTCAATCAATTCTCTCTTCCAATTCTTAGTTCACCATTTGTGTACAAAACTGAGCTTAGATACTGAAGTTACACTTGAATGAAGAGAAATTTGACTTACCCAATTGGTATATCTCTTTCTCTTAGTATGAGTAGCTAATTTCATTGTCTAGGGATGTGTTGATAATGGGTGCTTGATAAATGGGTGTGGGTATTGCTAATTCTTGCTAATAATTGCTTATTTGACAGGAGTCTAGTAGTTTCACCAAGTTTTAATCCTAAAATTGGTGGTTGCAAACATTAATTTTCTTTACTTAGTTATGTTGTTGCTTGAAAGATAATTTCATAGATTCGGATGTGAGATTACTAGTAGGAACTTGGGCTTACACTTAGGTTGAGACTAGAAATAGCTCATACCGATGGAATCACCCACTTAAGGGTCTAAGCTAGAAATAGAATGACCTCTCTGACATTTTACTTGGTTTTTTATTGTTAAACTGATAGTGCTTTAATCGGGCCTGTCAGACATGTGGTTGTTGATTGATAGATGATCAACCATACCTAAGACCAAGGCTATCTATGTTAATAAGTGAGAATTTGCATGAATAGAAAACTACCTTATCCCACACTCAAGCCCCATTAGATGAACATCCCTAGTTATCTACTCTCATTTATACACCCATTTTACTTTATTGTCTTGCTTGAATTGAGATTATTGTGACAGAATCCCAATTCTCCCCAATCCTTTACTTTCATGTTTTCAAACACTTACTCTCTTAGTGAAGTCGTTTCAATACAATCATCATTTTGCTATCTACAAGTCTCTGTGGGTATGACCTCGATATCTATTGGGTACTTATAAATATCTTTTGCTTGACAATTGCCGATACCTCCATCTTTGGAGAGTATGTTTGAGCGTTTATAAAAAATGGCGCCATTGCTGGGGACTTGATTTGATAGCTATTTTTGATTGTAGATTTGAAGTCACTAAGAGAGTGTTTGTTTATTTTTCTTTTGTTTGTTGTTGTGTTACGATTGAGAAGGCTAGCCTATGAGTGAGGTAGATGATAACGAGAGAGTTGAAGGCTTCATAGATGAAAACAAAGTTGTGCAAGAGGGTGTGGGTGGGAAATACCATCTTTCATATTACCAGCACCATGCTCTACTTGATCAAAATGAAGGGTATGTTTGGTGGATCAGCACATGAAGAGCCAGCCGGCATATTTCGAATTTTGGGGGGATTTGCCAACCATTTATATTTCAAATATATCCTAAGAGTCCATCCAATTATTCCTATTCCCCTTTTCCTTGATGGGGGAAGCCACAACGTGGTTGGAAGAATTGCTAAATGGATCTATCACATCTTGGGCTGAGTTGGTTGAGGCATTTACATCAACATTCTTTCATCCATCTCAAATGATGCAGCTAAGAGACGAGATTACCAACTTTAGGCAACTCCTGGATGAGCCTCTACATGAGGTTTGGTTAAGGTTCAAAAAGAAGCTTGTCATGTGTCCGAACCATGAGTTGCCAGACAACATATTGCTCCAAATTTTCTCTCGGTCATTAAACTCTATGAATAAGTCAATGGCTAACAACCTTGGAGGTGGCACCTTTATGGACTTGCAATTTCCCATTTCCTCGACTTTCTTAGAGTGGATGACCAAGACCAACCAAGCTTGGTATACAAAAGAAGCGGATGTGCCAACTTTAGGAGAGGCCTCATCCATCTTGACCTATGAAATGAGAAAAAGAGGTGAAATTCAAGATGAGACCATGGCTAGGATGATGACCCAAATTGATATCTTGGCAAAGTATTTGATGGGTTCTAGGGGCGTGAATGTTGTGAATACGCTTGAAATAAAAGCTAACAATGATGAGTTGATGACAGTTGTAGATGGTAAATATGCTTTGTGTCAGCGGGTTCTCATCCCAGGTATTATTGCCTAAGGGAAGAGATGACCGGAACAAGTATAGTGATCGATACAATCAGCGGAGCCCCTATGTGCCTCCAAACAAAGCAGATTCTCTCTACCAACCGGTGACAAGCAACCCCGAGAATTTTAAGGTAGAGGACATGATGTCCTTGGTGCTAAAAAGGTGGAAACAACAAATGTCAGGGTGAATGAGATTAAAAGAGAAGTCTCAACACCTTATCAAACCATAAACTCTTATTCGACCTCAATCAAACAACTTGAGGCCCAAATGGATTATATCTCCATTCAATTGAACCAGGGGATGAAGGTGCCACTTCCTAGTAATACCACAACCAATCATAAAAACAATGGGCATATTATGGCTATTGTTACTAGGAGTAGACGAACAAGCGGTGCAATAAAAGAACCCATTGTGAAGCCGGTTGTGAAACCAATTGAACCTATTGTTGAAACTGTCATGGAGCCAAGTGGGAAGAATGAAGAAATTATACATGAAAATGTTGATGGAGAATCGGGGATAGGGGTGAATCTTGGTCAACCAACGCCCTAGCGAATGTTGAAATTGAGGATAAGAAAGAGGAAGATGAACTGCCTCCCCAGGTAACTATCGATGTTGAGTTGAATCCCCCTATTATGCAAAATGTGCCAACCACAATTACCAAGGGACCTCCTACATACCCACAAAGGCTTAACAAGAAGTAGGAGGAGCACAAGTTTAGCAAGTTTGTGGAGATGTTTAGCAAACTCTCAATAAACATTCCTTTCGTGGAGGCATTGATGCCAATGCCGGGGTACTCCAAATTTATGAAGGAATTGCTTAAAAAGAAGAAGGTTGTTGACATGGGCACCATTGAGATCTCACATAGCTCTAGTGCTGTGATGACTAGCAATGTGGCTACAACGAGAGAAGATTCGGGTGCATTACAATACCTTGTACTATCGGGATATTTGTATTCCTCAAAGCCTTATGTGACTTGGGAGCAAGCATCAACTTGATGCCCCTAATGATCTTCAAGAATCTAGGATTGGGTCCGCCCAAGCCTACATCTATGCGATTGGTCATGGCTGATCAGTCTATCAAGTGCCCGGTACAGATCCTATTTGATGTATTGGTAAAAGTTGATAGGCTTATCCTCCTGGTATATTTTGTCATTCTTGGCTGTGAAGTAGATATTGAGGTGCCTATTATCTTAGGGCGACCACTGTTGGCTACGAAGAGGGCCTTTATTGATATCAAACTCGAAGAACTCAAATTTCGAGTGGAAGATAAAGTAGTGACTTTCAACGTATGCCAACCCACAAGGCCTCTGGATGACTTGAGGGTAATATCAGTGATATGTTTGGAGGGAAAAATTGACGATACCCTTGAGGAGAGTATATTGGGCAAGAAGCCCACATTTGAGATGTTGCCGCTTGGGCAACAAGATTATATTTCTGCGTTGTTGATGGAGAAATTCCCCTTTTTAGGATAGGGCCACGCTAATCCGATTGGCATGCTATTAGACAATGATGAGGTTGAGGTACTTTCGTCGAGCCGCAACGTTAAACCAAGCACTTCTTGGGAGGTAACCCAAGTTTCTTTACTTTGTTCTTAGTTATCTTTTGTTGTTTTTGGTGTGTTTTTAGGGAATGCATGGAGCAGAAAACTGGACAAGTGCAACCAGGGCAAAAATGGGCTACGCGGAGGACCGTGTGGACCATACGAATAGTTGTGCATGTCGCACGGCTCACTGCACACCAAAATAGAAGGCCTGGGAGAAAATGGAACTATTAGAGGCGATGCATGCTGGGCCGTGCGGACTGCACGAGCCTAAGTGCGTGTCGGACCTCCTTCATATGGCAAACCAGAAGCCTAGGCAAACCTAGGGGAGAAAAAAGTGAGGTGTGACCGACATGTAGTCCACACTAATGCTGGTGCAAATCGCACGTCGTGGTGTACCAAAGGTAAATTTGAATTTTTATTGACCTGATCCATTGACTGATCCGACCCAGAGAAGACTCGACCAACCTTTCTTTTTTTTTTTCTTCTTAAACCGCCACCCCCTTCTCTTTCTCCATATTTTCTCTTCAAACTCCTCAATCCCTCTCCCAAATTCTCTCAAAATCTCTTAAACTTACCCAAAATCTTCTCCTCCTCTCACCCAACCATCTCCCCCGTCCACCACCATCACTGCCGTCGTCTCTCTAGGCGAGTCGATTGGGTCACTATTGTTGCTTCCCAAAAGCTCCACTTTTTACTTCCCTCCGCTGAATCTTCACTTGTGGTAACTTCCCCAATGTCAAATACTTGTTTTTATGAAGGTTGGGAACTCATATTGTGAAGCATGCTTAGTAGAATTGCCATGTTGATTTTTGGTGAGATCCAAAAATTTTGGGTCCCCAATTTTGAATTGTATTGAGAAGTTTGCTTAGAGTCAACTTGGTAGAACTTGAATTTTGTTAAAGCATGTTGATTGGTAGTGATTTTTAACCTTGAATTCTGTGTTTAGGGTGAAGTCTGAGTAATCCACTCATGACTGATGCATGATTTGGCCGATGATAGATTAGGTGTCGTCGTTCTTAAGGTTAAATCATCATTTGTCATGAGGTTTTGTTGAGAATAGTTTGTTGGGGCTTAATCTATTTACTTTGTTGGTGAAAATTGTTCTGATGACATTTCCCTCGCCGGGCCTTTTTATTATTTTAGTTTGTTTTGAGCTTAATTGTGCCCTTGTCAGGCTTGATTTTTGGTTTTGTTGTTGTCGGTTGGTTTCACACACCCCATTGTTTCACTACCCGTGCTTTGAAAATGCGCTAAAGGCCTACGCCAAGGCTTGTTTTTAAATGAATCATGAGCGCAAAATTTGGATATTGCCTTTTTAATAGTAGTTTAGCAATAAACTCCGAGGATTTTCTTAATACCACGGTTCTTTCCCAAGGAGCAAAAGTTTTTGTTATTTACTTTTTCTTTTGTTTTTGTGTCAAACCAGTTTGGTGTTTCCCTATGATAGATTGAAAGGCAACTTTCTTAAGGGAAAATATCAAGTTTTAGTTTAAAATTGAGTCCGTAGTTGCTTGTCTCGAAATGGACCCATCGGAAAAAAATTCTTGGAAAGTTGTTTCTGGAAATAAAAGGAAGAAGGGAAATGAATTTTTGAGGAAAAACATTCTCTTGTCATGACTTGCACACTCTTGCTTTGGCTTGATTGACTCACAAGCGAGTGTGTAATGAACTCAGAATAGCTTGTCGAAAGTCATTTGTCCCAATTGATTTTGAGACTAATGAGAAAAGTCTTTTGGCATGATGCCTTATGTGGTGAGGCTTTACCTTGATTCTTGTGCATTCATGTCATCTAGAACTTTCCCCGAATGTGATTCAAGGCAAAATTCTAGGTGTGACCAAGCTTGGAAGATGATCTTAGGACTTTTTTGATAGCCACTTCACCCAAATGACTTCCCTCAACATCAATCCTAGTGAACCCCTTTGAGCTTGTGACCGTTCTTTGGCACCTTGTTTAACACCTTGACCTTTTTGGAACCTCTATCTTGGCACCCATCCTCCCTAATTGCTTTGAAGTGAAACATAGACTAAAAGCCTAAGTTTTGGGGTGGGGGAAAATAAAAAGACAACATGGGCAAATGCCTAAGTTTGGGGGGTTCATGTGATCAAATGAGGAGAAGAAAAGGAATGAACTTCAAGTGCAAGGTAGCACCTTAAGTTGAATTGAAAATTGCTCCAAAAGTTCAAACCAATGAGCAAAATGAAAATCAAGAATAGGTGCTACCAAATGCAGGTGATACAAGGAGTTTGAATGATCCTAATTGAAAAGTAGAAGCTTGGGTTGTGTGAGGGAGAAATAAGGTGAAGTTGAAACTTGAAAATTTGAGCGGTGTTCGAAATCACGACAAAGAGCACTAGGGAGGTGTAGTCACTCAAACCAAATGAAATCCTTACCTTAACCCTAGCCAACATCGTAACTCACAAGTCCTTAGTGATTCTGAGCTTGGCTACCCTACATTAGTGGCGATGTACATGACAGTAAAGCCTATGGTTTGATGTGTGTGCACTTGAACTTCCTTCAGAGAGTGAGAGTCTTCTTGGTTCTCCTATAATCCCTTTGTTTTGAAAATTGCATGATTGTGAGTGGGATTCTCTCTTATGGTGAGTGGCATCATTCACTCGAATTGAAACATGAAGTCTCTATTTAAATTGAGAGGAATGAATGAGACAATTTGTGTGGTGAATCTCGAGGCAAACCTTGACGGTTCATGCCAATGACTTAAGAAGATTAAATATCTTGTTTTGAATGACAAAGATTCCTTGATTTTAATGAGAAATGAAGTCCTTTTGGAAATAGTTTTGAAATGACCAATTGCCTTGATATTGTGGTGGTTCAAATTGAGATAAGCATTCTAGTTGAGTCTTTTTGTTTATTCTTTTTCTTGATTTTTAGCATAGATTAGTCTTTTATGCCTTGATTGAGTCTAGAGCATAATTCATTCCTTGCCTTGTTAGTATCTTGCTTGAGGACAAGCGATAGTTCAAGTTTGGGGGTTTGATAAGTCGGTAATCTAACAACTTATTGAGCCTTTATCCATAAATTATTGCTACATTTTGAATAGATTTAGAGGTTCTTATGGCCTTTATTGATGTCTATGCAGGTACTTGTGATCAAATATGGAAAATAAGAAAATGGACCCAAAAAGAGCTTAAACAGAGTGAAGTGTGAAGTGATCGAAAAGGATGGAGATTCTGCCTTGAGATGCAGCGCTTGTGCGAACAACACAAGCCTTGGTGCATTCCGCATCTCTCACCGCATGAAGCCTTGAATCGACTGAATAGTCTGTTATGAGGTGTGGTCGTTGTGCAACATGCACAACTCCTGGTGTGAACCACACCTCCTTCGCATGACAACTCCCAAGTTATCTAAGTCACTAGTCCAACTGAAGAAAGTGTGCGACGCGCACATCACGACGTGCAAACCGCACGTCGCGCCGTACACCAATCGAAGGGTATTTTTGATTAGAAATTTAGTGATTTTTGGGAAAGTATTTAAACCCATTTTAGGCACAATTGTAAAGAGAATTCTTCAGCTCTGAATATTCTTGAGTAATTTTAGCTTTGAGAACAAGTTTCCTCTCTAAGAAGAAGAAGAGGATTTTAATCAATTCTCTCTTCCAATTCTTAGTTCACCATTTGTGTACAAAACTGAGCTTAGATACTAAAATTACACTTGAATGAAGAGGAATTTGACTTACTCAATTGGTATATCTCTTTCTCTTAGTATGAGTAGCTAATTTCATTGTCTAGGGATGTGTTGATAATGGGTGCTTGACAAATGGGTGTGGGTATTGCTAATTCTTGCTAATAATTTCTTATTTGACATGGATCTAGTAGTTTCACCAAGTTTTAATCCTAAAATTGGTGGTTGCAAACATTAATTTTCCTTACTTGGTTATGTTGTTGCTTGAAAGAGAATTTCATAGCTTCGGATGTGAGATTACTAGTGGGAACTTGGGCTTCCACTTAGGTTGAGACTAGAAATAGCTCATACCGATGAAATCACCCACTTAAGGGTCTAAGCTAGAAATAGTATGACCTCCCTGAGATGTTACTTGGTTGTTTGTTGTTAAACCAATAGTGCTTTAATCGAGGCTGTCGGACATGTGGTTGTTGATTGAGAGATGAGAAACCATACCTAAGACTAAGGCTATCTATGTCAATAAGTGAGAATTTGCGTGAATAGGCAACTACCTTATCCCACACTCAAGCCCCATTAGATGGACATCCCTAGTCGTCTACTCTTATTTATACACCCATTTTACTTTATTATCTTGCTTGAATTGAGATTATTGTGACAGAATCCCAATTCCCCCAAATCATTTACTTTTGTGTTTTCAAACACTTACTCTCTTAGTGAAGTCATTTCAATACAATCATTATTGTGCTATCTAAAAGTCTCTGTGGGTACAACACTGACATTCGTTGGGTACTTATAAATATATTTTGCTAGATGATCATCGATACCTCCATCTTTGGAGAGTACGTTTGAGCATTTATTACTCGCCCATAGAATCAGACTAGTTCTATAGTAGCTTTAGAAGGTTGCCCCAGTCAGCAGGGTGCCTCTTTTGTACAGGTGGTGGTCAGTGCCAAAACTGGCCCTATGCCCTTCAGACTCGTCAGGACCAAGAGGATTCTCCCGATGTGATCACGGGTACATTGCGAGTCTTTCATACTGATGTTTATGCACTGTTAAATCTTGGAGCTACACTTTCCTTTGTGACACCCTATATAGCAGTAGACTTTGGTGTCAGTCCAGAAGTCCTCCCAGAACCCTTCTCAGTCTCTACTCTATTTGGTGACTCAGTTATAGCTAGATAGGTGTACAGAAGTTGCCCTGTCATAATTTCTGAGAAAGTCACCTCAGCTAACCTAGTAGAGTTAGAAATGACTGACTTTGATATTATTCTAGGCATGTATTGGTTACATTCCTGTTATGCCTCAATTGATTATAGAACTAGGATTGTTCGATTTTAGTTTCCAAACGAATCAGTCCTAGAAAGGAAGGGTAATACCACAATGCCTATAGGTCGATTTGTCTCTTACCTTAAGGCCAGAAAAATAATTTGCAAAGGGTATGTTTATCATCTTGTTCAGGTTAAGAATTCAAATTTCGAGACATCAACTCTTGAGTCAGTCCCAATGGTTAATGAATTTATAGAAGTGTTTCCAGAAGATCTTCCCGGAGTTCCTCCTGAAAGGGAAATCAACTTTGGAATAGATCTCCTTCCAGATACCCAACCTATCTCAATTCCACCTTACAGAATGGCTTCAACTGAGCTTAAGGAATTGAAGGAACAATTGAAAGACCTTTTAGATAAGGGCTTCATCATACCTAGCATCTCTCCATGGGGTGCTCCAGTACTTTTCATGCTTAAGAAAGATGGTTCTCTCAGAATGTGCATCGACTACCGTCAGTTTAATAAAGTCACAACCAAAAATTAGTATCCCATTGTAACGACTAGATCCGTCATTATTTCAGGAACCACGACGTCATGAAAATTCAAAACGAATCATAATATTTTTGGTATTACGTGGGGTGACTTGATAGAAAATTTAATATTTTTGGAAATTATCCAGGCTGACGTCACTCTGCTATAGCGGTATTTTATCCGCTATAGCGAAACCTCTATGGTGGAAGGCCATCCGCTATAGCAGAACGACGGGAGGTAGTAGCCTCAGAATGAGTTTTATTAAAAGATTTCTTCTCCTCAGTTGAGAAACATACGAGGGTTTCTCCAAAATCCCTCTTATGCTGCTCCAGGATTTGGGAACCATGGGGAGGAAAGACGATGGCTGAAAGGACGCGGAAAAGTCAATTTTAAGACCATTATTCAGCCGAGAATGCCTTCACAGAGTCGGAAGTGCATCCTTGCAGATGCTTGGCATCCAGTTAGTCTAGGTTTCTTCCAAGAGTAGATTGACCGCTTTCATTTTCTTATTATTGTATAGAAAGAAAAGGAGAATCCATGGTTAGGCCTTCGGGCACGGAGTCTGGAGGAAGTTGTTAGTTTGTTGGATTAGTTTGGTAATGGTAGAATGGGTATATGATGTTGTGATATTCTAGGCATTTCTTAAATTATGTGGTTTGCTAATAAATATGCGAATATCGGGAGGTTTGGGAATCGGAAAAGGGTTGGTAATTAATGATGTGTAAGGAACAGAAGTTCTGGAACTACTTTATATAATTAGGATATTCGTTGGCTGTGTTCTAAGGCTGGGAAAGGTTTTCCTAGGTTGTATTTGGTCCTAGGGAGAGGTCAGGGATAAATGCAATTAATTGCATATTTAAAAAGGGGAGAACCGGGGTTAGCCTTCGAATGGGATTGGACGGTTCATTGTGTAATCGGAATGGGGTTGGTGATGATTATTGATTCTTGTATGCATTGTATGTCTGTATACCTTGGTCTAAGTATTGTATGTGTTGCATGCTTAGGGAATGATTAGGAATGTCTAGGAGTCCGGTGATCAGTTTCGTGAGATGGACCTGGTATATTTGCTTGTTGCTTTACAAGTGTTGTTTGTTCATTGTTTGTGACTGGAAATTTCTGTGTGACATTCAGTTGGCTTGGGTACCACACCTGGTATGAGAAATACTAACAATTGGCTTGGGTATCACACCTGGTACATGATATACTACTGGTTGGCTCGGGTGCAACGCCTGGTACAAAATAACACTAATGATTGGCTCGGGTACCATGCCTGGTACGGGTTTACTTATTGCATTGCATTGTGTAATTGATTTGGTTCCATGAGTGGACCTGGCTGCGTTTATATATTATGCTATTATATTTGGTCTTGGTGTAGGCTGGGTCATTATGTTTATTATTAGTTGGTCTTGGTGTAGACCGAGTTTTGTCATGTTAATACCTAGATGTGTTAGGCGGATCCGGGTGGGTCCATACCATGTAAAAGAGGTTATAAGTTCAAAAATTATTGTCATTAAGTGTACTAATGGCGGTCAGGAATTGTTGTAGTTGATAAGCTAATGGTGGGTCTTGATATAGACCGGGGTAGTATGCTGAATACTTAGGTGTGGATGGAGGATCCTTGGAGGGTCCGAGTTATGTGATGTAAATCAGGATTTAGATGTAACTCTGTTATTTTCATTAAAGGTGTCAATGGTCGTTGGTAGGATTCTATACGATTGGTATATTGGGAGGAAGACTCAGAGTCTGGGGTGTAGTTACTGGTTGATATAAACTGGTTGAAAAGTTGTCCTAGAGGTCCTGGAGAGGTCCAGACAATGGTAGGTAAGGCTACGAGCATAAATAGTTTGGTGGGGCAGTTGGCCGGATTAAGTCTAGATATTTAGTCAAGGTAGTTGACTGGGGTAAAGGTTAAAGTGATACTTGGGAAGTCTATGTGACAAGGTGACTTGAGAAGTCTAGTTATGAGTGACACTTGGGAAGTCCTAGATGTCAGGGTCAAGGCTAGTGTGGTGGAGTTGGCAGCGAAAGGTTATGAAGGCCAGTTCTTAAAGGGGGGATTGATAAAAGTGATGTTGAAAAGGGGTGAAGCATTTACCTTGTGCATTTTATCTTGATTTTTATACGATGGTAGGAGTGAATTCGGGTCAGCCGATGATGCCTACCAGTACGTGTGTTTGTACTGATTCTACTCTTGTTATACCTTTTTGGGTATAGTATGGTTATAGGGTTGATGATATTTCACAGGTTCAGGACTGTGGTGATCTTCCAGCAGCTCCTACTTCCTTCTATGGTGGGAGTTGTGTTCATCTTATGTTATAAGCTCATCTTGTAGAAGCTCTTGTACCGGCTTAGACTAGGTTCTAGGGAGGGCTATTGCAAATAGTAAAAAGTGGTCCGCATTTTATTCTAAAAGATTTTCATGTATTTAAGAGACTTATTTCATGATTTATTTCTTTTCCGCATTACATGTTGGTTCATGTAGTAAGGATTCTCCTATCTAGGTGGACTAGAGTAGGTACCCGCATGACCCGATAGTTAGATCGTGATAGATGGTATCAGAGCCCAGGTTACCAATCTCCTAGTACAAGAGCAAAATATCGAATATAGTCCCGCGGATTGGTGTGTTGACGTCCACATATAATCCTAGGGAAGCTATGAAGCATTCTAGGAAACACTTCTCTTCCTTCATTCCTTTTCGTGCGGTTTCGTTACTTGCTTGTATAGGTTGAGTCCAATTGGTATCTCTCGATTCCAATTGGTATCTCAACAAGGTGAAGGATGTCATTGGACTCTGGGTATGACAAACAAGCAAGAAGGATTGGAACTGGGAAGGTTCCAATTGGTATCTGGCCTGAGAGGCTGTGGTAAGGCATGGGTGATTGGCTAAGGGTCATCCATGGGACATATATAGAGTAATTGTTGTGGTGTGATTTTTGTGTAGCTGAAACTTAAGTGTTTGTGTATTACAATGCTGGCATGATTTACTAATGCGTATATTATTATTGCCTGGTTACGAAATTATGAGTCTTAAGGAAATGGTAATTGATTCTTGGTATGATTGAGTATGATTAAGTGCTCAGTGTGCTTGGAGTTAGAATTACATGTAAAGTTTTCAAGGAAAGGGCTCATCATTGGTTAAGATGGTGAGGGAAAAATGATTTATGACTGTAGGGAAACTTCGGTTTCAGGACAGTCGGGACTTGGTTAGGAACCAAAGGAACTAGGGGGTTATTCGTGCTTGATAGCGGAAGTGTATTGTTAAGAATAATTGCTTGCGTAACCCTCTTGTTGATTTGTGAAAATTGATGCTAAGTTTCAGTTTGTGTAGTTCCAGGAATGGTCTTGAGAATTATTTAAGACCATGGCAGGAGTAAAGGTATTAAACAATGTTAACCGGGAAGGGGGATGAGTACCTTTAGCTGAAAAATCAATTTTTTATGTGATGGTTACCATTGGGACCGCCATAGAGGATGGAACCACTATGGTGCTCCCGCTATAGCGGACATTTCTCCACTATAGTGGTTTCGCTGTAGCGGAGTGGAAACCTCCATAGCGGAGGTGCGTGAAGCAGAAAGTCTGCCCTGTTTTCCCCCTATTTTCATTCAATCCCGGGAATATAAAAACACACTAGTTACAACTACGATTGCAAGGAGTTTAGCTATAAAACTAGTATAGCATGCATATAAAGGAATAATATCAGAATTTAGCATCCATGTGCTATAATAAAAAGGGAAAGGAACATTGTCTTAACAAGCCCCAAACGGGGGAGAATCCCAAACAAATAGTAAAAAGTGTTTGATAAGGGGGGAGGTCCTAAGCCTCATCATCGCTCAAGAAGGGAAACTCCTGCCTGTCCTTGGGCTCGAGTGTGGGTATCTTCTAACCTGGGGCAACACAATAGAACATAACCTTGATGGTCTTCCACATTCGGGCAAATATGCTGTCCCGGGAGCGCCTCTCCATGAAAGTTTTGTTTGCATAATCCAATCGTTGTCCTTTTTGCTCTGTCACTTAATTCTTATTCTCCTCCTCTAACTCCCTTCGGAGTGCAGCAAAGTCCTGAGTAGTGGGGGGCGGGGCTGCACCTTCAGCAACAGCGGTGCCTTCCATGAACCTCCCGACGAAAACCAAGTTCTCCTCTAGCTGGGTGCGAGTGATCGGGGGATAGGGCTGGGAAGTGGAAGGAATGTCATCATTATCATCATCATTATCGGCCTCCTTAACCGACTGACTACTCTTCGCTTCATCCATCTTTCTCTTCTTCTTGGAGACGACCTTCACCCGGGAAGGGTCAAAGGGGTGGTCCATAACCACCTCCAAGTCAGTATGGTCCTCAGGCACTCCAACCCGCTTGCACAGTTCAGACACTAAGCCCGGAAGATAAGGGCCCTTCCTATGACCCCGGTAGAAGTCCTTCCATTTGGAGATGATCTGCTTCCCCACGTTCATGATTATACCTTGCATGGCACAAGAAATCACCAGGGCCTGGGCATAGGTCACATCAATCTTTTTGCCCGATGGGTGAATTCTTTGGGATACCAAGTTTAACCATATCCTAGCCTCCACGGAAAAGTAGGTGCTAGTGACGCCCTCGGGGCTGACCCAATAGACCTGATTTCTGAACTCTGCATCCACCAAAGTATCTCTCAACCAAGTCATGTCCAAAAGCCTTGCCTTGGCTTTGTATGCAGCATTGGAGACATAAGGCACTCCAAGCACCTCATTGACAGTCTGAGCGTCTATAGGGACGTCCACTCCTTATATACGATGGTGGGTTGGGCTCATCCCAATGGACTATAGGGAGAATGGCATAGAACTCCTTTACCCAGCCCGTCTGTGCGAAGGGAGGAGCTATTAGCAAGGACTCCCAATCAAACTCTCGAACTCTGCGGTGGAAGCGACTGCCTTTCCATCCACACCCGTCATCTTGAAAACTCTCTTATAACAAATGCCCAGTCTCTGGTAATCCATGAACCTTTCCCGGCTAGCTTCGTCGGGGAAACGCTCGTAGGAATATATGGGCAATTGTTGTCCTTCAGCCATTGGAAGTATAACCTGTAATGTAGCGATGAAAACTGGATTAGAACTCAATAAGGCATAAGGGATTTAGAAAAGGGGGGGAAATTTTCTAAGTGTGAGCTTGGGAAGCTACTGGTTTGCGACCTTCTGCTATAGCGGATGATCGTTCTCCATAGCGGAACTGCCATAGCAGAAAAATATCCACCGTAGCGGAACTGCAATAGCTCAGTCCAACTGCTATAGCGGTATTCATAATCCCCAAAGCTTCAAGGGGTGCAACAATGGTGCCCTTGACCCAAAACTCCATTTTTGATAATCCAAGTTCAGATCAGTGCTCCTAAAAACATTCTATTATTGTTTCCTACAAAAATTTAGGCATTATAACCCCTAAAATCTGTCCAAATCACAATTTTTGTTCAAGAACAACCCTTCACCTCCCACCCCATTTTTGGCCAAAAATAGTGTAATCCTTACGCCTATAACGCCTGGGAGGCATTATAAATGTAAGGGAAACATCCATACTCCGGGAATCCAACAAAAATCCAACCTAAGGTTCAAGTTCAAAACCCACTACAATGTATACCCCAAACCCTTGTTTTCGACCAAAATCATGTCTAAATTAGTGCAAGGAAGTAAGGAAACAAGTAGAAACAAGTCTTACTTGGAAATTTCAATGTCGGGAGCAAAGTGATCGGGAGAGAATGTGGTATTTTCGGAAGGAATATGGAAAGAATGAGGGGTGAAATCTATTTCCCCCTATTTCAACTTGCTGTAGTAGTTGACAGCCCACCATAGCGGAAATGCTATAACAGAATAATATCCGCCATAGCGGAGGGAAATACATTTTGGGAAAGGAAAGTTCTCCTTGGTATTTTCAAATTCTCTTGCGCCGACATTGTCTGAGACCCCGAGTTCCTTGGGTACTCGGGAAGGTCACGTGTAAATTTTCTTGGGTAATTCAAAAATTCTCCGAGGGAGTGGGATCATCTAATTTCCTTTAAATCAGTGCGCCTAATCGAGGAAAGGTTGGTAATTCACGTAGGTTTATAAGTTACGCGGTCATTTTGGACAGTGAGGGTCCTGAGCTAGTTTCTTTCATTTTCTTGATTTTTTTGGGATCATTCGAGGATGAACGATGGGTAAATTTGTATCTGTTGTAATGACTGGATCCATTGTTATTTCAGGAACCACGACATCATGAAATTTCAAAATGAATCAAAATATTTTTGGTATTAAGTGGGGTGACGTGATGGAAAATTTTAGATTTTTGGAAATCATCCGGGATGATGTCACTCCGCTATAATGGTATTTTATCTTCTATAGCAAAACCGTTATGGCGGAAGGCCATCCGTTATAGTGGAACGACGGGAGGCAGTAGCCTCAGAATGAATTTTATTAAAAGATTTCTCCTCCTCAGTTGAGAAACATACGAGGGTTTCTCCAAAAACCCTTCTATGCTTCTCCATGACTTGGGAACCATAGGGAGGAAAGACTATGGCTGAAGGGATGCAGAAAAGTGGATTCCAGGACCATCGTTCATCCAAGAATGCCTTCACACAGCTGTAAACGCATCCTTGCAGCTGCTTGTCATCCAAGTAGGCTAGGTTTCTTCTAAGAGTAGATTGATCGCTTTCATTTTCTTATTATTGTATAGAAAGAAAGGGAGAATCAATGGTTAGGCCTTCGGCACGGAGTCTGGAGGAAGTTGTTGGTTTATTGGATTAGTTTGGAAATGGTAGAATGAGGATATGATGTTGTTATATTCTAGGCCTTTCTTAAATTATGTGGTTTTGCTAATAAAGATGTGGGAACTAGAATATCGGGAGGTTTGGAGAACCAGAAAGGGGTTAGTTTTAATGATGTGTAAGCATTGGAAGTTCCGGAACTAATTGGTATGATTAGAATATTTGTTGGCTGTGTTCTAAGGCTGGGAAAGGTTTTCCCAGGTTGTATTGGTCCTAGGGATAGGGTCAATAATAAATATAATTAATTGCATGTTTAAAAAGGAGAGAACTGGGGTTAGCCTTCGGACGGGATTGGACGGTTCATTGTGTAATCAGAATAGGGTAGGTGATGATTATTGATTCTTGTATTCATTGTATGTCTATATACCTTGGTCTGAGTATTTTACGTGTTGCATGCTTAGGGAATGATTAGGAATGTCTAGGAGTCCGGTGATCAGTCTTGTGAGATGAACCTGGTATATTTGCTTGTTGCTTTACAAGTGTTGTTTGTTTATTATTTGTGACTGTGGATTTTTGTGTGAAATTCGGTTGGCTCGGGTACCACGCCTGGTACAGGAAATACTAACGATTGGCTCGGGTACCATGCTTGGTATAGGATATACTAACGATTGGCTCGGGTATCACGCTTGGTATGAAATAACACTAACTGTTGGCTTGGGTACCACGCCTGGTATAGGTTTACTTATTGCATTGCATTGAGTAATTGATTTGGTTCCATGAGTGGACCGGGCTATGTTTATAAATTGTGCTATTACATCTGGTCTTGGTGTAGGCCGGGTCATTATGTTGATTATTAGTTGGTCTTCGTTTAGACTAGGTTTTTCCATGTTAACACCTAGATGTGTTAGGGGGATCGGGGTAGGTCCGGACCATGTAAAAGAGGTTATAAGTTCACAAATTGTTGTCATTAAATTTACTAATGGCGGTCACGAATGGTTGTGGTTGATAAGCTAAGGGTGGATCTTGATATAGACCGGGGTAGTCTGTTGAATACTTAGGTGTGGATGGAGGATCCTTGGAGGGTCCAGGTTATGTGTTGTAAATCGGGATTTAGATGTAACTCTGTTGTTTTCATTAAAGGTGTCAATGGTCATTGGTAGGATTCTATACGATTGGTATATTAGGAGGAAGACTGAGAGTCTGGGGTGTAGTTACTGGTTGATATAAACAGGTTGAAAAGTTGTCCTAGAGGTCCTGGAAGGGTCCGGACAATGGTAGGTAAGGCTACGGGCATAAATAGTTTGGTGGGGCAGTTGGCCAGATTAAGTCTGGATATTTAGTCAAGGTAGTTGACTGGGGTAAAGGTTAAAGTGAGACTTGGGAAGTCTAGGTGACAAGGCAACTTGAGAAGTCTAGTTATGAGTGATACTTAGGAAGTCCTAGATGTCAGGGTCAAGGCTAGGGTGGTGGAGTTAGCAGCGAAAGGTTAGGAAGGTCGGTTCCTAAAGGAGGGATTGATAAAAGTGATGTTGAAAAGAGGTGAAGCATTTACCTTGTGCATTTTATCTTGATTTTTATATAATGGTAGGAGTGAATTCGGGTCAGCCGATGATGCCTACCAGTACGTGTGTTTGTACGGATTCTACTCTTGCTATACCTTTTTGGGTATAGTCTGGTTTCAGGGTTGGTGATGTTTCACAGGTTCAGGATTGCGGTGATCTTCCAGTAGCTTCTACTTCCTTCTATGGTGGGAGTTGTGTCCATCTTATATTATAAGCTTATCTTGTAGAAGCTCTTGTACCGGCTTAGACTAGGTTCTAGGGAGAGCTGTTTCAAATTGTAAAAGGTGTTCTGCATTTTATTCTAAAAGATTTTCATGTATTTAAGAGACTTATTTCATAATTTATTTCTTTTCTGCATTACCTGTTGGTTCGGGTAGTAAGGGTTCTCCTATCTAGGTGGACTAGAGTAGGTGCCCGCATGGCCCGGTAGTTGGGTTGTGACACCCATTCCCAAGATTAATGACTTGTTTGACCAACTTCAGGGTGCTAGCTGTTTCTCTATGATAGACCTCAGATCAGGCTATCATCAGCTCACAGTCCGAGATTGTGACATTCCGAACAACCTTCAAAACTCTGTATGGTCATTAAAAATTTGTGGTTATATCATTCGGACTAATAAATTCTCCTTCAGCTTTTATGGATTTGATGAACAGGGTGTTCAAGTAGTATTTAGACTTGTTCGTCATTATCTTCATCGATGATATACTTATATATTCTCAAAGTGAGAAAGAGCATGCAGATCATCTGAGAGTGGTGTTGTAAACTCTCAAGGATTGCCAGTTATTCACCAAGTTCAGTAAGTGTGAATTCTATTTAAAATCAGTTGCTTTCCTTGGTCATATGGTGTCTAGTGAGGGAATCCCAGTCGATTCCCAAAAGATTGAGTCAGTGAAGAATTGGCCCAGACCTATCTCTCTGACAAACATCATAAGTTTCTTGGGTTTGGTTGGTTATTACATGAGGTTTGGTAAGGGATTTTTGTCCATAGCTGCTCCATTGACTAGGTTGACTCAGAAAAAGGTTAAGTTCCAATGGTCAGACGAATATGAGAAAAACTTCTTAGAATTAAAGACCAAGTTGACTACAGCTCCAGTTTTGACTCTACCAGAAGGGTTAGATGGTTTTGTGGTTTATTGTGATGCATCCAGAGTTGGCTTGGGTTGTGTCTTGATGTAGCATGGTAAGTTCATATCTTATGCCTCCAGACAAATTAAGATTCATGAGAAGAATTACCCGACTCATGACCTTGAGCTTGCATCAATTGTTTTTGCCCTAAAGATTTGGAGAAACTACTTGTACAGTGTCCATGTAGATGTGCTCACAGATCATAAGAGCCTCCAATATATGTTCAGCCAAAAGGAGTTGAATCTTTGTCAGAGGAGGTGGATCGAGTTCCTTAAAGACTATGATATGAATGTGCTCTACCATCTGGGTAAGACCAATGTAGTGGCCGATGCACTCAACAAATTGTCTGTGGGTAGTGTGTCACATGTTGAGGAAGAGAAGAAAGAATTGGTCAAGGATGTTCACAGGCTTGCTCGCTTAGGAGTTTGCCTTATGGACACGACATATGGTGGTGTGATAGTCCAAAATGGGTCAGAATCTTCTTTGGTAGCTGAAGTGAAAGAGAAACAAGACAGTGATCCCATATTACTCCAGTTGAAAGGTGCAGCTCATCAACAAAGGGTAGAGGTTTTCTCCCAAGGAGGAGATGGTGTGCTTCGCTACTAGGGTCATTTATGTGTCCGTAATGTGGATGAGTTAAGACGGCAGATCCTTTTGGAAGCCTATAGTTCCAGATATTCTATTCATCTCGGTGCCACTAAGATGTACCATGATCTACGGGAAGTCTATTGGTGGAATGGCATGGAAAAGGACATTGCAAATTTTGTGGCTAAGTGTCCCAGTTGTCACCAGGTGAAGGTAGAACATCAGAAATTAGGAGGTGTGACTCAGGATATTAGCATTCCTACTTGGAAGGGGGAAGTGATCAACATGGATTTCATAATAGGGTTGACTCGCACTCACTGACAGCACAACTCAATTTGGGGGATTGTGGACAGGGTGACTAAATCAGCCCACTTCCTAGCCGTTAAAACTACAGATTTAGCAGAGGAGTATGCCAGACTCTACATTCATGAGATAGTCAGATTGCATGGGGTTCCCTTATCTATCATCTCAGATAAAGGTACTCAGTTTACAGCTTATTTCTAAAGGTCATTTCATAAAGGTCTTGGTACTCAGGTAAACCTCAGCACAACATTTCATCCGCAGATGGATGGTCAGGCAGAGCATACCATTCAGACCTTAGAGGACATGTTTAGAGATTGTGTGATAAATTTCAAGGGTAGTTGGGATGATCACCTACCTCTTATAGAGTTCGCCTACAATAATAACTTTCATTCCAGCATTCAGATGGCCCCGTATGAATTACTTTATGGGCGTAGGTATAGATCACTGGTTGGTTTGTTTGAAGTAGGTGAAGCATCCTTGATTGGGTCAGATTCAGTTTGTGAGGCTATGCAGAAAATTCAACTTATTAGGTAAAGGTTGAAAATAACTCAAAGTCGTCAGAAGTCCTACGCAGATGCGAGAAGGAGGGATTTGGAGTTTCAGATTAATGATTAGGTTTTTCTAAAAGTATCACCCATGAAGGGTGTGATGAGATTTGGCAAGAAAGGGAAGCTCAGTCCCAGATATGTAGGTCCTTACAGAATCTTGAAAAGGGTTGGTAATGTGGCCTACGAGTTAGAGTTTCCAGCATAACTAGCAGCAGTTCACCCAGTTTTCCATATTTCTTTGTTGAAAAGGTGTGTTAGTGATCCATCATTGATTGTTCCCTTAGAGAGTGTGGATATGAAGGATAGCCTCACCTATGAGGAGGTACCAGTCAAGATTCTTGAATATCAGGTTCGTAGGTTGAGAAATAAGGAATTCGCTTCAGTGAAAGTACTTTGGAGAAATAAGTCAGTTGAGGGAGCTACTTGGGAAGCAGAAGCAGCAATAAAGGCCAAGTACCCTCATCTCTTTCCTTCTGACCCAGTTTCAGCTTGAGGTAATAATTCCTCTCCAGTCTCTCACTTTTCTCTTGTGCATCTCAGTCTCAGTGTTATGTTTCCTCCACTTTTCCTGCATTTTCAGCATACTTTCATGTCCATAGAACTCAATTCAGTTAAATATAAGTTTCTATTACTTAGTTGGTAGGGATTGTTGCTCTTACCCTCCAAACTCAGCTTGTTTAGTCTTTATTCGAGGAAGAATTATCCCAAGGGGGAGATATTGTAACACCCTAGGATCTGAACCAGCTACTTGACTATACTCAGCAGAAAAATTTCAGAAAAATTCTAGTTCCCAGGAACCACGAGTCAAACCACGGACCATCATTTAGAACCATGGTCCGTCCTGTTAACTCGTGGTCCCATTTTCCATAAGACCCTCAGTTCAGGGTCTAGGAACCATGAGTCAGATCATGGACCATAGTTCAAAACCACGGTCCATACTTAGACTCGTGGAATCCTCAGATCAAAGGACACTCAGTTTAGGGACCAGAGACCACGAGTCAGATCACGAACCATAGTTCAGAACCACGGTCCGTCCTGTGACTCGTGGAATCATGACATCAAAGAACCCCTAGAACTCAAGGACTGAACCATGACTCAGTCGATGGTCTGTCATTCAGAACTATGGTCCGTTGACCAATCCGTGGTACCTGAGTCGCGAATTTCAACATTTTTCTTTTAAAATTCCCGGGGGTATTCCAGACTTTTCCCACCTCTTTTAAAGCATAAACTATGATGTTTTAGCTCGTCTAAGACAAATTACTATGCTAAAACCACCCAAATTCCCTCATTCCCTCAGACTAATTGACACTTAGCCAGATTTAGAGAAAAGAAGCAACGGTTTCTCTAAAGAACAAGCAGGAGGTTTTCTTCGAGCTCAGTCCCAAAACCCAAGGATTTCACCATAGAATCTTCTTCTAGGTATGTAGTATTTCATCAGTGGGTTCCTTTCACCCATTGAGTCCTTAGACAAAGTTCAGTTGTTCAGAATCCAAATAGTTCTTAAGACCTAGGATTCCTGAATTCTATATAATTGGTATATTCCACTATCCATGATAATATATAGGATTCCTCAGATGTTCTTGGAAACCTAGGATAGTTATCTACTCAGATTTTTTTATAGCCCTATCATGTGTAATTTTAGTACCTTCAGTTCATGCATGCTAAACAGATATTGTAGTAAGTTATGCTTCAGAATTAGAATGCTATCACTTTTTAGTATTATTATATTGCATTCTCGAATGATTATCAATATTTGAGCTATCCAGTATTTCAATTGCATTTATTGCTTTACATTCAGTTGGGAGTAAGCTATTTCTGATGGATAGCCATGTTAGCTAGGCCATTCCATCTCATTATTTGGGTGTTGTTTACGCCACATATGAGGGTAGATTCAAATTTGCTAGTAGGCTTAGTACCAACATGACGAAGGGATGAAGGCTCTGCTGTCAGCATAGGCTGAGAACTTTAGTAGAAGTCCCTAAGTCAAAGAACTACGGTGTCACCGTAGGTATAAAAGTGGTCAGCTGTCAGATTAGGCTGGTCACCCTTGTCCTTTGTGGACGTCAGTTTAGTGGATCCACTCAGATTTGTTTGTACCCTTGGCAAGGTATGAATACCCTTCCATCAAGGGTTACAGGTTGGCCCCATAGTTAGCTCAGCTTGGGGTATGTTGGTTAATAGTAGCTCACAGTCAGACTCAGCATTGCATTGATCTTGTATTCAGTTATTCATTTTAGCTCAACATGTTATAGTATTGATGTTATCAACTTGGTCACTGCATTCAGTTTACCCTTTAGCTCATCTCCAGTATATGTTTCTATGCCAGGATTCATGTTTTACAACTTAGTTTATATATCCTGCATGCTCAGTATATTCAAAGTACTGACGCATACTTTGTGCTACATTATTTCATGATGTAAGTTCAGACGCTCAGCATCCAGACCACATTTAGTGCAACTTCTAGTCCTCACTCAGTAGTTCAGTGGTGAGTCCTCACAGGGGAGGAGCTACACTTGTTCGAGGGGTGTCAAGTGACACCCTTCGTCAAAAAATTACACTGTATTATATAGGTCAAATTTTGATTTTATTGGAATATATATTAGTGTTGATATATTTTTAAACAAGTTGAGGTTTAACGCAATGGTTCAGGGTTTGCAAAGATTTCTAGAAGTCACGTGTTCGACCCTTGATACCAACATAATTTAATTTTCTTTAACTTCAATCATTTTGTTATTGTCCAGATGGACGAATTTGAAGTGTACAAAGTAAATTAGTTCAACTCTTTACACCATTAATCCATTATCCATATTCAAACTTTTTAAGAGTTCACCAATTTTCTTTTATTTTTTCAATCTTCTAGGGATTTTCCTTGCACTATTTTTTAATTTTTAATTTTTATTTGGTAGACTTGAGTCTATCCTCGCACTGATCAATTTCTTTTCCTAAATTTTTGTTGACTTATTTTACTGTATTTTTGAAATGAAAAATCATTGAACTTCATCAATTTTAGTTTCCTATAAAAGCTTGAAAAAACTAGGTTGTATGTATGTGAAGAACACATTTGTCCAATTCGTCAATAAAGTTTATTAAGAATGACCTACAAAATCAGATGAATGATGAACTTTTAAATGGTTGTTTGGTGTCTTATATAGAAAAAGATGTATTTATTAATATTTTTAATGATGTTATTGTAAAACATTTTAAGGGATGAAACCTCGTCGAGTATTATTGTGATAATGTAATTAAGTTTTGCTTTCATCGGTAACATTTATCTTTTGGCTTTTCCGTGTATTTACTTCTTTTATATTTTGACACCCCTTAATGAAAATCCTGTCTCCTTCATTGAGTCCTCATAGTTCGAGGATAGTAGTTTAGTATATTCATTTTAGTTAATTATTTCAGTCTACAAACTTTTAGGGTTAGCTGGGGGCTTGTCCCAGCAACTCACTCTAGTTAGAGGCTTTTAGACATAGAACTAGAATCAGCTTAGGGGTTGTCACTTTGACTTTCAGACTTATCACATTTTCATATACTTGTTATATATTCAGATATGCTTTGATTGTTTGTTCCAACTTATAAACCTGAATTAGTCCAGTTTTTTGCACAAATTATATTTTATCAGAAATTGTTTAGATATGCCAGACCATGGGTTAGCTTGGGGTCACTTGTGACACTAAGCACCGTGATACGTCCAGGGGGTAGCCTCGAGGCATGACATAGATGGAACAATTCTTAGCCTTGTCATAGTTTGCATGTAATAATAGTTACCATTCCAAAATTCAGATGGCTACATTTGAGGCTTTGTATGGTAGGCAGTGCAGATCTTCGGTGGGTTGGTTTGATGCCTTCAAGTTTAGGATGTGGGGTACCGACTCTCTGTGTGACTCTATGGATAGGGTTTGAGTCATTCAAGAGAGACTTCGCACTTACCAGAGTAGGTAGAAGAGTTATGCTGATTGAAGAGTTCGAAACTTAGAGTTTATGGTTGGTGACCATGTGTTCCTTTTGGTGTCTCCCATGATGGGCGTGATGAGGTTTGGGAGGAAGGGTAAGCTCAGTCCTAGGTTCATTGGGCCATTTGAGATCCTTCATTACATTGGGGAGGTTGCTTATGAGTTAGCTCTACCTCCTGCTTTTTTCGGTGTGCATCCAGTTTTCCATGTTTCTATATTGAGGCGGTATATTATGAATGAGTTTGGGGAGGTTGCTCATGAGTTAGCCCTACCTCCTTCTCTTTTTGGTGTGCATCCATTTTTTTATGTTTCTATGTTGAGGTGGTACATTCCGAATAAGTCTCACATGCTTTAGTGGAATTCTGTTCAGTTGAATGAGTATCTGGCTTTGGAGGAGGAGCTTGTTGCTATCTTAGACAGACATGTTAGGAAGTTGAGGTCCAAGGAGATTCCATCATTTAAGGTTGAGTGGAGGCATTGTCCTATCAGGGAGGCTACTTGGGAGATTGAGACCGATATGCAGACCCGCTATCCTCACCTTTTTGAGCCTTCATGTATCTATCCTTTCTTTAACTTTTAAGGATGAAAGTCCTTTTAGTAGTGGATGTTGTAATGACCCTCTAGGTCATTTCCTTGATTTTCATGCTTTTTTTCTGCATTTTAAGCTTTCCTACAACGGCTATAGGTCATTTATGACTTGCCGGAACTGACAGTTTGATTTCCAAGCCATTCATTTATGTTTTAAGCTCATTTCCCCGTTTTGCAACTCTTAAGGCTGGTAGAGTTGACTTTGATCAACATTTAGAGAAGACGAACTCGAATGGAATTTGTGTTAGTATGGTTAGCTCCAGAATGTCGACTTTAGGCTAGAGGGACCTTTGGTTTGGGTTCTAGGCTTCCGGACTTATTTTGGGTTCCATTTTGGTAAAAGTTGGTTTTGGGCATGGGGCACACTTTTTGTTAAAACGATCTGTGTTGGGAATTTCATCAATTTTGATGAGTCTGGAATGCCATTTTTGGTAAGGTATCATAATTTTATGCATCTGTGGGACCCTGGATGAATCCTGAGGGTCTATTCGGTGACATTTTAAGTTGCCAAAGTGCTGCTGTTGCTGGTTGCTATTGCAGAAGTAACCAACCCTTTGCATGCGCGGAGGGTCGGCTGCGTGCGCATAAAAGGCGCTGGCCTTGCCATTATTTTGCCCTTCGCCCCCGCGATGGCTTGGCTGCATGCACACGCTCGTGTGTGCGGTTGCCTGCCTTGTGCGTACGTGTGCGCCTGGCTGCGTGCGCAGGGCCTAGCCGCGTGCGCACAGGCTTGTCCTGGAAGCTTTAAATAAGTCCAACTTCATTTTCTCGCCCTTCTTAACTGAAACTTCCATTGATTTGAGCTTTCAAAAGATGGTTTTGAGCCTAGTTTTCACTCTCCATTATTCTGGTAAGTTCCCTTTGTTTCCCTTCTCCCTTTCCATCTTTAATTCATGGATAATTCATTAATTTTTCCATAAATTTGTTGTTTTAATTCCCTGATCAAAGTTGACTTTTGGGGTGTTTTGGGCCCAAAAACGAGTCCCGTTCGCGCTCAACTTCTGGACATGGGTCCACCCATCCCAGGGATTTCCCACCATTAATTCGCCTAAAACTCTCATTTTAACAGATACAACAAGCGATTACGATATTTTAAGCATGAATGAACAACAATAATCACAACCCAAGAATTCTACACCCTAGAATCCCCCTTTCCCCCAGAGTCAGCCTTCTTTGGTTATTCCAAACCTTCCCCCAAGCCCGTAGTTAATGATTCTACTATGTAGTAATCATAGTAATTAGTTAGGGGAGCGAAATCCTTACCTTTAGGATAAAATTTGGTGGAAAACTGACTTGGAATCGCCAAAATTGCCTCAGCCATTCCCCAAAATGTTCTCAAGAATTTTTGAATGTTTTTGGGGAAGTTTATGCATTTACCCCGACTTATTACGCTATAGAGGTCTGTACACCACTATAGAGGCACCGCGGAAGCAAAATTGACCGCTATAACGGTGCTGACCGGTGTAGATTTCCGCTATAGCAGGAATTTCTCTGCTATAGCAGAAGCCACTATAGCATTGTGTCAATCGCTATAGTGGTTGACATGGATAGAACCTCGGAAAGTCCCCTAAAAGTGCCCATTTTACAAAACACTTCAACTCTTGACGTTCTGAAATAACCCCTTTGCGTCAACTCTAATACCGAAAGTTCTACTCAACCGAATTCACTTCAAAAAAGTCCCCCAGACTCTTTAAGGTCTTGGCTAACAGAAAAACTAGGTCAACTTAAGATATATTACCCAATCCTTACCCGAATTACCCTAGACCGTACCTCGCTCAGAATCCATCCGAGACTAGCCTAGTCCAAATTTTCCACTCTCAAACCCGAAAGTTTTCTAACCCAAAACTTTGCATGAATAGTTTACCCATAAAGATGGAACGGGTCATTACAACAGATACCAATTTACCCATCGTTCATCCCCGAATGATCAAACTCAAAAAATATGATTTAAAAGAGGAAAAGTATAGTACCTGAATCCTCAAACAAGTGAGGGTAGTTGTCCCGCATGTCCTTCTTGGTTTCCCAAGTGGCTTCCTCAATTGGATGATGCTTTTATTTAACTTTCAATGACCTGATTTCCTTTCTCCTCAATTTTCAGTCATCCCGATCAAGAATCGCAACTGGATCCTCTTCGTTTTGAAGATCCTTGTCAAGAAAAATGGAATCCCATTTGATAAAATATTCCCCATCCCTATGGTAACGCTTCGGCATAGATACATGGAAGACTGGATGTACCCCAGACAAACTGGGTAACAGTGCTAACATGTATGCTACTTGTAACACCCCAGAACTTCCAAGCCTAGACCCAGCTCAGAAAAACCAAAAATTTAAATTTTTCCAAGTCACAGTCAGATCTATGAGCCATATCTATGAACCGTGGAACAGTCCATGAGTCATGGACTAGACTCGTGGAACTTATAACAGAAGCTAGCCTTTTTGAGGTCAAGTCCATGAGGTGAAACCACATATCGTGGAACAGTCCACGAGCCATACACTCCACTCGTAGAACTCATACTTGAGACCCAACATTTCCTCTGAAACTATGACCGATTTCCACAAACCGTGGAATGATCCACGAGTCGTGGAATAGTCTCGTAGGACTCAGACCTAAGGGTTATCAATCCCTTAGGAACCACGATAGGGTTCCATGAACCGTGGATGGTTTCACAGGTCATGAACCCAAGTCGTGGAACTCAGACCAGTAGCTAGACAAAAAAGCCCAGGAACCACGACAGGGTTCTACGGGCAGTGGAAGCATCCATGGATCGTAGAACCTGTCCGTGGAACCTCAGTCACGAATTTCAGCAGTTTTTCTTTTAAAATTTCCAGGGGCATCCCAGACTTTTCCTATCTCTTTTAAGGCCTAAGCCACGTTATTTTGCTTAGTCTAAGCTTAATTAATTAGTCAAAAGCTACCTAAACCTTCCATTCTCCTAGAAATCATCCGACACTTAGACAAATAGAGAAAAGAAGCGTCAGATTCCTCTCAAGAACAAGCAAAATGTCTTCTTCAAGTTCAGGCCCAAGATCCAAAGGTTCATCCATAGAATCTTCTTCCATGTATGTGGGATTTCATCAATGGGTTCCTTTTACTCATTGAGTCCCTAGATTCAGTCCAGTTCCTTAAATCTCAATTAGTTTTTCAGACCTAGGGTTCCTAAATCTTATGAAATCCTTGCAATTCAGATTCTATTGCTTGTATGATATTTATTACATGTTTTCTTGAGAACCTAGGATATTCATATGTACAGAGCTCAGTAACCCTAGCTTGTGTTAATTCCAGTACTCATAATTTATACTTGCTAGTTAGATGATTCAGACAGTTATGCTTCAGAATTAGAATGCTATCAGTTTAATATTATTATGTGGCATTCTCAGATGATTATCAATATTTGAGCTATCCAATATTTCAGATTTTTCATTCACTACTTATGTATTTAGTTGGGAGTAGACTTAGCACCGAGTGGACAAAGGGATGAAGGTTCACCTGCCAGTTTAGTCTGAGACCTTTGGTAGCACTTCCTGAGTCCCAGAACTATGACGCCACCATAGGTTCAAAGGGGTCACCCGTCAGATTAGGCTTGACACCCTTATCCCTTGTGGACATCAGTTTAGTGGATCCATGTTATAATTGTTCATACCCTTGGCAAGGTATGAACACCCTTCCATCCAAGATTATAGGTTAGACCCATAGTTAGCTCAGCTTGGGGTATGTTGGTTAATAGTAGCTCCCACAGTTAGACTCATATTGCATTGACCTTGTACTCAGTATCTATTTCAGTTATTCAGTTCAGTTCAGCATGTTATGGTATTCATGTTAGTTACTTGGTCTCTACATTCAGCTTATCCTTCAGTTCATGCTTCAGTGTGTATTTCCATGTTCAATCTTTATGTTGTACAACTTTGCATATATCTCGCATGCTTAGTACATTCAAAATACCAACGCATACTTTTGTGTTATATCTTATCATGATGTACGTTCAGGCATGCAGTATCCAGACCACGCTTAGTGAGACTCTCCAGTCCTTACTTAGCAACTTAGTGGTTAGTCCTCATAGTTCGAGGACGACAATTATGTTTATTTCTTTCAGTTTTAATACTTCAGTTTCAGACTATTAGAGTTACCTGGGGGCTTGTCCCAACAACTTATAATAGTTAGAGCTTTCAAACATAAAACTAGAATCAACTATTGGGTTGTCAATTTTATTTCCAGACTTACTATATTCTCATGTTCGTTATATATTCAGACATGTTTGGATTTCTTTTTTTCAACTTATATATTGAGATAAGTTCAGTTTCCGCATAGTTCATATATTACCAAAATTTATCTAGACATGTCAGACCATGGGTTAGCTTGGGATCACTTGTGACACTACGCACTATGTTGCATCTAGGGGGTAGCTTAGGGGCATAACAAACTTGATATCAGAGCATCAAGTTCAAGTGTCCTAGGGTGTCTGAAATCCACGTCGATTAGAGTCTTCTTTATAGGTGTGAAGCATGCCACACGTATGAGGGAGAAGCTATGAGACATCAGTAGGAAAAACTTCACTTCATTATTTTCCATCTCGTTCTATAGAGTATGAAATCTATTTAATCTCCTTCTAACTTATGCTCTACGCATTACTGAAAATACCTCCTAGAAAAGCCAACGCAAGGAACCAGCAGGCACTAGCAGCTCTAGCAGACCCTCTGAATGACAAGTCACTCATGCCGAATTCAGGCCTGCTTTTTAGGTGATTGCTCAGGCCATGACCACTCAAGACAACCAGCAGGCTATGACACCAACTCTACCTCAGGCTAACTCTGCCGCAGCTAGAATTTGAGACTTCACTAGGATGAACCCTCATGGGTCCAAGTTCGAAGAGCATCCACAAGAATTTCTTGAAGACATTCAGAAGGTGACATAGATTATGGGTGTCACTCCAATCAAGAGTGCAGACTTATCCACTTACCAGTTGAAAGGAGTGTCTTATACTTGGTACCAGCAGTAGAAGGAGTCTCGTTGTGCTAATGCTGGTCCAGTGGATTGAAACTACTTCAAGACCGCATTTCTGGGCTGCTTTTTCCCACTTGAGCTCGGGGAAGCCAAGGTCCAAGAATTCGTCAACTTGAAACAAAATGATATGAGTGTGAAGGAGTACGCACTCAAGTTTACTCAGTTGTCTAAGTATGCTCCGGCAATGGTAGCTGACTCCAGGGCCCATATGAGTAAGTTCATATTTGGTGTGTCCAATGATGTGGTCAAGGAGTGAAAGACTGCTATGCTAGTTAAGGAGATGGATATTTCTAGGTTGGTGACTTATGCTCAACAGATCAAAGAGGAAAAGATCAAGGAAAGGGGAGGAGACAGCAAAAGAGCTAGAGCATGTGAATTTAACTACTCTCAGTAGAGGTTAGATAGTGGTTACCACTCTTAGTTCCATCAGAAATATTCAACTCTAGCCCCATCCTTTGCCCGTGCTCCAGTTCCTAAGTCCAGGTAGGATAGGCAGGATAGGGCACCAGGCTCTAAGTCCCAAGGTACAGTCACTAGTGGGCGCACTCATTTAGTTTGAAAGAAGTGTGGTAGAAACCACCAAGGTGAGTGTATGAAAGGCAGTGGTAATTGTTTGGGGTGTGGTAAGCCAGGTCACAGAATGAAAGAGTGCCCAATAGCTTCTCAAAAGGGCAGGGATACTCACCTGTAGAATCACGCTAACTCCACGACAGCTCTAGCAGGTCACCCAGCCCAGCAGGGTGCCTCATCTAGGTTAGGTGATGATCAACACCAGATTAGATTGTATTCCCTTCAAACTCGAAAGGACCAGAAGGATTCTCCCTATGTGGTCACGGGTACGTTACAAGTCTTCCATTTGGACATTTATGCATTATTAGACCTAGGGGCTACACTTTCTTTTGTAACTCCTTATATAGCAGTAAATTTTGGTGTCAGTCTAGAAATTCTCCCAAAACCTTTCTCAGTCTCTACTCAAGTTGGTGATCCAGTTATAGCTAGATGAGTATACAAAAATTGCACTGTCACAGTTTCCCAGAAAGTCACCTCAACCAATCTTATAGAGTTAGAAATGACTAAATTTGATATTATTCTTGGCATGGATTAGTTACATTCATGTTTTGCCTCTGTTGACTATAAAACGAGGATTGTTTGGTTCGAGTTTCCAAACGAGCCAGTATTAGAGTGGAAGGGTAATACCTCAGTGCCTGTAGGCCGATTCCCTTGGGCCAGCAAAATAATTTCCAAAGGGTATCTATCATCTTGTTTGGGTTAAGGATTCAAACTTTGAGACCCCAACACTAGAGACTATCCCAGTAGTAAATGAATTCCTAGAAGTGTTTCCAGAAGATCTTCCCAGATTTCCTCCCAAAAGGGAAATCAACTTTGGAATAGATCTTCTTCTAGATACCAAACCTATTTCGAGTCCTCCTTACAGAATGGCTCCAACTGAGCTTAAGATATTGAAGGAACAATTGAAAGACCTTCTAGATAAGGGCTTTATCAGACCCTGCATCTCTCCATGGGGTGCTCCAGTGCTTTTCGTGCGTAAGAAAGATGGTCAAGATGGTTCTCTCAGGATGTGCATCGACTACCGTTAGTTGAACAAAGTCACAATCAATAATAAGTATCCCATCCCCAGGATTGATGACTTGTTCGACCAGCTTCAGGGTGCTAGTTACTTCTCTAAGATAGACCTCAGATCCGGCTATCATCAGCTCTGAGTAAAAAATTATGACATTCTGAAGACAACCTTCAAATCTCGGTATGGTCACTATGAATTTGTAATCATGTCTTTTGGACTAACGAATGCTCCTGCAGCTTTTATGGATTTTATGAATAGAGTGTTCAAGAAGTATATAGACTTTTTCGTCATTGTCTTCATCGATGATATACTCATATATTCTCAGAGTGAGGAAGATCATGCATATTATTTGAGAATGGTGTTGCAAACTCTCAAGGATCGTCACTTATTCACCAAGTTCAGTAAGTGTGAATTTTGGTTGAAATCAATTGCTTTTCTTGGTCATGTGGTATCTAGTGAGGGAATCCGAGTTGATTCTCAGAAGATTGAGGCAATGAAGAAATGGCCCAGACCCACCTCTCTGACAGATATCAAAACCTTCTGGGGTTTGGCCAGTTACTACAGAGGGATGTTGAAGGATTTTCATCCATAGCTACCCCATTGACCAAGTTGACTCAGAAAAAGGTCAAGTTTCAGTGGTTAGATGAGTGTGAGAAGAGTTTCCTAGAGTTGAAAACCAGGTTGACTATAGCTCTCGTGTTAGCTCTACTAGAGGGTTCAGATGGCTTCGTGGTTTATTGTGATGCATCCAGGGTTGGCCTGGGCTAGTGTCTTGATGCAGCATGGTAAGGTCATAGCTTATGCCTCCAGGCAGCTTAAGATTCATGAGAAGAACTACCTGACTCATGACTTTGAGCTTGCAGCATTTGTGTTTTCCCTAAAGATTTGGAGACATTACTTGTATGGTGTCCATGTAGATGTGTTCACAGACCATAAGAGCCTCCAGTATGTGTGACACCCAGAAAAAGTTGAATCTTCATCAAAGAAGATGGCTCGAGTTCCTCAAACACTATGATATGAATGTGCTCTACTATCCAGGTAAGGCCAATGTAGTGGCTGATGCCCTCAGCAGACTGTCCATGGGTAGTGTGTAACATGTTGAGGAAGAGAGGAAAGAATTAGCCAGGGATGTTCATAGGCTTGCTCGCTTAGGAGTTTTCCACATGGACACGATAGATGGTATGTGATAGTCCAGAATGGATCATAATCTTCATTAGTAGCGGAGGTGAAAGTGAAACAAGAGAGTAATCCCATATTACTCCAGTTAAAAGGTGTAGTTCATCAGCAAAGGGTAGAGGTCTTCTACCAAAGGGGAGATGGTGTGTTTCGCTACCAGGGTCATTTATGTGTACCAAACGTGGGTGATTTGAGGTAGAAGAGCCTTACAGAAGCCCATAATTCCAGATATTCTATGCATCCCGGTGCCACAAAGATGTATCGTGATCTATGGGAAGTCTATTGGAGGAATGGCATGAAGAGGGACATTGCAGATTTTGTGGCTAGATGTCCCAACTGCCAGCAGGTGAAAGTAGAACATCAGAAACCAGGAGGTGTGACTCAGGATATTAGCGTTCCTACTTAGAAGTGGGAGGTGATCAACATGGATTTCATTACGGGTTTACCTCGTACTCACTGATAACATGACTCTATTTGGGTGATAGTGGACAGGGTTACTAAGTCAGCTCACTTATTAGCTGTCAAGACTACAGATTCTGCAAAGGACTATGCCAGACTCTACATCAGTGAGATAGTAAAGTTGCATGGGGTTTCCCTGTCTATCATATTAGATAAGGGTCCTCAATTTACATCTCATTTCTAGAGATCATTTCAGAAAGGTCTTGGTACTCAGGTGAATCTCAACACAATATTTCATCCGCTGATGGATGGTTAGGCAGGGCGTACCATCTAGACCTTAGAGAACATGCTGAGAGCTTGTGTGATCGATTTCAAGGGTAGTTGGGATGATCACTTGCCTCTCATAGAGTTCTCCTACAAGAACAGTTTCTATTCCAGTATTTAGATGGCCCCATATGAGGCGCTTTATAGGCGTTGATGCAGGTCACCAGTTGGTTGGTTCAAGGTAAGTGAAGAAGCTTTGATTGGGCCAGGTTCGGTTCATGAGGCTATTGAGAAAGTTTAGCTTATTAGAGAAACACTAAAGACAGCTCAGAGTCATCAGAAGTCCTATGCTGATGTGAGGAGGAGGGACTTAGAGTTTGAGGTTGAGGATTGGGTTTTCTTGAAAGTGTCACCCATAAAGGGTGTGATGAGATTTGGCAAGAAAGGGAAGCTCAGTCCTAGATACGTAGGTCCTTATAGAATCTTGAAAAGGGTTGGTAATGTGGCCAACGAGTTAGAGTTGCTAGCAGAACTAGCAGCAATTCATCCAGTCTTTCACATTTCATTATAGAAAAAGTGTGTTGGTTATCCGGCATCGATTGTGCCTTAAGAGAGTATGATTGTGATGGATAGCCTCACCTATGAGAAAGTTCCAGTTGAAATTCTTGACCATCAGGTTTGTAGGTTAAGAAATAAGGAAGTCACTTTGGTGAAAGTTTTGTGGAGGAATCAGTCATTCGAGGGAGCTACTTGGGAAGCGGAAGCAACCATGATGGCCAAATACCCTCACCTCTTCCCTCCCTGTTCAGCTTCAGCTTGAGGTGATAGTTCCTCTCCAGTGTCTCAGTTTACTCATGTGTATTTCAGTATCAGTATCATGTTCCCTCAGTTATTCTTGCATTTCAGCATATTTCAGGTCCACAGAACTCAACTCAGTTAGATATCTGCTTCTAGTACTCAGTTGGTAGGGATTGTAGCTCTTTCCCTCCAAACTCAGCTTGTTTAGTATTCATTCGAGGATGAATGATCCCAAGGGGGAGATATTGTAACACCCCAGATTTTCCAAGCCTAGACCCAGCTCAGAAAAATAAGAAATTTAAATTTTTCAAAGTCACAGTCAGATCCACGAGCCATATCCATGAACTGTGGAACAGTCCACGAGTCGTGGACTGGACTCATGGAACTCAGGATAGAGGCTAGCCTTTTTGAGGTCAAGTACATAAGGTGAAACCATGGACCGTGGAATAGTCCATGATCCGTGGACTCCACTCGTGGAACTTAACCTGAGATCCAATATTTCCTCTGAAACTATGACCTGTTTCCACGAACCATGGAATGATCCACGAGTCATGGAATGGTCTCATAGGACTCAGACCTGAGGGTCATCAATCCCTCAGAACCACGATAGGGTTCCACGAACCGTGGATGGTTTCACAGGTCGTGAACCCAAGTCATGGAACTCAGACCCGCAGCTAGACAAAAAGGCCCAGAAACCACTACAGGGTTCTAGGGGCCTTGGAAGCATCCACGGACCGTAGAACCTATCCGTGGAACCTGAGTCGCGAATTTTAGTAGTTTTTATTTTAAAATATCCATGGGTATCCCAAACTTTTCCTATATCTTTTAAGGCCTAAGCCACATCGTTTTGCTTAGTCTAAGCCTAATTAATAGTCAGAAACTACCTAAACCTCGCATTCTCCAAGAAATCATCCGATATTTAGAGAAATAGAGAAAAGTAGCATCATTTTCCTCTCAAGAACAAGCAGAAGGTCTTCTTGAAGTTCAACCCCAAGATCTAAAGGTTCATCCGTAGAATCTTCTTCCAGGTATGTGGGATTTCATAAATGGGTTCCTTTCACCCATTGAGTCCCTAGATTCAGTTCAGTTCCAAAGTTCTCAATTAGTTTTTCAGACCTAGGGTTCCTAAATCTTATGAAATCCTTGCAATTCAAATTCTATTGCTTGTATGATATTTATTACATGTTTTCTTGAGAACCTAGGATATTCATATGTACAGAGCTCAGTAACCCTAGCTTGTGTTAATTCCCGTACTCATAATTTGTACTTTCTAGTCAGATAATTCAGACAGTTATGCTTCAAAATTAGAATGCTATCAGTTTTAGTATTATTAAATGGCATTCTCAAATGATTATCAGTATTTGAGCTATCCATAATTTCAGATTTTGCATTCATTGCTTATGTATTCAGTTGGGAGTAGACTTAACACTAAGTGGATAAAGGGATGAAGGCTCACCTGCCAGTTTAGGCTGAGAACTTTGGTAGCAGTCCCTGAGTCCCAGAACTACGGCGCCACCATAGGTTTGAAAGAGGTCACCCGTCAGATTAGGCTTAACACCCTTGTCCCTTGTGGATACCAGTTTAGTGGATCCACTTCAGAATTGTTCGTACCCTTGGTTAGGTATGAACACCCTTCCATCCAGGGTTACATGTTAGCCCCACAGTTAGCTCAGCTTGGGGTATGTTGGTTAATAGTATCCCCCACAGTCAGAGTCATATTTCATTGACCTTGTACTCAGTATACATTTCAGTTATTCAGTTCAGTTCAACATGTTATGGTATTCATGTTAGTTACTTGGTCTCTGCATTCAGCTTATCCTTCAATTCATGCTTCAGTGTGTATTTTCATGTTCAGTCTTTATGTTGTACAACTTTTCATATATCCTGCATGCTCAGTATATTCAAAGTACTGACACATACTTTTGTGCTACATCTTATCATGATGTAGGTTCAGGCATGCAGTATCCAGACCGTGCTTAGTGCGACTCTCCAGTATTTACTCAGCAGCTTAGTGGTGAGTCCTCATAGTACGAGGACGACAGTTATGTTTATTTCTTTCAGTTTTAATACTTCAGTTTCATACTATTAGAGTTAGCTGGGGGCTTGTCCCAACAACTCACATCAGTTAGAGGCTTTCAGACATAGAACTAGAATCAGCTATTAGGTTGTAAGTTTCATTTTCAGACTTACCATATTCTCATGTTCATTTTATATTCAGACATGTTTGGATTTCTTTTTTTCAAATTATATATTGAGATCAGTTCAGTTTCCACACAGTTCGTATATTACCAGAATTTGTCTAGACATGCAAGACCATGGGTTAGCTTGGGGTCACTTATGACACTAAGCACCGTGTTGCATCGAGGGGGTAGCCTCGGGGAATGACACCACTGGCCCTACAATCTCAAAAACCTCAAATGGACCGATATACCAAGGGCTAAGCTTGCCCTTCTTGCCGAAACACATTACTCCCTTCATTGGTGATACCTTCAACAAAACATGTTCACCAACCTGGAATGCCATGTCCCTTACCTTGCGATATGCATACCCTTTCTGCCTGCTTTGGGCTGCTAGCAACTTAATTTGAATTCCCTTCACTTTTTCCTGAGCTTTCCTCACAAAGTCCACACCCAAAGGTTTTATGTCACTTGCCTCAAACCACCCTATGGATGATCTACATCCCCTCTCATACAGTGCCTCAAATGGTGCCATGTCAATACTAGCATGATAGTTGTTGTTGTATGAGAACTCACACAATGATAGAAACTGGTCCCAACCCCCAAAATCAATCACACATGCTCTCAGCATGTCCTCCAATACCTGAATTGTCCTCTCCGACTGACTTTTTGTCTGAGGATGAAACGTTGTGCTGAAAGTGAGTTGGGTGCCCAACTCTTCGTGTAACTTTCCCCAAAACTTGGAAGTAAACTGTGTAATCCTGTCTGAAATGATAAAAAGTGGCACCCCATGAAACCTCACAATTTTTTTAACATAGATCTTGGCCAACTGCTGTGAGTTATAATCCACCCTGACAGGAATCAAATGATCTGACTTGTTTAGTCTGTCCACGATGACCTAAATGGAGTCACACTTCCCCAAGGTCTTAGGAAGACCCACCACAAAATCCATGGCTATCCTTTCCGACTTCTACTCGAGAATGGGCATTCTCTGAAGCAATCTTGTAGGCCTCTGGTGCTCGTACTTAACCTCTGACAATTCTGGCACTTAGAAAGATAGTCAGCTATGTCCCTCTTCATCCCACGCCACCAATAAAGTCGCCTAAAGTCCCCATACATTTTTGTTACACCCGAATGAATCAAGTACTGTGAACCATGAGCTTCTACCAACATATTTTGGATAAATTCATCAACTCAAGGAACACAAATCCCCCACATAAAGCTCATCAGCCCGCCAGTGTCTAACGTGGCATCCTCAGACTCTCCGTATACCACCTTGCTCCGAAGCTTATTCAACTGTGCATCCTAGAACTGTTTGGCTTTCCTTTCCTCTATGAACATGGGTTTAACCTCAATACTAGCAAACACCGCACCCTATTCTGAGATGCCCAACTGCATGAATTTAGATTTTAGTGACCGAATCTCCCTAGCCAAGGGTCTTTTGGACACCCCAAAGCAAGCCAAACTGCCCATGCTAACTACTTTTTGGCTCAATGCATCTGCCACCAGAATGATACTAGATGGTCACATCATAATCCTTCAACAATTCCATCCACCTTCTCTTCCTCAGGTTCAAATCTTTCTGAGTAAATACATGTTGCAAGTTACGATGGTCTGTGAACACTTCACACTTGACACCATAAAGGTAGTGTCTCCAAATCTTTAGCGCAAAGACCACCGCTACAAACTCCAAATCATGGGTTGGATTATTCTTCTCGTAGGGCTTAAATTGCCTTAAAGCATAAGCTATCACATTCCTGTCATGCATCAACACAGCACCCAAACCCGAATGTGAAGCATTATAAAACACAATAAAATCTTTTACCTTCAACCGACAATGATAGAATGGGAGCTGTAGTCTGAAGAGTCTTGAGCTTTTGGAAGCTCTTCTCACACTTGTCAGACCAAATAAAAGGCACCTCCTTTTGAGTCAACCTTGTCAAGGGAGTAGTGATAGACGCAAAGTCTTTAACAAATCTGCAGTAGTAGCCTGCTAACTCCCATAAAACTCCTAATCTCGGTCACAGTGCTAGGCCAAACCCAACTCTTAACTGCCTCAATCTTTTAGGGATCCACCATCACTCACCTTTTTGAAACCACATGCTCTAAGAAGGCAACCGAAGACAACCAAAATTCACACTTGGAGAACTTGGCATATAATTTCTGGTGCCTCAAAATTTACAGAACAATTCAAAGATGCTCTGCATGCTCCTCCTTACTCTTGGAATAAATCAGAATGTCATCTATGAAAACAATGACGAATGAATCCAGGTACGATTTGAAAACACCATTCATCAGACTCATAGATGTCGCCGGCGTGTTGGTCAACCCAAACTATATTACCAGGAACTCAAATGCCCATACCGAGTCCTGAATGCCATATTAGGTATATCCTCAGGCTTGATCTTTAGCTGATGGTACCCTGACCTTAAGTCAATTTTCAAAAACACGGATGCACACTGCAGTTTATCAAAGAGGTCATCTATGTGGGGTAAGGGTACTTATTTCGGATGGTGACCTTGTTCAGCTGCCTGTAGTCTATACACATCCTCACACTACCATCCTTCTTCTTCACAAACAAAACTAAAGCACCCAAGGTAAAGCACTGGGATGAATAAATCCCTTATCTAAAAGTTTCTGAAGCTGAGTCTTAAGTTCCCTCAACTCTGGCAGAGACATACGATAAGGAAGAATAAAGATTGATCGAGTGCCCAGCTCAAAGTCTATACAAAAGTCAATGTCTCTATCCGGAGACATGCCAGGAAAATCTACTAGAAACACCTCCTGAAACTCAGAAACCACCGGAACTGACTCAATGGAGGAGGGATCCACACTAACATCCTGAAAATGAGCCAAGAAGGCTAAACAACCCCTTCCCACTACCTTTCTAGCCCGTACAAATGATATAATCTTCGCCGGCTTAGGCCTATACATACCTTCCTACTCTAGCCTATCCTTACCCAAAATCTCCAGAGTCACTGTCTTAGCATTAAAATTCAATACAGCATGATACAGAGACAACTAGGTCATACCCAAAATAACATTAAAATCTAGCATGTATAGAATAACTAAGTCTACCCAAGTCTGAAAACCCACAAAAACCATAGGACAAGTACGATAAACATGGGTTACCATCATAGACTCCCCAACTAGGGTAGAAACATGAATAGGGGAATCCAGGACATCATAAACCAAATCTAGACCCAAAGCAAATTTCACAGAAACATATGAATAAGTAGAACCTAGTTTAAATAACACAGAAGCCATCCGTTCACAGACTAGAATTGTACCTGTGATCACAACATCTGACGCCTCAGCCTCAAACTTCCCTAGAAATGTATAACAATGGGCCCGATAATCAGTTCAAGCAACCTCTTTGACTGGTTGCACTACTCTCCTGCCCACACCACCATTTTCTCTATTTCCCTGGACTCCCTAGAAGCCACCTCATCTACCATGTGGATGACCCCTATCATAGCCACCTCCACCTGCCGGAACCACAACCTTGGTCTGCTGCTGAGTCTGATTTCCTGTCTGCCTGTGAGGACACTCCCTCTTGAAGCGACCCGAATCTCTATAATGAAAACATTCTCGGTTAAGAGTAGGCCTGCTAGTAGAAGTATAGGAATCCCCCTGGCCTTTAGGAGCTGAAAACTGCTGAGTGGTTCCCGGATGGCCTGTACATGCTGGCAGGGCTGACTGAATAGGATGAGCAAAATACACCTGCTAATTGTGACCCCTGGAATATGAACCACAAAAGTTACCTTTATTTTGGGACTTCTTAGCTAACACCTTAGCCTGCCCAACCTGCCTGACCCCCTTCAGTTTCTTTACGTAATCCATCACCTCATTAAAAATCTTTCCTGCCGAGGTCATATACATCGACAACACATACAACTCAGTATTCAATCCCTTCATATATATATGAATCCCCTCCTCCTCAGTACTCAAAAGCTGAGTAGCATAATGTGACAAGGCATGGAATTTGGCCTTATAGGCTGAAACCAACATGTTACCCCACTCAAGAGACAGAAACTCATCCTTCTTACGATCCCTTAAGGTGAGAGGCACATATTTCTCCAAGAATAGAGCATGAAATTGTGCCCAAGTCAGTGGAGGCAAGGCTAATGGGCGACATTCTACATGAGCTCTCCACCACTGTTTGGCATCACCCTAAAGTTAAAAAGTGACAAACTCTACCCCATGATGCTGCACAATGCCCAGCTTATGCAGCCTCTCATAACAGTCCTGAATGAACTCAAAAGCATCCTCCTTCTTTGTACCCTGAAACATCAAAGGTTTAATTTCAAGAATTTGGTCAGCATCTCATGTTCATTCCCAGTTATAACAGGACCTAGCATCAGACGAAAGAAGTCATTAGTACTCGATGGTGCATCCATCCTAGGAGTTGTTGCAACCGCTGGCTGGGTGCCTAGAACATGATCTATTGTGCCCATAGAGGTGGTTCCAGTACCTACCAACCCACTCAAAAGGCCCATACTTACTGAAAATACTCGAAAAAATATAGAGGGAAGGCCTGCACCTCCAACTGGTGGCGACTCTTCCTGTTCCGCGCCCTCCTCAAGAACAATCTCAACTTCCTCCTCAACAGGATCCTTCGATGGGGGAAGGGTCGCCGCCCTTGGCCCTACGGCTGCCTGAGCTCTACCCCTGGTGGGTTTTGCCCTACCTTAGCCCCTGCCCCTGCCCCTTCCTTGCCCTCTGACCGTGGTACCCGCTACTGAAACTGCCGCTCTTGCTCCGTTACGTCTGGTGTTAACCATCTGTGGACAAAAGAGTGAAAGAGGTTAGATACCAATTTGTATCACCAGATACCAATTGGAATCAAGTTATAGTACGAAGGAAGAAAGAAAAGATAGTTTCCTAAAGTCCTATAGCCTCTCAAAGAAAAGTACAGAAGTCTCTGTATCATTCCGCAAAACTCTACTAGAACCATTTTGGTATGAGAAGATCAACGAACCTAGGGCTCTGATACCATCTTTGTCATAATCCAAACCACCATGAGTGGCACCCACCCTTAATCCCCAAATGAGCAAACTAATTATCAACTCAACACTTAGTAAATCTAATAGCTCAAAACCAATAACATTAAAATAAACTATCAAAAATTACTAATAAAATAACTCATGCGAAAATACCCCTAGAAACTGAAAGTTGCGGTACCAAAACATCTACCAATGTCTAAAGAATGGGGATGCAATTCCAAAATAAGAGTTTAAGTCCGAAACAAATGGAGTAGAACTAAACTGGATGAAAACAAGGTAGCCCGGAAGAAGCAGCTTACCCTTAAAATCTGGAATCGTCAGGACTACAATTGAGGTCGCATAGAAGTCATCGAAAAATATCCTATACTCACAAAAGAAAAGCAAGTGCAGAATCAGTATACAACCATAATGTACTGGTAGAATCATCGGCCAACTCCAATGAACAATATGTGAGCAATAAACCAAAATTGAGCAAAGCAGTACAAACATGTAATAACAACCAACAATATAATTTCCAGACTCTCGGTCTCCCTTCTAAACTCTAGGACCACATGAACAGGTTTAACAACCACTTAAACAGTGAAAAATTATCAATAGCATATACCCTTTTCACTCTACTCGAACCAACCAAGGATCCGTAGACCAACACCTAAGTATTCACCATGCGATTCCTGGTCCACACTAGGACCAATCCCATAATTAAGTACAATCTTCCCGGCCTCTCATGGACCAATATACAGAAATCACAGATCACAAATCAACCCGGTCCACTATTGGAACCTTCAACAAAATGAAATCAACAAACATAAATAAAACCCATACCAAGCGTGGTACCCGAGCCAACTAATATAGATACTGTACTAAGCATGGTATCCGAGCCAATCGATAAATATCCCATACCAGGCGTGGTACCTAAGCTAACCAGTATGTATTCCATACCAAGCATGGTACTCGAGCCAACCGAATGTCACACACAGTCCAACAAATCAAAAATCAATGAACAAATCACACTTGTAAACTAACAAGCAATCAAACCAAGATCATTTCCAAATATTGACTCCCGGACACAGACAATTTGTAAACTCATTCCCTAGGCATGCAATGTACATACAATACTAAGCCAAAGTTACATGAACACATTTTTAATATGGAAAAACAATAACCATCACCTACCTCGAATAACTTGAAAACTATACTAGATCGAAGCCTTCTCGTTTTTCAAAGCTTTCGCTTGTTCTTGGTCTAAAAACAATTACAAACAACTACAATCAATCCAAATGGCCTAAAATACTCGGATTATACTCAAATCCTAATTCCCAGGCCAACCTATTATCATTCCACCCATACCAGGGCTTTCCCACCATTAATTCGCCTAAAACTCTCATTTTTTTTGATACAACAAGTGAATTACGGTATTTTAAGCATGAATGAACAACAATAATCACAACCCAAGAATTCTACACCCTAGAACCCCTTTTTTCTCCGGATTCAGCCTTCTTAGGTTAACCCAAACCTTCCCCTATGCCCGTAGTTAATGATTCTACTGCGTAGTAATCATAATACTAAGTTAGGAGAGCAAAATCCTTATCTTTAGGATGAAATTTGGTGGAAAACTGACTTGGAATCGCCAAAATTGCCTCAGTCTTTCCCCAAAACATTCTTGAGAATTTTTGAACATTTTTGGGGGGTGTTTGTACATTTACCTTGACTATTCTGCTATAGCGGTCCGTACACCTCTATAGCAGGACCGCCGTAGCGGAACCGACTGCTATGGCGGTGTTGACCGGCGTTGACTTCCGCTATAGAGGGAATTTCTCTGCCATAGCAAAAGTCGTTGTAGCGCAGTGTCAACCGCTATGCGGTTGACATGGGACAGAACATCGGAAAGTCCCTCAAAAGTACCCATTTTACAACACACTTCAAATCCTGATGTTCCGAAATAACCCATTTGCACAACTTTGATACCGGGCGTTCTATTCAATCGAATTCACTTCCGAAAAGTCCCTCAGACTCCTTAAGAACTTGGCTAACGGAAAAACTAGCTCAACCTAAGATATATTACCCAATCCTCACCCGAATTGCCCTAGACCCTACCTCACTCAAAATTCGTCCGAGACTAGCCTAGTCTAAATTTTTCAATTCCCAAACCCAAAAATTTAACTCAAAATTTCACACGAATGGTTTACCCGTAATGAAGGAGTGGGTCGTTACACATTAAATTAATGCTAAATACATATAAACATATACATGAAATCACTTACTGGATATTGTATTTCTTTTCTTCTTCATCATCAAAGTACATATCTATACACAAATAGATGTATCAAAAGTTTCGATATGGCAACTTTGATACTAGATACATGTATTTTTGGATATAATGTATGAAATTAATATCGGATACATCAAATTAATACTAGATACATATAAACATATACATGAAATTAATACTAGATACATATGATCAAATACATGAAATTAATACTTGATACATATTAAAATATACATGAAATTAATACTAGATACATATAAATTGATACACTAGATGAAATTTGATGAATGTATCCGTGCATCATTGACACTAGATACATGTATCTTTGATACATGATACACGTATTTGAATACACTATAAAATTAATAATAGATACATTAAATTAATAAATTTATTATTTTAAGGAGTAATAAAATAAAATTAATCAAATTACATAACCAAGATATACATGTTTCCATCTTATATTAATGAAATCAATAAATTTATATACATTCCTTGATTTTCACCTTATATCAAGAAATTTGATTAATTTAAATTTCCAGAATTAGTTGTTCATGTATCAGAAACCACAATGTATTTGCCTCCCTTTTATATGGTATATTATGTAATATTAAAATTTGTGGGAGAGAAAATAATTAGCTCCTATAGTAGTGAAATTTACGTAAGTTACCCAAAAAAATGAAGGAATTGGAACTTTTTGTTCCTGTAAAGGTCATGTGAATAGGTAACCCAGAGAGTATTAAAGGTAATTGACAAAAATATTAAAAGAAAAATTTAAGAAGTAAAATTTACATTAATTTTTATTATTAATTCTTCTAATACCTATTACCATATATTTTAGATTTTTTTTAATTTTTAAAATATATTTTTTTAATCATATATTTTAGGATTTCATAATTTTAAATATTATAAAGATAATTAAATAATAATTTAAATAAAAATAGTAAACGATAATTTTATCTATTGTAAAGTCTTTTTAACGATGACAAAAAGTTCAATCAACATTTCTAAGGACCTTCATGCTCTTAATATACTATAGACTAGTCTCTATGTTCGTGTGATGCACGAATATCTATAGTGATGGAGCAAGATTGAAGAATGAGATCTCAATTGAATCTCCTTAGTATGAAAATTATATCGTATAAATAAATAAAAATTAATTAGGGATATTTTTAAAAATATATAGTCTAATAAAAATAATTACATTTACATAGCCTATATTTTTGTATAACACGTGCATGACTCATTTTTACACAATACACAACATTATATAACGATATATAACATTATACAACATCATACACTTACTATACACAATTTTTTAAACTTATATAAACATGCATGATAGTGTATAAAAGGTATTTATATACACTTTTACATTGTTATACACTTTATACATATATACATACATACATACATATATATATATATATATATATATATTTAATATATTATATATATATATATATATATATATATATATATATATATATATATATAATGATTCCCATGTTGGGTCACTGCTTTGCAATTTCAAAAAATCATTTTCCTCAATTTTAACTAAATATTGTTCAAACGCCTACTTTCTATATTTTAGAAAGGGTGGTTTTGACATGTTAGTTGTTTGTCATTAAGAGAAAAGTATGAGGGTATTTTAGTCTTTAAAATATTTTGCAAGTTCAGTTTGCTGAAGAAGGTAATTTTATTAGGAAAACTTACATAGATATGCTATATTAAGAAAATATTTACCATCTATAGCAAAAACATTTTTTTTTCATTGGACACTTATAATACAGTTTTAATATATATTGCAGAAAATAATTTATAAAACACACATAATACAAATTTTATTCATGAATAATACATTTATCACACACTTTAATACACTTATAATACATTGTGTCAATTTCTTACCAAACAAACATAATACATTTTAAAACACTTATAATACATCTATATTGCATGCATAATTAACTTTTAATACATATTGCATATTTTTTATAGTATTGCTATATATTGCTATAGATGGTAATAAATAAAAAATATTGCTAAAAGTAATAAATATTTTACAAAAAATACTCACGCATGTAATTTTTACTTTATTATTTGAACCTAATCAACAACTTCAAAAAAAGCCCATCCTTCTATATTAAATTACAACATATCATGCCCTACATTGAAGGTTAGTATTAAATCAGGAAATTACATGGAGTGTCCCCAAAAGTGAGTGGTCTTTAATTTTTGTCCCCCATAAGAAAAGTCTTTAAAAAATACTCTTCCTTCCTTTTTATGTATAGAACAAATACATTTTTGCCCCCCCCCCCCACACCACAACTCTCCATGTTCATTTGTCTCTCAACTATTAATTTTCATTTTTCCTTTTTCTTTTATCTTTTTAATTTATTTTTCTTTTTTCTTTTTTTCTTTTTTCTCTATTTTTATAATTCTCGTTTTCTTTTTACTCAACCTTTATTTTATTTTATTTTTCTCTCAACTTTTTTTTCTCAACTTTTATTTTTTTTTATTCTTTTTTTCTCTTTTTTCTTTTTTTTCTCAACGTTTATTTTTTTTTTTCTTTTTTCTCAACTTTTTTTTTTTTTTCTTTTTTTTTAATCTTTTTTTTTCTTTTCTCTTTTTTTCTTTTTTCTAAACCTCTATTATTTTTTGCTAATGAACAAAAAGTTGGATAATCCGCAAAGAGGATCTTCTTTCTTTGAAATTGAAGTAAACTTAAGGGCGTGCTTTGTTGTTTGGAAGTCCTTTGGAACAAGTCTTGCCTCTAAGACAAATGTTATAGAACATCTCATAAATTAAGACACAATGAGGTAGTGTCAAGTTTTGCTCGTGGGGCATAACTTGTTGTTTGAAAATTCTTGAGCTAAGTCTTGCCTCTAAGGCAAGAGTTATAGAGCATCTTATAAATTAAGACACAATGAAGTAGTGTTAACTCTTGCTCATGGGGCATAACTTATTTTTTGGGAGGCCCTTGGGCTAAGTCTTGCCTCTAAGGCAAAGGTTATAGAGCATCTCATGATCAAGACACAATGTTCTAGTGTCATCTCTTGCCAATGAGGCGTAACTTGTTGTTTGAAAGTCTTTGAGATAAGTCTTGCCTCTAAGGAATGAGTTATAGAGCATCGCATAAATCAAGACACAATGTGGTAGTGTCAACTCTTGCCCATGGGGCGTAACTTGTTGTTTGAAAGTCCTTGGGCTAAGTCTTGTCTCTAAGGCAAGAGTTATAAAATGTCTCATAAATCAAGACACAATGAGGTAGTGTCAAGTCTTGCTCGTGGGGCATAACTTGTTGTTTGAAAATCCTGGAGCTAAGTCTTGCCTCTAAGACAAGAGTTATAGAGTATCTCATAAATTAAAACACAATGAAGTAGTGTGAACTCTTTCCCATGGAGCGTAACTTGTATTTTTTGAGAGGTCCTTGGGCTAAGTCTTGCCTCTGAGGCAAGTGTTATAAAACATCTCATAAATCAAGACAGAATGTCCTAGTGTCAAGTCTTGCTCATGGGGCGTAATTTGTTGTTTAGAAGTACTTGGGCTAAGTCTTGCCTCTAAAGCAAGAGTTATAGAACATCTCATAAAAAAAAGGTCAAAAAAATGATTAAAAAAAAAGAGAAAAGAAAAATTAAAAATCAAAGGAAAAATAAAAAAATAGAAGTTGAGAGAAAAAAAATAAAAATTGAGAAAAATAGGAAAAAACGAAGAAAAAAAGAAAAAAAAAAATAAACGAAAAAATAAAAGTTGAGAAAAATAAAAAATAAAAAGGGAAAAAAAAGAATTGAAAGGAGAAAAGGAAAAAAAATAAAGATTGAGAAAAAGAAAAAAACGTAGAAGAAAGAATAAAACAAAAAATAAAAGAAAAATAAAGGTGGAGAAAAAAAGAAAAAAAGATAAAAGAAAAAAAAATAAAAAAAATAAAAAAGAGAAAAATAAATAAATATAAAAGTTGAGAGACAAATGAGCATTGAGAGTTGTTTAAAAATATTTGAGGTATAGACGGACAAAAAGATAGTTGTTCTATACATAAAAATAATGAAAACTATTTTCGTAAGACCTTTCTTATGGAGGGCAAAAATGCAAAATCACTCCTTTTGAGAGACATTTGTGTAGTTGTCCCGTATTAAATACGGCTGGACCCATTGAAACTTCCCAACTTGACACGTACTAAGACATGGTCTCAGGCCCTTAATTTAAAATAAACATCATATATAATATATATATTTTTATTTAACTTTTATATTAAAAATTAATTACTATTATATTTTAATTATCTATTTTAGTGAACTAAGAGATTTTATATTATTATTCTTATCATTGAATAGTTATATGAAATATTAAAAGTCAAATTTAAATTTTCAAAGCGTAATTAAAAAAATTATTTTAATAAGATAAACTCCTAATAAATATTTTCTCAAGACATATGTCAAGTCAATATGAACCAAATAAAAAAGAACAAAAAAAGCGTCTAATAAGATTTTACATTTGCGAGAAGTAAACATAATTCACTATTAAATAACATATAATAGTTCGTTATTTTTTTTATATGCAAACCATCCACTATTTGATTTTCAGGAACTTATGATAATTTATATTCTGATATAAGAACTATACTCCTAAATAATCGAGAGTTGTACTTCATTTGTTCATCTTTATTTGTCCACTATTGATTTAACTTTGGTTCGATTCTTTGATTTTTGATTTTGAAAAAGTGAGCACCTACCACCAAACTAAATTAATTCGGTTCGGTTCGATTTTTTCAACTTCAATTCGATTTGAATCGGTGTTTCTAAAATGATTTTTTCAGTGCAAGTGAAAAATAAAATATTTGAATGCTATCCAATAACTAACAGATTCATATTTAACTTTAAAACGCAATACGTTGAGCAGTAGGTACTTGTCACAATAATAATATCACGATCCAAAACCGGGCCATGATGGTGCCTACACAACCCTTCAGTAGGCAAGTCAAACCCAACAATGCGAAAGACAATAAAATCAGTTAATGTAAGAAAAGCGGAAGACATACATAAAAGAGATAGGGTCAATAGCATATATATATACCAACTGTACTAAATATACAAAAGATGGCCCTAAAGTGACCAAGAAGACAAAACATACACGAGAACCAACTCTGACCTGGTGTCACCGGTACAAGAGCGACTAAAGTATGGAGTAGCTATACAACAAATTTTGTCTATCCAAAATATAAAATATAGATAAAAATACAAGATGAAAAGTATGTAAAGTCTCCAAGGCGCCAGGAGCTCACCGCGAACCGAACTGCAACAGGCCTCCAATGATGGGAGGATCAGTGAGGGTGCCTCGTACTAGGTGCTGCATCAGAAAAAAATGCAGAGTGTAGTATGAGTACCAAGACAATGGGTACCCAGTAGACATCATAGACCGATCGAGCACAAAAAGATAATATATAGTATAAATTACAGGAAAGTAAGCTAACTATAGGGATCCACCTAAATCTAGTTATAAAACCGAAAATAGAACCAACCGAACGAACCAGGATGAAATAATAACAAGATCACTCCCAAATCAACCGACAACCCATATGCACCAAAGTCAATACAATGCAATGAGAGATGATGTAATGTATGAATGCATAATACTATAAACCCAGAATACTGCATTGGGCGCCCGAAATACCACATTGGACTATGCATATATATATATATATATATATATATATATATATATATATATATATATATATGTATGTAAATGGGAAGTAAAATCCTGAAATAACTCATCGGGGGTCCGGAATACCGCATTGGACTATAAATAGATGCATAAAATAGTGTAAAATACCCTCCAAATCAAGAGAACTGAGTAGAAACTCCATCCAAATCCAAGCTATGGTCTCGGGCCCACAGTTACACACACAACCGATAATAAGGTGAAATAATGGGAAAATACTAATGAAATGAACTACAGGCATCTACTCTACCTCTAAAACCTCCTAAAACAATACTAAGGATCCTATGCTAGTCACAACGATGCTACGAGCTCCTAGGCTAAGGATAATCATAATAATTCTAAGTTATGATCCGAAATGGCCAATTTAATACAAGTAACATGACTTAAGCCTAATTCTACCTAGAGTCCAACCTAACGTTCCAGTAATATATATAATATAAAATCTAACTACACTCAGTCTAGGAAAGTAAACCGTAACCTACCTCGAGGCCAAATCGCAAACACAAATTGTCACTCGTGTGCCTTCCCCTTCTGAACAGCCTTGAAAAGCTGTCATGCTATCAAAAATATAACCCAGGTGTCAAGGCGAGAAGAATGACACCCATATTGCTATATGGAAAATCGGGCCAAAAATCGAGTCAGAAAATGACCCTCAGGGCCTGCGCGATAAAACAAAAAATAAAACTCACAATTATGTTCGCAACGGGTTAAGGAATCTATACCAAAAAATTGAGCACGAACGGGGCTCATTTTGGGGCCTAAAACATCCCCGAAGTCCACTAGTTCAAGAGAATCAAAACGAAGAATTTAGGAATTTGAAGGCAGGAACTTACCAAGTCGGGTGCAAGAAATGATCGCGGGATGAAGAAGTTGTTACCACAAGCCTTGGAGAGGTTTGGAGTTGTATACTAATAGAGGAAAATCGCATGGAAAGTTGGAAGTGAAAAAAAATAAATTGGAGAAGCCAACTTAAAGGCTGCCAGCGCTACCTAGGCGCACGCGGCCAGGCGCTCTATATGCGGACCTGCGCACAAGGCCAGGCGCACGCACGTGAAGTCCAGGCCAGAGGCATGACAGCGCGCACATGTACTGGTCACCGCACACGCGGGCGCGCGCACGCGGCCTGCCGGCTGCGTAGATAATGGCCAACAAGGAGAGGGTCTGCTAGTGCTCTTGTGCGGACGCGGCCATGCCCTCGCATGGGCATTGGCCTGTTGGTGCCATGACTGCAACCAGATTCCAACTGCAAAGCCACCCTTGAAAATTTTCCGACGGACCCTCGGAAACACATCCAGGGTCCTGCAGACACAAACGAGCTGAGCTATTTGACTAAAAACGACATTCTAGACTCAACAGAATTGATGAAAATATCAATGGAGGTCGATTTAATGAAAAGTGGGCCCAATGCCAAAACTAACTTTTCTAAAACAAAACCCAATGGCCCAAAATGAGTTTGGAAGCCTCGGGACCCAAACCAAAGGTCCCACTAGCCCAAAGTCAATATTCTGGAGCTAACAGTGCTGACGGAATTTCCATCCGAGGCCGTCTTCTCTGAATGTTGACCAAAGTCAACTCCATAAGCCAAATTGGCTTGAAAACACAGAAAGCAACAAAAAACCAAACCGAAAGTACTCTGACCGAGACTAAGGGTTCTACTAAATCAAAATCCTCGTTCTGAAGCCAACAGAACTATCAAATTTTGATTCTGAGTACGTTTACCAAGAAAGTTGACCAAAGTCAAAGATTTTTTAAGTTCAAGTTCTAAAATAGGGAAATGGCCATAATGACCTAACGAATGGCCCGAGCACCGAACTGTCAGTCTTGGTAAGTCATAAATGACCTATAGATGCTGCAGGAAAGCTCGAAAAATTAAAAAGGTATGAAAAACAGGAAAATGACCAGGAGGATCATTATAACATCCACTACTAAAAGGACTTTCGTCCTCAAAAGTTAGAGAAAAGATAGTACCTGAAGACTCGAAAAGGAGAGGATAGCAGGTATGCATGTCGGTCTCAATCTCCCAAGTAGCCTCCTCTACAGGATGATGCCTCCACTGAACCTTAACTGATGGAATCTCCTTGGACCTCAACTTCCTAACCTGCCATTCAAAAATGGCAACAGGCTCCTCCTCAAATGCTAAGGACTCATCCAACTGAACCGACTCCAACTAAAGCACGTGAGACTCATCTGGGATATACCGTCGCAACATTGAGACATGGAAAATCGATTGAACACTGAAAAGAGCAGGTGGCAAGCCTAACTCATAAGCAACCTCTCTAATACGAAGAAGGATCTCAAATGACCCAATGAACCTAGGACTGAGCTTACCCTTCATCCCAAACCTCATCACGCCCTTCATGGGCGACACACGAAGAAACACTCTATCACCAACCATGAACTATAGATCTCGAACTCTCCGGTTAACATAACTCTTCTGTCTACTCTGGGCAGTGCAAAGTCTCTCCTAAATGACCCGAACTCTATCCATAGACTCACAAAGCAAGTCGGTACACCATGGCCTAACCTCGAAAGCATCAAACCAACCCGCTGGAGATCTTCACCACCTACCATACAAAGCCTTGAACGGAGCCATCTGAATGCTGGAATGGTAACTATTATTATTATATGCAAACTTTTCCAAGGCTAAACACTGGTCCCATTGACCCTCAAAATCAATAACACAGGCTCGCAACATATCCTCTAGAACCTAAATGGTACGCTCTGACTGACCGTCTGTCTGCGGGTGAAAAGCGGTGCTAAGCTCAACTCTAGTACCCAACTCTCTCTTAATAGACCTCCAAAAATGCAAAGTGAACTGAGTACCATGGTAAAAAATGATAGAAACTGGCACACCATCCAAATGGACAATCTCTCAAATGTAGATCTGAGACAACCTCTCAAAATTGTAGGAAGTTTGAACTGGAAGAAAGTGAGCAAACTTCGTCAACCTATCCATAATGACCCAAATAGCTTCAAATCTCCACAAGGTACGTGGCAACCCAACTACAAAGTCCATAGCTATTCGCTCCCATTTCCACTTCGGAATAGGTAGCCTCTGAGACAAACCACCTGGCCTTTGGTGCTCAAACTTCACCTGCTGACAGTTCAATCACCTAGACACGAAAGCCAAAAATATCCCTCTTCATCCCACATCACCAGTAGTACTGCCTCAAGTCACGGTACATCTTAGCTGCCCCAGGATGAATGGAATATCTAGAACAATGAGCCTCTTCCAAGATCAATCTAACCAAAACACCAACTCTAGGAACACAGATATGACCCTCGATCCTCAGAACACCCTCTGAATCTAAGGTAACCTTCCTAGACTCCCCACTCAACACTTTGTCATGAATGATCCTCAACCTCGCATCATCAAACTGATGTGCCTAAATCTTCTCCAGCAAGGAAGATCTAGCCTTAATACAAGAAAGAATATAGCCCGGCTCAGAAATATCAAGTTTAACCAACCTGTTAGCTAAGGACTAGATGTCTCAAACTGAAGGTTTCTCCTCTATCACTAAGAAAGCCAAGCTACCCATACTCACTGCCTCCTAGCTCAAGGCATCCGCTAGTATATTTTCCTTGCCCAGGTGATAATGAATGGAAATGTCATAGTCTTTCAGTAACTCCAACCACCTACGCTGCCTCAAATTTAGATCTTTTTGGCTAAAAATGTACTGAAGGCTACGATGGTCAGTGAAGATCTCACAATGCATGCCATAAAGATAATGCCTCTAAATCTTCAACGCAAAGACTACCACTGCTAACTCCAAGTCATGTGTGGGGTATTTTCTCTCATGAACCTTCAACTGTCTAGAAGCATAAGCAATGACTCAGCCCTGCTGCATCAATACACAACCCAAACCAATACCTGAAGCATCATAGTATATGGTGAAACCCTAACCCTCGACTGAAAGAGTCAGAATCAGAGCTCAAGTCAACAAGGCCTTAAGCTTCAGAAAGCTCGCCTCACACTCATCTGACCACTGGAAAGGAACATTCTTCTGAATCAATCTAGTCAATGAAGCTGCTATCGAAGAAAACCCCTCCATAAACCATCGATAATAACCTTCTTACCCGATGAAACTATGAACCTTGGTAGGAGAAGTAGGCCTAGCCCAATCACAAACTGCTGCAATCTTCGTCGGATCTACCATAATCCCATCCAAGGACACCACGTGCCCCAAGAATGCTACAGACTCAAGCCAAAACTCACACTTAATGAATTTGGCATACAACTGGTGGTCTCGCAAGGTCTGAAGTACAACTATAAGATGCTACTCATGCTCCTCTCTACTCCTCAAATAAATCAGAATGTCATCGATGAACACAATCACAAATGAGTCCAAGTAGGCACTGAACACACGGTTCATCAACTCCATAAATGCTGCTGGGGCATTAGTCAACCCAAAAGATATGACTAGGAACTCATAATGGCCGTACTAAGTCCTAAATGCAGTCTTTGGGATGTCCGCATCCTTGATCCTCAATTGGTGATGACCGGACCTCAAGTCAATCTTAGAGAACACCGATGCACCTTATAGCTAGTCAAACAAATTATCAATGCGCAACATCGGATACATGTTGTTAACTGTCACCTTATTCAACTGTCTGTAGTCAATACACATACGTATGGACCTGTCCTTTCTTCTTCACAAACTGAACCAGAGTACCCCACGGAGATACACTAGGCCTGATGAACCCTTTACTCAATAGATCCTGGAGCTGATCATTAAGCTCCTTCAACTCAGCTGGTGCCATTCGATATAGTGGAATAGAAATAGGCTGAGTGCTCGGCTCAACATCAATACCAAAGTCAATGTCACAATCAGAAGGAAGACCTAGAAGATCAGAAGGGAACACATTTGAATACTCACAAACCACAAGAACTGACTCAGGAGAAAGTGTGGTAGTACTAGTATCACGGACGTAGGCAAGATAGGCTAAGCACCCCTTTCCAACTAACCGTTAGGTGCTCAAGAAAGATATAACTCCCCTCGGCATGTGGCTATCGACACCCTTCCATATGATATGAGGGATACCAGGCATCCATAGAGTAATAGTCTTGGCAAAGCAATCCAAGACTGCATGATAAGGAGACAACCAATCCATGCCTAAGATCACATCGAAATCAACCATATCAAGTACAACCAACTCTACCTATGTATCATACCCCAAGATAGTCACCACACAAGCCCGATACACCTGATCCACTACTAAAGAATCTCCTACTGGGGTAGATACGCGCAAGGTAAAGGAAATGACTTACAAGCAGACGCCAGATGAGTAGCATAATAAGCAGATACATAGGAGAATGTAGACCCCGGATCAAACAAGGCAGAAGCAGACTGATGACAAATAGAGATAATACCTGTGATTATAACATCTAAAGCCTCAGCCTCTGTCCGGCCTGGAACTACATACATATGGCCCCAACCACCACGATCACCTGATCTACTGGACTGAGGACCACCTCTAGTACCTTGGGGACCACCCCTACTACTTTGTGCACCGCCTCTGGCTGGAGGTGCTGGAGCCCTGAGGGCCTGAACCATCTGATCATTCGCCTAGGGTGCTATGCTGAGGGACACTCTCCAGCAAAGTGGCCTATCTTTCCACACTCATAACAACTGTAACCAAACATACTCTGCTGTGAAGACCCGACTGAATCAGAATAAAAACCATGACCTGTAGAACCCGAATGAGCACCTCATGGAGTGGGAATAATACTCTTGCTACTCTGACCCTCGATAGTCTGCAATACCACCTGAATAGGCCGGCTTTACTGGAACAGCTGCTGGTGCTGACCTCTACCACCTCTACCTCGGACCTGTAGACCGCTGAAACTGCCCTGATGGTAGGGCCTCTTATCGCTACCCCCTTGGGCCTCAAGAAGTACCCCTCAATGGTGTGGGCATTATCTACTACCTCCAGAAAGGACTGACCCAATGCTACCCTACCCTAAGTAGACAAGCGAAGCTGTAAAGTCAAACCTCGAATAAAATGGCATACCCTCTCATGCTCGGTGGGTAGAATCATAGTGGCGTGCCTAGCCAACTGATGGAAATGAACCTCATAGTCAGAAACAGTCATGGAGCCCTGCTCTAACCCAGCAAACTGATCCATCAAATGCTCCCTCATGCTATGCGATACATACTTCTCCAGAAAAGCTGTGGAGAACTGTGCTCAAGTGAGCAGAGGTGACCCAACTGGTCTACAAGCTACATATGACCTCCACCACTGTTTCGCTGGACCATCCAGCTGAAACGCGGTGTAATCTTCTCCATGTGACTTTACTAACCCCAAAATATGCAATCTTTCCTGGTAGCTAGTCAGAAAGTCATGTGCATCCTCCCTAGAAGCACCCAAAAATCTCGGAGGACCCAATCTCAGAAATCTACCAAGCATCATCTGCTCCTCAGAAGACATAACTGGCCAGGCGGGAATAGGTGCAACAACGGTAAGGACTGGCAACACTTCCAATCTAGGAGCCACAATAGCATGTTATGGTCCTAAACCCTGTGCTACCACCTGAGCTGAAGTCTAAGCCTCATCTCTAACCAGGGAACTAATTGGAGTACCGGTAAAAGATGCTGGTGGAGTCATACCCTCAAGAAACCCCAATAACTGAACTAAAGTGTCTTGTAACACTATAGTAGCAACAAAACCCGCTGGATTCTGGGCTAGACCCATGCCCTTTGGCTCATACTGTACCTCATCAACCCTATCCTCAGGCACTGGTGATGGTAGTATAGCTCGGTCCTGAGCTGGCACCATAGTCCATCCCCTACCTCAAACTCTAAGTCGATCTCTACCCCATCCCCTAGCTGGGGCTTGAACTACAAGTACATGGGCCTCATCCTCACCCCTGTAGATCTCATCCAAACCATCTGAGAAAAAGTGAAATAAAGATACTTAGAAGTTGATCAAGTCAGGAATCAAACAAGATGAAATCTTTCCTAGGGAATGTCCTATAGCCCCTCACAAATAGGATACAAACGTCATTGCACTGATCCACGAGACTCTACTAGACACTTTGATATTGTACTAGCGAGACCGGTGAACCTAGTGCTCTGATACCACTCTATCACGACCCAAAACTGGTCTATGATGGCGCCTACATAACCCCCCTCAGTAGGCAAGCCAAACCCAATAATGCGAAAGATAATAAAAGCAGTTAAAGTAAGAAAAGCAAAAGACATAAATAAAAGTGATAGGTCCAATAGCATACATACATACCAAGTGTTCTAAATATATAAAAGATGTCCCTAAAGTGACCAAGAAGACAAAACATACATGAGAACCAACCCAGACCTGGTGTCAGTGGTGCAAGAGCGACTAAAGTATGAAGTAGCTATACAACAAATTCTGTCTATCCAAAATACAAAATATAGATAGAAATACAAGATAGAAAGAATGTAAAGTCTCCAAGGCGCAAGGAGCTCACCGCGATTCGAACTGCAATAGGCCTCAAATGATGGGAGGATCAGTGAGGGTAGCTCATACTAGGTGCAACATCAAAAAAAGATGCAGAGTGTAGTATGAGCACCAAGACAACGGGTACCCAGTAGGCATCATAGGCCGATCGAGCGTAGAAATATAATATATAATATAAATTACAGGAAAGTAAGCTAACTACAGGGATCCACCTAAATCTAGTTATAAAACCAAAAATAGAACCAACCGAACCAACGAGAATGAAATAATAATAAGATCACTCCCAAATCAACCGACAACCCAAATGTACCAAAGTCAATACAATGCAATGGGAGATGCTGTAATGTATGAATGCATAATAGTATAAATTCGGAATACCGCATCAGACTATGCATATATATATGCATGTAAATAGGAAGTAAAAACTCGGAATAACGCATCGGGGGTCTGGAATACCGCACCGATCTATAAATATATGCATAAAATAGTGTTTTCCCTATTTTCCTTCCAAAATTCGTAGTAAGACTCAAGATAACTCATTTAAAATACGAAAATCATAGTAGCCGAAGTGAACCTCAAAATTGAACCAAAAACCTTTGAAACACCCTTTTTTCTGTACCGATGATATGCAATGTAGTATGAGCATGAAATATCCATAATCAGATAAAATAGCACGCAATAAGGCAAAACAGGGCAAAATACCCTCCAAATCAAGAGAACTGACCTGGAACTCCATCTAAATCCAAGCTATGGCCTCGGGCCCACAGTTACACACACAACCAATAATAAGGCAAAATAATGGGAAAATAATAATGAAAACAACTACAAGCATCTACTCTACCTCTAAAACCTCCTAAAAGCATACTAAGATCCTATGCTAGTCACAACGATGCTACGAGCTCTTAGGCTAAGGATAATCATAATAATAATTCTAATCTATGATCTGAAATGGCCAATTTAATATAAGTAACATGATTTAAGCCTAATTCTACCTAGAGTCCAACCTAATATTCCAGTAACATATATAATATAAAATATAACTACACTCAGTCTAGGAAAGTAAACTATAACCTATCTCGGGGCCGAACCGCAAACATAAACCGTCACTCATATTCTTTCCCCTTCCGAACAGCCTTAGAAAGCTTTCACGATATCAAAAACATAACCAGGTGTCAAGGCGAGAAGAATAACACCTATATTTCTATATGGAAAATTAGGTCAAAAATCGGGTCAGAAAATGACCCTCGCCGAAATAAAAAATAAAATTTACACTTATGTTCGCAATGGGTTAAGGAATCCATGACCAAAAATTGAACGCAAACAGGGCTCTTTTCAGAGCCCAAAATAGCCCCGAAGTCCACTAGTTCAAGAGAATCAAAACGGAGAATTTAGGAATTTGAAGGCAGGAACTTACCAAGTCGGGTGCAAGAAATGATCACAGGATGAAGGAGTTGTTACCACAAGCCTTGGAGAGGTTTGGAGTCTAATTTGGAGCTTTGGAGTTCTATACTAATGGAGGAAAATCGCATGGAAAAGTTGGAAGTGAAAGAAAATAAGTTGGAGAAGCCAACTTAAAGGCTGCCAGCAGTGCCTAGGCAAACGCGGCCAGGCGCTGCGTATGCGGCCTTGTGCACGCGACTAGGCACATGCGCACGCGAAGGCCAGGATGAGGCCCAGGCCAGCGCCATGCTAGAGCACACGCAGGCTAGTCACCGCACACGCGGGCGCGTGTACGCAGCCTACCGACTTCCTAGGAGATGGCCAATAAGGAGGGGGTCGGCTGGTGCTCTTCTGCGGACACGACCATGCCCCCGCGTGGGCAATAGCCTGCTGGTGCCATGATAGCAACCAGCTGCCAACAACAAAGCCACCACTTGAAAATTCTCTGACGGACACTCGGAAACACATCTGGGGTCCCGCAGATATAAATGAGCTAAGCTATTCAACTAAAAATGGCATTTCAAACTTAACGAAATCGATGAAAATCCCAATAGAGGTCGATTTAATGAAAAGTGGACCCCACGCTCAAAACCAACTTTTGGCTAACTTTTCTAAAATGAAACCCAATGGCCTAAAATGAGTGGAAACCTCTTGACCCGAAACCAAAGGTCCCACTAGCCCAAAGTTGACATTCTGGAGCTAACAGTGCTGACAAAATTTCCATCCGAGGCTGTCTTCTCCAAATATTGACCAAAGTCAACCCCACAAGCTAAATTGGCTTGAAAACACAGAAAGTAACACAAAACCAAACCAAAAGTACTCAGACCTAGACCAAGGGTCCCACTAGGCCAAAATCCATGTTCTAGAGCTAACAAAATTGTCAAAATTCAATTCTGAGTACGTTTACCAAGAAAGTTGATCGAAGTCAAAAAATTTCTAAGTTCAAGTTCTAAAATAGGGAAATGTCCATAATGACCTAACGAACGGCCCGAGAACCAAACTGTCAATCCTGGAAAATCATAAATGACCTATAGCCACTACGAGTAAGCTCAAAACATGAAAAAGGTATGGAAAATAGTAAAATGATCAGGAGGGTAATTAAAAATAAGTACAAATCCCTTTGCACCATTTGAAGAGTCTGCAGACTTGAGTGTGCCCATTGAGCACGACCCTTGATCAGACTTGAGTGTGCTTACTGCCTACTGCTGTATGTATTGAGTGTGCCCATTGAGAACTGCTGACTATGTGCCCATTGAGAACTGCTGACTATGTGCCCATTGAGCAGTAGCAGCATTGAGTATGCCTATTGAGCACGACCAGAAATCCATTGAGCAACAACAAAACTATGTGCACAAAGCCACAAACACATTTATTTCTAGGCAAGTGAAAGATCAATACGTGAGAGTTGAGGAGAAAATCTAAGAGTGAGTTGTGGCTATGAGAGACTTAGGCTAGGGCAAATCCCAAATGGGCTTGGGTTAAATGACTTGTGACTAAATCTAAAATAGGCCAAATTTTAAAATATAAATTAAATATATATTTTAAAAATCTATTTTATAAAACTTTGATTCTTTGGTGCACCGAAGAACTGAGACCCTTACACCGAACACCAAACCAAAAAATGAAGAACCAAAATTGAAAAACTGAATTAATTCGGTTCGGTTTAGTTTTTTGGTTTTTTGGTATTTATGCTCACCCCTAACTACATCACCCTTTGAATATAATAAATTTAATACTTAGAAAAATACATTGGATAATGAATAGTACTTAATAGCAAGAGTAAAATAGATACAAAATGATAAATTATCCATTGATTTTTTTAAATTGGACAAGTATTGTTGAATATCTTTTTTTAGTATACTGAAAAAATAAAGATGAATGAAGAGAGTAGATCATTAATAGTCTATGCATGTATTTGTCCAAAAATAGATAATACATATTTTATCATAATATATTGTTTTGATAAAAATATATTACTAATAATTTTTAATTTTTACAATATTGGGCTCATGCTGACATGAGCCATTCTCCCACACATACATCAAAAAATGATATTAGCCCAAACCCATGTGAATCCCATGTACATGACTTCAGCTCCAATACTTGATTGTGTTAGGTCATTGCTTACCGAAAAATCAATTTATTATTATCTAAGAGATATGAACACCCCAACTATCAGATAGCTTTAGACTTTATTTGTTTAATCCTTCCGTTTCATGTTAGTTAACCACCTTACTAAAAATAGTTGTCTCATATTAGTTGACAATCTTACTAAATTAAGAGAGAATTAATTAAATATTTTTCATATTACCCTTGCAATTAATTCTTTTTGAAAGTGTAAACACTTATTTGTAAAGTTTCAAAAAAAGTTTCTTAAATCGTGAACTAGTAAAAATATCTTCTTATTTATGATTTCTTAAGATGCATGTAAAAGGAAAAGTGGCCAACTAGTATGGGATGGAGGGAGTATAATTTTATTTTTTACAAGCTATTTTTAGTGAATAGTGATTGTGGATAAGTAAAAAATGAGATAATCATTGATTGAAGTAGCCCATGAAGGAGCACAACTTATACCAATAAAATTGGTTATCTGATGTAATAATTTTATAAGATATAATTATCACGACCTAAACTGTGGTGCATGATACCTACACTAAACCGCCGGTGAGAGAACCAAAAACCAAACCAACACTTAATCAAAAGATTAGACAACTAAGTAATCTTCATTAAATAAACTAGTGATTCATATCTTTAAAGAAAAACAATAACAACTTGTGGAAATTAAACCCCTAGAATCTGAAAGTCATTGTAACAAAACTCTATACTAGCTGTCTGAAAGAACGGGATGCAACCCCAAAACAAAGATAAAGTCTAATTCCAACTAATGGACTAGGAATAACTGAAAAGTTCATGGTATCCCGGAAGATGCATCTCACCCTTGAATTCGGAAATTGCCTGACTCACAGCTGAGGTCTCGTAGTAGCTGCCAGAATATGTCCTGTACTCGATAAAAGAAGAGCATGTAAAGTATTAGTACACAAAAAACAACAGTATACTGGTAGGATCATCAGTCAGCTCCTAAAATATAAAATGCGAACATATAATAATAACATAGTATAACAATACAACATGTAACAAGCCAAGTCAATGTGACTACCCATAAGGCTACCAGTCAACAACATGACTCAACAACCATATAAGTCATGTCCAATTATACAAGTAAACAGACCACATATAAATATGTCACATCTTGCAAGTAACCCGTACCACCCAAGGATCCCTAGGACATCATCTATGGCACTTAACATGAAACCCTGGTTTACATAAGAAACCACCTTAGCACTTAAACACACCAATCCGGCCACTCAAGGACCAACATGTATGTCAAGTAACAATGAATCCCGGTCCTCTCAAAACAACACAATAATATCATTTAATCACATGTGACTTCAATACAATTATAACATGCTTTTTTGGGCCACTAAGTATGGAATAGAGTGTTGCTGATAGTCGCTATATCATGCTGTGAGGCAAAACTCATTACTATAAGGCCACTAGTTAAATAACGATGCTACACATTCTATACAAGATTTGGCCTTAAAGGTCATGCCAGAAAGTGAAAAGGAAGCCTTAACATACCTTTCAATTGAATCCCCAAAGGCGTCTCTATGAAGCTTGACCAACCAAGGTAATGGAACAATTGTTAGAATCGACAAGGCTGCAAGAATGAGCCATATCCAATTCATAAGGCGTTAAGGTCATCACTGTGACCAGCCTACTTTAACTCAATAAATTACATCATAATCTCTACCAAAACAACAACTAATAACCATAACAAGAAGCTATCAACATCTCACAAGAGCAGCGAGCTCCCGAGGAAATATAACAAGATGTACTTCACACTGTTCAATCTAACAACCATCTTACGTGACTCCAATAAGAATCACACCAACCCCTCAGTACCTCCAACATCCTAACAAAGAGGGTGCCTAGAGCCACGGATCCAAAATACTAATTTGTGGCTCGGAAATCTATAAAATGATACTAGAACATGGAATTGCAAAGGAGGGTAGTAGGAGGAAGGTTACCTCGACAAAAAGCTTTGAAATACCAAGCTAAACATGCTGTTAGAAGGACCCACCACGAGCTGTAACAATATACGGCAAGAAAATATGACAAACATGCCGATAACGATAAGTTCCTCTTCCGAATTGATTCTAAAGCCTAAATTAAGAATGAGTCGAGGATTTAGAACTCTTACCTTCCAATAAATTGATGCTAACGGTAGAGAAATACAAAAACCCACGAGCTTCATCCTTGAAGTAACAACAAATGGAGCAAAAATTGATGGAAAAACTATACGAAATGACGAGCTCACGATGTAGAGCAATTTCCGTTAAACTTCCGAGTTGAAAGCATAAGAATCCATGGAGAATCTCTAGGGTTTATATATGATTTTCTATGGTTTTTAGTCTGTTTTTATGAGTTCAAAATGAATGATAATCACACTTATAAAGGACAACCGACTTAGGGGCTAGGGGCCCACCTTCACGTGCCTGCTTGTGCAGTCTCACAAAAATGCGAATATCTCTCTATTCTGAAGTCATATGGATGAACGGCTTAGTGAGTTGGAAACTAGACTAGTAGAACTTTGATTTGGTTGGTCAGAGGCCTTCTAACTCTATATAGATTAAGAGAAAAGTTTTGAGACATTTGACCCAATTTTTCAGAGAATTTCTTAACGCCATTTACAATAACTTTCCCCGATATTTATTTTGCAACTTTCTTGACTTAAAACTTAACATACAACCATTGTTCACTTAAAATACTTCATAAAACATCACTCCAATATTTTAGGCCTAAGGCCATACTAAATCTGGACAACGCATGTAAAGTGTTGCCTAAAATATTTTTGGGTACGCTTTAAAGCATAACCTTAGTTTTTACCTTTTCGCCACGGTAATATTAACAATGCTTGTAAAGCGTACTCTTTAGTGGTATAGGCTATACATTATAAGCGTTGTCAAATCATGATATAATTGACAACGCCTATTTACACATATGACAACACCTTTAAAGTGTGTTATTTTTATAATTCTAATACAACACTTTAAAAGTGTGGCCTTATAGATTTTCTAAAATTTTCACCATAATATTGTATTCCCTCCAACATATTTAACTCTCCCTCCCATTTTTAATTGGCCAAAAAAATAATTTGTGCTTGATTTTGAAAAGAAATTAATGATAAAAGAATGAGAAAACTCTCAATACAAACTCTTAAGCAGATGATGCCCCAAATAAGATATTTCGCTCGTAAACAGCTCTTTTCCCTAAATCAGGAAACTCTCGTAAGCAGCTCTTTGTTTACTCGTAACTCTCTTAGTCACCTGGGTCAAAACACTAACCCTGCGTTCAAAGTATCAAAGGAAAATAGAAGCTCGAGATTTCAAATTTGGAAAAGGAACTACAAATGGATCAAAACCCTAACCCTGCATTCACTTGAATTGTTGTGGGGTTTGTGGAGACCCAGGAAATTTCAATCCTCACCCTTGCCTCAACTCAATCAAATTCTCATGGGCATTATTTTTGGGTGAGAAATCTATCTTTTTACTTTGCTGAAGAGAGAATCGAAATTCCCTAGTATTATACCCCTTTTCTAAAGAAATTGATTTGACCTATTTCTCTAATTTTTGATTCTTTATCCAAAGTAGAACTTTGAAACTTATATAATTCTTTAATTAACTTTAGGTTGCCATTACTTCTGCTTTGTCTGTATCATATAGTGGTCTAAGGTTGTCTAGATGTTCCATGTGTAAGTGACATTTCTCCACCATCCTCCGCCCATTTTCCATTTTGAACACGTTGTTAATGTTTCTGTCCATTATCAGGTTCTGTACTTTGACTTTGTCTTGAATTTCTTTTGGATTCGATGAATGTTGCGTGTTGCATTTGTTCTTTTTGGTGAAACATTGTTTTTTAAAAGATTTTTACATGCTCGAGGATTTTCCCTTTATGCAAATAGTGATAACTCCTGTGAGAATCTCTCATTTTTACATGCTTATTCAGTTCCCTATTTCTAATTAATTCAGAGTATGCCTCATTTTTGTTATTCTATGGCCTTTGTAGAAGTTGCTTATTAAATTTTCAGTGTTGGCTGAAGCATGTAATCGAAAAATAAAATATGCCCATATTTACATTCGTTATGCATCTAGAAGTGATGATTTTACCTTTTGAACCATGTGCCTTAGATGTCTTAAAGGTGTTTTGAAGTTCTGAGTAAACCATTGGTCATCTACCTACATTAGGCATACTACAGCTCTATGGTATGCTTACTTTGTATGAGTCATTCTTGCAAGATTAATCGTTTATGACTTATAAGTCTCTATTAAGATTATTTGTTGAACTAGTAAGTCCCTATTAAGAGTACTAATTGATCATTAACTTTAGGTGGTTTGTAATTGTTTGGTTTTAATTGGATGGAAAAGTCTAGAAAGAAATATATTGTAATTAGCAATAACAATTTTGATGCGTTTTGGTTTCTGCCAGTTAATACACCAAAAATTTGTTAGGCGACTTGAGCTATTGAGACATGTTAATTGGTCATGTGTGAACTATACGTGTATGATATCTTTGGTTATAGTGATTGAGAACTGGAAACAATTGAGACATGCAATGTCTTTTTTGGACTAAGCTCTATCATGTATTACATTTTGCACTGTTTCTTTGGTACATTTGTTTTTTTATTTTTGTCTTTTAATTTATTGACTGTATTTGACACTTAAGTAGTATCTTATCAGTAATATTAATGTATTGAATTCTACTAATTTCATTTCTTTTCTCCACCAAGATTTGTCAACACTCTAAAAGATTTGTGGTGGATTTGGAGTTGGGTTTTGTGATGACCATTTTGGTCATCTTTGTATTTTCACATTTATTGCACTGTTAGAGCCTTCCTATAGAGGTCTTAAGTCATTTATGACTAGATGGGACCGATAGTTCAGTGCCATGGTCATTCGTTTGGTTGTTTTAGCCGTTCGCCTATTTTAGAGCTTTAAACTTAGAATATCATTGACATTAGTCAGCATTCTTAGCTAAAATGCTTGGAATTGAATTCTGACAGTTCTGTTAGCTCCGGAGTGATGAGTTTGGTCTAGATGGACCTTTACTTGAGGTCTGAGAACGTCCGGTGTGGGGTTTGTGTTATTTTCTCAGTTTTCAGGCCATTTGGAGCTAAAAGTGTAACTTCGGGTGACTTTCGATGATCGGAGTGTCGGATTCAAAGTTCAATGATTCCATCAGCTCCGTAATATTGAGTTTGGGCTAGGAAGATGGTTCGTTTGGGTTCCGAGTGAGTCAGACTCATTTTGAGCCATTGAGTTCCTTTTCGTTAGTATTGACTTAGGTAAATATTTCTCTGAAATGACCTCGTATGGAAGTTTCATTGATTCCGTTGAGTCTGGAACGTCGTTTTTCCTCTATTAGCATTATTGGTTTTTGAATATAGGTTTCTGATTATGCCCGGAATACCCCGTCGAGTTTTTTTTTAAAATTGCAGAAAATAGCAGAAAATCAGTTGCGGACAGCAGCTATAAATAGCTGGAAATTGTTTTTTTTCCAGCCATTTCTTCTCACTTTTCTCACTCTAAACTCATTTCTCTCTCTACCAAAATTACTCTTGATCATTTCTAATCCTTGGGGAATTAACTACTTGTGGATTTTCTGTGTTTTTTCGATTCTTGGTAAGTCATCTTCCCACTTGTCCTTTTAGCTTCCCTTAATTTCCTCCATTGTTGCTCCTACCAAAACTTGGAAATTCTTATGTAGTGGCTGAACCTATCTCGTGCATGCTTCATGGAAGTAACGGTTTGTCCGTCTCGGCTTGAAATTCCATCTTTGTGGTAAGTAATTCTTGCCCAATTTTTATTTTTATTTTTGAAACTTCCATTCTTTAATTCTCAACTTGGGCGGGCTGTTTTGGTGCCCTTCCTTTGTCCAATTATGCTCAAATTTGGAGTATGCCTTCTTGGCATCGTTGGGGTCATTGTGGTTCTTTTCATTTTTAGTTTTAGGTTGCGGGTCCCATGGGCCTGCTTTTGACCCGGATATCGACCCGGCTATAATTATAGCAATATGGGTATCTTTAGACTCGTCTTAATATTTTATTCATGAATTTGATAGTTTGATTCTCGTTCGGAGCTTTTCGGAGCTGCTCGACCTCGAATATTGTTGTTCTCGCAGCTTGTAGTCGAACGACAGGTAGGTTACGGCTTAATTCCCTAGACTTATATATCGGGTAAAATTGTACTAGTTGGCATCCTTGGGTTGGATTATTAGGTTGATACCACAGACCTTGACCACTTTTCCATGATTCTTCCTATTTCTTTCCTCCGTTGTGTGTAGTATTCCTATTAGTTGATATATTTATTATCCTTGTGACCCCGTGAGGTCTTATTGACTCTGGAACATAGAAGGTGGGATTATTGGGAATGTCCACGAGTTTCGGACATAGAAATATTATTCTAGGCTGGTTATGCTTGCTGAGTAGCTTCGGAGCCTGTGCAGGGCCGTTAGGTTGATTGTGAGCTGTCGGGCAGCTATTTGGGTTGATCATATCATTTCCATGCATATAAAGAGGTTTTTTCACGTTTTTGGCTTTTGGCCTACGAAAACTGATTTTCTAAACCTTGTATGGCCCAGGGGCCCATTTTCGATGAAAATGGATTTGGAAATGGTTTGACTTGATACGTGGATCTTCTTGGGTAAAAGAAGGTTAAAGATATATTTTTATCATGATTTACTACTATTGCTAGACTCGACCGGGTCAGAATGCTAGCTGAGTTTCCTTACTAATTTGAATACAATTAAGGAACACAATCAAGTGAAAACAAACCCTCCGTCTGCTTATATAACCGGAGCGTACACTGAATACACAGCAAACAAGGATGGAATCTGAGTGAAATATGCATGATGATGATAATGATAGAATCGATAATAGTAACTCTATATGCACCTCCCCCAGCAGGACCGGCACGCCGGCATGAGGATCCATGGTAGGACGTGCCCGCTATACCTCATCCTTCGCCGTATACCCCTCCTCCGGCACGCTTGGCTCTTAGCCAAGTCTTGGAATAGAGGGCCCAAGGTGGTCCTTGACCATATACAGTAACAAACGTGAAATATCAATAAACCAAAGCCTCGAAGTACGTGCTCAAAATTAAACTGGGTCTAAAACAGAAATCATAATAATCTTAAAAAGCCCTCTCAAAAGGTGGCCGAAATATACTCGGGTCTAAATCAGTGATAAAAGTCTCAATAACCCTCTCAGAGGGTGCCCAGAGCGTATTCGGGTCAAAATCCATTAGAAAATCAGGTTTAGTGCTCCGCCCAGCAGAGCCTAGTATCAGTAAGAAATCAAGTACAGTACTCCGCCCAGCAGAGCCTAGTATCAACAGAAAATTAGGTGTAGTACTCCGCCCAGAAGAGCCTAATATCAGCAGAAAAACAGGTGGGAAATCATCCAAAATCACATTTCATCATTAGGTTATACCGAAAATGGGCCCCCGAGGCCATATAAGTTTAGGAAAAACCATCTATAGTGTCTCGCAGCCAAAACCAAAGTAAAACATGCAGGGAAAACCTTTTTCATGGATGATATGCTCGCACACAAATATGAAATAGCCTAGCGGCTCACAAACATATCCTATCAGCCCTGCATAGGCCCAGCAGCTACTCATCAGACATAACCAGCCTAAAAGGATATCTCTATGTCTGGGACTCGCAGACATTCCCAAATAACCCACCATCTATGTTCCAGGGTCAATACAAGGCCACACAGGACCACACAGGACCACAAGGGTAATATACAATACTACGTGAATATTATAATCAATGAATGAAATAAATGGACGGAAAAGGCGGACAAGGTCTGGGGTACCAACCTATAACAACCCACCCAAGGATGCTAATTAATGCAGTAATAGCCTATATACACAGAGTCTAGCTAGGGAAAGCCATAACCTACCTGTCGTCCAACGAATAGCTGGGGGGATGGTGTCGTCCAGGCTTGAACTGCTCCGGGAAGCTCCAATTTGCAAAACCACTATCAACACAATAATCTACACATTAAAACAAGACTAACGATACCCATATTGCTGTAATAATAGCCGGGTCAAAATTTGGGTCACAAATGGGATCGTGGGCCCCGCAACCTATAATCAGAAACGAAAAACACACACGTGTTCCTTACCATCCCGGGAGCACATTCTCAAAAATTGAGCAAAAACGGACAACAATTGGGGCTCAAAACAGCCCACTCAAGTCAGGAATTAAAGAAGGAATTTCAAGAATTAATTCCGGAAATTAAACAAAAGAAACTTACCACCACAAGAAGACGAGCTACGGGAGTGAGAACTCAGAATCCATGATCATGCAAAGTTCAATAGGGCAGATTCTACAAGAATCCCAAGCTCTTGAAAGTAAGCAACAATGGAGGATTTTAAAGAAAACAAGAGAAGAAAAGGGTCGGGGAAGAAGACTTACCAAGTGACGAGGAACCATAAATTATCGAAGAGCAACGATTTCCCGAAGCTAGGAAATGATTTGGATCTGTTAAGGGAGTGTTTTGGTGTCTTAGAGTTGAGGAAATAAAGAATAATGGCTGGAAAATCATTGGGGCTCAGCATAAATAGCTACTGAAAATTACTCTTCGCTAACGCAGCCAAGGTGTCACCTTAGCGAAGAGCAAAAAAGGAGTCTGGCCAAATGCCCTTCCCAAACGCGGTCAAGGCCCATGAATGCAAAGAACATAAAGGGAAGCTGGAATTTTTCCCTATGAGAACGCGGCCAACTCCCCGCGTTCGCGATGAACCAAATGGCTATGACAGCAACCAGCTGTCAAGGGCAGATTATTCACACTTTGGGCCCTCGGGAACGCATCCGGGGTCCCGCGAACACTAACAACCAGATTTATTTGACTAGAAATGGAATTATGGATCTAATGTAATCAACAAAAATCCTATCGGAGGTCGATTTAATAGAAAGTAGACCCCACTCCCATAATCAAGCTTTAGCTAACTATTTCCAAAACGGAACCCAATGGCCGAAAACAAGTCTGGAATCCTTGGGACCCGAAATAATGGTCCCCCTAGCCTAAACTCGACATTCCAGAGCTAACTACGCTTACTGAATTTTCATCTTAGGCCGTCTTCTCCGAATATTTACCAAAGTCAACCAAACAAGCCCAACTGGCCTGAAAACACAAAATAAGAGAGAATTCCAAGCTGAAAAGCTTCCGGATCCTGACCAAAGGTCCCTCTAGACCAAAGTCCACGCTCCAGAGCTAACAGAACTATTGAAATTTGATTCCAAGTACGTTCACCTAGAATATTGACCGAGGTGAACGATTTCCAAAGTTAAAGGCTCTAAAACCAGGAATGACCAAAAAGAACAAACAAATGGCCCGGGCACTGAACTGCCGATCCCAGCAAGCCATAAATGACTTGGGCCCGCTACAGGCAAGCTCTAATGGTACAAGATAGGTAGACATGCATAAATTACTAAAAGGGTCATTACAATGCATTACCTGAAAGGTTGTATAGAATGTTAACCGGCATTAGGGTGAATCCATTAACGTAAGAGAGGGTGAGAACTGCCATTTAATATGCTTTTTTTCCATAAAGACCCAAATGAGGTGTGATGTTTACTTTTATGAAAAAAAAGTTTTATAAATAGTTGAGTTCCCCCCCACCATTTTTTTATGAACTACGCCCACTTGATTCTCACCTTGATGAGATACGTAGGCAGCCCTCCCCAGGTTTGGTGATCTAAGTTCAAAAAAAAAGTTTTCTAATCCTTATTCAAAATTTAGTAAAGAAAAAAAATCGAATCTTTTTGCAAGTTTCATTAACTATGTACACCTGATTGTCATGACCTCGCTGAGATACGTAGGCCTCCCTCCTCGGGTTCAGTGATCTAAGTTCAAAAAAAAAGTTTTCTAATCCTTATTAAAAATTCAGGAAAGAAAAAAAATCAAATCTTTGTGCGTGTTTCATGAATTACACACAACTAATTCTCATCACCGCGGTGAGATACGTAGGTAGCCCTCCTCGAGTTCGATGATCAAAGTTCAAAAAAATAAAATAAAAATTCTAATCCTTATTCAAACTTCAGGAAAGAAAAAAAAATCAAATCTTTTTGCGAGTTTTACGAACTACAAACACCTGATTTTCACCTTGATGATATATGTAGGCAGCCCCCGTGGGTTCGATGATCTAAGTTCAATAATTTCAAAAAGAAAAAGAAAAAAATTTCTAATCCTTATTGAAAAATTCAAAAAAAAAATTATCCTCATTTTAAAAAAATAAAGAAGTTTTTTTCTTCACTTTCAAAAATTCAAAAAAAATTGTTTAATTCATATTTCAAGTTTTTCTGAACTACGTCGGACATGATTGTTGTCTCGGCAGGATACGTAGGCAACCTTTCTTAAGGTTCGGTCTCACAAAAAAAGAATAAAAAAAATTTCTTGACTTGGTTGGTACTAACATATTTAGAAGTGTGCATGAAAAAAAGGTATTAAGTGATTTGATATTATTGAGAGGACCAACTTTGTTGTGAACCATAGATTCTTTTGGTAACTCTTAATTATACTTAAATGACACTTGAAAAAATCTTTTGCTAAAGTTTGGGTTAAAATGAATCCGACCTTACCGTTTCATGTGCATTGTGTGGTGAGCTTTAGATTGAAAATTCAATGACATTGCTTTATTGATCTAGAACTTGGCCCGAATGTTTGTTGAGGCAAAATTTTGAGCAACACTTTGAATTGAGAAAGGATTGTAGACTTTCTTTTATCCGATTGTGCCTTTCAAGCCTACCAAGTGACATATAATCCTTAGAGTTCCCCTTTTGACCCTAAAGCTTTTTATTGGATAACCACATTTAAGACTTTATCTTTTCAAGTGCATAAATGCACTACCCCTCTTTGGCCTCACCTCCTTAAGCGCACTGGTCAAGATCTAAGTTGAGTGGAAAAAATGTGCAAAAATGCAAAACTCCAAAAAAAAATTATTATTATAAAGACAAAAGAAAAAAAATAAAACAAAAACAAAAAATACTCCAACAAAAAGGAGGAAAAACTCAAGAAAAAAAATGATGGAAAGTAGCAAAGCAAATAAATATCAAGTGTAAGAAAGCACAAAAATATCAAAGGTACAGTGATATGCTTATGGAGGAAATAGTCAATTTATATCATATGAATATTCTACCCATTTCTAAGCCTACACTGCAAGATGATAACAAGTCCTACTTGATTTCATTTTGAGTGTTCTCACATTAGTGGATACTTACATGAGAGTCAAGCATATGACATCTCATTTGCATGCATTGAATATCTGTCTGAGTGTGAGTGCCTTCTAAAATGTCCTAAGATCTAAATATGTGCGAATCGGGACTTTATTTATGGTAAGGGAACTTGAAACATGAGGATAAGAAGAATTCTATACCTTGATTGAGGCAAGATGAATAAATCTTATCAATACTTAAGTATGTTTGAGGTACCATTTGAAACTATAGGAATTACTTCTAAAGTGACTCTGGATTTGTCCAAAAGTAATTTGTGAATCTCCTATGCGTAATACTAATTATTGGTACCAACTAAAGTCAAGACATGATCAATCAATAAATTAATTTCGTTTCCTTTATTCTTCAGTGCTTTTTATAAAAAGACACTCTTCAAAAGAAAAAAAAATCCTTCGTCTTTTTGTGAATTACGTTTTACCTGATTCTTGTTATAACAAGATACGTACGCAATCTTCCAATTGTGCTCAGTCTCACAGAATAAAATTCTAATATCCCCCAAAGTTTAAAAAAAACTGGGGCACATTTTTTTTTAAAAAAAACCATTTTTAAAAAATAAAAGAGAGTAAAAAATAATTTCAAAAAAACAAAAGAGTTTCAAAGTTTCCCCATTTCAAAACTGGGGCATTTTTTTGTAAAAAATATAAAAAAAATACTTTTCTCTTGTCTTCATAGGGTACCACATTCCCTGGTTGCATTTTAGGGCACAAAATACTTTTTTACTTTTTTTTCATGTCTTCACAGGGTACGATATTCCCTAGTTGCATTTTAGGGCACAAAATTCCTTTTTTCTTTTTTCATGCTTCACAGGATATGACATTTCCTGATTGCACTTTAGGGCACAAAATCCCTATTTTCTTTTTCATTTCTTTACAGGGTACAACACTCCATGGTTGCATTTTAGGGCACAAAATTTCCTATTATTTTTTTCTCTCGTGGCTTTACAGGGTACGAAATTATCTGGTAGTATTTTAGGGCAAAAAATCTCTATTTTCTTTTTAATGTCTTCACAGGGTAGAACACTCCCTGATTGCATTTTAGGGCACAAAATTCCCTATTTTTTCTTTTTTGTGGCTTCACAGAGTACGCCATTCCTTGGTTGCCTTTTAGGGCACAAAATCTTTGTTTTCTTTTTAATGTCTTCACAGGGTATGACACTCCCTGATTGTATTTTAAGGCACAAAATTCCCTATTTCATTTTCTATGTCTTCACAGGGTAGGACATCCCCCGGTTGCATTTAGGGCAGAAGATTCTCTATTTCTTTTTTTTTCATGTCTTCACAGGGTACGGCATCCCCTGATTGCATTATTGAGAACAAGAATCTTATTTGATTTTCGTACTTATCTTAAATTTCTATTATTGTTGTACTTACTATTAGAGTAGTTAGATATCTCTTTACTAATAACTCACAAAAAACTTTCTAGTGCAAACTGGGGCAGAAAATTTTATTTATTTTTGTTTGTCTTTTATGGATTGCAGGTTTTTCCGCAAAGCACGTATTTGATGTTCAGGAATGGAACCCCATATATGGTTAGAAAAGAGAAAAATGTTCAATCTTAAAGACAATTAGAGTCAGCTTTGACATATATAGCAGTCCAACATCTCAAGATTCATCTTCTTAGCTTCTGGTCAAGAAAACAAGCATCCAAGAACATTTTACGAACTATACTTGGGAGAAGCATCAATAACTCAATCCAAGTTGCAATTCCAAGTCTCAAATCCTAACTTCAAGATTGAATTTTGAGATCATGGTACCTACCAAAGAAGGTGAAGTGATAAGTGAAGATCCAAAAGAAAGAGCTGAAGTGTAATGACCGGATCCATCATTATTATAGAAATCACAATGTCACGAATTTTAGGAATGATTAGAGCATGTTTTGATTTAAAATAGGGTGATGTGGCAGAAAATTTTGGATTCTTGATTGAAATAGATCTGGGCTGATGTCACTCTGCTATAGTGGATATTTCTCTGCTATAATGTTGCCGTTGTAGCAGGAAGCCATCTGCTATAGCAAAATGATGGGAGAAAGTAGCTCAGCTACGCAATTTTAATAAAAGACTTCTCCTTCTCAGTTGGAAACCATACGAGGTTTTCTCCAAAACCCTCCTAGGCTGCTCCAAGGCTTGGGAGCCATGGGAAGGAGAGATTCCAACTAAAAAGATGTGAAACCATAGATTCTGGGCTTGTCATCTGTCAGGGAACGCCTTCACAAAGCTAGAAAATGCATTGTGTAGCTGCTTGGCATCCAGGTAGTCTAGCTTCTTCACCTTGAGTAGATATTGACATGTTTTTATTTTGTATTATTGTATAAACGAAAAGGATAAACCATGCTTAAACCTTCAGGCACGGAGTCTACAGGATTGTTGTGTTTGGATTGGTTAGGATTGAAAAATAATAATGTTAGGATGATGTATTGCCATCACTCGGTTTTCTCATAATTGTTATGTGATGTGTGATGCTAGAATCTAGGGACTAGAGTGTCAGGAAAGTTCGAGGAATTGAAAATGCTTTGGGTAGTTAAACGGCTAGTAAAAAGAGAGTTTTCGAAAGTGATTGACATAAAGGAAGTAGAATTATAATAATGGTTGAAGTACCAAGGTTAGGGGATGTCTTCCCCATTTTGAATCTACATTAGGAGGAGTCTGAAATTGATGTAACTATGTGTTATGTGTCCTAAGGGGGATGAATAGGGATTTAGTCTTCAAACAAGATTGAGGGTTGATTCTACGTACCCGAGGTTAGGGTAGGTGATGGTTATTATTTTCCAATATGAAATATGTGTTCATGTACTATCGCTTAATATTGTGCGAGTTTGCATTCTTAGGGAAGGTTATTATTGTGATGACCCTTCCAATCATCTTCGAATTTATGCATTTATTGCACTTTTAGAGCCTTCTTGTAGTGTCCCCAAGTCATTTATTGCTTGCTGGGACCGGTAGTTTGGTGCCCTGATCGTTCGTTTGGTTGTTTTGGCTGTTTGCCTATTTTAGAGCTTTAAATTTAGGATATCATTGACTTTAGTCAACATTCTTAGCTAACATGCTCAGAATCGAATTCTGATAGTTCCGTTAGCTCTGGAGCGATGATTTTGGTCTAGCTTGACCATTAGTTGAGGCCTGAAAACTTTTGGTGTGAGTTTTGTGTGTTTTCTCAATTTTTAGGCCATTTGGAGTTGAAAGTGTAACTTTGGGTGACTTTCGAAGATCGGAGTGTCGGATTCAAATTTTGACGATTCCATCAGCTTTGGAATGGTGATTTTGGGTTAGAAAGGTGGTTGGTTGGGTTCTGGAAGTTTTCGATTTTGTCCGTCTTAGTTTCTGTGTTTTAGCCAAGTTAAACTTGGAAGTTCAACTTTGGTCAACATTTGGAGAAGACGGCCTCAGATGGAAATTCTGATAGCACCGTGTGCCCTGGAATGTCGACTTTGGGCTAGGAGGACCTTTGGTTTGGGTCCCGAGGCTTTCGGGCTCGTTTTAGAAATCGATGTTCCATTTTGGAAAGTTAGGCCTAAAGTTGTCTTTGGGCGTAGGACCCACTGATAACGCCCAAACTACACCTCGAAATAACGAAGCGTAAGCGGTCGTAGTCAAATATAGAACCCAACAAAGGTTGGGGTCGAATCCCACAGAGAATATGGTGAAGATTAAGCCTTTAGTGAAGTATGTGACTAGTCGTCAATAGTTTCCGGAAAAGGGGGGGTTTTGTGTAAACAATGCGTAAACAAAACGAACAATTAATGTATGAATGATAATCAATAGGAGAATGAACTAGGGAAGTGTTTACCATGACTTTGGTAACAATGTCGATCCTAGGCTTAATCGGGTTCTTTTTATATGCGTGTCACGATGTGATTGAAGCAATGGTATCGTCTAAACGTCTCTCGACCAAATAAACAAATTTCCTTTTCTATTCTCTCGACCTCGAAAAGATGTGCTTTTTAGATTTCAATCCTAAACATCAAGTAGATTAATCTAGTTACAGCATTAATCATTAGACGAGAGTTAGTAGTCTCGAATCCTTGTTGTTAATCAAGTTTTCCGATTTTAATCTCTTTACTCAAGCAAATTAAACTTAGACATGTTCTAATGTTTGCAACCACTAGAAAACGTTAAATAATGAATGATTAACAACGTGACAATACATATATTGAACCCAATGCTACCCGTAATCTATATCGCTACGTTTGCCATGGCTCCCACAACCCTAGTTGTGGGAGGTTTAGTTACTCATGCTAATAGAAGAATAAAAGAAAGTCATATGCATAATAAAGAAAAGAAATCCTTACAATGTATTGAGAACAATCTTTAATTATTCCAAGAACAAGAAACCAAAGATCCCAAGAACGAATCAAGAACAAGATTTAGGAGAAGGAAACCGGGTGTAGCGCATTTCCTCTCTCAAAACTCGCTCAAAAACTCCTAAAACTATTGGGAGAACTATTGTATAATGAATGAATAATATCAATGATAATTAAAATAAACCTAACATAGGGTATTTATAGGAGTCCAGGAAGTAAACCCAAAAATGCTCGGATTCCGTGTCGCCGACTGTCTCAACTTGACGGCTTGGGGTGACGGACCGTCACCACCTTGACGGACCGTCGCCTTGGCCGTCACCACAAGGCAGTGGTGTAGCTCAACCTGACGGTCACTGTGACGGACTGTCATCGCCTTGACGGACCGTCACGGCGGCCGTCACGGCGGCCGTCACTCCTAGGCAGTACACTTCCTCTACTTGACGGTCACATGTGACGGACCGTCACATATTTGACGGACCGTCACTCAGGCCGTCACTCTTAGGCAGAATGTCTTTTTGCTCGTATTTCCTTCCGTTTCCGTGTTTGTCTCCATTTCCTACAAATATAACATAAAAACATCAAAAACGACGACAGTTGCTTGAAAATGTACGATTGTTCTTAGTTAAAAGGAGTCGAAAGTGCCGTAAAATGGCGGCACATCAACACCCTCAACTTAAAACGTTCGCTTGTCCTCAAGCAACATAACATAAAAACAATAAGACGACTCAACTAAGAACACAAACTCATGTCTCTAGCAACTCATGGTCATTCAAAACTTATTCAATTAAATCAAGCTCCCTCGTAGCACACGAATGTATGAAACACTAACTTGCAAGGGTCCAAACATGTCATTCCGATATGATAGAACATTCTACATACACACGCGCAACTATCCTAACAATCAATAGACAATACAGAAATCTTGGTGCCCTCACCACAAAGAAATCCCACACACAAGATTTGGGACTAGGTAAGCGCTCACACTCACAAACGATTTCAAACAATGCACATGCGATACCATAGGCTTGCCCTTACTATTCTATTTCAGCTCTTCAGAAAGCCGCTTAGGATCACTACAGGACTTGTTTAGGCTTGTAATGAGGCTTCAGGTGCAGGTAGGATACACTTAGGGGTTAGTGACTAAGCCCTCCTTTGAACTACCGACGTCTTATTACCACATAACTTAGTTTGTCGATCCTTATTCACCTTTTTATTTCCTTCTTTCTAGCTACAGGTGCGACCTCTTTATTTTGACAATTCTTTTTATTTCTTTTTCGATCTTTTTCATCTCTTTTTTTTTTCTTAGGCACACACCTGACTTTTCATTCTATTCCCAACCAATCTTCTTCATCCTCTTTTCCTTATCATTCACCTCTGTAGTAGCCACCCTCAACTTGGGCTGATTGCCTGCGTTGAGGTGCACCATGTCCATGGAAGGACCAGGGCCAAAACAGGGTTTATCTCTATAGTAGCCACCCTCAACTTAGGCTGATTGCCTGAGTTGAGGTGCACGATGTCCAAGGAAGGACCAGGGCCAAAATAGGGATTCAAAGTTAAACAGGAACGGTGACAGGTTATTGAAAGAACAAGGTCAATTATGGCTCAAACAGGGATCAAAGGGAGTATTTGCATTTGGACGGTCTTATAGGTTAAGTGGACTGCACACAAAAAGGGCCTGTGATCCTTTCCTAAGCAACCAAACTTCAAACTTAACAAAATAGACCAGGCAAGTTCTAGATGCATGCACAGAGTAAGAATTTATAACAATAATCTCACACACTCTTGGCACCAAGAAACTATATCACTACCAACTATCAAACAACCGCTCGGCTTAAGCATACTCATTCTAATCATAATCACACAATGACATTCAAGGATCCAGACAGTCAATCGTTTCAACATAAGTACAAAACCAGAAAATTTTTAAAGGGGCCTCGTTTTTAGTTAAGAAAAACGCCATGCTCATCACTATAGACACTAAAAAAAAAATTTTAAATTAACAAATAACAACCTAAACATGCCGGTTCTACTAGATAGCACACCTGAGGGAAAAGAAACACGGCAACAAAAACCCTCGGTGGTGACTCACAGGTTTCCCCACACCCTCAACTTAGACTCATGCATTGTCCCCAATGCATCCATATGAAAGCTAAAATCTGTGAGAGAAAGGAATACCTGTGAAGTCGATATGACTCAGATTCTGGAATGATGTTGGAGACCGCCAGGGTCTCCAAAATAAGAGAACTCGATGGAGTGTGTGCACGCGACACACTTCTGTTGCGTTCCAGCTTTTTCTTTTGTTGGCTCCACAGCTAGTCGTGCCCGCTTCTTCGCTCTTTCTTTGCAGACTCTCTTGCGGTGTTTTCGTTTCTTTGATCTATTCTCACCGCTTTCCTTTACCTGTTTCCCTTCTCGCACCATCCTTCTTACCATAGCTAGAGTCTCGACTGAACCCTTCTCCTCAAGATACGCGTCTGCAGGGCCTTCCTCAATAGCATTGATGACCGCGACCACCCTCATGTCACTTGGTTGCTTCATCAATTTGGACACATCAAACTTGACCACTTCATTGTTTAATCGGAAGGTCAGTTCATTTTTCTCCATGTCAACCAATGCTCTTGCTGTGGCTAGCAATGGTCGTCCCAAGATTATGGGAACTTCGAAATCCATTTCGCAATCCAAGATCACAAAGTCAGCTGGGAAGATAAGCTTACCGATCTTTACTAGCACATCAGACAATACTCCCACAGGTCGCTTTACCGAACGGTCAGCCATCATCACTCTTATGGACGTTGGTTTAGGAGCTCCCAAACCCAGTTGTTTGTAGACGGCTAGCGGCATCAAGTTGATGCTAGCACCTAGATCACACAAGGCTTTCCCGAAGTTGAGCTTCCCAACAGTGCAGGGAATAGTGAAAGCGCCTGGATCTTCCTTCTTTTCGACTAAGGACCTTGAAGAAATAGCGCTGCAGTGATGGAGGTTATCTTCCGGTTCAAAACTTACCGACCTCTTCTTTGTAATCAAGTCCTTCATGAACTTGGCATAACCGGGCATTTGTTCCAGCGCTTCCACCAATGGTATGTTTATTGAAATCTGCTTCAGCATGGTCATGAAGTTCAGGAACTTACTATCGTCAGCTTTCTTATTCAAACGCTGTGGGAACGGAGGTGGTGGTCGAGGCATCATAGTTGGAAGCTTTTCAGCTTCCTTGCTTTTCTCCGCGGGCTTTGGAGTTTCCTCCTCTACCGCCTCTTCATCATCCGCAGCATCACCTTGAGTCTGAGTTACCGGATGTGATTCCGGTAATATTTTTCCGCTTCTTGTGGTGATCGCCATACAGCTTGCGTCATTCCTTGGATGAGTCGTGTCACTCGGCAAGGTACCTGTCTTCCTTTGGTTCAGAGATGCCGAGATTTGCCCCACTTGCTGCTCCAGCTGCTTGATCGCGGTGGAATGTGACTCTACTACGTGACTCAACGTTGATAATTCAGTCCTCATCTCCTTTACCCCAGAGTCGGGCGATTCCACCTTCAGCAGCATCTTTGCCATCATGCTCTCCAATTTCGACGTCCCTGTCTCAGTGCTAGCTCTATCCCGATTACCAGGTGGAACATACAACCCACCTTTATCAGTGTGGTTCCTCCAGTTTCCTTGGTCGCGATCTCTATAGTCGGTTTTCTCATAGTGGTTGTCTCTCTGATAGTTCCGACCTTGGTTTCCTTGGCCATTGGCCTGGATGCCCCCCAAGTAATTCGCTTCCTCAGTTTCCAACTCTGCTGCTCTACCTTGGGAACCCACAGCTTTTACCTTCTCCATACCTCCTGAGAACAAGTGCTTGGTCAGTAGGTCCAACTGCGTTTTCAGATGCGTCATGTCTTGGTCGCGCTCCTCCTCTTTCCTACGCTGCTCTGCTGACATACCAACGGTATAGGTGCTAGCTGCAACCTCTGAATCTCGTGTATGCCAGGCCCTGTTGGTTCTGGTGAGCCTGTCCAGAGTAGTTGTGGCCTCAACAAAGGTGAGACCCATGAATGCACCACCTGCTGCGTTGTCTAACGTCGGCTTGGTAGCCGAATTCAGTGCCCGGTAGAATGTCTGCATCAAAAAGTTATCGGTCAACTGATGGTTCGGGCATTGTGTTATCTTCTTTTTGAATCGCAACCAAGTCTCGTGCAATGCTTCGTGTGGTTGCTGCCTAAAGTTGCTAATCTCGTCCCTCAACTGTATCATCCGAGAGGGAGGAAAGAACCTTTCTAGGAAAGCTCCTCTCAACTCTCCCAACGTTGTGATAGAGTCGGGGGTCAGCTCTGTCAACCACAATGCTGCCTCATCAGACAGAGACAACGGAAACAACCTGAGCCTGATCGCTGTCTGACTCACGCCCGGTAGTTCAAACGACTTGCATATGCCCACAAAATTCATTAGGTGCTGGTTTGGATCCTCCCCAGCGACACCTCGGAACACTCCTCTCAAGTTCAACAGCTGGATCATCGTGCTAGTGATGTTGAACTTGGCTCCGGGCGGTAGCGGTGGAACAACAATGGCGCCCGTAGCGCCAGTTTCATCTAAGTCGAGATCCTCATCATTCCGTGCGATCTCATCCTGCAGACCACCAGCATTCAGATTTTGTTGGGCCTGCAGTTCTGCAGCGATCCTCGCTGCCTCTAGTTGTGCGGCCATACTCCGCCTCAATGTTCTAGCAAGCTCGGGGTCGTAAGGTAAAATTTGTTCCCCCAAACTTCGGGTACTTGGCATGCACAACTGTGTACCCTGTCAAAGACAAAAACAACAAATAAACGTAAAGCAGGAAATTATGACTAAGAGTCAAATAAACACACCAGACTTAATTAACAACCGTATTCCCCGGCAACGGCGCCACTTTTTGATAACGCCCAAACTACACCTCGAAATAACAAAGCGTAAGCGGTCGTAGTCAAATATAGAACCCAACAAAGATTGGGGTCGAATCCCACAGAGAATATAATGAAGATTAAGCCTTTAGTGAAGTATGTGACTAGTCGTCAATAGTTTCCGGAAAAGGGGGGGTTTTGTGTAAACAATGCGTAAACAAAATGAACAATTAACGTATGAATGATAATCAATAGGAGAATGAACTAGGGAAGTGTTTACCATGGCGTTGGTAACAATGTCGATCCTAGGCTTAATCGGGTTCTTTTTATATGCGTGTCACGATGTGATTGAAGCAATGGTATCGGCTAAACGTCTCTCGACCAAATAAACAAATTTCCTTTTCTATTCTCTCGACCTCGAAAAGATGTGCTTTTTAGATTTCAATCCTAACATCAAGTAGATTAATCTAGTTACAACATTAATCATTAAGACGAGAGTTGGTAGTCTCGAATCCTTGTCGTTAATCAAGTTTCCCGGTTTTAATCTCTTTACTCAAGCAAATTAAACCTAGGCATGTTCTAATGTTTGCAACCACTAGAAAACGTTAAATAATGAATGATTAACAATGTGACAACATACATATTGAACCCGTCGCTACCCAGAATCTATCTCGATACCTTAGCCATGGCTCCCACAACCCTAGTTGTGGGCGGTTTAGTTACTCATGCTAGTAGAAGAATAAAAGAAAGTCATATGCATAATAAAGAAAAAAAATCCTTACAATGTATTGAGAACAATCTTTAATTATTCCAAGAACAAGAAACCAAAGATCCCAAGAACGAATCAAGAACAAGATTTAGGAGAAGGAAACCGTGTGTAGCGCGTTTCCTCTCTCAAAACTCGCTCAAAAACTCCTAAAACTATTTGGAGAACTATTGTATAGTGAATGAATAATATCAATGATAATTAAAATAAACCTAACATAGGGTATTTATAGGAGTCCAGGAAGTAAACCCAAAAACGCTCGGATTCCGTGTCGCCGACTGTCTCAACTTGACGGCTTGGGGTGACGGACCGTCACCACCTTAACGGACCGTCGCCTTGGCCGTCACCACAAGGCAGTGGTGTAGCTCCACCTGACGGTCACTGTGACGGACCGTCATCACCTTGACGGACCATCACGGCGGCCGTCACTCCTAGGCAGTACACTTCCTCTACTTGACGGTCACATGTGACGGACCGTCACATGTTTGACGGACCGTCACTCAGGCCGTCACTCTTAGGCAGAATGTCTTTTTGCTCGTATTTCCTTCCGTTTCCGTGTTTGTCTCCATTTCCTACAAATATAATATAAAAACATCAAAAACGACGACGGTTGCTTGAAAACGTACGATTGTTCTTAGTTAAAAGGAGTCGAAAGTGCCGTAAAATGGCGGCACATCACCCACTTTTTATGCTATTGAAATCCATTGGAATCTTCGTCGATTCTGTTGCATCCAGAATGCCGTTTAGACTAAAATAGCTCTGTCCATTTGTGTTTGCGGGACCCCGAATGTTTTCCCGAGGGCGCGGCGGAGATATTCTTATGTTGGGCATTGTTGTTGGTAGCTGGTGCTGTCATGGCATCAACTTGGACTTCGCATTCGCGGGGGCCATCCGCGTTCACGTAGGCCAATGCCAGCCGCCCCTCTGCCCTTGCCTTTGCCTAGGCGACCACCGAGGTGCATTCCCAGGCCCGCGTACACGGTGGCCTGGCCGCGTTCGCGCAAGGCAGGCACCAGGCCTAGCCAGCGCTTGGCCTTCATGTGCGCTCTGTCTGCCCGCGTTCACATGCCTCGCATAGGCGGCGGCCTGCCGCGTTCACAAAGGAGCTTCGGCCAGCAACTATTTAATTTGGCCATTTCATATTTCCAGCTTTTATCTCTCAAATTCCCCAACTCCAACTCGCCCAAACCCCCCTCTAAACTTATCAAATCAGTGCACCATTGAAGAAACCCCGTACCCTCGATAATTTCATGTTCTGTTGGTATTTTGGTAAGTTTACCCTCTTCTCCTTTGTTGTCTTCTCCAACTACCCAAACCTCGATTACTGTAAATTCTTGAAACTTGGTCTTGCTTGTAGATTCTACCCCTTTTCGTGGCTGCATGTTCATTGGCTAGTTCAGTTCACATTCTTGGCTAAATTCTCTTACGTGGTAAGTGATTCTTGCCTATTTCCGATTTTCTTTCCCTAACTTTCCCTAATTGGGATCTTGGCTAGTAAGGGCTATTTGAGAACGAAATTGCAACCCTACTCTTTTGATTTTTTAGGCATGCACTCCCATGATCTTGGGGATCATAATGTGAGTTTTTGTTTTCAGTTTCGGGTTGCAGGGCCCACGGGCAAGCCGGTGACTCGAATTTCGGCCCAGCTATTATTATATCTATATGGGTATCATTAGACCCGTCTTGATGTGCTTTCCATGATCTTGATAGATTAATCCTCGTTCGGAGCTTCTCATCGTTCCCTGCAGCTTGTTGATGGACGATAGGTAGGTTACGGCTTAACTCCCTAGACTTTGCATATATCGGATAAAATTGTACTATTTGGCATCCTTTGGTTGGGTTATTAGGTTGGTACCACAGACCTTGGCTGCTCCTTCATGATTCGTCCCATTTCTTTCCTCCATTTTGTGTAAAATTCTTGTTAATGTATATTATTACCCTTGTGGTCCTGTGAGGCCTTGTTGACTCTGGAACATAGACGGTGAGATCATTGGGAATGTCCGCAAGTCCCGGACATATAATTATCCTTCTAGGCTGGTTATGCTTGGTGAGTAGCTTTGGAGCCTGTACAGGGCCGATAGGTTGATTGTGAGTTGCAGGGAGGCTATTCTGTGTGTGATCATTCCATATCCATGCATATAGAGAGGTTTTCCCATGTTTTACTTCGGTTTTGGCTTCAGGACTTCTGGAACTATTTTCTAAACTTTGCATGGCTCGGGGGCCCATTTTTGACGAAAATGATTTGGAAATGGTTTTGACTTGTCTTGTGGATATTCTTAGGGTAAGTAAAGTTTTAAAAGGCATTTTATCAATAGTTCCACTTTTCTGGGCTCGACGGGGTTAGGTGCCCTACTTTTATACTATAGCATTGGTGGTGTTGCTGGACTAGGCGGGGCCGAATGCTAGAGCTTTTGGGCTTACTATTTTAGACCTGGATATCCTCCGGGAAGCTCTAATTGGGAATTGTCTTAAGGATGCAGGGCATCTAGTATGTTGGTCGGGGGCCTCCATGGACCTTGCTATTCCAGACCAGAAGCTGGGAGTTGCGGGTGTCAGAAGGAGGGTATACGATGTAGGAGTGGTATACAGGTGGGAACTTCCATGGATCCCGTCTTCTAGGCCTTATAGGTCCCCAAAAGCGGGTGACATATGGTACTTTGATTACTTTTACTTAGCATGGCATCATATTATTCATCTGTGTGAGGTACCACCCTTGTCTGTTGATTGTTGATTGTATGCTCTGGTAGTATGGGATGCAGGAGGGTTTGTTTTCACTTGTTTGCATTCCTTGGTTGTATGTGTGGACGAGGGAATGTAAGTAGAGTTTTATCATTATTACTTCTGGCTGGAGTGTGAGATTGGTCACAGCGAGGCTGTTGGTTTCTAGAGTGAGATTGTCATGATTAGTGTGGTTAGAGCTTGGTTACAGTGGGGATGTTGGTGTTTGGAAAAGAAGTTGTGATTAGTGTGGTTATTATTTACTATTCCAAGCATGTCTACTTCACCCTTCTATGCCATTCCTTATACTTGATGTTACCAGTATACTGTCTATTTCTAGACTTATGCATATATACTGTTTTTGCGAGGATCCCAGGTGCGTCATTCTTACTTTCACCTGTGTTTACCATGTATATATTCTATTTGGTAGCCTTGCTTGCTACTTTCTGTTGTCTTCCCTCTGGGCTAGTTCCTGTGTTCCTTACCATTGATTGTCGTGATTGTTTACTTCTTTTCAGTCTGCTATTGCTCTTTTACTTTATATGTGCCCAGTCGGCCTATGATACCTACTGGGTACCTTATGCTTTGCATTTGGTGCTCACTCTACCCTCTGCATCTTCTGGTGTAGATCCTAGTGTGGGTCATTGCCATTAGAGCACCGGAGACTCGTGTGGGGTGCTGTTTTGGGATCATCCTGGCTGAGGGTGAGCTATTGGCGTTTAGAGCTTGACTTTAGTTTATCCTTGATGTATTTTGTACTCTTGTAGTTTCAGAGACATCATATATATATTACTTTTGGACCTTGTACTCCTGATGTAGTTCAGCTCTTATACACTATGATACAAGGTTTTGGGTTGGTTTAACTTTCGCTTGTATTTATATTACTCTTATGAACTAGTTTATTCATCTTGTTCCCTTGCTTCCGCTTACTTACTTGTTCTTCTTCTTAAACTGCTAGAAGGTAGCCCATTACTAACCGTTCTGGGCTACAGGGATTGATTTGCCTAATGGGGGGGGTTGTAGGTTCCATCATGACAGAGAAATTGGTTCATGACAGCTTGGTATCAGAGCTCTAGGTTCACCGGTGTCATCGGTATAGGAGCCAATGTCTAGTATAGTCCTACGGATTAGGGTGGATACGTCCGTGCTCAATCTTCGGGAGGCTATACTGACATCTTAGGGAAATGGACTTTTCTTGCTTCTATTTTGTGCATAGTGTCCTTGAAGGTTCCTGAAAATCTCATTTGCTCTAGTTCACTCTTCCGCAGATGGTTCATACGAGATCGTCAGCTTTAGGCGAAGGAGAGCTTCCTGCCCCTGCACCTCTGACTCCAGCTAGGGGTTGGGTTGATCGGAAGGGCAAGGCTAGAGGTTGTCCTAGAGCAGCGATGCCTACTAGGGCCGCCAGGGTTGATATAGAACCGGAGTATGACTACGAGCCAAAGTTAGCTCCAGAGCAGCAGCATGTGGACCCAGGATAGCCCAGGTACCACCGGCTCCAGTGTTAGTTCCAGCATCGATTTCTATGCTAACTTCAGCCCCAGCTCAGTCTTCAGATTTTTGGGGTTTACTTGTTCAGATCTTGGGTATGATTAGGGACCGTCCTTCAGAGGTAGCACAGACATCCTCTCAGGGGGCAGCCCTGGGTGTTCAGAGTTCAAGAGTGCAGCCTGTTACTACGGCTCCCCGTGTTGAGGTTGTTCCTGTCCCATAGGTTGCCCAGCCTCTTGCTCTTCGCCCTACTATGAAAGAGATGGAACAGAAGGCCTTGGGTAGGTTTTTGAGATTGGCACCGCCAAAATTTGCTGGTACACAAGGTCAGGACCCCCACGACTTTATCACTACCTGTGAGGAGATGTTGCACCATTTAGGATTATTACAGACTCACGGGGTTGGATATACTACATATCAGCTGGAGGGTCCAGCGAAGTTATGGTGGAGGGCATAAGCTGCTTGCAGGCCTTCTACATTACCTCCTTTGACCTGGTCTGAGTTCTATGAGGCCTTTATGGCCAAGTTCTTGCCACAGAGCGATCGAGAGCGTCGGAGGGAGGAGTTCACTAGACTTTCTCAGGATACTATGACCGTCTCAGAGTATGAGACCCGCCTCCATCAGCTTGCTCCATTTGGAGCCATGACTATGCCTACTGAGGCCGATAGAGTCCGTAGATTTGTTTGGGGGTAACAAAGAGAGTTCAAAGAGCCTGCAGAGATACTGGTTGATAACAGTCAGTCATTCCAGGACATTGCAGATTATGCCCGCACAGTTGAGGATTTGTGTCATCATGACATCAGGGCCAGTGATAAGAGGCCTCGACATAAGGGTGCTTACAGCGGTTCTAGGCATAGTGGTAGAGGTTCAGGCAAGTGGGGCCGAGGTTATCAGCCGCATCAGTATCAGGGTCAGTCTAGGCAACCGATATAGGTGTCACTTTAGGCTTCTGGTTCAGTTTGAGCAGGGTCAGGGCAGTCAGCTAGGTCACAGTGGTCAGCCGTCGAGAGGTACAAATTTTGGGGCATCAGGCTATGATGGCCATTCGGGTTCTTCTGGTTCATCCTGACCCAGTAGGTCGTCAGAGGCTTGCTATACTTGTGGTGTGGTTGGTCACTTTGCTAGAGATTACCCCTAGAAGGGTACAGTTCAGCCAGTTGAGCCGCTATAAGCAATTCAGCCTCTGACTAGAGGGGGTGGTGCTCAAGCTAGGTGGTGCTGCCCCATATGGTAGAGTAGGTGGTAGGGATGGTGGTCAGGTAGGTGGAGGTCATCGTCAGTTCTATGCGATCCCTGGGAGACTGGAGGCAGAGGCCTCAGATGTTGTGATCACAAGTACGATTTATGTATGTCGTCAGCCAGCTTATGCTTTATTTGATCCTAGATCCACTTGTTTGTATATATCTGCCTACTTTCTGCCTTGTTTGGTGTTGTCTAGTGAGTCATTATCTATGCCCATTTCTATTTCGACCCAGTAGGAGATTCTTTAGTAGTGGATCAGATTGTGAAATCCTGTGTGATATATGTTCATGATTTGGATACTTGGGCTGACCTAAGTATACTTGATATGTTGGATTTTGATGTGATACTGGGCATGGACTGATTATCCCCTCACCATGCAGTTTTGGATTGCTATGCCAAGACCGTTACCATAGCCATGCCCATTGTATCCCCAGTTGTGTGGCAAGGTTCTATTAGCTATGCACCGTCTGGGATCATTTCTTGTCTTCGAGCTAGAAAGATGATATCCCGTGGGTGTTTAGCTTATCTAGTATATGTCCGACATGCTAGTGCTGACCCTACGTCTCCTGAGTCTGTTCCTGTGGTTAGAGACTTCCTAGATGTGTTTCCTACCGACCTACCAGGCCTTCCACCTGAGAGGGATATTGATTTCGCCATTGAGTTAGAGCCAGGCAACAGGCCTATTTCTATCCCTCCCTACCGTATGGCTCCTGCTAAGTTGAGAGAGCTTAAGGAGCAACTCCAGGATTTGTTAGCTAAGGGGTTCATTAGACCGAGTGTGTCTCCTTGGGGTGCTCTTGTTCTCTTCATGTAGAAGAAAGATGGGTCGATGCGGATGTGTATTGATTATTGGCATTTGAATAAGATGACAATGAGGAATAAGTATCCGATACCCAGGATTGATGACTTATTTGATCAGCTTCAGAGTTTTGCCATGTTTTCGAAGATTGATTTGAGGTCCAGCTACTATCAGTTGAGGATTAGGGCAGAGGACATCCCTAAGACAGCATTCAGGATATGTTACGACCACTATGAGTTCCTGGTTATTTTTTTTGGGTTGACTAATGCACCCGCAGCCTTCATGGACTTGATGCATAAGGTGCTTAGCCCGTACCTAGATCTCTTCGTGATAGTCTTCATTGATGACATTCTGGTATACTCACGGAGTAGAGATGAGCATGAGCAGTATTTGAGGACTATACTTCAGACCTTGAGAGCTCACCGGATTTACGCCAAGTTCTCAAAGTGTGAGTTTTGGCTTGATTCAGGTGCATTCCTAGGACATGTTGTGTCTAAGGATAGGATTAGAGTGGATCCGGGTAAGATTTCGATGGTTCGTGATTGGCCTAGACCTACCACTCCTACTAAGGTCTGTAGCTTTGTTGGGTTAGCTGGGTACTACAAAATCTTTGTTGAGGGATTTTCTTCCATAGCAGCACCCTTGACTATGCTGACTTGGAAGGATGTTCCATTTTAGTGGTCTGATCAGTGCGAGGATAGTTTTCAGAGGCTTAAGGCCATATTGACTTTAGCTATAATTCTGACTTTGCTGGTTGAGGGTCAGGGTTTATCCATGTATTGTGATGCTTCAGGGGTCGGTCTTGATTGTGTGTTGATGCAGCAGGGTTGAGTGATAGCATATGCGTTAATGCAGCTAAAGGTTCACGAGAGTAACTACCCCACTCACAACTTAGAGTTAGCAGCAGTAGTCTTCGCACTCAAGATCTGGAGGCACTATCTATATGGAGTTCATTGTGAGATATTCATCGACCATCATAGTCTTCAGTACATTATGAGTCAGTGCGAGCTAAACTCAAGGCAGAGAAGATGGATTGAGTTGCTGAAGGTCTATGATTTCACTATTTTATACCATTCGGGCAAGGCAAACGTGGTAGCGGATACTTTGAGTCAGAAGGTGGTGAGTATGGGCAGTCTAGCTTCACTTTCAGTTTTTGAGCAACCATTGGCCTTGGATATCCAGTCCTTGGCTAACCATTTTGTTAGGCTTGACTTATCGGATCCCAGCAAAGTTTTTGCTAGTGTTAAGGTTCGCTCTACTCTAGTTGATCAGATTCAGAGCTGACATATTGAGGATCAGAGTTTGTGTGACCTACATGATCAGGTGGTTCGAGGTGAGGCCAACCAGGCTCCCTTAGGTTCAGATGGAATTCTGAGGTTTGAGGGTCGACTTTGTGTTCCGAGAATTGGTGATTTGATACAGTTGATACTCTGTGAAGTAGATTGCTCCAAATACTCCATTCATCCTGGCGCAGCGAAGATGTATAGAGATCTGAAGCAACTTTACTGGTGGGGTGGCATGAAGTGAGACATGGCAGAGTTTGTATCTCGATGCTTGAGCTGTCAGCAGGTGAAGTTTGAGCACATGAGATCAGGTGTATTGATGCAGCGATTTCCCATTCCTGAGTGGAAGTGGGAAGGTATTACTATGGACTTTGTTGTTGGTTTGCCTCGCACTACTCAGAGGTTTGATTCCATTTGGGTGATCGTGGATAGGCTAACTAAGTCAGCGTATTTCTTGCCGGTTCAGACTTCCTATAGGGAAGAGAGGTTAGCTCAAATCTACATTCGTGAGATTGTACTGTTGTAAGGGGTCCCAGCTTCTATCATCTTAGACTGTGGCACTCAAATCACATCTCAGTTCTGGAGAGCTATACAGAGGGATTTGCGTATGGAGGTTCAGCTTAGTACTTCTTTCTACCCTCATACAGATGGCTAGTCTGAAAGGACCATTCAGGTCTTGGAGGACATGCTTTGGGCCTGTGTACTTGACTTCGGAGGTTCATGGGATCAGTTTGTGCCATTGGCTGAGTTTGCATATAATAATATCCTTCATTCAAGCATTGGCACGACACTTTTGAGGCTTTGTATGGTACGCATTGCAGATCTCCTATTGGTTGGTTTGATGGGTTAGAGGCCAGACCGTAGAGTACGGATTTGCTTAGAGATTCCCTGGACCAAGTCCGTTTGATCCAGGATAGACTTAGAGCGTCCTAGAGTAGGCAGAATAGCTACGCTGATTATAGACTTTTTTCCTTGGAGTTCAGTGTTGGTGACCTAGTTTTCCTACGTGTATCGCCCGTGAAAGGCATGATGAGATTTGGTCAGAGGGGCAATCTTAGCCCTAGGTTAATTGGGCCGTTTGAGGTTCTGCATAGGGTTGGTAGTGTTTCCTACATATTAGCATTGCCTATGATGTTTTCAGCTATTCACCCAGTGTTTCACATCTCAATGTTGTGCTGGTATGTACCAGATGAGTCTCATGTGTTTCATTGGGATTTGGTTCAGTTTGATGAGAGGTTATCATTTGTTGAGGATCCGATAGCTATTCTTTACAGGGATATCAGGAGGTTGAGATCTAGGGAGATTTCGGTTCTGAAAGTACAGTGGAGGCACCATCCGGTCAAAGAGGCTACTTGGGAGATCGAGAGTGAGTTGCATGCTCAGCATCTGTAGTTGTTCGAGCCTTCAAGTACTCCGTTCTTCTTGACTTTACAGGACGAAAACCTTTTAGTAGTGGATGTTATGATGACCCTTTTGGTCATCTTCGCATTTACACATTTATTGCACAATTAAAGCCTTTCTGTAGTGACTGCAAGTCATTTATGGCTTGCTTGGACCGGTATTTCGGTGCCCTGGTCATTCGTTTGGTTGTTCTGGTTGTTTACCTATTTTAGAGCTTTAAATTTAGGATATCATTGACTTTAGTCAACATTCTTAGCTAACGTGCTCAGAATTAAATTCTAATAGTTTTGTTAACTCCGAAGCGATGAGTTTGGTCTAGTTGGACCTTTAGTTGAGGCCTGAGAACTTTCGGTGTGGATTTTGTGTGTTTTCTCAATTTTTAGGCCATTTGGAGTTGAAAGTGTAACTTTGGTTGACTTTCGATAATCGGAGTGTCGAATTTGAATTTTGATGATTCCATCAGTTTCGGAATAGTGAGTTTGGGTTGGGAAGGTGGGTGGTTGGGTTCTGGAAGTTTTTGGTTTCGTCCGTCTTAGTTTTTCTGCTTTAGCCAAGTTAAACTTGAAAGTTTAACTTTGGTCAACGTTTGAAGAAGACGACCTCAGATGGAAATTCTGATAGCACTGTTAGCCTCAGAATGTCGACTTTGGGCTAGGGAAACCTTTGGTTTGGGTCCCAAGGCTTTTGGGCTCATTTTAGGCCTCGGTGTTCATTATGGAAAGTTAGACCTAAATTTGTTCTTAGGCGTGGTACCCACTTTTCAAGCTATCGACCTCCGTTGGAATTTTAGTCAATTACATTGAGTCCGGAATGCCATTTATAGTCAAATAGCTCTGTCTGTTTGTATTTGCGGGACCCCAGATGCTTTCCCGAGGGCCTGTCGAAGAAATTCTTATGTTGGGCATTGTTGTTGGCAGCTGGTGTTGTCATGGAATCAGCTTGTCCTTTGCGTTTGCCGTGGCCATCCGCATTCGCGGTGGCTAATGTCAGCCACCCCTCTACCCTTTCCTTTGCCTAGGCGACCATCGGGTTGCGTCCGCAGGCCCACGTACGCAGTGGCCTGGCCGCATTCGTGCAAGGAAGGCGCCTGGCCTAGACAACTCTTGGCCTTCTCGTGCGCACCAGTTGCCCGCCTTCGCATGCCTCGCGTAGGCGGTGGCCTACCGCGTTCGCGAAGGAGCTTTGGCCAACAGTTATTTAAGCTAGCCATTTCATATTTCCAGCTTTTATCTCTCAAATTCCACAACTCCAAGTCGCCCAAACCCCTCTCTAAACTGCTCAAATCAGTACACCATTGATGAAACCCCGTACCCTCGATAATTTCGTGTTCTGTTGGTATTTTGGTAAGTTTTCCCTCTTCTCCTTTGTTGTCTTCTCTAACTACCCAAACCTCCATTGTTGTAAATTCTTGAAGCTTGGTGTTGCTTGTAGATTCTGCCCCTTTTTGTGGATGCATGTTTGTGGGCTAGTTCAATTCACATTCTTGGCTAAATTCTCTTACGTGGTAAGTGATTCTTGCCTATTTTCAATTTTCTTTTCCTAAATTTCCCTAATTGGGATCTTGGTTACTGAGGGTTGTTTAAGCTCGAAATTGCGACCCTACTCCTTTGATTTTCTGGGCATGCACTCCCAAGATCATGGGGTTCATTATGTGAGTTTTTGTTTTCAGTTTCGGGTTGTGGGGCCCACAGGCTCGCTGGTGACCCAGATTTTGGCTCAGCTATAATCATAGTAATATGGGTATCATTAGACCCTTCTTGATGTTCTTGCCATGATCTTGATAGCTTGATCCTCATTCGAAGATTCTCGGGGCAGCTCGGCCTCAGATATCGTCGTTCCTGCAACTTTTCATCGGACGACAAGTAGGTTATGGCTTAACTCCCTAGACTTCGCATATATCGGGTAAAATTGTACTAGTTGGCATCCTTGGGTTGGTTTATTAGGTTAGTACCAATGACCTTGGACGCTACTTGATGATCCATCTCGTTTCTTTCCCCCGTTGTGTGTAGAATTCTTTTTAATTGATATTATTACCCTTGTGGTCCTGTGAGGCCCTGTTGACTCTGGAACATAGACTGTGGGATCATTGGGAATGTCCGCAAGTCCCGGACATAGAATTACCCTTCTAGGCTTGTTATGCTTGTTGAATAGCTTTGGAGCCTGTGTAGGGCCGATAGGTTGATTGTGAGCTGCGGGGCAGCTATTGTGTGTGTGATCATGCCATTTCCATGCATATAGAGAGGTTTTTCCACGTTTTACTATGATTTTAGCTTCGGGCCTTTTGGAACTATTTTCTAAACTTTGCATGGTCCCCCCGTTTTCAACGAAAATGATTTGGAAATGGTTTTGACTTGTCTTGTGGATCTTCTTGGGGTAAGGAAAGTTTTAAAAGACATTTTATCAATAGGTCCACGTTTTTGGGCTCGATGGGGTTGGGTGCCCTACTTTTATACTACAGCATCCGGGGTGCTGCTGGACTAGGCGTGGCCGAGTGCTAGAGCTTTTGGGCTTACTATTTTAGACCTAGATACCCTCCAGGCAGCTCTACTTAGGAATTGTCTTGAGGATGCGGGGCATCTAGTATATTGGTTGGGGGCCTTTATGGACCTTGTCGTTCCGCACCAGAAACTGTGAGCTGCAGAAACTGTGAGCTGCAGGTGTCGGAGAGAGGGTATATGGTGTAGTAGTGGTATACGGGTGGAACCTTCCATGGAACCCATCTTATGGTCCTTATAGTTCCCCAAAAGTGGGTGACATATAGTACTTTGATTACATTTACTTAGCATGGCATCATATCATTCATCTGCGTGAGGTACCACCCTTGTCTGTTAATGATTAATTGTACGCTCCGGTAGTATGTGATGCCGGAGTGTTTGTTTTCACTTGTTTAAGTTCCTCAGTTGTATGGGCGGTCGAGGGATTGTAGGTAGAGTCTTATCATTATTACTTCTGGATGGAGTGTGAGATTGGTCACAGCGGAGCTGTTGGTTTCTGGAGTGAGATTATCGTGATTAGTGTGGTTAGAGCTTGGTTACAGCGAGGCTATTGGTGTCTGGAATGAGGTTGTTGTGATTTGAGTGGTTATTGTTTACTTTTTCCGAGCATGTCTACTTTACCCTTCTCTCCCATTCCTTATACTTAAGGTTACCGGTATACCATCCATTTCTATACTTATGCATATATACTATTTTTGCGAGGATCCCAGGTGCGTTGTTCTTACTTTCACCTGTGTTTGCCATGTATATATTCTATTTGCTAACCTTGCTTGTTGTTTTCTATTGTCTTCCCTCTGGGCTAGTTCTTGTGTACCTTACCGTTGATTGTTGTGACTATTTATATCTTTTCTGTCTGCTATTGCTTGTTTACTTTATATGTGCCCAGTCGGCCTATGATACCTACTGGGTACCTTATGCTTTGAATTTGGTGCTCACCCTACCCTCTGCAACTTTTGGTGCAGATCCTAGTGTAGGCCATCACCGTTAGAGCACCGGAGACTCGTGCGGGGTGCTATTTTGGGATCATCCAGGCCGAGGGTGAGCTCTTGCCATTCAGAGCTTGACTTTAGTTTATCCTTGATATATTTTGTACTCCTGTTACAGAGACATCAATGTATATATTACTTTTTGACCTTGTACTCCTAATGTAGTTTGGCTCTTATACACTATTATACCAGGTTTTGGGTTGGTTTAGCTTCCACTTGTATTTATATTACTCTGGTTATCCAGTTTATTCATCTTCTTCCCTTGCTTCCGCTTACTTACTTGTTCTTCCTCTTAAGCTGCTAGAAGGTAGCCCATTACTAACTGTTCCAAGCTACGAGGATTGGTTCGCCTACTGGGGGGTTGTAGGTGCCATCATGATCGAGAAATCGGGTCGTGACAATTATGAATGTCAACTTATTCGGTTATCAGTCTTGTGAAATGAACTTGTGTTGTTGCTTTTTGGTTTACAAGTATGTTTTTGTTCATTGTTTATTGATTGATTGGATTTTGTGACTTTTGGTTAACTCGGGTACCACGCCTAGTACAGTATATTTATTGGTTGGCTCAGGTACCATGCCTGGTGTGGGATATTTATTGGTTAGCTTGGGTACCACGCCTAGTACATGTTTTACAAATAGTTGGTTCGGGTACCACGCCTGGTAGAGGTTTAATTTGACTTGTATTGAATGTATTATGTCGATGGTCCCATGAGTGAATCGGGTTGTATTCTTGAATTGTGATTATTGCGTTATGGTTCATGTAAGGTTGGTGATTGTATCTAATGTAAGGTTGGTCTTAGTATAGGCCGGGATTACATGTTGAACACGTAGGTGGTGTCCGAGGGATCCCTGGTGGGTCTGGGTTGTGGGGGAAAGGATAGATGTTTATTATCACTGGCTTGTCAGTGGTTGTTAATTGGTTACATGTGGTTGATTAGCTAAGGAGAAGACTTATAGTCTAGTCATATTGTTGGTTAACCGTCATTATTAAATAACTGTTGAACCCATTCCATGTGATTGTAGTTAAAAGGTAGAAGGGGAGTCTAGAGTGTATTGCTGGATATTAGTATCATGAGTAAGGACTGCCCTAGGAACCCTTGAGAGGTCTGGACACTTGTAAGTAGAACCATAAATGTACTTGGTCTGGTTGGGCGGTTAGTAAGGTCATTTTTGGGTATTTAGTCATAAGGGTTGATGTGAGTCACGGAGGGGTAGTTCGGGTCTGGACTTAAGGGTTGATCGAAGGGTAAGGCAGCTTGGGAAGTCTATAGGTTAAGGTGACTTAGAAAGTCTAAGGGTTAGTGTGACTTGGGAAGCCCTAGGAGTCAGGGTGCAGAGTCTCATGGTAGTGGAGTTGGCAACAGAAAGGATAGGGAGGCATGGGTTGATATTGGGTTTTAGTAAAGGTGGATGTTGAAGGCTCGAGTGTTGTAATTAATTATGCATTTTCCTTGATTTCTTATATAATGGTATGGAATGGATTTGTGTCAATCAATGATGCCTACCAGTACATGTGTTTGTACTGATTCTATTCCTGCTATACCCTTTGGGTATAGTCTGGTTGCAGGGTCGGAGATATTTCATAGGTACATGACGACAGTTATTCTTTAGCAGCTTCTACTCTTGCTTCCATGGTGGGAGTTGTGTCCTCTTACATTTTTGTTTCACTCCTGTAGTAGCTCTTGTACCGGCTTAGACTAGATTCTAGGAAAAGTGTTTGTATTTTTAAAAGAGAATTTTCCACATTAATTATAAATGTTTTCATGTATTAAAGGAGTTACTTGTGATTTTACTTAGTTTTTCTGCAATTTACCTATGATTTTACTTAGTTTTTCTGCAATTTACCTGTTGGATCGAGTGATGAGGGTTCGTCTATCTAGGTGCTTAGAGTAGGCACCCCCATAGCCCCATGGTTGGGTTGTGACAGATGGTATCAGATCCTAGGTTATCGATCTCCCAGTACAAGAGAAAAATATTGAATAGAGTCCTGCGGATCGGTATGTTGACGTCCTCATCTAATCTTTGGGAAGCTATGAAGCATTCTAGGAAACACCTCATCTTTTTTCATTCCTTTTCGTGCGGTTCATTTACTTGCTTGTATGGGTTGAGTCGAATTGGTATCTCTCAATTCCAATTGGTATCTCAACGAAGTAATGAATGTCATTGGACTCTAACTGCGATGAAATAAGCAAGAGAAGTTGGAACTGGGAAGGTTCCAATTAGTATCTGGCCTGAGAGGCTGTAGTAAAACATGGGTGACCGATTGACAGTTAACCATGAGACGAATAAAGAGTAGTGTATATGACTTGATTCTGTTGTAGCTGGAAGCCTAAAATTTTGTGTGTTACAATGCTTGTATTACTGAAATTGTTGGCATGCGATTGATTTTCTTACTATGAGTGTTGGCTCTGAAGGGAGCCATAAGGTAAAATTGGTGTACTTTTGTCTTGTGATAAACTACTATGTGTTTTAATCTGAAAATTCTGTATCACTTTTTAAAAAGGGACTCATCACTAGTTAAGATGGTGAGGGGATAGGATTTATGACTGTAGGGAAACTTTGGTTTCAGGACCGTTGGGGCTGGGTTGTGAACCATGGGAACACGGGATTATTCGTGTATGGTAGCGGGAATGTGTTGTTGTGAACAGGTTTCACATGTAATTCATTTTATTTTGGTGATTTGGATGATAAGTTTTGGTTTGTGTATTTCCAGGAAAGGTCTTGGGGTGTTGTTTAAGACCATGGCGATACTTATGCTATTAATAATGATAACCGGGGATGGGGATGAGTTCACTCTACTGTAAATATAAATTTTTTGGGTTGTCACTGTCGGGACCGCCATAGCAGAACTGTATTACTACGGCGTTCCCACTATATCGGGAATTTCTACCGCTACGGCGGTACCGCGATGGTGGAATAGCAACCCTATAGTGAGGAGGCTCGGGGCAGAATGCCTACCCTGTTGTCCCCTATTTTTCATTTCATTCTCGGGGCCTTTTAAAGCGATAAATAAGCTACGAGCTGCTATGTAAACTAAGGAAATCATCTATAGAACTAATATAGCATGAATATAAGGGAAATTTTCTAAAAACTAGCATCCATGTGCTTAAATATGAAGGGAAGAAGGGAAAGGGAACATTGTCTAGTACGTGCCCAAAACGGGGGCAAAACCCAAAAAATAGTAAAATTCTTAATAAAGCGGGGAGGGGAGGTCCTAGGCCTCTTTATCGCCTAGGAAGGGGAACTCCGCCTGTCCTCGGGCTCAAGGGTGGGAAACTCCTGACCAGGGGAAACACAAGTAAACATGACCTTGATGGTCTTCCACGTCAGGGAAAACATGCGGTCACGAGAGCGTCTCTTCCTCTTCTCTTCCTCTAACTCCCTGCGGAGTGCTGCAAAGTCCTAAGTAGAGGGGGGTGGGGCTGTACCTCCAGCATAAATTCCTCCATGAATTCCCTGACCGCAACCAGGGTCTCCTCAAGCTGGCTGCTAGTAATCGGGGGCTGAGACTGGAAAGGGGCGGGAGTGTCATCATCATCATTATCTACATCCTCGGTAGCCTGGCTGCTCCCTGCTTCATCTACCTTTCTCCTCTTCTTGGAGGTGAACACTTTCACTCGAAGAGGGTTGAAGGCATCATCCATAGCTACCTCGTGGTCAGTATGATCCTCTGGCACCCCAACCCGCCTGCATAACTCAGACACCAAACAAGGAAGGAAGGGGCCACTTCTAGGACCGCGGTGGAAGTCTTTCCACTCTGAAATAATCTTCTCCCCAACAATCATAATGATACCCTACATAGCACAAGCAATCACCAAGTCCTGAGCATAAGTCACGTCAGTGGTATTGCCTGATGGACGAATTCTCTGAGACACTAAATTCAACCACCTCCTAGCCTCTGCAAAGAAGTAGGCACTAGTGATGCCCTTGGGAGTGGGCCAGTAAACTTGATCTCTGAACTCTTCATCTACCAGGGTGTCCCTCAACCAAGTCATAACCCAAAGTCAAGCCTTGGCCTCATATGTCGCATTGGAAACATGAGGCACGCCTAGCACCTCATTGACAGTCCGAGAATCCACCGGTATATCCACCCCTTGGAGGTGGATGGTGGGGTTGGTCTCATCCCAATAAATGGTGGGAAGTATGGCATAGAACTCCTTCACCCAACCAGTACGCACGGGAGGGAGATCCACCATCAACAGACCCCAGTTGAAATCTAGGAGCCTCTGATGAAAAGAAGCTGCCTTCTCAGCCATCCCTTCCATTTTGAAGGCCCTTTCATAGCAAAATCCTAGCGACAATAGTCCTGGAACCTCTCTCGACTAGTATCGTTGGGGAACCTATCATAGGCATCCTCGGGATACTCGCGCACTTATGCATTAGCCATTGGTTATGTTAACCTACAATGTGGAAAAGGAGGGGGGTTAGAACGCGATAAAGTGTAAAGAAACGAGTTTAAAAGGGGAAATTTTTCTAAGTGTTAGCCTAGTGAGTCTACTTTGTTGCGGTCTTCCGCTATAGCGGACGATCTTCCGCCACAGCAGAAATGCTATACCAGGAATTTTTCCACTATAGCGGGACTGGTATAGCGGAACCCTACCGCTATAGCGATCTTCATCGTCCCATAATTTCAAAGGGTGCTTCAATGGCGTCCCTTGACCCAAAACTACATTTTTTTACAATCCAAGTTCAGATCAATGCTTCTAAGGTGTCCTATTACTGTTTTCTACAAAAAAAATTGGGCATTATAACCCCTAAATTTCATCCAAATCACAAGTTTTATCCAAGAACATCCCTTCACCTCCCCCACCATTTTCGGCCCATTTTTGGCCAAAAGTCGCATAATTCTTATGCCCAGAATGTTTTGGAGGCATTGCAAATGTAAGGGAAGTATCCATGCATCGGAAATTTGACAAAAATCCAACCTAAGTTCAAGTTCAAAAACCAACAATAATATGTACCCCAAATCGTTATTTCCTACCGCAATCCTATCTAAATTCATGCGGGGAAGTAAAGTAAGTAGGAATGATTGTTACCTAGAAATTTCGATGTCGAGAGAAGGGTGATCAAGAGGAAGGGAGTATTTTAAAAGGGAAATAGAGGAGAATGGGGATGAAAACCCGTTTCTCCCCTATTTAAACTATTTCCAACCGCTATAGCGATCGGCACCTCACTATAGCGATACCTCTATAGCGGATGTCAGCCAATTTTTGGAAAGGAAAGGTTCCTCTGGGTCTTTTCAAATTCTTTCGCTTTGATATTCTACGAGGCCCCGGTGTTTCTTGGGTACTTGGGGAAGGTTACTTCATAAATTTTTGAATGGCTCGGGAAAGGAAAATTCCTTGTCAGAGCAGGATCATAATTTTCCTAATTGGGTCAAGTATGACTAAATCAAGGGAAACTCAATTATCATATGGGATCATAATACACGGTTATACGGGATGGTGAGAGTCTCAGACTAGTTTCTTCCTTCTTTCTATGGGATCGTTTGGGGATGAACGATGGGTAAATTAGTATCTATTGTAATGACCAGATCTATTGTTATTTTACAAATCACAATGTCACGAATTTTGGAAACAATTATAGTCTATTTTGATTTAAAATAGGGTAACGTGGAAGAAATTTTTTGATTTTTGATTGAAATTAATTCAGGCTGACGACACTCTGCTATAGCAGACATTTCTTCGATATAGCACTGCCACTGTAGCGAGCAGCTCTCCGCTATAGCGGAATAATAGGGGGAAGTAGCTCAGCGATGCAATTTTAATAAAAGACTTCTCCTCCTCAGTTGGAAACTATACGAGGATTTCTCCAAAAACCCTCCTAGGCTTCTCCAAGGCTTGGGAGCAATAGGAAGGAGAGACTCCGGCTATAAGGACATAAAACAATGGATTCCAGGCTTGTCATCCATCAAGAAATGCCTTCACGGAGCCATAAAATGTATCATGCAGCTGCTTGGTGTCCAGGTAGGCTAGGTTCTCACCTTGAGTAGATATTGACCTATTTTTATTTTGTATTATTGTATAAACGGAAAGGAGAAACCATACTTAGGCCTTCCGGCACAGATTCTTGAGGATTGTTGGGTTTGGATTGGTTGGGATTGAAAAATGATAAGGTTAGGATGATGTGTTGCCATAACTCGGGTTGCTCATAATTGTTATGTGATGTGTGTAGCACCCAGAAACTCTAAGCCAAATCTGAATCATTCCTCATGTATTGTTAGACTCGAACTAGATAAATTTTCTATGTATCTAAGTATTAAGAATTATTCTGAAGTTTTAAAGATGTATTAGATATGAATTAGGGTCATAAAGAACCTCTAGCTCAAAGTTGAGTTGAAAGCTTCCTTACCGATTGAGTTTTAGTGTATGATTTTTCAAGGGTCAAACTTCAAATCATTATAACTCCTAGAATATAAAGATTTAGATGGCCTAGTACCCACAAAATTAAAGGTCCTTTCACTGACCGTGCCTTAATACGAGTCCAGAGTAAAATGTTATTAGTGTTTTACTAAAGGGTGTTTGTCTGTCAAAATAACAGACAACAACCACGAGAAGGTTCCACGGGTCGTTGAACTTTCCACGGGTCGTGAACCAACTCGTGGAAATAAGTTTTTTCCCTGAAAACCATGAGGCGGTTCCACATGTCGTGGAAGTTTCCATGGGTCATGAAACCAACTCGTGGAAATCAGTCCAGAGGCCTAAAAAGTCCCCTGGAATAACGACCTTCATTCCACGGATTGTGATTCATTTCATGGGCCATGATTCATGTCCGTGGAAGCCTTTGAAGAAATTTTCTGAAATTTTTAGACTCTTTTCCCAGTTGTATTTTTGTAATTTCACACTCTTTTAACTCCTAAGTTAAGTCATTTTGGGCAAATTAGAAGGTGTTTTATTCCCACTTAGCATAAGTTCTCTTCCATTCTCTCAATCAAGTTCCAAGGGAAGAAAAAGGTCTCCATTCTCCAAGCCTCAAGCTAAGGACTCCATCTTCAAGTCTCCATCCTCAATTCCCAGTTAGGAAAGCTCAATTCAGGTACGTGGGTATTCAACATGGGTTCCCTTCACCCTTGTGCCCAAAACCCCAACCTTCTAAATTGATTTTATGAATTTCCAAATTAGGGTTCTTACCCAATTCTCATGGGTTTCTTTACAAATTGTTTCCTCATGATTCTTCTATGGATTTTGACTCTAAATTGCATGATTTTGCATGGGTTTTTATAAGTGATTTCCTATTCATGATTTTAAGGATAATCCTAATCCAATTTATGAAACTTGGGTTCTTACCCTAATTGGAGAAAACTTATGGTTCAGTTTTAAAGCATAAGTTCATGGTTTCTTATTACGTATCTATGATTTAATTGAAGTTCCTTAGTTTATTTCAAAATCTCATATGTTGATGATGAATTTTAGCATGATTTGTTTGAATTGCATGTCTTCAAGCAAAATTCGTATGTTTAGATAACATGGCCTCTATTTTTATGAAATTGCATGCCTAATTTTTTAAGTTATGATATTAGAAGAAAAGTATATTTTTAATTATGGTTTTGCAATGCTTTAAGACTCATGACTTGTGAATTGCATGACATCAGATATGTCCTTCTGCTTTTTCAACAGTTTTGGACATTAGATATGTCCCTATGTTTTATGAAAGGTTTTGCATCCAGATATATCTACCTAAGTTATGAACAGTTTTGACATCAGATATGTCACAAGTATTATGAGCTATATGTATATGTTTTGGGAGTAGTATTTAGCACCGAGTTGGATAGGGTGAGAGTACCCTTAGTCCCAGAACTATGTGCCCCCATAGATTCTAAGTCCCCTCAGTTGGGCATCATATTGAGTGATCCCGCCATAGTCATGCGTTTATACCCTGGCAAGGTATATTGGGTCCTCTCGATGGAGCAGATACATCAGATTCCATGTAGTTCACATGGTCTATGTCGGTTAAGAGAACCTCCAACAGAAGCTAGTTTTCATGAAAAGATTGTATTGACTCTTTGCTTTTAGATTTCAGACTTACTACTTATGACTTGATTTGATTATGTTTTTAGCTTATGATATTGCATTGAGTCATTACATTACAGATTTTACTATAATCATATGATTTCAGCTTCGAGGATATTTCAAGCATGTTTTACCACAAATTATGCATGATCTCAGTTTTAAGCATGATTCCAATATATTTCATCATATCACACGCATATCTCACATACTCAGTACATTCCATAGTACTGACCGCATACTTCTTTGTGTTGCATCCTATTATGATGTAGATTTTGTAGCCCGCTCCCCAGTCTGTTGCTAGTAGATCAGCAGCACATCCAGGCAGCTTGGTGAGTCCTCTTCCTTCGAGGACTTGGAGTTTAGTTTCAGTATTTTAGTATTTAGATCGTGTATTTAGTATTTCAGTATTTAGAGTTAGCTGGGGGCTTGTCCCAGTAACTCACCATTAGTAGAGGCTTTCAGACATAGAGTCAGACATTCAGCTGTAACCAGATTTTCATCCTTAGACTTTTACTTATATAAACAAGTTGAGTTGATCATTACTTCAGTTAAGCTTCCCTTATTATGTTTTGTTTAGTTTTTAAGCCATGCTAATGCAAGAGTGTTATCTTGAGATCACTTGTGATCTTGGGTCCCGTGTTACATCCAGGGGGTAGGATCAGGGCGTGACAAACCTGGTATCAGAGCATCAGGTTCAAGAGTCCTAGAATGTCTGAAAGCCGCACTAAGTAGAGTCTCTTTCATGGGTATGAAGCGCGCCACACTTATGAGAGGGAGGTTACGAGGTGTCTTAGGAAAAAAACTTTACTTCTTTAATGTTCAATATCGTGCGATAGAGTTTAACTCATTTGTTCTCCAAATTTATGCATTTTGTCCCAATTCCACCTACTTTACCTTATATTTGCGATGCCAGAAGTAGTAAACCTCATATTATCAATCAACGAGGTGCTCTCAGATTCTCTTTCAAAACCTTGTTACTAATTATTCCAGAAGAGAGGAAAATGTGTACCTAGATCCTTGGGTAGTGTTGCCACCCGACAGATGTTGTATTATAAGCCATTAGTAATAGAATGATCCTAGAGCCAAAAATATGAAGTTAGAAGTATGGTAGCCTAGACGAGAGAATGATAGTTGATTGGAGTATGTATTTAGAATTATGTTTTACTAGATGAGTAATGGGACGATACATCCCTTGGTATGGATTAAAGAGTGGTAAGTTCTTGTGCTAGTATAGACCAGGTATAGGATGCAAATGGAAGGGAGATAGTATGAGAGTGAGGATGATAGTTTTGTGATATGATAGCCCCTATATGATATAGGAAGGTGGAGGCCTAGACTTTTAGGTAAGAGAGATCTTTAGACTATAGACGGAGGTGTATATTCAGATTAACTCCTAGAGTAGTGTTTGCTATGTTAGTGTAAAGTGATCATAGTTCCATTTAGAGGTTAGTGAGAGGTCCATAGACTTAGAATGTAGCATGAATCTAAGGGGGAGATGGTGGGATATAGAATCAATTAGAGTTTAAGGCTCAAGTAGTGATGCTTATGGGTGTCATACTGATGTTAGAAGGGGTGCAGAGACTTATTTCTATCCTAGCACCTGAAGTATACTTCTCTCATTACAACACCCCATTCATGTTTTGTATTCCAGTGCCATGTTCGTAATTCAAATTCACAGACTTCATGCAGATTCACATTCATACTCAACTCCCAGAATAAGTAGAAATTGCTCCAGACAGCGATTCCAATCTTACTCTGTGTTTCCACGAATTCCAGCTCTTACACCATGATGCTTGTCATATATGAAAGCTCATGTCTCACACTATGCTCAACTCTATATACTCAGTTCTCAAGGTATTCCTTAATGGTTAATGAAATCATGCTACATTATGTATATTCTCAAACAAGATTTTTCAAATAATTTGTGCTTGTGATTTCCTTACTCTAACTATGCTTTGTATGTCCAAGATGTAAAGACACTCATGCCCTTTTCACTTGACTTCTTAAACCCCACCTTGGGTGGCTAGATCAAGCTAAGTATAAGTCAAAAGTGATCAGTATTCCTTCATTCATAATGCTCATGCTCCCACCCTCTTCTCTTAGTGTGCTTGGCTTTTGTTTTCATAGCTTTAAGTAGAGGAAGCTAAGTAGTATCCTAGATGGGGAAATAGTAGGTTGTAAGTGTGGAAGAAAAGTTAGGTGAGGATTATTCATGTGAAATAGTTAGATGAGCAATTTTGGTATGTCTCTTTGTAGAAGTTCTTCAAGTTACATCTCCTAGATATGATAGGGAAGAGAGGAGAAGTCTTGGATAGTATAAGCTACAACTATAAGGTGATCATAGTGATAGGCTTAAATGTCATAATGAAATACATGTCGGCTTTTGCTTTGTGTGCCTAGTGACCCATTGATTAGAGCTCAAGCTTAGTTGATTTTTGTGATAAGGAGGAATATCATTCTTGGGAGGTAACTATAGATGTAAGAGAGTTAGTCAAGATAGGCTTGAACATAGTGAAAGTAGGTAGTTAGACTCAGACCTTAGTAGTCAGAGGAGTTAGTGTAGTTGAAAGGTGTTTCTAAGCTTAAGAGTTGTCAACCGTAGTAAATAAGGCAATAATAGTCTTTTCTTACTCCAAGCCGAGGGTGACCATATCTTAGGTCCAGTAGCTTCAGCTTGTAAGAATACTAGATTCCTCATATCAGATCAGTTCAAACCTATCGATTATCATTCCTAAGGTTAGAAGGCCCTACATTCAGTTTAGTCCAAGGTAGTAAGTTCAGTTTAAAAGAGAATGGTTTCCTCGTATAGTTACCCCTCTCAGTTTGATGTCCTTTTCAGTTATATATGATTCCTAAGAATGCGCTCATTCCTTATGAGTTTCAACTGAGACACTACTCTTAATCCAGATCAGTTATCATGTTATCCATTCAGTTTCATACACCATCCATTGTTCTCATGCCCTCAGTATGCTTACATGCCCCATGAATTCATCTCAGTTTATAATTCAGTAAGAGATCCGTTATCATGTAAATACTTTAGCTTTTAAAACTCATTTGATGGGATTGCAACCCTTTCCCCCTCAACTCTCAACTTAGAAGTCTTCATTCGAGGACGAATGATCCCAAGGAGGAGATATTGTAACAGCCCAGAAATTCTAAGTCAAATCTTAATCATTTTTCATGTGTTGTTAAACCCGAACTAGATAAATTTTCTATGTATCTAAGTATTAATACTTATCCTGATGTTTTAAAGGTGTATTAGATATGAATTAGGGTCATAAAGATCCTCTAACTCAAAGTTGAGTTGAAAGCTTCCTTACCGATTGAGTTTCAGTGTAATATTTTTCAAGGGTCAACTTCAAATGATCATAACTCCTAGAATATAAAGATTTAAGTGGTATAGTAACAATCAAAGTAAATGTCCTTGAATATTCTTTCCAACGCCACTGACCGTGCCTTAATACGAGTCTGGAGTAAAAAGTTATCAGTATTTTACTAAAGGGTGTCTGTCTGTCAAAATGATAGACAGCAACAACGAGAAGGTTCCACGGGTCGTGAAACGAACTCGTGGAAATCAGTTTTTTTCCTGAAAACCATGAGGATGTTCCACGAGTCATGGAAGTTTCCGTGAAACCAACTCGTGGAAATCAGTCCAGAGGCCTGAAAAGTCCCCTGGAATCACGACCTTCATTCCACAAATCGTGATTCATTTCACGGGCCGTGATTCATAGCCGTGGAACCCTTTGATGAAATTTTCTGAAATTTTTACTCTTTTCCCAGGGGTTGTTTTGTAATTTTCCACTCTTTTAACTCCTAAGTTAAGTAATTTTGGCCAAATTAGAAGGGGGTTTATTCTCACTTAGCCTAAGTTCTCTTCCATTCTCTCAATCAAGTTCCAAGGGAAGAAAAAGGTCTTCATTCTCCAAGCTTCAAGCTAAGGATTCCATCTTCAATTCTCCATCCTCAAGTCCCAAGTTAGGAAAGCTCAATTCAGGTATGTGGGTATTCAACATGGGTTCCCTTCACCCTTGTGCCCAAAACCCCAATCTTCTAGATTGATTTTATGAATTTCTAAATTAGGGTTCTTACCCAATTCTCATGGGTTCCTTTACAAATTTTATGGATTTTGACTCTAAATTGAATGATTTTGCATGGATTTTTATAAGTGATTTCTTATTCATGATTTTAAGGATAATCCTTATCCAATTTATGAAACTTGGGTTCTTACCCCAATTGAGGAAAACTTATGGATTCAGTTTTAAAGCATAAGTTCATGGTTTCTTATTACGTATCTATGATTGAATTGAAGTTCCTTAGTTGATTTCAAAATACCATATGTTGATGATGAATTTTAGCATGATTTCTTTGAATTGCATGTCTTCAAGCAAAATTGGTATGTTTAGATAACATGACCTCTTTTTTTATGAAATTGCATGCTTAATTCTTCAAGCTATGATATTAGAAGGAAATAATATTTTGAATTATGGTTTTGCAAAGCTTTAAGACTCATGACTTGTGAATTTTATGACATCAGATATGTCCTTAAGCTTTTTTAATAGTTTTGGACATTAGATATGTCCCTATGTTTTATGAAAGATTTCGCATCAAGATATATCTACCTAAGTTATGAACAGTTTTGACATCAGATATGTCACAAGTATTATGAGCTATATGTATATATTTTTTGAGTAGTATTTAGCACCGAGTTGGATAGGGTGAGAGTACCCTCAGTCCCAAAACTACGTGCTCTCGTAGGTTCTAAGTCCCCTCAGTTGGACATCATATTGAGTGATCACGCCACAATCATTCCTTTTACCCTGTCAAAGTATATTGGGTCCTCTCTATGGGGAGGATACATCGGATTCCATGTAGCTCACATGGTCTATTTCGGTTAAGAGAACCTCCCACAGAAGTTAGTTTTCATGAAAAGATTGTATTGACTCTTTGCTTTTAGATTTCAGACTTACTACTTATGAATTATGATTTATTATGTTTTCAGCTTATGATATTGCATTGAGTCATTACATTATAGATTTTACTATTATCATATGATTTCAACTTCAAGGATATTTCAAGCATGTTTTCTCATAAATTATGCATGATCTCAGTTTTAAGCATGCTTCCAAGTATATTTCATCATATCACACGCTTATCTCACATACTTAGTACATTCCGTAGTACTGACCGTATACTTCTTTGTGTTGCATCCTATTATGATGTAAATTCTGTAGCCCACTCCCTAGTCCATGGCTAGTAGATCAGTAGCATATCCAATTAGCTTGGTGAGTCCTTTTCCTTTGAGGACTTCGAGTTTAGTTTCAGTATTTCAGTATTTAGATCGTGTATTCAGTATTTCAATATTTAGAGTAAGTTGGGGGCTTGTCCCAACAACTCGCCAGTAGTAGAGGCTTTCATACATAGATTCTGACATTCAACTGTAATCAGATTTTCATCCTTAGACTTTTACTTATATAAGCAAGTTGAGTTGCTCATTACTTCATTTAAGCTTCCGTTATTATGTTTTGTTCAGTTTTTAAGTCATGCTAATGCCAGAGGGTTATCTTGAGATCACTTGTGATCTTGGTCCTGTGTTATGTTCAGGGGGTAGGCTCGGGGCATGACAATGTGTGATGCTAGAATCTAGGGACGAGAGTGTCAGGAAAGTTCGGGGAACCAAAAATTCTTTCTGTAGTTAAACGGCTAGTAAAAGGGGAGTTTTAGGAAGTGATTGACATAAAGGAAGTAGAATGATAAGAATGGCTGAAGTACCAAGGTTAGGGTATGTCTTCCCCATTTGTATCTGCATTAGGAGGAGTCTGAAATTGATGTAACTACGTGTAATGTGTCCTAAGGTTGTTAAATGGGGATTTAGTGTTCGAACAGGATTGGGGGTTGAGTCAACATACCCGAGGTTGGGGTAAGTGATGGTTTTTATTTTCCAATATGCAATATGTGTAAATATACTATCGCTTAGTATTGTGTGAGTTTGCATGCTTAGGGAAGATGATTATGAATGTCTTCTTATCCGATTATCAGTCTTGTGAAATGAGCTTGTGTTGTTGCCTGTTGGTTTACAAGTATGTTTTTGTTCATTATTTATTGATTGATTGGATTTGTGTGACTTTTGGTTGACTCGGGTACCAAGCCTGGTACAGTATATTTATTTGGTTGGCTCGGGTACCACTTCTGGTATGGGATATTTTTTAGTTAGCTCAGGTAACACGCCTAGTACAGGTTTTACAAATGATTGGCTCGGGTACCACGCCTATTACGGGTTTAATTTGACTTTTATTTATTGTATTCTATCGATGGTCCCATGAGTAGACCAGGTTGTATTCTTAAATTGTGATTACTGAATAATGGTCTATGAGAGGCTGGTGATTGTATTTAATGTAAGGTTGGTCTTAGTGTAGGCCAGGATTGCATGTTGAACACGTAGATGGCGTCCTAGGGATCCCTGGTGGGTCAGGGTTGTAGGGAAAGGATATGTGTTTATTGTCACTTGCTTTTCAGTGGTTGTCAATTGGTTACATATGGTTGATAAGCTAAGGAGGAGACTTATAGTCTAGTCATATTGTTGGTTAACCGTCATTATTAAATAAGTGTTGAACCCGTTCCATGTGATTGTAGTTAAAAGGTAGACGAGGAGTCTGGATTGTATTGCTGGATATTAGTATCATGAGTAAGGACTGCCCTAGGGACCCTTGAGAGGTCCGGACACTTGTAAGTAGCACCATAAATGTAGGTGGTCTGGTTGGGCAGTTAGTTGGTTTATTTCTGGGTATTTAGTCATAAGGGTTGACTTGAGTCACGGAGGGGTAGTCTAGGTCAGAACTTAAGGGTTTATCTAAGGGTAAGGTGACTTGGGAAGTCTACATGTTAAAGTGACTTAGGAAGTCTAAGGGTTAGTGTGACTTGGGAAGCCCTAGGATTCAGGGTGCAGAGTCTCATGGTAGTGGAGTTGGCAGCGGAATGGATAGGGAGGCATGGGTTGATATCGGGTTTTGGTAAAGGTGCATGTTGAAGGGTCGAGTGTTGTAATTAATTGTGCATTTCCCTTGATTTCTTATATGATGACTGTATGGAGTAGATTCTGGTTGACCGATGATGCCTACAAGTACGTGTGTTTGTACTGATTCTACTTTTGCTATACTCTTTGGGTATAGTCTGGTTGCAGGGTCGGTGATGTTTCACAGGTACAGGACGATGGTGATTCTTCAGTAGCTTCTACTCTTGCTTCCATGGTGGGAGTTGTGTCCCCTTACATTTCTGTTTCACTCATGTAGTAGCTCTTGTACCGACTTAGACTAGATTCTAGGGAAGGTGTTTGTATTTTGAAAAGAGGTTTTTCCACATTAATTGTAAATGTTTTCATGTATTAAAGGAGTTACTTATGATTTTACTTAGTTTTTACGCAATTTACCTGTTGGATTGAGTGGTGAGGATTCGTCTATCTAGGTGCTTAGAGTAGATGCCCACACGTCCCGGTAGTTGGGTCGTGACATGAAGAAAGAGAAATGAGACAAGTAGAGTAGAAAATATTTTGTATTTTATTCCTTTCCAGTTTCATTTTTATTTTCTTATGATGTAATAACAGGAGCCACAGATCAGAACCTCGACGGGACCTCACTCGACTCTCCAATCCATCCTTTCATCCCTACATCCTCTGAACTACGTGTGACCTGATTCTCTTATAACCTGAGATATGTAGGCTGCCCAAAGCCAGGAATCCGTCACACCTCTTTCTTTTATTTGTTTTTGTATTTTGAATTAATAGTTCAGTCAAAAATAGTCACGTTGTTCACTTCTTTGCTTGAAAAATTTTCAGCCAAAGAGGAGCATTCTGTAAACACATAATTTTTGACCGAACCTAAAATTTTACTCTTTTTTATGATTAAATATTTCTTTTAGGTTTAATTAGATAATTTTATTTTATCTTATATTTAATAAATTTATTTTAAAAAATTTGGAAACTACAAAAAAATAGTATCACATTTTAGGATACGTTTTATTCTTTGTTTTTTAAAGAAAAGAGAAAAAAAGTATGTCTTCTTTTCATATAGATTTTAATAAATAAGCTAGTAATTTTAATATTTTCTTAGTTTCATTTTGATTTTAAGTATATATATTATTGTTAGTTCAAATAGTTAGCTAATATTTATTTATTTATATATATATATATGAGAGAGAGAGAGAGATTACAAAAAGAATCTTCCTAAAACTACCCACTAATCCTAAAAACATCCCCCACCACCTGTACACATCCCCCATTCCCCCATTTCCATACCCACGTAACACACATCACTTGCACACAAACACAACCTACCCTATATATATCAACATAACACACACACAATACAATCTGCAACCCACAACACTGCTATATAAACACACCCCACATCAACACACAAAAGGACAATGAATAACACATACACAAACACAACAAAACAGAAAACAAGAGAAGAACGGGAGGGGAGAACAAAAAGAAAACACGAGAGAAAAAAGAGCAAAAAAGATAAGAGGAGAAAAACGGAGCAACAACAAAATAGCAGCCTTCATTATTTTTTGTCCAAGAAATCATCATTTTTGTGGGTGAGATTTTATTCGGGATATCCAGTCGTTGGTTCTATTCGAAGTCATTGGCAAATGCTTTGGCCAAGAGTTTTTCAGTCGTTTGAGTTGTTGTAATATCGGCTCAAGTTCATATATATAAAGGTCCCTTTTTATCCTTGTTATTTCAGTTATGTTTCGTTTCAATGTGTTTAAATCTATTATTTTTATTTAATCTTAACTAATGTTATAGATTATTATTTTTGATTCTTTGGTTGAGTGACTTGCTATGTGATTGAGTTATTCTAATAAGATTTGCCTTATTAACATAAATATAATTGCCTCATGATGAACTTAAATATAGTTTTGATATTGTTATTTCTTTACTATCAAAAGGAATCATGGTTTTGAACTAATTAAATAAAATCATATTTTCAAAAGAGAAAGCTTTCGTTGTACATTTTTTTAGGATTGTATCTTTTTCTTTAAAATATTTCATGAATTCATGCTTGGATATCTTGAGTTAGCAGTAGGATTTCTTTAATTGTTTTGAATAAAGTTAATTAAAATGAGAAATTTTAATTGTTCCTTTTATCTAAGTCTTAGTTCGAAATCTTTTCTCTAGATATGATCTATGTTTTGAGTTACCAGAATTTTATTCATTCCCCTTAGAGTAGTGATGATACTTTATCTTGTTTTAATTTCACTCCTTGCAGATAAATCATAAAACTGTTAAAAGTAATGTTCATTATTGATTTATTAGAATGAATTCAAACCTTAACTAATTTAAATTGTGGGTTCTTAACCCAAATAATTTAGAAGTTCGTTATTTATTTTAAGCAACAATTAATGATAAAGTCGGAAAGCGCTGCTATCGAAAATTGATTTCAATTAAATTAACTTTATATTTTGAAATCATTTTTAATTGGGGTGGATGAACTTTAAGTACGCTAAATTTTTATTTAGACTCAGAAAATATGGGTACGATCCATAAATGCCTCAAAGGCATGAGAACATATCAAAATTCGTGGTAAGACTGGAAAGCATTGCTACCAGTAAGTCACACATTAATATAAATAAGATAGTTTAAACCAGTTTTAAAATAAATAAAAAAGGCGGGAAATAAGTAATTTTTTTAAGCTAATAAGCATAATGTATCCAAAAGTTAATTCAAGTCGGACATAAGTTAATAAAGCGATCGTGCTAGAACCACGAGACTCGAGGGGTGCCTGATACCTCCTTCTCGGTGAACAGAATTCCTTACCCAGATTTTTAATTCGTAGACCAAAATTCAAGAATCAACTTTCCTTTTGATTGGGAATTCAATAAGGTGACTTGGAACAACCAAACTCAATTCCAAGTGGCGACTCTGTAAATAAATAATCCCTTTTCAAAACGTCACTTTAATTGGAAAAGCCTTTTTCAAAACCACTCTCTTAAGCGGGGTGGGTGAAAAAATAGGGGTGTGACACCAGCCAGTCCAAAGTCACGTCCTCGAGCCCACAATCTCATAACAAAAGAATTAAAGTAACAAAAGCAAAAATAACAAAAAACGATCAAAGAAAGCTACTCTACCACAAAATCCTACCTCATACTTATACTAAATATCTCTAAGCTAATACTAATACTATCATAAAAATCCTAACGTAAGGCTCAAGAAATTATGCTACTCTAAGATCCCCGAAATAGGCCAATAAAATCAGAAATATTGAAATCAATCTAAGCGTACCATACAAAACCTCTGACCAACATTCAATTCATAACATATACTACCTAGCTGAGTCGAGTCTAAAGAGATGAAAAATTGTAACCTACCTCAATGCCGAATAACAAATCACGAATTGTAACATGGAAGAATTCTCTTTTTGTAAAATCTTTGATCGATGCCACTCTATCTAATATATAATCTATGCATCAATAAAAAGCTAACAATACTCATATTGATAATTTATAATTCGGGCTGGAAATAAGGTCAAAAATTGACCCTCAGAGCCTGTCGACAAAATCACAAATAAGTTTTACAATTATCTTTCTATGGAGTAAGTGATGTGCCGCCATTTTACGGCACTTTCGACTCCTTTAAACTAAGAACAATCGTACGTTTTCAAGCAACCGTTGTCGTTTTTGATGTTTTTATGTTGTATTTTCAGGAAATGGAGACAAACATGGAAACGGAAGGAAATACGCGAAAAACGACATTCTGCCTAAGAGTGACGGCCTGAGTGACGGCCCGTCACACATGTGACGGTCCGTCACACCAAGGCAGCACCACTTCCTAGTGGTGACGGCCCAGGCGACGGTCCGTCAAGCCAGTGACGGTCCGTCAGCCTGACCGTCACACCTGGGCAGTCCGCTACGCGGAATCCGGACGATTTTGGGATTTGTTTTCTAGACTCCTATAAATACCCTATGTTAGGTTTATTTTCATTATGCAAGTTTATTTTTCAAGCTTTTTAATATAGTTTTCCCAATAGTTTTAGGAGAGAATTGGAGAGCAAGAAACACGTTTTCCTTGTCTTGGAAACGCGTTCTTGATTTGTTCTTGAGTTGTTCTTGAGTTCTTGGTTTCTTGTTCTTGGAATACTTGAAGATTGTTTTCATTATATTGTAAGGATCTTTTCTTTCTATTATGATTATGACTTTCTTCTCTTCTTCTTCAAACATGATTAACTAAAACTCTCACAACTAGGGTTGTGGGAGCCATGGCAAAAGTAGCAATATAGATTCCGGGTAGCGTCGGGTTCAATATATATATTGTCACGTTGTTAATCATTCATTATATCACGTTTTCTAGTTGTTGCAAACATTAGAACTTGCCTAGGTTTAATTTGCTTGAGTAAAGAGATTAAAACCGGAAAACTTGATTAACAACGAGGATTCGAGACTACTAACTCTCGTCTTATGATTAATGCTGTAACTAGATTAATCTACTTGATGTTTAGGATTGAAATCTAAACGCACACCTTTTCAAGTTCGAGAGAATTGAAAAGTAAATTTGTCTATTTGGTTGATAAACGTTTAGACGATACCATTAATTCAATCGCATCGTGACACGCATATAGAAAGAACCCCGTTAAGCCTAGAATCGACTTTGTTACTAACGCCATGGTAAACACTTCCCTAGTTCTCTCTCTCCTATTGATTATCATTCATACGTTAAGTGTTTGTTTTGTTTACAAATATTGATCACAAAACTCCCCCTATTTACCGGAAACTATTGACGACTAGTCACATACTTCACTAAAGGCTTAACTCTCACCATATTCTCTGTGGGATTCGACCCCAACCTTTGTTGGTTCTATATTTGACTACGATCACTTACGCTTCGTTAATTTGAGGTGTAGTTTGGGCTTTATCAAAAAGTGGCACCGTTGCCGGGAAATACGGTTGTTAATTAAGTCTGGTGTGTTTATTTGACTCTTAGTCATACTTTCCTGCTTTTACGTTTTTTTGTTGTTTTTGTTTTTGACAGGGTACAGATTTGTGCATGCCAAGTACCCAGCGCTCGGGTGAATCAACATTACCTTACGACCCCGAGCTTGCTAGAACGTTAAGGCAGAATATGGCCGCACAACAAGAGGCAGCAAGGCTCGCTGCAGAACTGCAGGCCCAACAAAATTTGAATGCTGGAGGTCTGCAGCACGACATCGAGTTCTCCTGTTTTGGAGACCCTGGCGGTCTCCAACATCATGTCAGAATCTGAGTCATATCGACTTCACAGGTATTCCTTTCTCTCACAGTTTTTAGCTTTCATATGGATGCATTGGGGACAATGCATGAGTCTAAGTTGAGGGTGTGGGGAAACCTGTGAGTCACCACCGAGGGTTTTTGTTGTCGTGTTTCTTTTCCCTCTGGTGTGCTATCTAGTAGAACCGGCATGTTTAGGTTGTTATTTTTTTAAATTTTTTTAGTGTCTATAGCAAGTAGGGCATTTTTATTGTTTAAAAACGAGGCCCCTTTAAAAATTTTCTGCTTTTGAGCTTATGTTGAAACGATTGACTGTCTGGATCCTTGTATGTCATTGTATGATTATGAGTAGAATGAGTATGCTTAAGCCGAGCGGTTGTTTGATAGTTGGTAGCGATATAGTTTCTTGGTGCCTAGAGCGTGTGAGATTATTGTTATAAATTCTTACTCTGTGCATGCATCTAGAACTTGCCCGGTCTATTTTGTTAAGTTCGAAGTTTGGTTGCTTAGGAAAGAATCACAGGCCCTTTTTGCGTGCAGTCCACTTAACCTAAAAGACCGTCCAAATATAAATAATCCCTTGATCCCTGTTTGAGCCATAATTGACCTGATTCTTTCAATAACCTGTCACCATTCCCGTTTAACTTTGAATCCCTATTTTGGCCCTGGTCCTTCCTTGGACATCGTGCACCTCAACGCAGGCAATCAGCCTAAGTTGAGGGTGGCTACTATAGAGGTAAACCCTGTTTTGGCCCTGGTCCTGCTATGGACATTGTGCACCTCAACGCAGGCAATCAGCTCAAGTTGAGGATGGCTACTACAGAGGTGAATGATAAGAAAAAGAGGATGGAGATGGTTAGTTGTGAATAGAATGAAAAGTCCGGGTGTGTGCCTAAGAAAAGAAAAATAAAAAGAAGTGAAAAAGATCGAAAAAGTAACAAAAAGAATTCTCAAAATAAAGAGGCCGCACCTGTAGCTAGAGAGAAGGAAATAAAAAGGTGAATAAGGATGGACAAAGTAAAGTATGTGGTAATAAGACGTCGGTGGTTCCAAGGAGGGCTTAGTCACTAACCCCTAAATGTATCCTACCTGCACCTGAAGCCACATTACAAGCCAAAACAAGTCCTGTAGTGATCCTGAGCGGCTTTCTGAAGAACTGAAATAGAATAGTAAGGGCAAGCCTATGGTATCGCATGTGCATTGTTTGAAATCGTTTATGAGTGTGAGCGCTTACCTAGTCCCAAATCTTGTGTGTGGGATTTCTTTGTGGTGAGGGCACCAAGATGTCTGTATTGTCTATTGATTGTTAGGATAGCTGCGCGTGTGTATGCATAATATTCTATCATATCAGAATGACATGTTTGGATCCTTGCAAGTTAGTGTTTCATACATGTGTGTGCTACGAGGGAGCTTGATTGAAAAAGATGGTGAATGACCATGAGTTGCTAGAGACACGAGTTTGTTTTCTTAGTTGAGTCGTATTATTGTTTTGTGTCATGTTGCTTGAGGACAAACGAACGTCTTAAGTTGAGGGTGTTGATGTGCCGCCATTTTACGGCACTTTCGACTCCTTTAAACTAAGAACAATCGTACGTTTTCAAGCAACCGTTGTCGTTTTTGATGTTTTTATGTTGTATTTTCAGGAAATGGAGACAAACATGGAAACGGAAGGAAATACACAAAAAACGACATTCTGCCTAAGAGTGACGGCCTGAGTGACAGCCCGTCACACATGTGACGGTCCGTCACAGTGACCGTCACACCAAGGCAGCACCACTGCCTAGTGGTGACGGCCCAGGCGACGGTCCGTCAAGCCAGTGACGGTCCGTCAGCCTGGCCATCACACCTGGGCAGTCGGTTACGCGGAATTCGAGCGTTTTTGGGATTTGTTTCCTAGACTCCTATAAATACCCTATGTTAGGTTTATTTTAATTATTCACTTATTACGCAAGTTTATTTGTCAAGCTTTTTAATATAGTTTTCCCAATATTTTTAGGAGAGAATTGGAGAGCAAGAAACACGTTTTTCCTGTCTTGGAAACGCGTTCTTGATTTGTTCTTGAGTTGTTCTTGAGTTCTTGGTTTCTTGTTCTTGGAATACTTGAAGATTGTTTTTGTTATATTGTAAGGATCTTTTCTCTCTATTATGATTATGACTTTCTTCTCTTCTTCTTCAAACATGATTAACTAAAACTCTCACAACTAGGGTTGTGGGAGCCATGGCAAACGTAGCAAGATAGATTCTGGGTAGCGTCGGGTTCAATATATATGTTGTCACGTTGTTAATCATTCATTATGTCACATTTTCTAGTGGTTGCAAACATTAGAACTTGCCTAGGTTTAATTTGCTTGAGTAAAGAGATTAAAACCGGGAAACTTGATTAATGACGAGGATTCGAGACTACCAACTCTCGTCTTATGATTAATGCTGTAACTAGATTAATCTACTTGATGTATAGGATTGAAATCTAAAAGCACACCTTTTCAAGTTTGAGAGAATTGAAAAGTAAATTTGTCTATTTGGTTGAGAAACGTTTAGACGATACCATTAATTCAATCGCATCGTGACACGCATATAGAAAGAACCCCGTTAAGCCTAGAATCGACTTTGTTACTAATGCCATGGTAAACACTTCCCTAGTTCTCTCTCTCCTATTGATTATCATTCATACGTTAAGTGTTTGTTTTGTTTACAAATATTGATCACAAAACCCCCCCCCTATTTACCGGAAACTATTGACGACTAGTCACATACTTCACTAAAGGCTTAATCTTCACCATATTCTCTGTGGGATTCGACCCCAACCTTTGTTGGGTTCTATATTTGACTATGACCGCTTACGCTTCGTTAATTTGAGGTGTAGTTTGGGCGTTATCAGTAAGAAACACATGCCCAAAGGTTGGACAACAATGAAACTTTAATCTGGGGCCTAGAACAGCTCAGAAGGTTTATTTGATCAAAGAGGAAATGAAGAATTTGATCTTGAATTTGACAGTTAAAGATGGATATACATGTAAGATCTGGGGAAAATCATGAGCAAGGTACAAAGAACTTACTCGAACACTTAAACGGAGAAAATCTACAACAACTAGCTTCACAAAGCTACCAAGGATCAAATTTTTGAGTAAAGGAAGAAGAATCTGATGTTGGAGTATATATACTACCCATGGATATCTTCATTGCAAATGCGAGGACTTTGTCATGGATGTGGTACCACACCCGGTTGGACTATCATGAACGCAATGTTTTATTTACAAATGCGAAGAAGGACCTGGACCAGAGCCAAGTAGACCCTTCTTCGCAAACATGTTAGATCCATCAGCAATGTGAAGGTCAACTTTCCCAGACATTAATGGATGCAAAGGCCTCCTTGCAAATGCAATGAAGAAAAGGAGGTTGCACCAGCAGATGAAAACCAGCAAATTTCCAAGTAAAAACTGACTTCAATTAGACCCTCGAAATTTATTTGAAACCCCGTGAACGTAAACCGAATATGCTACCCAACTAAAAATTACATTTCAAACTCAATAAAATCATCAAATTGACCAATGGAGGTCATCTTGATGAAATATTAACCAAACTCAACACTTTTCTGATTTTACTAAAAATCCATTCAGGTGCCCAAAATGAGTCTGAAGGCCTTGAGACTGCAATCAAAGGTCCCACTAGTCCAAATCCATGTTCTGAAGCTAACAAGCTGGTGGAATTCTCATCTGAGCATATTTACTAAATATATTGACTGAAGTCAAACTTTTCAACTTTAAAAGCTCTGAAATAGGGAAACCCTGCTAAATCCTAATTGATCACCTTGAGAATCGCATCACCAATCCCAGCAAGTCACGAAAACCATATAGAAGCTATGAGAAATGTCAAAATAGTAAAAACACACAAAAATATGAAAATGACCAAGAGAGTTATTACAACATCCACTACTAAAAGAACTTTTATCCTCAAAAGTTAAGGAACAAAAGGTATATGAATGGTCGAAAAGGTAAGGATATATGTTCCATATGTAAAACTCGGTCTCCTAAATAGCCTTCTTGATTTGATGGTGCTTCATCTGAACTTTAATCGACAAAATCTCCTTAAACCTCAACTTTATAACTTTCTTGTCTAGAATAGTAATAGGCTTCTCCTTGAAAGCTAAAGTCTCATCAAGCTGGATGTAATCCCACTAAAGCACATGAGACTCATCCAGAATGTACTACCTCAACATGGATACATGGAACATAGGTTGAACACTTGAAAGAGCTGGAGGCAAAGCTAACTCATAAGTCACTTCCCCAATGCGTCACAAAATCTCAAATAGAATGATGAACCTAGGGCTGAGCTTACCCTTTATCCCAAACCTAATCACGCCCTTCATAGGAAATACCCATAGAAATACCCTATCTCTAACCATCTCTAACATCCCATCCATTCAAACATTTAAATTGACCCGTACTTTTAAGATAAGACTAAAAGAGCCTAATATATTAGGAGGGATGTTTTATGAGGTATTTTAATTGAAAAATGGTTGTATGTCAGTCTTTGAAGTCAAGCAAGTTGTCAAAATAAAAGTTGACAAAAGTTATTGTAAATTTCTTTAAGTAATTCTCTAAATATTTAGGTCAAACGGCAAGAAGGTTTTCTCTTAATATATAAATTATTAGAAGGCACCCCAAATGTCTAGAAGGTTTTCTCCTAATATATAAAGAGTTAAAAGTCCCCCGACCTACCAAATTAATTATTTATGAGTCTAGTTTCTAACACGTCAAAACATTCATAAAACTAACATCAGAGTGAGAAAGTATGATCATTTTACTGCAGACTGTCTGAGTAACCTGGGTCACGAATCTGGGACGGGTTTGGCTGCCTTTAAAAGGGGCTTTTGTATTTAAAAACATTTCAATTCCATAATTTTTGAAGATGCAAATGTCCAGAAACCATGGTTAAGGGTTCCAAGAACTTTTAAGTAAGAAAACACCTATTTCTAGCTTGGTTAATCCTTGCTCCAAGTTCAATAAAGTGTTCTCCTTATTGCAAGCGCCATTTTATGCCATTTCTTATCATTTTTCATTGTGGTTGAAGGATTTTCGTGTGGATTATATTTTATAAGTATGGTAAAATATGTGTCTACTTTGAGGTAAGGTACTTTGCCTAGACTTTCATGGCTTTAAGTTGAAAATCAGTTCCCACAATGTAAGTTTCATTTTGTGTGTTTTCATAGTGTTGTGGCAGCGAAATGATGTTGAAAGTGTAAGGAAGTTTTTTATGATTGATAAGTAGAATCTTTTGGTAAATATAAGTTTCCTCCAATCATATCCCTCATCATATTAATTTTTATGTTATTTTGTAGATTTTTGAGCCATGAAGCAGTATTTTAGATACAGTGGCTCCGAGTAGTCCCTTTGTCTTATTCAGTTGGGATATTATTGTTGTATATTGATGGTGTTAAGGTGTTGGGGGAACTGAGGGTTGGTTCTCTACTTATCAGAATCCCATACGATGGTTGTTAGATTGAACGATGTGAAGTATACCTTGTTATATAGCCTCAGTAGATCGCCTCTCTTGTGAGATGTTGATAGCTTCTTGTTGTGGTTATTAGCAGTTGGTTTGGTAGAGATTATGATGTAATTTTTTTAGTTAAAGTGGGTTGGTCATAGTGACGATATTAACACCTTATCAATTGGCTATCACTCTTTCTTGCAGCCTTGTTGATTCTAGGAATTATTCTGTTATAATAGGTTGTTCGAGCGTCCTAGCGACACCTTTGAGGCTTTAGTTGAAAGGTATGTTAAGGCTTCATTTTCACTTTATGGCATGACCTTTAAGGCCAAAGATTATATATCCCATGCAACATCCTTATTTGACTTATGGCTTTATAGTATTGAGCTTTGCTCTACAACATGATATAATAACTATCAGCAGCACTCTATTCATTGCGTAGCGGCCTAGAAAAGCATGTAATAATTGTATTGAGGTCACCTATGATTACATGACATTATTGTGTTGTTTTTATCATCTTGCTGCTGCCTATGAGTTTGTTTTGGCCTTATCATACACTAGCACTGCAGGGTGTTGGAGCCTACATTCTTATTACTGTTATCGTTCCTTTGGGCCAAGTAGACCTTACCTACGAGAAGGGAAAGTTATGTTAAGGATAATGATACTTCTCCTACTAAATCTCTAATTCTTGTATCTGTAGGATTGCCAACTAGAAGAGTGAACGGATAGGAATCTAATGTAGTTAGAATTCTTCTTGATATGCCTATCTCATGAGAGTTGTATCACTTGTATTTATAGGACTTTGCCTCCAAAATAATACAGAGAAAAATATACGAGAATAGCCTTTCTGTTTAGCCTCTCTATTTTCTAACTCTTATATGGTATTATAGCCAAATGACTCATGTCATAGTTTCTTCCCAGTCCCTTACCAACACCACCCTCATACCTTTGATAACTGCTAATAATTGCAGTTCCTTTGTTTCTAACATATCCCATTCTCACCTTATCAAATTGGACAGGAACAATTATATTTTGTGGAAGTCACAAGTCCTTCCAATGCTGCGAGGCCATGACTTGGAAGGTTACATTGATGGTTCACAAAAATGCCCATCAAAGTTTGTAACCAGCAGCACTATGGAAGGATATTTGACTAAAGTCAATCATGCTCACCTAAGCTGGAAGAAAGAAGACCAACTTTTGCTCGGTTGGTTATTATCCTCGCGCACTGAAATCGCACAAGTTGTAGGTTGTGCAACCTCAAGATTAGTTTGGCAGAACCTAGAACAGATGTTTGTGTCTCAATCTAGAGCAATGATTATGAAACTATGATTGCATCTACAGAACCTGAAGAAAGGCACCATGACCATGGCTCACTATTTGTAGAAGATGAAAACTTTATTGATACCTTGGTGGAAGCATCTCAACCAGTTTCTAATGATAACCTAATGCTTTACATATGAGGAGGTCTTGGACCAGAGTATGATTCCCTTTTGGTATCGGTAACCTCTAGAGTGGAACCTATTACTATCAAAGATCTCCAAGGACTACTACTTAGTCATGAACTTAGGCTTGAACAAGCAAATTTGCTTGATCATGGACCTGATTAGGCCAATTTATCTACAAAAAGTTCCAATAACCCAAAAGGGGATACCTACTTCAAATTGAATGAAAACTCAGGACAGTTCAATAGTGGACGAGGTGCAGAGGTTGTGGAAAATATCCATGAAAAATCAAACCCAACTAAGCCACTACTCTAATACTCATCCCAATTTTGGCAATAGGATCACTCAATGCTAGGTTTTCTCAAAGTTTGGCCACTCTACAATCATTTGTTATCATCGATTTAACCATGCTTATCAGGCAGCAAATAAACAACAGTTGGCAGCCATGGTTGCTCAGCCCGCAAGTGTTCTTGATTCATCTTGGTTACCCGACTCAGGAGCTACAAATCTTATTACTAATGACCTAGCCAATCTTAACCTACATGGTGAATACACTGGCAATGAACGGATTCAAGTTGGAAATGGTGCAGGTTTGGTGATCTCTCATATTGGTGACTCAATATTTTATCTCCTTCGCACCATCTAATTTTGTGCAATATTCTTCACGTGTCTAAAATTACTAAGAATTTGTTAAGTCTGGCTCAATTTATTTTTGATAATAATGTGTATTATGAATTTGACCCTCGTATTTGTCTTGTGAAGGATCTGGCAATGAGGTAGGTACTCTTGGAGGTCACTCTTAAGCATAGCTTGTATCAACTTCACCCGCATCAGGCTTTTAGCAATAATAGTTCTCAACTTCAAGCCCTTCTAGATTCAGCAACTTCGTTTGACATCTGGCACAATCGTTTGAGTCATTCTCCAATCAAAGTTGTTAATAAGTCGTTAAGACAATTTAATTTCCTATTTCTAGTCATTCCTTGTGATGACCCTTCCAATCATCTTTGAATTTTCGCATTCATTGTACTATTAAAGCTTTCCAGTAGTGACCCCAAGTCATTTATGGCTTGCTGGGACTGGTAGTTTGGTGCCCTGGTTGTTCGTTTGGTTGTTTTGGTAGTTTGGCTATTTTAGAGCCTTAACTTAGAATATCATTGACTTTAGTTAACATTCTTAGCTAACATGCTCAGAATTTAATTTTGATAGTTCTGTTAGCTCCGTAGCGCTGCGTATGGTCTAGTTGGACTTTAGTCGAGGCCTGAGAACTTCCTCTGTGGGTTTGGTGTTGCTCTTTCTGTTTTTAGGCCATTTAGAGTTCAAAGTGTAACTTTGGTCAGCTTTTGATGATCAAAGCGTCAGATTCGAAATCCAATGCTTCCATCAACTCCATAATGTTGAGTTTGGGTTAGGTAGATGGTTGGTTAGGGTTCCAGGTGAGTCGGGCTCATTTTGGGTGTTTGGGTTGCGTATTAGTTAGTGTTGACTTTGGTCAACATTTCTACGAACGACCTCATATGGAAGTTTTGTCAATTTCGTTGAGTCCGGAATGTTGTTTTCACTCTATTAGCATTATTGGTTTTTGAATATCGGTTTCTGATTGTGCTCGAAATGCCCGATCATGTTTTTGAAAGTTGCAGACTTTTTCTGTTACAAGTACAGGCATCAAGCCTCAATTGCGATCACGAGCTCCTACTCTCGCGACCATGATGAAGCACCTGGACTCATGTTCTTCGCGATTGCGTGATTGCCTATCAAGATCGCGATGAAGTCTCTTGCCTGTTATTTTTTGTGACCGCGTGGCTAGCCATCACGATCGTGATGGTCTAGCCAGCATGGTCCTCGTGACCGCGAGGGGTTCCTTCGAGATCGCGATGAAGGACCCCTGGTAGTATATAACTTTTTCCATTTCATTTTTCCTGAGTTCATCTATCATTTTCCCTCAACTCTATAACACCCAAACACTCTCTAAATTGCTCCAACCCAGTACACCCTTGAAGAATCCTTGTACCCTCGATAAGATCTTGCTCCATTGGCATTTTGGTAAGTTTCTCATATCCTCCATTGTCGTCTTCTCTATTGGGTTGAACCACTATTGTTGCCATCTTCTCAAACTCGAAAATTGGTTGTAGATTCTATTCCGGGTGAAGTGCATGCTTGGCAGGCTCGTTCTTATTCACATTCTTGGCTTAATTCTTCCGTTTGGTACGTGATTCTTGCCAATTTTCAGTTTTCTTTCCTTAAATTTCCATTGTTGGATCCCTAGCTTTAAGGGAAGTTTTAAGCTCGAATTTATCACCCAAAATCCTTGATTTTCCGGGCATATACTTCCATGGTCTTGGTGATCATAATGTGAGTTTTCATTTTTGTTTTCGGATTACAGGGCCTGCATGCCCGTCGGTGACCCAAATTTTGGCCCGCCTAGTGTTATAGTGATATGGGTATCATTAGACTCGTCTTGATTTGTTATTTATGTTTTTGATAGTTTGATCATTGTTTGGGGTTTCTCATAGTGATTCAGGCTTGAATATCGTTGTCCCAGCAGCTTGTCATCGGACGACAGGTAGGTTATGGTCTAAACTCCCTAGACTTAGCATATATCGAATAAAATTATACTAACTGGCATTCTTGGGTTGGGTTATTAGGTTGGTACCACAGACCTTGACTGCTTTTCCATGATTCGCCTCATTTCTTTCCTCCACTTTGTGTAGTATTCTTCGTAGTTAATATTACCACCATTGTGGTCCTGTGTGACCCTAGTTTTGACTCTGAACCATATATGGTGGGGTATTCGGGGGTGTCCGTGAGTCCCAAACATTGTTATCGCAATTTTTGGTTGGTTATGTGCACTGTAGAGCTATTGAAGCCTGTACAGGGCCGATAAGTTATTTGTGGGCCGGGGGCCACTGTTGTGATTGTGTATACCATTCATCATGCATATAGAGGGAATTTATTCATAATTTTACTACAGTTTGGGCTTCGGGCCGACTATTGCTGGTTTTCTAAGCCTTGCATCACATGTGGGGCCTGTTTTTGGTGGAAATGATTTAAAAGGGTTTTGGTATCGTTTTGATGGGTCTTCTTGGGGTAAGGGAGGATTAAAGAATGTTTTATCACTAGTTCCACTTATACTAGACTCGATGGGGTCGAGCACTAGACTTAGTTTACTACAACTTTTAGGGTGATGCTAGACTCGGCGGAGCTGTGTGCTAGGACCACTTGACTTGCTGATTTAGACTAGGATACACTCTAGGAAGCTTTTACTTGGGGAATTTTGAGATTTGCGGGGCATCTAGTATGTTGGTCAGGGGCCTCCATGGACCTTTCCATTCAGGGCCAGAGGCTACGAGCTGCGGGTGCCAGAAGGGGGTATATGGAGTAGTAGTGGTATACGGGTGTGACCTTCCATGGATCCTGTCTTCTGGTCCTTACAGGATGCCAGAAGCGGGTAACATACGGTACTACTATCACTCTTGACTTAGCATAGCATCATATCATTCAATTGTGTGAGGTACCACCCTTGTTTGTTGTTTGTTGATTGTACGCTCCGGTAGTATGGGATGCCAGAGGGTTTTTTTTCACTTGTTTTCGTTCCTCGATTGTATGGGTGGCCAGGGGATGGTAGGTAGACTCTTGTTACTTTATCGCGGTGTTATCCCCCATTATGGTTATAGTTATGAGATTCTATACTGCTAGGTTGTTAGTCTTCTGGATTTGAGATTGGTATGATTAGTTTTGTCATTGATTCCTATTTCTGAGCATGTCTATCTTTACTATACTCTTCCCTCCCTTGCACTTGAGGTTACTGTTATATCGTCCACTTCTAAAACTTATTACATATATACTATTATCGCAAGGATCTCAGGTGCGTCATTTCTTACTTTCACGTATGCCTGTTGTGTATATATTCTACTTGCTAGCCTTGTATGTTGTTTCAGTTGTCTTCCCTCTGGCCTAGTTCCTGTGTGACTTTTCATAGAATTATGTGACTACTTGCTTTTCTATTTTGTCTGTTACTATGCGTTTATCTTATATGTGCCCAGTCGGCCTATGATACCTACTTGGTACCTTATGCTTCACATTTGGTGCTCATAGTACACTCTGCATCTTCTAGTGCAAATCCTAGTGTAGGACATCGCCGCTAGATTATTGTGACTAGTTCTTGGAGATTTTGGACTATTAGGACTGAGGGTGAGCTGTTGGAGACCAGAGCTTAGCTTTTAGTTTATCTTTTGCTTTATGTACTCTATTACTACTCGGAGACATTTGTGTATATACTATTTTGGATGCTTCATACTCTTTATATGTAGTTCCGGCTCTATACTATGATACAAGGTTTTGGGTTTGGTTTAGCTTCTGCATATGAATGTATTCCTATTATCTATTTTCTTCATCGTGTTCCCTTGTTTCTGCTTATTAAACTGTTTCTTCCACTTAGATTGTTAGATAGCAGCCTATTACTGATCGTTCCGGGCTACGGGGATTGGTTCACCTAATGGGGTTGTAGGTGCCATCACGATTGAGAAATAGGGTCATGACAGCTTGGTATCAGAGCTCTAGGTTTACCGATATTATCGGTATAGGAATCAATGTCGAGTAGAGTCCTGCGGATCAGGGCGGAGACATCCGTACTCAATCTTTGGGAGACTATAGTGAAATCTTAGGAAAAATGGACTTTTCTTGTTTCTCTCTCAGCAGCGTGTGGACCCGGGAGCAGCCCAGCTGCCACCAGTTCAGCACCAATTTTTGTGCCATAGTCAGCCCCAACTTAGTTTTTGGATGTTCGGGGCTTACTTGTTCAGCTTCTGGGTATGACTGGGGAGAGACCTTCTGAGGTAGCACTTATTTCCGCTCAGGGGGAAGCCCTGGGTGTTAAGAGTTCAGGAGTGCAGCCTACTAATATGGCTCCCCATGCCGAGGTTATTCTGGTCCCCTCAGTTGCACAACCTCTTACTCCCCGCTCGATTATGACAGAGAAGTAGAAGAAGGCGTTGGGTAGATTTCTTAAATTAGCACCACCGAGATTCTTGCTAGTACATTAGGACAGGACCAACATGACTTCATTACTACATGTGAGGAGATCTTGCACCATTTTGGATTGTTGGATACTCACGGGGTTGGCTATACTACATATCAGCTGGAGGGCCCAGCGAAGTTATGGTGGAGGGCATAGGTTGCTTCCAGACCTTCTACATCACCTCCCTTGACTTGGTCCAAGTTCTATGAGGCCTTTATGACCAAACTCTTACCTCAGAGCGACAGAGAGAGGCAAAAGGAGGAGTTCACTTGACTTGCTCAGGATTCTATGACCGTCTCGAAGTATGAGACTTGTTTCCATCAGCTTGCTTCATTTGGGGCCATGATTATACCTACTGAGTCTGACAGGATCAATAGATTTGTTTAGGGACTGCGGAGAGAGTTTAGAGAGCCTGCAAAGATATTGGTTGCTAGTGGTCGCTCATTCCTGGCTATTATGGACTATACCCACACTATAGAGGATTTGCATTGCCATGACACCGGGGCTAGAGATAAGAGGCCTTGACATCAGCGTGGTCACAATGGTCCATCTATGAGAGGTACTACTTCTTGGGCATCAGGCCGAAGTGGCCACATAGGTTCAGCGGGTTCGTCTCGACAGGGTGGGCCATTAGGGCCATGCTATAAGTGTGGAGTCAGTGGTTATTTTGCCAGAGATTGTCCCCAGTGGGGTACAGGATACTATGAGTGTGAAGTTAGTGGCCATTTTACTAGAGATTACCCCCAACGAGGTACAATTTAGCCACCTGCTCTGCTGGCTCAGACTATTCACTCAGTTTAGCCACTAGCTTGGGGAGGTAGTGTCAGGATAGAGGTGGTACTCCACATGGCAGAGCAAGTGGTAGGGATGGCGGTCGGGTAGGTAGAGGTTGTCATTAGTTTTATGCGGTCCCTGGGAGACCGGAGGCAGAGGCCTCGGATGTTGTGATTATAGGTATGATTTTTGTATTCCATCAGTCTATTACGGATATTCCATCAGTCTATTATGGATTTATTTGATCCTGGATCCACTTGTTCATATGTATCTACCTACTTTCTGCTTTGTTTGGGGTTGGCTAGTGAACAACTATCTGTTCCTGTTTCTGTTTCAACCCTAGTAGGAGATTCTTTAGTAGTGGATCGGATTGTGAGATCTTGCATGATATTTGTTGGTGATCTAGAGACTTGGGGTGACTTGATGATACTTGATATGTTAGATTTTAATATGATACTGGGCATGGACTGGTTATCCCCTCACCGTGCAGTTTTGGATTGTTATGCCAAGACCGTTACCATAGCCATACCCGTTGTATCCTTGGTTGTGTGGTAGGTTCTGTCAGCCATGCACCATCTGGAATCATCTCTTGTCTTCGAGCTAGGAAGTTGATTTCATGTGGGTGTTTAGCTTATCTAGCATACGTCTGAGATGCTAGTGCTGACTCTTTGTCTCCCGAGTCTGTTCCTATGGTTAGAGACATCCTAGATGTGTTTCCTACAAACCTGCTAGGCCTTCCACCTGAGAGAGATGTTGAGTTTTCCATTGAGTTAGAGCCGGGAACCAGGCCCATTTCTATTCCTCTTTACCGTATGGCTACTGCCGAGTTGAGAGAGCTTAAGGAGCAGCTCCAGGATTTGTTAGCTAAGGGGTTTATTAGATTGAGTGTGTCGCCTTGGGGTGCTCCTGTTCTCTTCGTGAAGAAGAAGGATGGGTCGATGCGGATGTGTACTGATTACCGACAGCTAAATAAGGTGACAGTGAAGAATAGTTATCCGATGCCGAGGATTGATGACTTGTTTGATCAGTTTCAGGGTTCAACCATGTTTTTCAAGATTTATTTGAGGTATGGCTACCACCAGTTGAGGATTAGGGTGGAGGACATCCCTAAGACAGCATTCAGGACACGTTATCGCCATTATGAGTTCCTAGTGATGTCTTTTGGGTTGACTAATGCCCCCGCAGCCTTCATGGACTTGATGCACATGGTGCTTAGCCCGTACTTAGATATGTTCATGAAAACTTTTTATTTTTACTTTAATATAAGTTTAACTCATTAGATTCAGTAATATATTAATTCACATAATATCTTGAATGATTGAGAAGAAGAAAAAGTTATCACACAATCCCTTGAAAAAATCTTTTTTTGGTCCAACTAGTAGTAATTTCTATTAGGTTCCACCCGGGCTTTTTATTCTATTTTATTGAGACCCGAGGAAATTATATATAATATAAAATGAATTCGATACAATTCAATAGAATCTAAGAAATGATCAAAATAGAAATGATTTTCGAATTTCTGGTATACTCCCGGAGTAGGGACGAGTATGAGCAGCACTTGAGGAATGTATTTCAGACTTTGAGAGATTATCGACTTTATGCCAAGTTCTCAAAGTGTGAGTTTTGGCTTGAGTCAGTTGCATTCCTGGGACACGTGGTGTCTAAGAATGGGATTAGAGTTGACCCGAGTAAGATTTCTGCCATTAATAATTGGCCTAGACCTACTACTGCTACTAAGGTTCAGAGCTTTGTTGATTTAGCTGGGTACTACAGATGGTTCGTTGAAGTATTTTCTTCCATAGCAGCACCCTTGACTATGCTGACTAGGAAGGATGTTCCATTTCAGTGGTCGGATCAGTGTGAGGATAGCTTCTAGAGGCTTAAGGCCTTGTTGACTTCAACTCCAATTTTGACTTCGTTGGTTGAGGGTCAGATTTTCCATGTATTGATGCTTCCAAGGTTGGTCTTAGTTGTGTGTTGATGCAGTAGGGTCGAGTGATAGCATATGCGTTGAGGCAGCTGAAGGTTCACGAGCGCAACTACCCCACTCATGACTTAGAGTTGACGGCAGTAGTTTTCGCGCTCAAGATAAAGAGGCATTACTTATATGGAGTTCATTGTGAGATATTCACCGACCATCATAGTCTTCAGTACATTACGAGTTAGCGAGAGCTGAACTTGAGGATGCAGAGATAGATTGAGCTACTGAAGGAGTATGATTTCACCATTATTTACCATCCGGGCAAGGCAAATGTGGTAGCGGATGCATTGAGTCGAAAGGCAGTGAGTATGGGCAGCCTAGCTTCACTTGTAATTTCTGAGAGATTGGCCTTGGATATCCAGTCCTTGTCTAATCGCTTAGTTAGGCTTGATTTGTCAGATCCTAGCTGAGTTCTCGCTAGTGTTGAGGTTCATTCTACTCTATTTGATCAGATTCGGAGCCGACAATTCAAGGATCAAAGTTTGTGTGACCTTACTAATCAGGTAGTTTGGGGTGAGGCTAGCTAGGCTACTTTCGATTCTGATGGTATTTAGAGGTTTGGTGGTTGACTTTGTGTTTCGAGGGTTGGAGATTTGATTCAGTTGATACTTCATGAGGTGCATTATTCTAGATACTCCATTTATCCTTTCACGGCGAAGATGTATAGAGATTTGAGACAGCTGTACTGGTGGAGTGGTATGAAATGGAACGTAGCAGAGTTCGTATCTCGATGCTTAAACTGTCAGCAGGTGAAGTTCAATCACATGAGATCGGGTGGTTTGAAGCAGCGACTTCCCATTCCTTAGTGGAAGTGCGAAGGCATTACCATGGACTTTGTTATTGGTTTGCCTCATACTTCTCGGGGTTTTGAATCCATTTGGGTGATTGTGGATCAGCTGACTAAGTCAGCCCACTTTTTGTCGATTCAAACTTAATACGGTGCTGAGAGGTTAACTCAGATTTACATCCATGGGATTTTTTGGTTGCACGTGATCCCATATTCTATCATTTTAGACCATGACACTCAGTTTACATCTCCGTTCTGGAGAGCTATACAGAGGTATTTGGGTGCAGAGGTTCAGCTTAGTAGTGCTTTCCACCCTCAAACAGATGGCTAGTCCGAGAGGACTATTCAGGTCCTGGAGGACATGCTTTGGAGGTTTATGGGATCAGTTCGTGCCTTTGGTCGAGTTTACTTATAATAATAGCTTCCATTCGAGCATCGGTGTGGCACCTTTCAAGGCCTTGTATGGTAGGCATTGCAGATCGTCGATTGGTTGGTTTGATGGGTTATATTTTAGATGAACCGAGTCCGTTTGGTTTAGGATAGACTTAGAGCACCCTAGAGTAGGAAGAAGAGCTACGCTGATCATAGACTTTGTGCCTTAGAGTTCAGTGTTGGTGACTTGGTTTTCCTTTGAGTATCGCACGTGAAGGGCGTGATGAGATTTGGTCGGCGGGGTAAGCGTAGCCCCAGGTTCATTGGGCTGTTTGAGATTCTCCAGAGGGTTGGTAGTGTTGCCTACATGTTAGCTTTGGCTTCGATATTTTCAGCTATTCACCCAATTTTCCATGTCTCGATGTTGCGCCGGTATGTCCCAAATGAGTCTCATATGTTGTGTTGGGATTCGGTTCAGATAGAAGAGTGTTTATCTTTTGTTGAGGAGCCAATAGCTATTCTAGACATAAATATCAGGAGATTTAGATTAAGGGAGATTCTGATTGTGAAAGTTTAGTGGAGGCATCATCCAGTCGAGGAGGCTATGTGGGAGACCGAGAGTGAGTTGCGTGCTCAGTATCCGCAGTTGTTCGAGCCTTCAGGTACTCCATTCTTCTTGAATTTAGAGGATGAAAGTCTTTTTAGTAGTTGATGTTGTGATGAACCTTCTGGTCATCTTTGCATTTTCGTAATCATTTTACTGTTAGAGCTTCCTTGTAGCGACCCCAAGTCATTTATGCCTTGCTGGGACTAGTAGTTCGGTGCCAAGGTTGTTCATTTGGTTGTTTTGGTCGTTTTCCTATTTTAGATCCTTAACTTAGAATATCATTGACTTCAGTCAACATTCTTAGCTAACGTACTCAGAATTGAATTCTGATAGTTTCGTTAGGTCTGGAGCACTGAGTTTGGTCTAGTTGAACCTTTAGTCGAGTCCTGAGAACTTCCAGTGTGGGTTTTGTATTGCTTTCTCTATTTTTAGGCCATTTGGAGTTGAAAGTTTAACTTTGGTCAGCTTTCGATGATCGGAGCATCAAATTCAAAATTCGACGATTCCATCAGCTCCGAAATGTTGAGTTTGGGTTAGGTAGGTGGTTGGTTAGGGTTCCGAGTAAGCCAGGATCATTATGGGTGTTTGGGTTGCATATTAGTTAGTGTTGACTTGGGTCAATATTTCTCCGAATGATATCGTATGAAAGTTTTGTCAATTCCGTTAAGTCCAGAACGTTGTTTCAACTCTATTAGCATTATTGGTTTTTGAATATCGGTTTCCAATTATGCCTGAAATGCTCCATCGAGTTTTGGAAAGTTGCAGACTTTTGTTCTTGCAGGTGCAGGCATCAAGCCTCAATCGTGATCGCGAGCTCCTACCCTCGCGATCGTGATGAAGCACCTAGACTCATGTTCTTCGCAATCGTGTGATTGCCTATCGCGATCGCAATGAAGTCTCTTGCCATTGTTCTTCGCACCCGCATGGCTAGCCATCGCGATAGCGGTGGTCTAGCTAGCATGGTCCTCGCGACCGCGAGGGTTCCCTTCGCGATTGCTATGAAGGACCCTTGGTAGTATATAACTTTTTTCATTTTGTTTTTCCAGCCTTCATCTCTCATTTTCCCTCAACTCTATAACACCCAAACACTCTCTAAATTGCTCCAAACCAGTACACCCTTGAGAATCCTTGTACCCTCAATAAATTCTTTATCCGTTGGCATTTTGGTAAGTTTCTCCTCTCCTCCATTGTCGTCTTCTCCATTGGGTTGAACTACCATTGTTTCCATCTTCTCAAGCTCAAATGTTGGTTGTAGATTCTATTCCGGGTGAAGTGTATGCTTGGTAGGGTCGTTGTTATTCATATTCTTGGCTTAATTCTTGCGTTTGGGTAGGTGATTCTTGCCAATTTTCAATTTTCTTTCCTTATATTTCCATTGTTGGGTCCCTAGATTTAGGGGCTGTTTTTAGCTCGAATTTAGTGCCAAAAATCCTTGATTTTCCGGGCATGTACTCCCATGGTCTTGGTGATCATAATGTGAGTTTTCATTTTTGGTTTTGGGATGCTGGGCCCGCGGGCCCATCGGTGCCCCGAATTTCGACCCGCCTAGTGTCATAGCGATATAGGTATCGTTAGACTTGTCTTGATGTATTATTTATGTTTTTGATAGTTTGATCATTGTTTGGGGTTTCTCGGAGTGATTCAGGCTTGGATATTGTTGTCCCAGCAGCTTGTCATCAGACGACAGGTAGGTTACGGTCTAAACTCCCTTGACCTAGCATATATTGGATAAAATTGTACTAACTGGCATCCTTGGGTTGGGTTATTAGGGTGGTACCACAGACCTTGACCATTTTTCCATGATTCGCCTCATTTCTTTTTTCTGTTGTGTGTAGTATTCTTCGTAGTTGATATTACCACCCTTGTGAGCCTGTGTGACCCTATTTTTGACTCTAGACCATAGATGGTGGGTTATTTGGGGGTGTCCATGAGTCCCGGACATCGTTATCACAATTTTGGCTGGTTATCTGTGCTGTAGAGCAATTGGAGCCCTTGCAGGGACGATAGGTTATTTGTGGGTCGGGGGTCACTGTTGTGATTGTGTATACCATTCATCAGGCATATAGAGGGAATTTCTTTATAATTATATTATGGTTTGGCTTCGGGCCAACTATTGCTGGATTTCTAAACCTTGCATGGCCCGTGGGGCCCATTTTAGGTGGAAATAATTTAAAAGAGTTTTGGTATCATTTTGATGGGTCTTCTTGGGGTAAGGGAGTATTAAAGAATGTTTTATCACTAGTTCTACTTATACTAGACTCGATGGGGTCAAGCGCTAGACTTGTTTTACTATAACTTTCGGGGTGATGCTAGACTCGGCGGGGACGTGTGCTAGGACTACTTGACTTACTAATTTAAACCGGGATACTCTCCAGGTAGCTTTTACTTGGGGACTTTTCGAGATTTATGGGGCATCTAGTATGCTGGTCGGGGGCCTCCATGGACCTTGCCATTCTGTACCAGAGGCTACGAGTTCCGGGTGTCGGAGGGAAGGTATACAGCATAGTAGGGGTATACGGGTGTGACCTTCTATGGATCCTGTCTTCTGGGCCTTATAGGATGCCGAAAGCAGGTAACATACGGTACTACTATCATTCTTGACTTAGCATGGCATCATATAATTCACCTGCGTACCACCCTTGTTTGTTGTTTGTTGTTTGTTGATTGTACGCTCCGATAGTATAGAATGCCGGAGGGTTTGTTTTCACTTGTTTGCGTTCCTCAGTTGTATGGGCGGCCAGGGGACTGTAGGTAGACTCTTGTTACTTATTGCTTTGTTATCCCCTGTTATGGTTAGAGTCTAGGTTGTTAGTCTTCTAGATTTTATATTGGTATGATTAGTTTGGTTATTGATTCATGTTTTCGAGCATGTCCATCTTTAGTATCCTCTTCCCTCTCTTTCACTTGAGGTTACCGGTATACCGTCCACTTCTAAAACTTATTACGTATATATTTTTATCGCAAGGATCACAGGTGCGTCATTTCTTACTTTCACTTGTGCCTGTTGTGTATATATTCTACTTCCTAGCCTTGTATGTTGTTTCTGTTGTCTTCCCTCTGGGCTAGTTCATGTGTGACTTTTTATAGAATTCTGTGACTACTTGGTTTTCTATTTTGTTTGTTCCTATGCTTTTATCTTATATGTGCCCAGTCAGCCTATGATACCTACTGGGTACCTTATGCTTTGCATTTGGTGCTCATACTACACTCTGTATCTTCTGGTGCATATCCTAGTGTGGGACATCGCCGCTAGATTGTTGTGACTCGTGCTTGAAGATTTTGGACTATCCGGACTGAGGGTGAGCTCTTGGCGACCGGAGCTTAGCTTTTAGTTTATCTTTTACTTTATGTACTCTATTACTACTCGGAGACATTTGTGTATATACTATTTTAGATGCTTCATACTACTTATATGTAGTTCCATCTCTATACTATGATACCAGGTTTTGGGTTTGGTTAACTTGCGCATATGTATGTATTCTTATTTTCTATTTTCTTCATCTTGTTCCCTTGTTTCCGCTTATTAAATTGTTTCTTCTGCTTAGATTGTTATATAGTAGCCCATTACTAACCGTTCTGGGCTAAGGGGATTAGTTCGCCTACTGGGGGATAGTAGGTGCTATCATGACCGAGAAATTGGGTCGTGACATTCCTTGTCTCAAGTTTTTTCTTCTTGTCAATATGGTAAAAGTCATAAAATTCCCTATCCTAGTTCCTTATCTAGTTCTAATTATCCTTTGGAATTGATTCATTCTGATGTATGGGGCCCTGCTCCTTATCTTTCTGATAATAAATTTCGTTATTATGTTGTTTTATTGATGACTTTAGCAAGTTTTCGTGGATATATCCTATGACTGCCAAACATAAAGTGTTCAACATATTCTTATGTTTTAAATATCAGGTTGAAAACTTTTTTGAACGTAAGATTAAAGTTGTTCAATCTGATTTGGGTGGGGAGTACCAAAAATGCTCTACATACTTTGTGCAAGTAGGCATTATTAATCACGTCTCTTTTCCACACACTCATGAACAAAATGGATCCACCGAAAGAAAGCATAGGCATATCATTGAAACTAGTCTAACTTTGCTTCCCCATGCCTCCATTCCATTACATTTTTGGAATGATGCTTTCACTACCGTTGTTTACCTAATCAATAGGATGCCCACACAAATTCTGGGAAACATATCTCCCTTAGAGAAACTATTTGGCAAACTCCCTGACTATCACTTTCTAAGAATCTTTGGGTGTGCTTGTTACCCTTATATAAGGCCATATAACACTTATAAATTTGAATTTCGATCCAAACAATGTGTTTTTATAGGGTATAGTACAAATCACAAAGTGTACAAGTGTTATCACATTCCTTCAAGTTGTATGCATATCTCTCGGCAAGTATATTTGACGAACGCTTATTTCCCTTTTTCCAAATCATGCTCCCATTGCTTAAAAGATACATCCAGTAGCTTCATTTCTTCCCCTTTAGAAATTATTGCACCATGCCGAGCCTTTGGAGGATTAATACATACCCCTTCCATCTCTCATTCAATTGAATCTTCAAGTATGTCCTCTATTTCCTCATCGCCCTTACAGGTCACTCTCCCTCCTTCAATAATCCCGCTACCTTACCTTGTATTGAACTTATCATGGACCTTCCCTTTGATTCGCCAAATCAGTGTATCAAGTCTTGTGCTATTGCACCTCAAACACACCAAGAACCTTCCCCTCCTCAACACCACATGGTTACTAGGCTTAAAGCCAAGAATTCCATGCACGCTAATACCGTTACCAAGTATCCTCTTCCTTTGTCTACCCTACCACCTGAGCCTACATGTTTTACCCAAGATCATAAGGATCTGAAGTGGAGACAAGCTATGCTTGAAGAGTATAATGCCCTAATTCAAAATAGTACTTGGACTTTAGTACCCTCCTCCACTGTCAAGAATCTTGTGGGGTGTAAGTGGGTGTTTAAGCTAAAATTCTCTCCAACAGGTTCCATAGAATGATACAAGTCTTGTCTTGTTGCAAAAAGGTATAATCAACAGGCGGGGGTTGACTATCATGTTACTTTAAGTCCTGTTGTCAAACCTACAACCATACACATTGTGTTAACCATTGCACTTTCTAGAGGATGGTCTGTTTTTCAACTTGACGTGAAAATGCTTTCTTACATGGTGAATTAAATGAGGAGGTATACATGGCACAACCTCTGGGTTTTGTTAATCCTTTATATCCTTTTCATATTTGTAGACTTCACAATGCTCTTTACGGCCTTAAACAGGCTCTTCGTGCATGGTTTGAACATCTCAGTTCTTCATTATTTGAGTTTGGATTCTCCTCCTCCAAGTCTGACTCCTCTTTGTTCATCCGGCAACATGATTCTCACATTACAATTGTCTTGGTGTATGTTAATGACCTTTTAATTACATGAAATTACAATGATCAGATCTCTCAATTGATTAATTGATTGGCGTCTGCCTTTGCCATCAAATACTTAGGTCCCTTGCATTATTTTCTCAGCATTGAGGCATTATTTTCAGCTCAAGGTTTGGTTCTTTTTCAAGCAAAATACATACGAGATCTTTTTTCCAGCACTTCTATGGAAGGTGCCAAGCCTATATATACCCTTATGGTAAGTGTACTGCAGTTATCTCAGCATGGCTCTAGCCCTTTTCATGACCCCTCTTTGTATCAAAGTACAGCGGGTGCTTTTTAATACATCACTATCACCAGGCCAGATGTTACCTTTGCCAAAAATAAATTGTGCCAATTCATGCATACACCTACAGAAGCTTATTTTGGTGTTATGAAATGTTTGCTTCGATATTTGAAGGGGACCATCAACCTTGGACTACAACTCAAAGCTACTCCCTCTCTACATATCATTGGTTACACTGATGTCGATTAGGCAGGCTGGCCAGATGATAGGCGATCAACTCATGGCTATGGCATCTTCCTTGGTCCCAATCTTATCTCCTGGTGTTCCATAAAACAACGTGTTATTGCTCGATCGAGTACTGAGTCTGAGTATCGTGGACTTGCTGCTACTATGGCTGAGATAACATGGATTTAAAGTCTTCTCAAAGAACTCCATGTTCCGCTGCCCCGTGCTCCTACATTGTTGTGTAACAATCTATCAGCCACTTACTTGACTGGGAATCCTATTTTCCACGCTCATACCAAGCATATTGAGCTTGATTTTCAATTCATCAGTGAGAAGGTTGCTTTTAAAGACTTCGACTTGCATTTTTTTAGCTCTGTTGATCAACTCGCTGACATTTTAACAAAGAGTTTGTCAACAATAAGGTTCATCTTCCTTCGAGAGAAGCTTGTTGTTGCTACTACACCACAACTGTACTTGCGAGGGGATTTTAAGGATAATGATACATCTCCTACTAAATCTCTAATTCATGTATCTGTAGGATTGCCAACTAGAATAAAGAATTTATAGGACTTTAATGTAGTTAGAATTCTTCTCGATATGCCTATCTCAGGAGAGTTGTATCACTTGTATTTATAGGACTTTGTCTCTATAATAATATAGAGAAAAATATACGAGCATATCCTCTCTGTTTAGCCTCTCTATTTTCAAACTCTTATAGGTTGAACCTACAGGGTAGAAGTTACATTATATTATCGTGACTTTATGCTGAGAAGACCGTACCTATGGGATTGATAGGTTGTATCTATGAGGCAGCAGTTATATAATATTATCATGCCTTCAACCCAAAAAGACCGTGCCTATGGGCCATGAAGACCATACCTATGGGATGGGCAGGTTATACCTACGGGGTAACACTTATATTGTACCATAGAGCCTCAGAATTGTATTGATTCATGAGACATGTACATTCATACAATTCAGATTAGATCATCATTGGGGTCCAAGTAAGGGGGCCAGTATGGGTATTTAGCAATTGTTTGCACCTGTTAGGACTTATGGCAATTGTATGTTGTTTGTACCAGCCATACTTATGGAGTCCAGGTTAGGTTATTGTTTGCTATGTGCTTTAGATGGTATCTTATTGCAGGAAGGTAAGTTAATGTACTTTTATTTTACTCCTGCCCTTTTGTTAATCCTTACACATCAGTTTCATATTTCAATTTTTCTTACATGCTCGGCACATTATTTTGTACTAATCCCATTGCATGGGGTGCTTCATTCATGCCTGCAGGTTCTGAGCAATGACCAAATAGACCTGTCGGGTAGCATAGTTGAGCTTTCAATGGGTTTGTTAAGTCCTTTTCTTCTAGGGGTCGCCAGAGTCTCAAAGGTTTGACTTTTTGCTATTTACAGCTTTTGGGTAGGTTGGGGTCTTGTCCCACCAAGTATTGTATTTATAGAGACTTGCAGACTAGTAAGTTGGGTTGCATATTTACGATGGTGGCCATTTTTCCCTTGTATGTTTATTAGTTGTAGCTTGTTAGCCAACTGGGCCTTGTAGTTGTTTTGTTGGCAATTTAGTGGCTTATTGGCCTAGTTTAAATTGTATATACATGTTTTTAATTTTTATATAAAGATCATAGTGGCCTTAATGTCCCACATAGAGTTTATGCTTTCCTAGATATCATGGTTGTCTCGATGACCCAAAGAAGACTTATATGATACTTGTTTATTGCTTTATACAACTGTTGGGAGTACTTTTTTTCTTTTTAGAGCTATCGACAGGGGTTTCATTAGCTGAGAGATGATTTTTAAGCTGGGACATACTTGTTTTTTTCTTGATTATGTGTTGCTTCTATGCGCCATTGGCAAGTGGTTTAGCAGGGTCGGCTTTGGCCTAAGTTTAGGCATCAGGTGCCAGTTGGACCCCTCAATTTTGGGGCGTGATAAACTTGGTATAAGAGCAACATCATATCTTAGGAAGTTTACAAGCCGTGTCTAGTAGAGTCTTATTTATAAATGTGTTATGCCTCATATTCTATAAGAAGAAAGCTACAGATATTGTTCAGGAAGTTACCCTTCTTTTGCTCATATTGTGCTATAGCGCTGATTCATAAGGTTAGAGTTCTTTGACTTATGATTGTTATTCGGCTTGTACTAAAGCTGCACTTAATGATGATATAGAAATCTCATGAATTCAGTCCATTTCACAAATCATAACAGGGCTCTAACATCAACAATATTTGTCTATGAGGGTTGAGAGAGAGAAACAAAAGAGGGATAGGCCCATAGAGTTTTAGACATAGGTTTAGGGTGGGTCCAAGCTTTGGTATTCAAGAAGACCAACTAAGCCCCACCACAGCAGTCCCATGGTAACAAATTAGATCATTAGGGACTGTCATGTCTGAGAGAGCTCACGAGCATCAGTCTCATAATAGTATAGGGTCCCAGATAAACCTAGATCATCTATGCTACATTGTGATATTTTCAATGGAACATGCCAGGAGATGTCATCAGATCTCCACAACATGCTATTTTTGTGGCCAAGAGGGTCATATAAAAGGATATTTTTCATTAAGGGACAAACATGGTTCAAGATAGAGGGACAAATTAGCAATATGATCATCTTCCTCAGTATATCCTGTCGAGTGTAGGTCCCAGATTTCATCAGGTAGAGGTCGAGTCTAAGATGGAGCATCTTGTTTCGGTAGTGGCTAGAATTTCACGTATGCACTGACAGGTTATTGGGATTCAGATTCATCATCAAATGTTGCGATAAGTACATGGAGTGGTTTCTCCCACTATGATTATGTTAGATCTAGGCTCACATTGTCGTGTGTTACCCTATTTATTGTTGGGAAGTTGTGTATAGTACCAAATTTATTGCAGTGAACTTTTACTATGTCTACCACAGTTGGTGACTGATAACGCTTAAATCGTGCTCCCCTAGTTAGAGGTCACAGAGATCATCAAGCAAAAAAAAATTTATAATTTCCAATGAGTGTCGGGGTCGTACCAAAGGGAACAATGTAGTCGCGATCAAGCTAATAGAGAATCCAAGCAACTTATTGAAGTTCAATTAACAAAAAGGGGAAAAGATATCTAAAAAGGGGGGTTTTAGACTACAATTAAAGATAAAATAAAATCAAAGATAGGATAAATTGATCAATGGCTTTAACCTTGCTTTCATCAAGCAAGGATAAAAAGGGAGACTTGGGAATGGGAATTTAATTCACAAGACTTGCACCCGATTAATACGTGGGTAGTATTGGCTAAGGGTATGCCTAAACGTCTTTTGACCAATCAAGCATATATCTCGTGTGTTCTCTCGAACCACCACGAGTAAGCAATAACCAACCAATTTAGATTGGGTGAGTTGGGTTATCTCTAACCCCAACTCTTAGATGGAAGTTTCTGGCAACCAAACTATCTCTAGCCTTGATCTAGAGTGGATCCCCAAATCCCCACTATTGAATCTTCCCAAATTTATGGAAATTCGCTCTCAAGCAACAACCCAATTTAGAAAGCTAAGTCAATGTTTGCAACCATTGACTATAAATTCAAGCATGGAGGATTCAATAGACCCGGATAATCGAATAAGAGCAAAATATATATATGAATTCAATACCCAAACAAGTATTATCTCTAATGCAAACCCAAATTTCAATCAACAATTATACCAATAAAATAGCAATTAGGAACAAGAGTTGAAGAATGGAAACTAAGGATTTTACAATAAAGAGCATCCAAATCTTTACTCCTATGGTATTAGTTGATGAACTTGCTCTCCAAGCTTTCCAAAAGTTGTGAGAATAGCCAAAGATCCTTGCCAATAGGCTGAGAAGAGTTTTATATCAATTGGGGTTTCCAAAAGTGGGAATTTCTAAATCAGTCCTGCATCTGATGACGCCTTCATCGCGGTCGCGTGATCATGCTTTGTGATCGCGAGCTTCTGTGTTTTCTCTCCATGCGGTCGCGTGGTCTCAACCTCGCGGTCGCATAGTTCTGACTTCTTCCTCCATGCAGTCATGTGGCTTCACTTCATGGTGGCGTCGTTTAAGCTTTCTCCTTGTGCATCGCGGTCGCGTGATTTACTCTCACAGTCGCGATGAGTAACTTGGTGTCAGTGATCAGCAGCTCCTTTAAGCTCCCATTTGACTTGTTTTCACTTGAATCTTTCCCGAACACTTCTAAAACACAGAAACTTATAAAATAGAAGAAATTCATGTCAAATTGCACTATTTATCCACTTTATACTAGCAAAGGTATAAGATTAGAAGCTAAATAAGTAGGTAAAATACTAACTTATCAAACCCCCAAACTTGAACTATTGCTTGTCCTCAAGCAACCAAAAAAAATTCTATTTCAAGAGGTACACAACACAAGTGCAAAGACATCACTTCAAGCTAAGGAAAACCCATTTCAATCACCAAGTATGACTTCGGTTGTTACTAACGATGAGTCAATCACATGATAACATACTCTAAGCATTCCCCTCATTTAAGAACACAATTCAATGATGCAATGGCACAATAAGAACAAGCAAGTGAAAACAACCAATCCTCGATATGTGACTCAAACTACTAGCTTACCAAAACATGCTCATTTGACTCATTTTCAGAGTTTATAAATGTCACCAACTATCCTAATTCGCGTGCCCTCACAAGAACGAAAGTCCCAAAAACACATTATGTACAAATACAATCACAAGGGACAAATACAAACACTCAATCTCACAAGGAAGTTCAAGTGCACACACGTCGAACCATAGGCTTGCCCTTCATGTAAATCGCCACTAATGTGGGGTAGCCAAGCTCGAAATCACAAAGGACTTGCGGGTTACGATGTTAGCTAGGGCTAAGGTGAGGATATCATTTTGTTCACAGCAACAACAAGTGACTACACCTCCCTAATTCTCTTTGTTCTCATTTCGAACACCGCTCACATTTTCAATTTCAACTTCACCTCATTTCTCCCTCACACAACCCAAGATTCTCCTTTTTAACTCATAATCATTCAACGCCTTATATCACCTTCACTTGGAAGCACCTATTTTTGCTTTTGATTTTTCTCATTGGTGAACCTTTGGAGTAATTTTCAATTCTTATTTAAGGTGCTACCTTGCACTTGAAGTGCACTTCTTTTCTTCTCCTTATTTAATCACATGCACCTCCAAACTTGGGCATTTGCCTACATTATCTTTTGTTTCCCCCCCCAAACTTAGGCTTTTAGCCTATATTTCATTTTCAAGAAATTAGGGAGGATGTGTGCCAAAATAGAGGTTCCAAAAAGGTTAAGGGGTTAACAAGGGGCCGAAGAACGGTCATAAGCTCAAAAGGGGTTCACTAGGATTTGATGTCATGGGAAGTCATTTGGGTTCACACATGATATGCGAATTATTCAATAAGGATCAATTTTAACTTCTTAAATGAGAACCAAGAGGATCCATTCTATAATATCACCGCTAATGATATAAGAGTCACAAAATGATTAAAGGGGTTGTCACAGCATCTGTCACGCCTCAAAGCTACCCCCTGGATGCGACACGGTGCTTAGTGTCATAAGTGATCCCAAGCTAACCCATGGTATGGCATATCTATAAAACATCAGAGTAAAGCATGCATTGTGCGAAAGCTAAAACCATCATTATATGAAAGCAAGGAAGAACCCAAGAGTTTGAATATATAAATAGTTTAGTGCTGGCTGAAAAACAATACTAACAACTGTTGAAACTAGTCTATGTCAGAAAGCCTTCTAACTGAATAGGAGTTGCTGGGACAAGCCCCCAGCTAACTCTAATTAATCTGAGACTGAAAGTAAATACTGAAGATATAACCATATCTATCATCCTCAAACTACAGAGGACTCACCACAAAACTGTTGAGTACAGGCTGGAAGTCAAACTAAGCGCGGTCTTGATGCTGAATGCATGAACCTACATCATAAAATTATATAGCACGAAAGTATGCATCAGTACTTTGAATATACTAAGAATGCGAGATATAGGCTAAGTTGAACAACATAATAACTGAGCATAGAAAAAGATATACTAGAACATAACTGAAAGCTAAATTGGATACGATGACCAAGTACAAATAATGAAGATCTAACATGATGAGCTGATTACTGAAATAGATAAATATATACTGAATACATGGTTAATGCATATTAATATGATTGTGGGAGATACTATTAACCGACATACCCCAAGCTGAGCTAACTATGGGGCCAACCTGTAACCCTGGATGGAAGGGTGTTCATACCTTGCCAAGGGTACGAACAAGCATGAGGTGGATCCATTACTGATGTCCACAAGGGACAAGGATGAACAGCCTAGTCTAACAGCTGACTCCTCTAAACCTACAGTGGAGCCATAGTTCTAGGACTCCGGGACTGCTACTAAAGGTCTTAGCCTAAACTGACAACTAAGCCTTCATCCCCTCGTCCGCTCAGTACTAAGTCTACTCCCAACTAAATATAAGCAACAATGTACTAAAATGATAGATAGCTCAAAATATTGGAAATCAACTGGGAATGCAACATAAATATACTGAGGGATATGGCATTCAAATTCTGATGCATGAGCATATAACTAATCTTCTTAGTAATCTTGATTCATGAAGTACTGTAAGTATACAAACTAAGGTTTCTGAACATTGTACATAGAACTATACTAATTCTCCAAGAAACATGTAATAAATACCATAGAGGTTGTAGGAACTGAATTTCAATAAATCCCTAAGATTTTGGAAGCCTAGGTATGGACAATTCAAGGAGAAAACTGAAGACTGACAGTAATCTAGGGACCTAATGGGTGAAAGGAACCCACTAGTGAAATCCCACATACCTGATGAAGAAATCTATGGAGAAATTCTTGGATTTTTAGAGCTGAACTTGATGAAGACCTCTGCTTGTTCTTGGGAGAAAACTATCGCCTCTTTCTCTTATTTTCTTTCTAAGGTTGAAGAATTTAGGAGAATCGATGTTTTATGTAGTTTGTGACTAATTAACTAAGCTTAGAGTAGTCAAAAGGTCATAGCTTAGGCTTTAAAAGAGGTAGGGAAAGTCCAGAATACCCCTGGGAAGTTCAAAAGAAAAATTGCCAAAATTGCGACTCATGGAACACAACTCGAAATGACAGACCACACTCCTAGACGACGGACCATCATCTGAGTTGTGGTCCTACCTAGGAGTTTTAGGGGTTATCTGGTCTCAGGAACTATGACTCCACAAGATGGACCGTACTCCAGAAAGATGGTTCGTCATATGACCCGTGGTTCCTGAGACTTTGGTCTGGTCTTGTGATTCCATGAGTCAAAGGATGGACCATGGTTTAGAAGTACGATCAGTGACCTAACTTATGATTCCTGGGGCAAGGGCTAAGGGTCTCTAAGGTTCTGGTTCCATGAGTCAATAGGACGGTCCATAGTCCTGGACTATGGCCCGTAGTCTGACTCGTGGTCCTTGAGCCCTGGACTGGTGGTCATCTGATGAAGGGAAACCAAGAGTGACAGGACGGACCATGGTTCCAAACTACGGTCCTTGGTCTGACTCGTGGTTCCTGAGACTAGAACTAGGTCTTCTAGATGTGGGATTAATGTTTGAGATGACGGACCGTGGTTCCAAACTATGGTCCATGGTCTTGAACTGTGGTTCTTGGAAACTTGAATTTTTCTAAATTTTTTATTTTCTAATGGTTTTTCTGAACTTAGTCTGGGCGTGGAGGTTCTGGTGTATTATAATATCTCCCCCTTGGGATTATTCATCCTCGAATGAAGACTAAACAAGATAAGGATGGAGGGAAAGAGATGCAATCCCCTCCAACTGAGTACTAGAAACTGATATCTAACTGATCTGAGTTCCATGAACATGCAAACATGCTGAAATGTAAGCATAACTAAGGGAACAAGGTACTAAGACTGAATTACACAAGAGTAAACTGAGAGACCGGAGAGGAACTATTACCTCAAGCTGAAACTGAATCAGAGGATAATAGGTGTGAGTATTTTGACATCATGGTTGCTTCTGCTTCCCAAGTATCTCCCTATACGGACTGATTTGTCCACAAAACTTTCACTGAAGCGACTTCTTTGTTTCTCAACCTATGAACTTGACGATCAAGAATCTAAAATGGAACCTTCTCATAGGTGAGACTATCCTTCACAGCCACACTCTCTAAAGGTACTATTGATGCTGGATCACCCACACACTTCTTCAACAAGGAAATGTGAAAGACTGGATGAACCGCTGCTAGTTCTGCTTGAAACTATAACTCTTAAGCCACATTACCAACCCTTTTCAAGATTCTGTAAGGACCTACAAACCTGAGACTAAGATTCCCTTTCTTTCCAAATCTCATCACTCCCTTCATAGGTGACACTTTCAGGAAAACCCAATCATCAATTTCAAACTCTAAGTCTCTACTCCTAACATATGCATAGGACTTCTGACGACTCTGAGCTATCTTTAGTCTATCTCTAATGAGCTGAACTTTCTCCATAGCCTCATGAACCAAATCTGGCCTAATCAAGGCTACTTCACCTACTTCGAACTAGCCAATAGGTGATCTACATCTACGCCCATAGAGTGCCTCATATGGGGCCATCTGGATGCTGGAATGGAAGTTTTTATTGTAGGTGAACTCTATGAGAGGCAGGTGATCATCCCAACTACCCTTGAAGTCAATCACACAAGCTCTCAACATATATTCTAAGGTCTGAATGGTACGTTCTGCTTGACTATTTTTTTGCGGATGAAATGTTGTACTAAGATTCACCTGAGTACCAAGACCTTTTTGAAATGATCTCCAAAAGTGAGACATAAACTAAGGACCTCTATTTGAGATGATAGACAAGGGAACCCCATGCAACCTGACTATCTTGCTGACGTAGAGTCTGGCATAATCCTCCATTGAATCTGTAGTCTTGACTGCCAAGAAGTGAGCTAACTTAGTAACCCTGTCCACTATCACCCAAATGAAGTCATATTGCCTGTGAGTCCGAGATAAACCCGTAATGAAATCCATATTGACCACTTCCCACTTCCAAGTAGGAATGCTAATCTCCTGAGTCACACCCCTTGGATTTTGATGTTCCACCTTAACCTGCTAACAGTTGGGACACTTAGCCACGAAATCTGTGATGTCCCTCTTCATGCTGTTCCACCAATAGACTTCCCGTAGATCATGGTACATCTTAGTGGCACCCAGATGAATAAAATATTTGAAATTATGGGCTTCGGTAAGGATCTGCTGCCTCAACTCACCCACATTCAGAACACATAAGCGACCATGGTAATGAAGCACACCATCTCCCCCTTGGGAGAAAACCTCGACTCTCTGTTAATGAACTGCACCTTTCAGCTGAAGAAATATGGGATCACTATCCTGTTTCTCTTTAACCTCTACTATCAATGAAGATTCTGACCCATTCTAGACTATCACACCACCATCTGGCGTGTCCATGAGGTAAACTCCTAAGAGCAAGCCTATGAACATCTCTGGCTAATTTTTCTTCTCTTCCTTAATATGTAACACACTACCCATGGATAGCCTGCTGAGGGCATCAGCCTTCACATTAGCCTTACCTGGATGGTAGAGCACATTCATATCATAATCCTTAATGAACTCAAGCCATATCCTCTGACAAAGATTCAACTCTTTCTGAGTGAACACATACTGGAGGCTCATATGATCTGTGAACACATCATCTTGAACACCATACAAATAGTGTCTCCATATCTTTAGGGCAAACACAACCACTGCAAGCTCGAGGTCATGAGTTGGGTAATTTTTTTCATGGACCTTAAGCTGTCTGGAAGCATAAGCTATGACCTTACCTTGATGCATCAAAACACAACCCAGTCTGACTCTGGATGCATCACAATAAACCATATAACCATCTGAACCCTCTGGTAGAGTCAAGACAGGATTTGTAGTCAACCTGGTTTTCAGTTCTAAGAAACTCTTCTTGCACTTATCTGACCACTGAAACTTGACCTTTTTCTTAGTCAACTTGGTCAATGGGGCAGCTATGGATGAAAATCCTTCAACAAATCTCCGGTAGTAATCGCCCAAACCCAAGAAACATGTGATATCAGTGGGAGAAGTGGGTCTGGGCCAGTGCTTTACTGCCTCAAATTTCTGGGAATCAACACGGATCCCTTCTCTGGATACCACATGACCAAGGAAAGAAATAGACTGTAACCAGAATTCACACTTGTTGAACTTAGCGAATAGCTGGCGATCTTTAAGAGTTTGTAGAACAACCCTAAGATAAGTGACATGCTCTTTCTTATTTCGAGAGTAAACGAGGATATCATCAATGAAAACAATGACGAACAAGTCCAAATACTATTTGAACACCTTGTTCATTAAGTCCATGAAAGCTGCAAGAGTATTGGTTAGTCCAAAAGACATAACTACATATTCGTAGTGTCCATACCGAGTCCTGAAGGTTGTCTTTGGGATGTCACTATCTCTGACACTAAGCTGATGATAGCCGGATCTGAGGTCTATCTTGGAAAAATAACTATCACCCTAAAGCTGGTCTAACAAGTCATCAATCCTGGGGATAGGATATTTGTTCTTGATTGTGACTTTGTTCAACTGATGGTAGTCAATGCACATCCTGAGAGAACCGTCCTTCTTACACATGAACAACGCTGGAGCACCGCATTGAGAGATGATGGGTCTAATGAAGCCCTTATCTAGAAGGTCTTTCAACTATTCTTTCAATTCTTTAAGATCAGCTGGAGCCATTCTTTATGGAGGAATCAAAATAGGTTGGGTATCTGGAAGGAGATCTATTCCGAAGTCGATTTCCCTTTCGGGAGAAACTCTGGGAAGATCTTCTGGGAACACTTCTAGAAACTCATTCACTACTAGGACTGACTCAAGAGTTTGAGTCTTGGATCTTGAATCCTTAACCCGAACAAGCTGATAAATATACCCTTTGGAAATTATTTTTCTGGCCTTAAGGTAAGAGATAAACCGACCTGCAGGCACTGAATTACTACCCTTCCACTCTAAGACTGGATCATTAGGCATAACAGGAATGTAACCAATCCACGCCTAGAATGATATCAAAATATATCATTTCAAACTTTACAAAATCTGCTGAGGTGACTTTCTGGGAAACTGTGACAGGGAAATTTTTGTATACCCATCTAGCTATAACTGGGTCACCAACTGGAGTAGAGACTAAGAATGGTTTTGGGAGAATTTTTGGACTGACATCAAAACTTACTTCTATATAAGGAGTTACAAATAAAAGCATAGCCCCTAGATCTAACAATGCAAAAACATCAATATTAAAGACTCGCAACGTACCTATGACCACATCAGGAGAATCCTCTTGGTCCTGTCGAGCCTGAAGAGCATATAACCTGTTCTGGAGTTGACCACCACCTGTTCCGAACAAGGAACCCTGCTGAGTGGGGCAACCTACTGGAGCTACTGTAGAACCAGACTGAGTTTGTGGGCAAACATCCTTACCCTTTTGAGAAGCTGTTGGACAATCCCTCATTATGTGGCCTGGCTTGCCATACCCAAAGCAATTTCCACTTCCTGACAAGCACTCACCTTGGTGGTTTCTACCACACCTTCTACACACTGGGTTAGTGCGCACACTAGTAACCGTACCTTGGGACTTAGAGCCAGATGCTCTATCCCGTCGATCCTTTTTGATCTTAGGAATTGGGGAACTAGTAGAAGATGGAGCTGGAGCTGAATTTTTTTGGTGATATTGAGAGTGGCTGCCACCCTCTTACCTCTGCTGATAGTGGCTATAATTACCTATCCTAGCCCTCTTAGCATCTACTCCCCTTTCCTTAATCTTCTCTTTGTCAATTTGTTAAGCATAAGTAACTAACCTGGATAAGTCCATCTCCTTAATGAGCATGGATATATTGCATTCCTTGACCACATCATCAGACACTCTAGATACGAACTTGCTCATATGAGCTCTAGGGTCATCTACCATTGTCGGAGCATGCTTGGATAGCTGAGTGAACTTTAGAGCATAATCCTTTATGCTCATGTCATTCTGCTTCAGGTTGATGAACTCCTCAACCTTGGCTTCCCTGAGCCCTAGTGGGAAGAACCTTTCCAGAAAAGTAGTCATGAAAAGATCCCAAGTCATTGGTCCTGCATTTGCACAATGAGATTCCTTCCATTGCTGGTACCAAGTGTAGGCCACTCCTTTCAGCTGATAAGTGGTCAGGTCTACACCATCGATTGGGGTGACACCCATAATACTTGTCACTTTCTGAACATCTTCTAAGAACTCTTGAGGATCCTCTTGTAGCTTGGACCCATGAAACTCTGGAGGGTTCATTCGAGTGAAGTCCCGGATTCTGGCTGCAGCAATATTAACTCGAGGTAGAGCTGGTTCCGCAGCCTGCTGATTGACCTGGGTGGTCATGGCCTGAGCAAGCACTTAAAAAGCATCATTGAATTTGGCATGCGTAACCTGCTCGTTCAATGGGTCTGCTGAAGCTGCTAGCTGATTGCTAGTGTTAGCTCTTTTGGGAGGCATTTTTTCTCAAATGCAAAGAGCTTGAGTTAGAATAGAAGAAGATTAAATAGAGTTCATACTCTATAGCATGAGCTGGAAAAGAAAGAAGGGAAGTTATTCCTAATGACGTCTCATAGCTTCTCCCCCATAATTGTGGCGCGCTTCACACCTATAAAGAAGACTCTACTCAATGCGGCATTAAGACATACTAGGACACTTAAACCTTATGCTCTTATACCAAGTTTGTCACTCCCCGAAGCTACCCTCTGGATGCGACACGGTGCTTAGTGTTACTAGTGACCCCAAGTTAACCCATGGAATGGCATATCTATACAAAATCAGAGTAAAGCATGCATTATGCGGAAGCTAAAACCATCATTATCTGAAAGCAAGGAAGAACCCAAAAGTTTGAATATATAAATAGTTTAGTGCTGACTGAAAAACAATACTAACAACTGTTGAAACTAGTCTATGTCTGAAAGCCTTCTAACTGAATAGGAGTTGCTGGGACAAGCCCCCAGCTAACTCTAATTAATCTGAGACTGAAAGTAAATACTGAAGATATAAGCATATCTATCATCCTCGAACTACTGAGGACTCACCACGAAACTGTTGAGTACGGGCTGGAAGTCAAACTAAGCGCGGTCTAGATGTTGAGCGTCTGAACCTACATCATAAAATGATGTAGCATGAAAGTATGCGTCAATACTTTGAATGTACTGAGCATGCGAGATATAGGCTAAGCTGAACAACATAATAACTGAGCATAGAAAAAGATATACTAGAACATAACTGAAAGCAAAATTGGATACGATGACCAAGTACAAATCATCAAGATATAACATGATTAGGTGATTATTGAAATAGATAAATATATACTGAATACAGGGTTAATGCATATGAATTTGATTGTGAGAGATACAATTAACCAACATACCCCAAGTTGAGCTAACTATGGGGCCAACTTTTAACCCTGGATGGAAGGGTGTTCATACCTTGTCAAGGGTACTAACAAGTATGAGGTGGATCCATTACTAATGTCCACAAGGGACAAGAACGAACAGCCTAGTCTGATAGCTGACTCCTCTAAACCTACAGTGGCACCATAGTTTTGGGACTTGGGGACTACTACTAAAGGTCTTAGCCTAAACTGATAACTAAGCCTTCATTCCCTCGTCTGCTCAGTACTAAGTCTACTCCCAACTAAATATAAGCAATAATGTACTGAAATGATGGATATCTCAAAATACTGGAAATCAACTGAGAATGCAAAATAAATATACTGAGGGATATGGCATTCGAATTCTGATGCATGAGCATATAACTAATCTACCTAGTAAGCTTGATTCATGAAGTACTGTAAGTATACAAACTAGGGTTTCTGAACGTTGTACATAGAACTATACTAATTCTCCAAGAAACATGTAATAAATACCATAGAGGTTGTAGGAATTGAATTTCAATAAATCCCTAAGATTTTGGAACCCTAGGTCTAGACAATTCATGTAGAAAACTGATGACTGACTGGAATCTAGGGACCTAATGAGTGAAAGGAACCCACTAGTGAAATCCCACATACCTGATGAAGAAATATACGAAGAAATTCTTGGATTTTTGGAGCTGAACTTGATTAAGATATCTTCTTGTTCTTGGGAGAAAACTGCCGCTTCTTTCTCTTATTTTCTTTCTAAGGTTGAAGAATTTAGGAGAATTGATGTTTTAGGTAGTTTGTGACTAATTAAATAGTCTTAGAGTATTCAAAAGGTCATAGCTTAGGATTTAAAAGAGGTAGGAAAAGTCCAGAATACCCCTGAGAAGTTTAAAAGAAAAATTGCCAAAATTGCGATTCAGGAATCACGACTTGGAATGACGGACCGTACTCCTAGATGATGGACCCTCATCTGAGTCGTGGTCCTACCTAGGAGTTTTAGGGGTTCTCTTGTCCCAGGAACTATGACTCCACAGGATGGACCGTACTCCAGGAAAACGGTTTGTCATGTGATCCGTGGTTCCTGGGACTTTGGCCTGGTCTGGGGATTCCACGAGTCAAAGGACGGACCGTGGTTCAGAAGTATGGTTCATGACTTGACTCGTGATTCCTGTGGCATGGACTCACGGTCTCTGAGTTTCTCGTTCCACTAGTAAACATGATAGTCCATAGTCCTGTACTACGACCCGTAGTCTAACTCGTGGTCCCTGAGCCCTGGACTGGTGGTCCTCTGATGAAGGGAAACCACGAGTGATAGGACGGACCATGGTTCCAAACTACACTCTGTGGTCTGACTCGTGGTTCCTGACACTAGAACTGGGGTCTATTGGATGTGGTACTATGGTTTGAGATGATAGACCGTGGTTCCAAACTATGGTCCGCGGTCTTGAACCGTGGTTCCTGGAAACTTGAATTTTTCTGAAATTTTTATTTTCTACTGGTTTTTCTGAAATTAGTCTGGGCGTGGAAGTTCTGGGGTATTACAACATCATTCATCGCTATGCACTTTTCACAAAATTTTATGAAGGGTATGCCTATTTCACTTAACGTGCAAGACTACTTCATTAGTAACAAACAAGTCAATCACAACCAAAACCTCAAAAGATGTCGATTTACCCTTAAGAATGAAGTCACTCAGTCTATAATTGGGCCAATTCATCTATCTAATTTGGTATGGCTACAAAAAGTGGATCAACCCAGCCATCACAATCAACAGGCACATGAGATTCGTACATGCCAAAGTGTGGGTCACACGTGCAGCGCACATGCCAATAGTGGGCATATGCGAAGCTCGTGCAGTTCGTACATCTACCTGTGTGATTCTGGGTTCCCAGCTCAGACAAGCTTTATCTAGCCTAACGGGTACTCAGACTTCCCCTGGCTCCAAAATATCCCACACACCTACTATAACAAGAACAACAAAGAAGCTACAAGAAAATAAACTAACAGCCTAAACCATCAACTGCATCCATATCAACAAACAAACCCAAAGAGGGCAAACTTAACAAAAACAAGCCCGACAAGGGGACATCAATATCAAAAAATAAAATAAAAACAATACCGATAAAGGAGCAATATCCAAAATAAAACAACATGCTAGATAGAGTGTCAGCCACCCCCAACTAACAACGTGCAGTGCCCACACTGAAACAAAATAAGAGAAGAGTTTGAGGGGGCTCCCTGAAGGGTGTATCACTCAAAACCAGAACTGCTAGGTCATGAAAGGACCCAGTCTCCATCATCAGCATCATCCTCAGCGTTAGATACACATAGCTTCCTAGAGTGCTCATCATCTTCGTGAGGAACTTGCTTTGCTTCCTATCATGGTCCCTCTGCTTTTTCTATCACCTTTCCACCTTAGCCAACCTCTCCTTGATGTGTTGCTGCTAGCTCGCTACACTAGCTAGTGTAGATCCATGGGGAGTAGTGGAGGATGATGGTCCTGATGCCAGTGTGGTGGAAGTCTCACACGGATCCAAAGGTAAGCCTGCTATAATCTGACGAAGATGGGCATCCATGCCATAGTCATTGTTGGAGTTGTGGCGGAGTGTCGGAGGCCCAATTCTGAGATGACCAATAGTCTCAGCAGCAGCGGCTGACTCACGTGCCTTTCTAGACTCGGGAAATAGACCGAATGATGGAGAATCCACGTCTATCTTTCTCTTCTTCGATGCTTGAATGGGGCCTCTCTTCTACAGAGGGTGAATTAATTTTTTGGGCTTCCTCTCATTTTCACCATCCCTCTTTGCAACCCCGGTTGCATAGCATAAGTGAGTGATCAATGAAAGGAAAAGCAAACTCTTGTTACCTCCGAGCACCACTTGTTGAATATCTTGCACAATCACTTTCCCCACATTAACCTGAAGACCCTCCATCATAGCACAAACCACATTTGCTTTGTCTGTGGTCACATCGGATTCATTCTTGGAAGGCATAACTCAGACACAAATGATTGAAATCCAAATGCTGGCTTCAAAGTTAAACTTGGAGGACTCTATCCTCGTATTTATTGTTATCCATTGCGGGACAGTGCCATCATGTAAGTTCTCCACAAACTAATTGGTCCCCAACTCTATAGCTCGGGCTTTGAAGCTCGCATTATCGGCATTCGGGAGGTTATAATATTCATTGATCAACTCTGGATCAAACCAAACAAATTTACCCTGCACCTGCACCATCAAGTTATTTGCAAAGTCCGTCTCAGCCGCATTAGCATAGAACTCTAGGACCACAGCAAAGTTTGCCTTGATAGGTTCGGCGGCTAAGCATAACCACCCATTATCAACCAACTTTCTATGAAAGTCGGCCCATTTCTCCTCCAATCCATCCAACATAATACTTCACTCCCTCGTGATTGGCTTTGTCAAAAGACGGTCATATAGTTGGGAGCACTTAAGGGAGACGAAGGTTCCTTGGTTAAAGTACTCTTTGTCGGCCACTTGGTTGGCATCTTCATGTTAAATTCCAGCCATTTTCAATCCTAAAGTACCTACACAAAGAACAATATTGTCAAAAAATGATATAGAAATGTAAAGCAACATAGCGGGACATGATTAGGTCAAAGAAATGAGCCAGCACGATTTCGGGCAGAGCTGGGCAGAGTTGTTATTTTTATGACTGTGAAAACTGGCGATCGCGATCGCGAACCTTACAATCGCAATCACAAAGACAACATTATTTTTTTAGAAGATTAAATCATCACGATCGCGGAATAGGGCATCTCGATCGTGAAGCTCAGGGAAGTTGGTCATCGCGATCGCGGTATTTTGGCATCGCAATCGCGATGGTCATCTTCTTGCCCAAAAAAATTCCTTTTAGACATTTCATCGAGCAGGTGCTTTGCACCCCTTAGTTCACCATTTTTATACCACATGGGCATCACCTTTTATCCTAAAAATCAACAAAACCAACAGATTTCTACCTTAAATTTATACCACACACCTAATTTACATATGTTGTAAGCAAGAAGGACACTACTTGAGTGTTTAAAATCACTTACTTTAGAACAATAAGGGTGTATTGAAGAAGATAAAATGGAGATCATACCTGAGGAGTTCCAAAGATTCTTATGGAATTGAAGTTGATAGAGTGCATTATTCTTGCCTTTAGGAGAGAAAAGAATCAAGTTTCAAAGCAGTTTTTGCTTTTGAAATGGCTTGTTTGAACTTTTAATAACTGGTAATTGTTCAGTGCCTCACGGTCGTGAGGATCTATCACGCGATTACGAGGATTTAAAATCACCCAACTCCATGCAAACGCGATGTGTTCATACGGTCGCAAAGAGTCAGGAAGAATTTACCTCATCGCAATCGCGAGGGTCAGGTGTTGCGATCGCGATGCCTTAGCATCATCTGAGTTTTCCAAATTTCCTCATAGTGAACTATTTTGACGCAAAGCTGGGTGTGACGAGCACTTTGGGAGGTGCGAAACACAACTCCGTCGCACATGCTAGTATTTTTTTCTCAGTTCACTATTTGCTTGTGCGATGGCATATGCAACGGGCACTCTTCTAGGTGCAAAAAGCATATTTTTCAGAGGTATTTTTGGTGCTTCTCAATACTTGGTTCCTCTTCTCATTCCCTTGAACACCTAAAAACACACCAAAAAGAAACAAAAAGTGAAGTAAAGCATAAAAATGATTGGTTGCCTTTCATCAAGCACATAATTTAACATCGCGGTGTGACGCTAGTTGCTTTACCATCTAGATCTCCACTTGGAAGACTTGAACCTTCGACCCAAATTTGAATTGAACTTTCGGTGAAAGTCACGGGGTGAAGTTGTGAGCATGAGAAGGCCATTTTCTTGGTATCGCATTTTTCACTTTTTAGCCTTCAAATGAGGAAGGTCTCCTTGCCTTCTTTCCATGACAACTTTAAAATCGGATAAACTTTGATCCATCCTCATTCCATGGTCTTCCAAAAGATTGATTACTTCGACTCTCGTCCATTCAACCAAACTCAAGGTTGACAAGTGGTTGGAGTAAGATTTGGGCGTGTCCACCTTCAAACTTGTCTCATTTATAGCATCCTCACTTTCGAATGAACTAGAGTCTTTCATGATGAACTTTTGCAACTTTAGTATCATTCATTTGCTTTCGGCATCATGATCCTTGTATGGATTAGTTGGTTGCCAAAACACCTTAAAGCTATGAGCCTCCCTTGTCTCTTCCTCTTCGATAGGGAACATCTCAAAACTACTACCCACAATTGTGCATGTATCAACACGAGCATTCAAATTGATGTCCAAATTTTGGATAGCAATTTCAATAATCCTCACTCTTTGACTTCTCTTAGCATGCCTTTTCAACAATACCCCAAACATTGGTAGCATTCTCTCGCGTTGTTCCCCATAGGCCTCAAGTTGGTGAGCTTGGTTTAACACCCATTCTAGGCTCACAACCTCACGTAATACAAATTTTCCTTCTTGTTGGGGCTCAAGCACTACCGATACGGGTTCACTTTCGGGCGATTCCATATTTTGCAAATCCTCATCATCGTCCCCAAAGCGAATTTGATTGAGCTTGATATTCGAGACATGTTCATTTGCTCAACTTTGAGGTTTTTCTTCATCAATTTGACCGAGAGGAGTAGATAAATTTGCCATGAGTTGTGTGGAATGATTTTTCTCCTCTTCTTCTTTAGCCCTTGAATCCACAAAGCCTTGGTTTATGGCTTGCACACCCTCCTCTACGATATCTTGTTTGACCAAGAGAGTTTCAACCATGGCATATAGGCTTTTCAGGTAGGTGTCTTCTTCATGAACTTGACCAAGAGGAGTGGACAAATCCTCCATGGATTGTGTGGCAAAATTTCTCTCCTCTTCTTATTTAATTCTCATGCCCACCAAGCCTTGCTTTATGTATTTCACACCTTCCTCTTGGGTTTCTAGTGAGGCCAAGAGGGTGTGGAGCTTTGCATACATGCCTCCTTCACTTGCTACGTCATGGTTCCTATTAGGATGACAAGTACCACTAGCAATATGGTTAGCATAAGAGGGGGGAGGAGGATGGTCATTAGGGCAGTTTCTCCAATGTCCATCATGACCACCACACAAATAGCAATTACTCCTATCATAGGAACAAGAAGGTGAATAACTCCCTCTCCTAGGGCTAATTTTACATTTTCGCCAAAGGTGGGATCCTCCACAATAACAACAAGGGTCATTATAACAAGGGTTGCAACCACCAACATCTCTATCATTTCGAGATGCCATGAAGTAAATCACACAACAAAAGTTAAACAAAAGAAAAACAACTATTCACAAAAATTGAACTAGACTAAGTAGACTCAAATTCTAAACTAACTCAATACGCCAAATTGTTCCCCCGCAATGGTGCCATTTTTTATAACGCTCAAATCATGATCCCCAAGTTGGAAGTCATGGCGATCATCAGAGCAAAACAAAATTTATAATTCCCAATAAGTGTCAGGGTCGTACACAAGGGATCAATGTAGTCGCGATCAAGCTAATAGAGAATCCAAGCAACTTATTGAAGTTCAATTAACAAAAAGGGGGAAAGATATCTAAAAAGGGGGGTTTTAGAATAAAACTAAAGATAAAAGAAAATCAAATAAAAGATAAATTGATCAATGGCTTTCACCTTGCTTTTGTCAAGCAAGGATAACAAGGGAGACTTGGGAATGGGAATTTAATTCACAAGACTTGCACCCGATTAACACGTGGGTAGTCTTGGCTAAGTGTATGCCTAACCGTCTTTCGACCAATCAAGCATATATCTCGTGTGTTCTCTCGAACCACCACAAGTAAGAAATAACCAACCAATTTAACTTGGGTGAGTTGGGTTATCTCTAACCCCAACTCTTAGATGGGAGTTTCCGACAACCAAACTATCTCTAGCCTTAGTTTAGAGTGTAACCCCAAATCCCCACTATTGAATCTTCCCGAATTTAGGGAAATTCTCTCTCAAGTAACAACCCAATTTAGAAAGTTAAGTCAATGTTTGCAACCATTGACTATAAATTCAAGCATGGAGGATTTAATAGACCCAAATAATCAAATAAGAGAAAAATCTATATATGATTTCAATACCCAAACAAGTATTATCTCTAATACAAACCCAAATCTCAATTCAACAATTACACCAATAAAATAGCAATTAAGAACAAGAGTTGAAGAATGGAAACAAAGGATTTTACAATAAAAAGCATCCAAATCTTCACTCCTATGGTGTTAGTTGATGAACTTGCTCTCCAAGCTTGCCAAAAGTTATGAGAATAGCCAAAGATCATTCCCAATCGGCTGAGAAATTTTTTTATCAATTGGGGTTTAAAAAGTGGAAATTTCCAAATCTGTCCTGTAGCTGATGACGCCTTCATCACGGTCGCGTGATCATGCTTCACGATCACAAGGTTCTTTGTTTTCTGTCCACACGGTCATGTGGTCTCAACCTCGCGGTCGCGTAGTTCTGACTTCTTCCTCCACGCGGTCGCATGGCTTCACTTTGCGGTCACGTAGTTTTAGCTTTCTCCTTGTGCATCGTGATCGCATGCTTTACTCTCGCGATCATGATGAGTAACTTGGTATCAGTGATCAACAGCTCCTTTTTAGCTCCCATTTGACTAGTTTTCACTCGAATCATTCCCAAACACTTCTAAAACACAGAAACCTCTAAAATAGATGAAATTCATGTCAAATTGCACTATTTATCCACTTTATACGAGCAAAGGTATAAGACTAGAAGCTAAATAAGTAGGTAGAATACCAACTTATCACTGACTATTATTGCCAAGAGAATTTACTGAGGTTGTACGATAGAGATTGTTGTTTGTTAGACCTATGCAGTCTTAATAGATCTAGAGATTCTTGACTTTGATATTATTATATGTATGGATTGATTGGCATCTTGTTATGCTAAGGTTGACTTCCGAGGGAAGACTTTTAGATTTCACTTTCCAGGGGAAGTAGATAAGGAGTGGAAGGGTAATGCAGCAACGCTAAAAGGCAGGTTTATTTCCTATCATAAGGCATGGAAAATGATCGCTAAAGGTTGTATTTACCATATTGTTCGAGTTTAAGATATTGATGCTAAGGCATCAACACTTCAATTTATTCCACTGGTTAATGAGTTTCCAGATGCGTCTCCAAACAAGCTTCCTGTTATTCCCTTAGAATGGGAGATTAATTTTTCTATTGAAACACTACAAGATGCCCAACTGATATCAATTCCCCTATATAGAATTGCACCATTATATTTGAAGGGATTGAAGGAACAACTGAAAGATTTATTAGATAAAGGCTTCATCAGGCCTAGTGCTTCACCCTATGGTGTGCCAGTATTATTTGTGAAAAAGTAAGATGGCTCACTGAGAATATGTACAAACTATTGGCATCTGAATAAGGTGACTATAAAGAACAAATATTCACTACCAAGGATTGATGGGTTTTTTTGACATACTACAGGATGCTCGATCCTTTTGAAAGATTAATTTATATTTAGGGTACACCACATACTTGTTTGAGAGAGTAATATTCCAAAGGCAGGCTTCAGGCTCAGATATGGCTATTTTGAGTTTCTTATGATGTCTTTCGGGTTGACGACAACAATATTTATGGACCTGATGAATGATATATTTAGGTTGTTCTTAGACGTGTTCATCATTGTTTTTATGAAGGATATTCAAGTATATTTTCTATCAGAGTCCTGCATAGAGAATATCTCTGAGTTGTGCTTGAGGTACTCCAAGATTAGAGGTTATATGCTAAACTCTTGAAGTGTGAGTTCTAGTTACATTCCATGGCCTTTTTAGGCCATATTATATCAGATGTTGATATTCATATTGATTTGTAGAAGATTGAGGCCATGAAGACATAGCCTATACCCACAACCCCAACAAAATTTCGTAACTTTCTGGGGTTAGATAGGTATTACGGAAGTTTTATGGAAGGATTTTGTTCACTTTTAGCTCCCTTGACAAAGCTGACTTAGAAAGTAACTAAATTTCAGTAGACCACAACTTATGAGTTTAGTTTCCAAGAGCTGAAAGATAGATTGAGTTATTCACCAGTTTTGACCTTATAACTAGATGGTCCAACAGGCTACATGATGTATTTTGACGCTTCAAGCGTTATGTTGGTTTGTGTTCTGATGCAACACAGAAAGGTAATTACTTATGCTTCTATATTGTTAGGGAAGAATGAGAAGAACTACCCAGCCCACGATCTAGAATTGGCTGCATTTATTCATGCCATGAATATTTGGAGGCATTACTTGTATGTCCTTAATGTTGATATTAATACACATCATAAAGGACCCCAATATATTTTTAGACTCAAAGAGTTGAACTTGTGATAACCCCGATAGCTTAAATTGATGAAAGACTATGATGCGGGTATCTTATATCATCCAGGGAAATCTAATATAGCAGTGGATCCCCTCAGTCATAATTCTATGGGCAGTCTATCATGTTTAGGAGTTGAGAAGTGGGAGATAGCTGATAACGCTAAAAAATACTCTCTAATAGGAGGTAGTAGAGATCGTCATAGAAAAACAAAATTTATATTCACGACGGGTGTCGGAGTCCATCCTACAGAGAATGGTTATGATGAGTCGCTAAGAAACTGGCGTATGTCAATCATTAAGAGAGTAATTGTTCAAATAACTAGAAATAAAAATTAGGGGGAGAAAGGAATTGGGAATTTAACGAAATCGCAATTCAAACAAGAAAGAAAAGTAAACAGGGGATTTGTAATCAAATGAGAGGACGACTAGGGGTATGTTTCTAATGGAATTCAAACATGGTCTAGGGTACTTGCGCAATTATGCAAATTCTTAACAAATGATATGGCTAGAATTGATTTTAGTCATGAATGTTAATCTTTTGATCTTCCAAACATTTATCCAATGGTCTTTATTCAAGCACCATGGGTTCAACTCAAACTAACCAATTCAAGCTTGGGGAAGTCATACTATTTCTAGCTTAGACTATTAAATGGGTGTTTTCCAGTGATTAAGCTATTTCTAGCCTCAATATAGATAGAAATCCCAAGTTTCCACTATCGAATTCTCATCCAAAATCATGAACTTCTCTTTCAATAAAAAACATAACCAAGTAAACTCAACCAAAGTTTGCAAACATCAATTTTATAGTTAAAACATGGAGAATTTAATAGACACATCAATTTAGCAATTATAAACACAATTAAGCAATACTCATACCCAAATTCAAATATCCATCATACACATACCCCTAGACAAGTAAATTAACCACTCATGCTAAGGAAATAAAAGATTATACCAATTGGGTAATTCAAATTTTCATTCATAGTTATGCTAATTTCCAAATCCAAACTCGATTTGGCACAATAATGGTGGAATCTCAAGGTAGAAGATGAGAAATATCAAGCACACTCACTATCTTCCTTGGGAAACTCTCTCTATGGAAAACTATTCAATATTTTCTCAAAAACTATCAGGTACACACTCCAAAAAGGGTTTTAGAAGTTCCCCAAAACGTCACTTGAAAGTTGAAAAAATTGCCCCTAGGGCGTGGTGTGATGTGATGTGTGACACGACATGTGATTGCACCACGTGTTGTGCACATCACAAGGCTCCAGTTCATACAACCAGTCACTCCAGCTTATATCATGTATCATGCGAAGGTAGGTGTGGACTGCACCAGTCAATGTGTGCATTGCACTGCGGCCGCATCTCTTGGCAGATTCTTGTTCTCTTTTGATCACCTTCATACTTCAACTATTTTTGAGCTCTTTTGGATCCAATTCCTTGTTTTCTACTTTTGACCATGAGTACCTGCATTTGCAATAAATGCAATAAGTACCTCTAAATCTTATCAAAATATGGCAATAATTCATGAATAAAGGCTCAATAAGTTGGTATATTACAAACTTATCAAACCCCCAAACTTGAACTATTGCTTGTCCCCAAGTAAGATACTCTCTGTCATGACCCAGACCACTGTGAGTGGCCCCTACCCAACCCTCGGGTGAGCGAACCATCAACGACCATAAACTTAACCGTTCTAACAGCTCAAAACTAATGCAGATAAAATAAACTAGCATAAATACTAAATCAACCAAACTAATATAAATATCCAGCGGAAATTCCCTCCCTAGAACCTGAAAGTCATAGTACCAAAATGCTACCAAAAATCTAGAATATAGGGATTCAACCCCAATATAAGAAATAGTCTAAGTCCGAAATAAGTGGGCTACAATATAAACAGATAAAAATAAAGGCAGCTCGACCAAAGCAGCCCACCCTTGACATCTGGAAGCGCTAGGACTACAGCTAAGGTCGTGTGTCATCCACTGGAAGATTGCTTGTACTCACAAAAAAAAATGCAAGTGCAGAATCAGTACACAACCACCGTGTACTGGTAGGATCATCAGCCAGTTCTAAATAAACAATATATGAATAGTATAAAGATCAAGTAAGAGTACAAGAAACATGTAACAAGCCAACATATACCCTTAGGCTACAAGTCTCTTCCTAGTTTGTACCCACATGTAATCCACCTTTATAACTACGATCAACAATACTCTATAACCAACTAACATCCCCTTTTAATATAGCCCGGACCCACCCTAGGATCCCCTCTAAACAATACCTAAGTGCTAACATGCAACCCGATCTACACCAAGACCAAACTCATGAATCAATACAATGATAACCCAGCCTCTCAAGGACCATATGCACAATCAGAATTCATAAACACAAATCGGTCCACTCAGGGAACCATTATTAAAAATGCAGCAATACAATAAAGTAAACCCGTACCAGGCGTGGTACCCAAGCCAACCAGTTAGTATCTCATACCAGGCGTGGTACCTGAGCCAAACGTTTGTATTCCCCTACCAGGCGTGGTACCCGATCCAATCGTTAGTATACCCGTACCAGGTGTGGTACCCAAGCCAATCGAATATCATATAAATCCATAAACCAACGAGCAATAACACCTAGTTCATTTCACAAGACTGATAACAGGACCCTCAGACATTCCTAAACCATTCGCTAAGCAATGCAACTCGTATAAATACTTATACAAAACTACACAAACATATAAGGCATACAAGAATCCATAACCATCACCTACCTAGAATTAGTCAAAAGCTCTACTCAGTCGGAGCTTTCCTGTTTCCTGAAGTTCTTGCCGGTTCTTGGTCTAAAATAATACACAATAATCAAGATTCAATCTTTATGGCCTACAATTTTCTCAGATTATGCAAAATCCTAAGCCCCAGGCCACCCATGATCATTCCACCTTTTTTCTTTGGCTATCCCACTAATAATTCACCTAATTCTACCATTTTTATGGATACATTTAGGGAATTAAAATCGCATGATCATAATATTGAAGAATTAACAACAACCAAGAACTTCTACCATTAGAATCCCTCTTTTTCCCCGAATACCAACATTCCTAGGTCATTCCAAACCTTTCCCCAAGTCTATCCCTAGAAATTCTATAGCATAAGAAAGATAGTACGGAGTTTGGAGAAAATAATCCTTACCTTTAGGATGAAAAATGATGTAAAACTAATGGAAATCGCCTAAAATTGCCCTCTTCTTCTCCCAAAATGTCTTGAAGAAAACTGAACTATTTTGGGGAAGTTTTTGCATTAAATCCCATCGTGCTCTGCTATAGCAATCCTCTCCGTTATAGCAATACTTTCGTAGCAGAATCATCCGCTATGGCTGAGGCTGACCGATGTTGACTTCCATTATAGCGGTATTTTCTCTGCTATGGTGGAGGTTGCTATGGCAGAGTGTCAACCGCTATGGAAGTTGACATGGGGCATAAAGTCATAAAGTTCCTCAAATTGCCCCATTTTACAACACACTCAATTTCTCGATGTTCCAGAACAACCCCTTCACGTCAACCTCAATACCGGGAGTTCTACTTACCCGAATTCAATTCTGAAAAGTTCCCTGGACTCCATTATATCTTAGCTACAAGGAAAACTATGTCAAAACTAGATACATTACCCAATATTTACCCAAATTGCCCTATACCATACCTCATTCTAAAACCAACCAAGACTAGCGTAGCCCAGAATTTTCAACTCCCAAACCTGGAAGTTTTCTGACTCAACACTTGGCACAAAAAGTTTACCCATAAAGAAGAACCCGGTCGTTACAAATATACCAATTTACCCATCGTTTTTCTCCAAATGATCCAACCCAAAATTACGAAAATAAAAAAAAGGAAAGTGTAGTACTTGAATCCTCAAACAAGTGATGGTACTTGTCCCGTATGTTCTTGTCAGTTTTCCAAGTGGATTTTTCAACCGGATGATGCTTCTATTGAATCTTTACCACACTGATCACCCTTTTCCTCAATTTTCGGACATCCCGATCAAGAATCAAAATTGATTTCTCTTCATAGCGAAGGTCCTTATCAAATAACAATTCATCCCAGTTTATTATGTAGTCCACATCCCTATGGTATTGCTTTAGCATGGATACATAAAACACCATATGGACACCCAACAAACTGGGTGGCAGTGCTAACCAATAAGCCACTGGCCCCACAATCTCAAGAACCACGAACGGACCAATGAACCAAGGGTTGAGCTTGCCTTTCTTACCAAAATGCATAACCCCCTTCATCGGTGATACCTTCAGTAGTACTTGTTCACCAATCTGGAAATTCATATCCCTTACCTTACGATCTACATATTCCTTCTGCCAGCTTTGGGCTGCTAGAAACTTGGTCTGAATGCCTCTCACCTTTTCTTGTGCTTCCCTTACCAAATTCAGGCCCAAAGTCTTTACATCGCCTTCCTCAAACTACCCTATAGATGACCTAAAACTCCTTCCATACAATGCCTCAAATAGTGACATATCAATACTGGAGTTGTAGATATTGTTATATGCGAACTGACACAACGGCAAAAATTGGTCCCAATGACCTCCGAAGTCAATCACACATGCTCTCAGCATGTCTTCCAATACCTGAATTATTCTCTCCAACTGACCATCAGTCTGAAGATGGAAGGCTGTACTAAAAGTGAGTTGTGTACCCAACTCTTCATGTAACTTACCCCAAAACTTAGAGGTAAACTGCATACCCCTGTCTGAAATGATAGACAGTGGTACCCCGTGCAATCTCACGATCTTCTTCATGTAGATCTTAGATAATTACAGCGAATTAAAATCTACCCTGGCTGGAATAAAATGAGATGACTTGGTCAGTCTGTCAACAATGACCCAAATAGAGTCATACTTTCCCAAAGTCTTGGGAAGACCCACCACGAAATCCATGGCTATTCTCTCCCACTTCAACTCTAGAATGGGCATTCTCTGAAGTAGTCCTGTAGGTCTTTGGTGCTCATACTTTACTTGCTGGCAATTCTGACACCTGGACACAAAATTATCTATGTCCATTTTCATTCTGGGCCACCAGTAAAGTTATCTCAAATTCTTGTACATCTTGGTTACGCCCGGATGAATCGAATATCGTGAACTATGAGCGTCTTCCAAGATTTGCTGAATTATATCATCAACCCGAGGAACACAAATCCTTCCCTTGAACTTCATTACCCTGCAAGCATCCAATGTGGCATCCCTGGACTCTCTGGATATCACCTTACTTCGAAGGATATTCAGTTGCGGATCCTGAAACTGTTTGTCCTTTATCCCTTCTATAAAAGTGTCTTTGACCTCAACATTACCCAATACCCCACCTTGTTTTGAAATACCCAAGTACACGAACTTAGATTCCAATGCCTGAATCTCCTTTGCAAGTGGTCGTTTGGACACCCCCAAACAAGCCAAACTGACATGCTAACTGTTTTCTGGCTCAATGTGTCTGCCACCACATTAGCCTTACCCGGATGGTACTAAATGGTCACATCATAGTCCTTTAACAACTCCATCCACCTTCTCTGACTCAGGTTCAAGTCTTTCTGAGTGAAGACATGTTGCAAATTGTGATGGTCAGTAAACACCTCACACGTGACACCATAGAGATAGTGTCTCTAAATCTTGAGTGCAAATACCACCGCTGCCTACTCTAAATCATGAGTCGGATAGTTTCTATCATGCACCTTCAACTGCCTAGAAGCATAGGCTATCAAATTCCTATCCTGCATCAACACAGCACCCAAACCAGAATGTTAAGCGTCATAATAAATAATAAAGTCCTTACCTTCAACCGACAAAGACAAAATAAGAGTCGTGGTCAGAAGTGTCTTGAGCTTTTTGAAACTCACCTCGCACTTGTTGGACTATACAAATGGTACGTATTTCTGTGTTAGCCTTGTCAAGTGAGTCGCAATAGACGCAAAATCCTTGATAAACCTCTGGTAGTAACCTACGAGTCCAACAAAAATCCTCACCTCAGTCACAAAGCTAGGCCAGGCACAACTCTTGACTGCCTCGATCTACTAGGAATCTACCATCACCCTCTTTTCCGAAACTACATGCCCCAAGAATGCGACTGAAGTCAACCAAAATTCACACTTGGAGAACTTCGCATAAAGCTTTTGGTGTCTCAATATCTCTAACACAACCAAAAGATGTTCAGCATGCTCCTCCCTACTCTTGGAGTAGATTAAAATATCATCAATAAACATAATGATGAATGGATCTAAGTAAGACTTAAACACCCCATTCATCAAACTCATGAATTTTGTCGGCACATTAGTCAACCGAAAAGACATCACTAAAAACTCATAATGCACATACCGAGTGCAAAAAGCAGTCTTAAGAATGTCCTTGGGCCTAATATTTAACTGATGGTACCCTGACCTCAAGTCAATTTTTGAGAACATAGATGCACCCTGTAACTGGTCAAACAGATCGTCAATATGGGGTAAAGGGTACTTATTCTGGATGGTAACTTTGTTCAACTGCCTGTAGTCTATGCACATCCGCATACTACGATCCTTCTTCTTCAGAAACAATACTGAAGCACCCCAAAGCGAAGCACTGGGATGGATAAATCCCTTGTCTAGGAGTTCTTGAATTTGAGTCTTAAGTTCCCTTAACTATGTCAGAGCCATACAATATGGAGGAATAGAATTTGGGCGAGTGCCCGGCTCCAAGTCAATACAGAAGTCGATATCCCTGTCCGAAAGCATACCATGAATATCCACTAGAAACACCTCTCGAAACTCTGAAACTACTAGAACTGACTCAATAGATGAGGACTCCAAACTATCATCCCAGCTATGAGACAAAAAGGCCAGACACCCTCTTCCCACTAGCTTCCTAGCCCAAACGGACGAGACAATCTTAACTAGCTTAAGCCTGTACACACCTTCCCACTATAGCCTATCCTTACCCGAAATCTCTAGAGCCACCGTCTTGGTGTTACAGTTCATTACAGCATGACAAGGGGATAACCAAGTCATGCCCAAAATTACATCAAATTCAACCATATCCAGAATTACCAAGTCTACCCAAGTATGCAACCCCATAAATATAACAGAACAACTACGATAAACATGAGTCACAATCACAGACTCTCCAATCGGGGTAGAAACATGGATAGGGGAATCAAGGATATCACAAATCAAATCCAGACCCATAGCAAATTTCACACACATATGAATATGTAGAACCTGGGTCAAAAAGTACCAAAGCCATCCTATCAAAGAAAAGAATAGTACTTGTGATCACTGTGTCTGATGCCTCAGCCTTGGACCTTCTTGGAAATATGTAACACTGAGCCCAGTCATCAATCTGAGCTACTTCCTTGGACAGATGCACCATACCCCAGCCCGCTCCACTGTTCCCTCTATCTCCCAACCTCTCTGAAAGTTACCTCACCCACTCTGTGGACGACTTCTAGCATAACCACCTCTACATGTCGAGACCACAACCTTAGATTGTTGCTGAACCTAATTACCCGTCTGCCTGTGAGGCACTCCCTCTTAAAGTGGCCAAGATCACCACAATGGAAACAACCATGATAAAGTGTAGGCCTGCTGGCAGATGTGTAAGAAGCTCTCTGGCCTCTAAGAGCTGAAAACTATTGATTAGCTCCTGGACGACCACTTGTAGCAGCTGGCAGAGCTTACTGAATAGGACGGGCTGAGTATATCTGCTGATTATGGCCCCTTGAGTACGAACCACTGTAATTTCCCTCATTTTGGGGCTTCTTGGTTAACACTTTATCCTTCCCCGCTTGCTTGACCCCTTCAAGTTTCTTAACATAATTTGTCACTTCATTGAAGCCTTTACCTGATGAAGTCATGTGCACAGACAATATCTAAAACTTAGTATTCAAGCCCTTCACAAATAATTGAACCCGGTCCTCTTCGAAACCCACCAACTGCGTAGCAAAATGAGACAAAGCGTGAAACATAGCCTCATAAGCAGAGAACGACATGCTACCCTGTTCAAAAATCAAGAACTCATCCTTTTTCTTATCTCTCAGAGTACGGGGTACAAACTTCTCTAAGAAGAGAGCATGAAACTACTCCCAAGTCAGTGGGGGGAAAACAAATGACCGACATTCCATATGAGATCTCCACCACTGCTTGGCATTACCCTACAGCTGAAATGTGACAAACTCAACCCCATGTTGTTGCACAATGACTAGTTTATGCAGCCTCTCATAACATTTCAATATGAACTCATAAGCATCCTCTCTATCAGTACCCTGAAACGTAGGAGGTTTCATCTTGAGAAACTTGATAAGCATCTCATGTTCATTTCCTGTCATTATTGGGCCTAGCAATAGCCTGAATAAATCACCGGTGCCTGAAGCTTCATCCATCCTAAGAGCTATAGTGACTTCTGGCTGAGTGCCCAGGTCCTGATTTGCAACACCTGCGGGGGTGGCTCCGGCACCAACCAAACCACTCAAGAAGTTCCAAGCCTGCTGAAATGCTTCGGTCATCATAGAGGGAAGGCCTGCACCTCTAGCTGGTGCTACCTCAACTTGCGCCTCATCATCCTCCATAACAACATCTACATCTTCGACAACTTGTTCTCGATGTAGGGGAGGGGTTTCTTCTCGTGCTCCTGCAGCAGCTTGAGCTCCACCCCTGGTGGGTGTGGCTCTATCTCGACCACTGCCCCTACCCCTGCCTCTACATTTGATAGTCGAGCCTGCTGCTATAATCGCTACTCTAGCTCCGCCATTTCTTTTGTTAACCATCTGTGGACAGAAGAGTGAACGAAGTCATATACCAATTTGTATCACCAGATACCAATTGGAATCAAGTTATAGCACAAAGAAATCCTTGTTAGAAAAGGAACAAGAAACTCTCTTTATGGGATAAGAACTAGAATTGGAATTTGGTCGGGTGCAAGAAAGAATTTAGAAGGCTTAAATTGACCATTAGAAAACAATGGCCAATAAAAAGAATTCTCCTTTGAAGTTTATTTTAATGAGCATAAAACCAGGCGAAGAGTCTAATTACTGCTTTTTGTTTCACTTCCGCCATGGAATTTTATATCGAAGGAGCGTTAACAGCGATGGCTATTCATTTAAGTCTTCGGGTAGCACCACTAGATCTTCAGAAAGAAGAGATAGTTTTTCCTAAAGTCCCATGGCCTCTCGAGGAAAAGTACGGACATCTTTGCACCATTCCGCAAGACTCTACTAGACCTATTTTGGTATGATGAGATCAACCAACCTAGAACTTTGATACCATCTTTGTCACGATCCAAACCACTGTGAGTGGCACCCACCCAACCCTCGGGTGAGGGAACCATCAATGACCCCGAACTTAACCATTCTAATAGCTCAAAACTAATGCAGATAAAATAAACTAGCATTAATACTAAATAAACCAAACTATTATAAATGTCATGCAGAAATTCCCTCCCTAGAACCTAAAAGTTGTCGTACCAAAATGCTACCAAAAATCTAGAATTTAGGGATGCAACCCTGATAAGTTGGTATTCTACCTACTTATTGAGCCTTTAAACTTATGTTTTTGCTAAGAATAAGTAGGAAAATAGTACAATTGACATGGATTACTTCTCTTTTGAAGGTTCCTGTGTTTTAGAAGTGTTCGAGAAGAATTCGTATGAACACAAGTCAAAAGGGAGCTATTTGGAGAAGCAAGTAGCTGGCAGCAGTACATGCCTTTGCGAACGCGGTGTCCCACACGCGTACGCAAAGGCTGACTGAAGCAAAGCTCCACGAATGCGACCCCTTGACCACATACGTGAAGGTCAACTAGACAAAGACACTTCGTGTACGCAGTCAACCATCCGCGTAGGGGAAGAAGGAAAGTGGAGGCAACTGAGGAAGTTTTAGAATTTCACATATTTGGAAACCCCAATCCATATAAAAGACTTCTCAACCATTTTGTAAATCATCTTTGGCTAGATCATGGATTATTCTCACACTTTTTGGCAAGCTTGGAGAGCAAGTTCATCAACCAACACCATAGGAGTAAATATTTGGATGCTTTGTATTGTAAAATCTTAAGTTCCATTCTTCAAACTCTTGTTCTTAATTGCTATTTTATTGGTGTATTATTGACTTGAGATTTTGGGTTTTGTATTAGAGATAATACTTGTTGGGTATTGAATTCATATATATATTTCGTTCTTCTTTGATTATTTGGGTCTATTGAATCCTCAATTGTTTGAAGTTATAGTCATTGGTTGCAAACATTGACTTAGCTTTCTAATTTGGGTTTTTTCTTGAGAAAGGATTTCCCTAAATTTGGGAAGATTCAATAGTGGGGATTTGAGGGTTTCCACTCTAGATCAAGGCTAGAGATAGTTTGGTTGTCGGAAACTCCCATCTAAAAGTTGGGGTTAGAGATATCCCAACTCACCCAAGTAAATTATTGGTTATTGCTTACTTGTGGTGATTTGAGAGAACCCATGAGGATTGTTGCTTAATTGGTCAAGAGATAGTTAAGTGCACCCTTATCCAAGAATATCCATGTGTTGATCGGGTGCAAGTCTTGTGAATTGAATTCCTATTCCCAATTCTCCCTTGTTACCCTTGCTTGGCAAAAGCAAGGTGAAAGCCATTGATCACTTTATCTTTTATTTTATTTTCTTATCTCTAGTTGTAGTCTAAAAACCCCATTTAGATATCTTTTCCTCTTTTTGTTAATTTAACTTCAATAAGTTGCTTGGATTCTTTATTAGCTTGATCGCGACTACATTGTTCCCTTGGGTATGACTCTGAAACTCATTGAGAATTATATATTTTATTTTGTTGCACGATCATCATGGCCTCCTACTTTAGAGAGCACAATTTGAGCGTTCATCAAAAATGGCGCCATTACCGAGGAATAATTGGGCGTATTGAGTTAGTTTAGAATTTGAGTTTACTTATTCTAGTTCAATTTTGTGAATAATTGTTTTTCTTTGTTTAGTTTTAGTTCGTTGATGGCATCATGGCTTATTTGAATGTTGAAAATGTTGATAGTTGCATCCCAATTTATATTCTCGACTATTATATTTATTGTGGAGGACCCCACCTTGGACGAAGGTGCAGAATTAGCCCTAAGAGAGGAAGGTATTCTCCTTCTCGCTCCTATTATGGGCGCAATTGCTATTTGTGTGGTGGTCGTGATGGATATTGGAGTGAATGCCCCAATGATGATCATCCCACTCCCTCATTTTGTGCTAACAATGTTGCTAGTGGTGCTTGTGACCTTAATAGGAACCATGACTTAGCAAGTGAAGACAGCATATATGTCAAGATCGAAACCCTCTTGGCCTCGCTAGAAACACAATAGGAGAGTGTGCAATCCATAAAGCAATGCTTTGTGGATGCAAGAGCTAAAGAAGAGGAAAACACAAGGGAGGATCATGAATTGAAAGTGGTGTTGCAACCAAATACCCCATTTGTGGGTCATGATGTGATAGCATCTCTAAGTGATGATGTTATGAATGAGGCAAACTTGAAGGTGGAGATGCCCAAATCCCACTTCAACCTTTGTTCGACCTTAATTTTGATTGAATGGATGAGAGTCAAAGTAATCAAGCTTTTGGAAGACCTTGGAAGGAGGGTGGATAAATGTCTATCTGGTTTTGAGTTTGTTGCAGAAAGAAGGCAAAGCGTCCTTTATCACTTGAAGGCTAAAAAGTGCAACATGCGAAATTAAGAGAATGCCCTTCTCATGCTCAAACCTTCACCCCGAGATTGTCACCGAAAGCTCGATTCAAATTTGGGTCGAAGGTTCAAATCTTCCAAGTGGAGATCCAAATGGTGAGGTATCTTGCGTCGCACTACGATGTTAAATTATGCGCTTGATGGGAGGCAATCCATCATTTTTATGCTTTACTTCACTTTTTGTTCATTTTTGGTGTGTTTTTAGGTGCCCAAAGGAATGAGAAGAGGAACCAAGTGTTGAGAAGTACCAAAAATACCTCTGAAAAATGTGTTTTTCGCACCTAGAAGAGTGTCTGTCGCACATGCCATCAGACAAGCAAATAGTGAACTGATTAAAAAGTCTGGCATGTGGGAATGTGGTGCGTTTTGCACCCTAAAAAGTGCCCGTCGCACCAAGCGTCGCACATCGCGGGCAGTAAGCTGGCAAAAAATTTGAAAAACCTGTCCCAGTACTCCTTCTTTGCAATTGCGGTGGACCATCCATGAATGCGAAGGCCAGCTAAATGTCAAGCCTCTGCGAACACGATGGGCCGCCTGCGAATGCAAAACGTCTAGGTAGTTCAGGTAAGTTTAAAAAATGTTCAAAAATTAGAAGTCCCAAACGTTTTTCATATCAAAACAAGAGTACTCCCTCTCCTTTGGCACACAATAATTCCATCAAGTCCTTCCATTCATAAATTCACAACTTGCAACACATCAAGTATGAACTCCGCCCTTCTTGTATCTTGAATTGGGTTCCTTTCTTCCTCAACTTGATGTGTAGTAAATGGGTAATGGCATCCTTGGTTGATCTTCCCTTGCTTTAAATCAACTTCTAATTGTGTTTAATTGTTAACTTGTTGGGATAAATTGATTGAGATGGGTAAAGTGTACGCAAGAGTGCAATAATGTAGTGATTGGCATGAGCAATAAGCATAAAAGTTACTTAAACAAAGTGTGCTTGCCAAGTATTTCAGAAAATGCCTTAAAGAGGCACTGATCTGGGTGGCCTGATGGCCTTCGCATTTGCGGTCACCTGGCTGTATTCGCAAAGGAGAAAATATTTGAAAAATAAAAATCCTTCTTTGCGAACGCAACCACCTGGCCGCGAACGCGAAGAAGGGATGTCTGGTAGTGTCAAAACAGTAGCTCTGCACAGTCCACCTCAGAATATCTTTCAACTATTTCTTTGGCCTAAGTGCTTCATAATACATTATTTTAAGTGTCCCTAAGAACTTTTAACATAATGGTGTGTTTTGTAGGTACTTTGATTAAAAAAATAGCCTCCAACGGTAGTGACAATAAAGTTGAAAATTCTCTGGATATGGAAATGGAGGAGAACTATGATCAAGATAGGTTCCTATCGGCATCATGTGAGCATCGGTATGATGAGCTATTGTCCAAACCCTTTGTTAGGGAGAAAGGAATCAATATGGATAAAGTTGAACAGAAAATGCCAGAATTCTACAAAAGGTTGGTGGAGCGGGGGTGGATATGCTTTGATCCTCCACCTATCATGGCTAACCACACAGTGGTCACTGATTTCTATTTCAATGCTTCCATCACTAATTTCAATGGCACACTAGTCACTGCCGTTCGGGGAGTTCAAGTGAGTTTCAACTCTGAGATCATCAATGCACTATACAATCTTCCAGATGCTGACAATGAGGTTTACATTGCAAAATCCAAGGCTGAAGGACACCAGTGGTTGGTAGACAAGTTGCATGATAGGGTGACTCCAAATTAGTTGACTTCACAAAAAGGGGTTGATTCACATGAGTTCACTGCAGAAGCCAAGACTTGGTTTTCGATTATCTGTGCAAGGATCATACCATCCTCTCATGACACTGATGTGACCCCTGACCGAGCATTGATGGTGTCATCCCTCATTGATGTCATCGATGAGAATGTTGGGCTCCATATTGTGGCTCAAATGGCTGAGGTAACTAGTGGAAGGTCTAAAAGTCTTTTTTTCCCTTCATTGGTGACTCAGTTGTGCTATGAAGCTGGGGTATTGTCGAATTCGACTGATATTAAAAAGAAGCCAGCGACTCTGATCCACCCATTATGGAAGAGGGCCTCAGAAGCAAAGCAGAAAAAATAGAAAGATTGACGTAGCTTCTCCATCCTTCGGACAGTTTCCAGAGTCTTCGACTGAACCCACTGGCCCTTCAGGAGTTGCATCTGGATCATCTCAGTCTTGGGAGCTCTACAGTCTGGGCCTTATCTTATGTGTCACCTGACTAGTTAGATCCAGGGAGTAGATGCACTTGTTCAGCAGTTGTTGGCTGGATTCTCTACTGGATCAGTTGGAGCCAATACACTACCAGGTTCTGAGTCCCCCCATCTCTTGCCAAGGTGGCGAATGAGCGGAAATTGATTAATGGGTGCTTGAGTGCAATGAATACCCTCTTGTAGAACATGATCCACAGGCAGGGTAAGGTTGAAAAGCTACAAAAGAAGTTCAGCGAGCACGGGAAGAAGATGAGAAAGTTCTTGAACAAGATGATGGATAGATTAAAGTATTTTTGTGGATCGGGTACACCAGAGGATGAGGAGTGACTTGAGTTTCCCTCTTTCTCCAGTTTATATTGATACACCTCAGGGAGCCCCCTCAAACGTATTCCTTACTTTGATGCAGTAAGGGCACTGCCCTATCTTAGTTGGGGGTAGCGTGTTGATCCAAACTCTATATTTCTAGCTTAGCTTGCTTTACTTATGGATATTATTGTGTCCTTGTCGGGTTTGTTTTATCATTTTGGATACTGTTATGCCCTTGTCAGGCGTGTTTTGTTTGTCTATATATTGTGATGCCCTTGTCGGGTGTACATTATGGATTTGCACCCTCGTCGGGTTTTGATGTTGTGTGGAAGAAGTTGATGGTTTAGATTTTTAGTTTTCTTTACTTTTTAGCTTCTTTTGTTACTTGATAGTTGAGATGTTGGTTGTTATGGACCAGGGGAAGTCTGAGTACCCGTTAGGCTAGATGGAATTTGTCTGAGCAGGAGGGATATTTGTGTCGCACATATCGATGTGCAAACTGCATGAGCTTTGCACATGCGCACTAATTGGCCTATGCATTACACGTGAGACATGCACTTCGACTTATGTGAATCGCATGTGCCCAGAAAATGTGATATTTATGTTGATCTAACCGGTGTAGCCATACTGATTTAGATAGATGAATTGGCCCAATGATAGACTGAGTGACGTCATTCTTAAGGACAAATTGTCATCTTTTAAGGTTTTGGTTGCAAATGGACTTGTTTCATACTAATGAAGTAGTCTTGCATGCTAAGTGAAATAGACATACCTTTCCAAAATTTTGTAAAAAATGCATGGCAAAGAATGATGCTTGTGATAACCTTTTTATCTTTTTGTGACTCTTAGCTCATTAGCGGTGATAATATAGATGGCTCCTCTTGGTTCTTGATTAGGAAGTTAAATATTGATCCTTTTTGAATAATTTGCATGTTGTGTGTGGTGAGGTTTATTTGAATAATTCTCGGGCATGCGTGTCGTCTAGAATTTTCCCCAAATGTGATTCAAGGCGAAATTCGAGGTGTGACCAAGCTTGGAAAATGAACTTAGGCTCTTTTTGATAGCCACTTCACCCAAATGACTTCCCATGACATCAACCCTAGTGAGCCCCTTTTGAGCTTGTGACTATCCTTTGGCACCTTGTAATACCTTGACCTTTTTGGAACCTCTATTTTGGCACTCATCCTCCCTAATTGCTTGAAACTAAAATATAGGCTAAAAGCCTAAGTTTAGGGGGGTTAAATATAACATAGGCAAATGCCTAAGTTTGGGGGTGCATGTGATCAAATAAGAAGAAGAAAATAAGTGCACTTCAAGTGCAAGGTAGGACCTTAATTTCGAATTGAAAATTGCTCCAAAATATCAATCCAATGAGCAAATTGAAAAGCAAAAATAGGTGCTACCAAGTGAAGGTGATATAAGGAGTTGAATGATTATGAGTTAAAAAGAAGAATCTTGGGTTGTGTGAGGGAGAAATAAGGTAAAGTTGAAATTGAAAATGTGAGGGCTATTCGAAATGAGAACATAGAGCGTTAGGGAGGCGTAGTCACTTGAACCATATGATATCCGCACCTTAGCCCAAGCCAACATCGTAACCCGCAAGTCCTTGGTGATTCCGAGCTTGGCTACCCTATATTAGTGGCGTTTTACATGAAGGGCAATCCTATGGTTCGACGTGTGTGCACTTGAAATTCCTTGTGAGTGTGAGTGTTTGTATTTGTCCCTTGTGATTGTTCTTTGTACATAATGTGTTTTTGGGACTTTCGTTCTTGTGAGGGCATGCGAATTAGAATAGTTGGTGACATTGATAAACTCTGAAGAAATGAATCAAATGAGCATGTTGTGGTAAGCTAGTGGTTTGAGTCACATCTTGAGAATTGGTTGTTGTCACTTGCTTGTTCTTGTTTTGCCATGGCATAATTCAATTGTGTTTTGAATTGAAGGGAATGTTTAGAGTAAGTATCATACGATTGACTAGTCGTTAGTACCAACTGAAGTCATGCTTGGTGTTTGAAATGGGTTTCCCTTGGCTTGTGGTATTGTTATTTGCACTTGTGTTATATGCATCTTAAGTTAGAATTTTTGAGTTCCTTGATGACAAGCAATAGTTCAAGTTTGGGGGTTTGATAAGTTGGTATTCTACTTACTTATTGAGCCTTTAAACTTATATTGTTGCTAAGAATAAGTGGGAAAATAGTGCAATTGACACGGATTACTTCTCTTTTGCAGGTTCCTGTGTTTTAGAAGTGTTCGGGAAGAATTCGGATGAAAACAAGTCAAAAGGGAGCTATTCAGAGAAGCAAGTAGCTGGCAGCAGTACTCTTCAAGGAATTATTGAAGAAGAAGGTTGAAAAAGGTGTTTTGATCCAAAGAAGAAGCAAAAAAGAAAGAGTACTTGTGTTAGTACGAAAGGAAATTTACCAAAAAGGGCAAGCTCTAGGAGAAAGAAGTACAAAAATCAGAAAAAAGGCACAAAAATCGGAAGCTTCAGGTGTTTTGTCTTGGGACATGTGCGAAGGCACATGCGACCCCACAATGGCATGTGAATTTTTCACATGGATTTTGCACCTGAGGTGTTGAGCTACTGGTTTCATGTGCGAAGTGGTGTGCGACCAGCACAATGGCATGTGCGTTTTGCACAAGCCTTATCACATGCTGAATTTTGCAACTTCAACTTTCTCTGAATTTTGCAACTTCAACTTTCCTTCTACTATTTAATGTTTTAGATGCTAAGGAAGTGGACACATTGCTAGTGAGTGCCCCAATCGAAGGACAATTGTGGCTTATAAAAGATGGGTACCATACCAAAAAAGATGAAGAGAATGGTGAAGAAAGTGGGGAAGATGAGCCCAAAGGTGATGATGATGAAACACCCTTGGATATGAGAAGATAGAAGAGAGGCCAAACTTTGATTGTCTTATGAATAAAGGAGCGCCTCTAGAGTGTGATGATGAGCCATTGCAAGTTGATGTGAACCTATCTTGCATTATGAGGTGAATCATGGGAGCTATTTTTAGAGAAGAGCTTGTTTAACGTGAGAACTTGTTCCATGCTAGGTGCAAGATTCTAGACAAGATATGTGCCTTGATCATTGATAGTGGGAGTTGCACTAATATTGTAAGTGATACTTTGATGGAACGAATGCAACTTCCTACAAAGAAGCATCATTGTCCTTACAAGCTCCAATTGCTCAATGAAAGTTGTGAAATAAAGGTCCTCAAACAAGTAAGTATTATATTTAGCATTGGTAAATATCAAGATAAAGTTCTTTGTGATATTATACCTATTCTAGCTTTCCATATATTGCTTAGGAGACCTTAGCAATTTGATAGGTATGTTCTATATCAAGGGAGAACCGATAAGTATTCATTTATCTTTGGTGGTAGAAATTTCTCTATTGCTCCCTTAACTCCCTATCAAGTTAGTGAAGATTACTGGATCATAAAGGAACTCCAAGATAAAATAAGAATGGTGGAGGAAGTGAGTGAAAGCTCCACACTTGTGCAAGAAAAGGGAGAAGGCTTGGCTAAAAAGAAGAATAAGATGTGTATGATAGCTAAGCCAAGCAAATGTTTGAAGGGTGTTGATGAGGAACGCTTTCTAGTCTGCCTTGTTAACACGGATCTATTGTTGCATAATAACAAAGATACTAGAACTTTACCTAGTATCGTGTCTTCTCTTTTGCAGGAATATGAGGGTTTATTTCCTGAGGAGATTCCAAATGGATTGCCACCCTTGAGGGGTATTGAGAACCAAATTAATTTTGTGACTGGATCTCAAATTCCAAACCATCTGACCTATAGAAGCAATCCCAAGGATACTAAGGAGTACAAAGGCAAATTGATGAACTCCTTGAAAAGGGACATGTCAAAGAGAGTCTTAGTCCTTGTGATGTACCGGTGATCCTTGTTCCCAAAAAGGATTGCACTTGGAGGATGTGCATTAATTCTAGAGCCTTTAACAAAATAATGGTAAAATATTGACATCCTATCCCTATACTTGATGACATGTTTGATGAGCTTTGTGGCTCAAGTGTATTTTCTAAGATCGACCTTAGAAGTGGCTATCACCAAATTTGAATGGAAGACGACCTTCAAAACCAAGTTTGGTTTGTATGAGTGGCTAGTTATGCCTTTTAGTTGTATAGGCTCATCTTTCTTAGAAAGGGCATCAACCACAATGTTCTCTTTTCCCTTCTTATAGTCTATGGTGTAGTCATGTCCTAATAACTTGACCAACCATTTTTTCTGACTTGGGTAGTGATTCTCTTCTCTAATAAGTATTTAGGGTTGTGGTGGTCAGTCTTGAGCACAAAGTGCCTACCATGCAAGTAAGGTCTCCACTTTTACACAGCTGAGACAAGTGCCAACAACTTTCTCACAACAAACTGAAAGTGCCTTATTTTTGTCAGATAATCCTTGACTGAAAAAGACAATGGGTCTATTGTTTTATGCCAAGACTGTCCCTATTCCTCCACCTGAGGCAACAGTTTCAACTACAAAATCTCTGAAAAAATCAGGAAGTGTAAGGATTGGTGCTGACGTAATAGCAAATTTCAACTCTTCAAATGTAGTTGTGCCTACAGTATTTCAAGAAAAATTTCCTTTTCTTAACAAGTCATTCAAGGGTTTTGTAATAATTACCATAGTATTTGATAAATCTATTATAATAGCCCACCAAGACTAAAACCCCCCTTAAGCTCTTGATGGTAATTGGCTGAGCCAATTCAACATAGAAGTATACTTTGTTGATCCATAGCTACCCCTTGTGCTGAAATGATATGTCATAAGAAATCAATTTGTTTCGCCCCAAAAGAACATTTGCTTTGATTAAAAATTAAGACATTAGCCCTCAGAATCTTGAAAGATTCTGTTAGATGAACCAAATGTTCAGGCCAACTAGAGAAATTAAGGAGGATATCATCAAAAAAACACCAAGATAAATTGCTAAGGTGGAAAAATCTAGTTCATGAGGCTATGGAATGTTAATGGTGCATTTGTTAGATCAAATGGCATTACAAAAAACTCATAGTGACCATGATGTGTTCCAAAGTCAGTCTTAGGGACATCAGTTTAACACCCCGTGTAGGTATCCATCTATCTAAGTTAAAAATCTCAGAAAATTTCAAGTTTCTAAAGACGACGGCTCAGACAACGATCCGTCATTTGGAAGAATAGGCTTGTCATGTGCTCCCATCGTCATATCACCAAAAGACCCCTCAGAGTGTCCCAGAAATGACGAGTCCAAGAAAGGTCTATCCTTCTGGATGATGGACCGTCTTCTCAGCTTTCCTGGTACTCGTCGTCCTAAGTTCAGAAACCTATCTTCCAAGTGCCAGAAATGACGAGTCAAAGGATGGCCCGTCCTTATGGATGATGGGTCATCATTCTATCCATAAGACCTGAGGTCCAGTAGCCCACAGACTCTTTCAGTCAAACCACGGTTCCCTTAGACGGTCCGCCCTTCTGGACGAGAGACCATCGTCCAACCCGTGGTCACTGACTATGACAATTTTTCCAGCTTTTCTTAAATTAAGTCCAGGGGCATTCTGTTCATTTCCCACCCTATTATGTATTAAGTGAAGTCGTTTTGAATACTTTTAGAAGGGTTTTCACCCATATTACCCTAAGTCCCTCTTAAGTTCATCATTCTTCACTCAAAAAGGAAAGTTGCTCTCACGCTCAAGTCTCCAAGCTCCAAATCAAGTCTCCTTATTCATTTCCAATCAAGTGGGTAATCTTCCACCAAGGTATGTGGGATTTTAACAAAGGGTTCCTTTCACCCTTTTTCCCCAAATCCCCAATTCTTATGTTGAAATATGAACTTATGAAATTAGGGTTTTGATCTAAATTGGGCAAAATTTATGAAATCAGTTTTTATGTTTAAATTCATGGTTTCCTCTTGATTACTCATGATTTAAGTATGATTCTCTTGTTGGTTTTAAAAGCCCAAGCATGAAATTTGATTTTTACCATGAAACTATGAAATTGCATGTTTTCAAGAGAAACTTGGCATGATTAGATATCATGGCCTTTATGTATTTATGAAATTGCATGTCTAATTCTTCAAGTATGAATTTAGAAAGAAAAGCATGTTTATGAATTATGGTTATGCTAAGCTTATGAACTATGATATGAAAGTTGCATGATATCCGATGTGTTTTCATGATTTATATATAAGATTTGGCATGAGAGTATTCCCTTATGAATAAGATTTGGCATGAGAGTATGCCTTCATGATTATGAGTTGTATGTATGCATGTTTTAGGAGTAGTATTTAGCACCGAGAGGACGGGGTGAGAGTACCCTTAGTCCCATAAACTACATTGCCAGCGTAGGTCATGATATGATATGATATGTGCCTTAAAGGCTTATGAGAGTGGATCCACATCTTTATTATAGTGTCATTGCCTTAGCGGGGCATAGGACAGCTTTGCCAACTAGGGTTATATAGTTGGGTATGGTGACTTGTTCCTTGGCAGGGTTCAAAGTTAGCTTTGCTAACTAGGGTTATACATTTAGATTCCATGTATCTCATGTGGTCTCATGTCGATTATAAGTAACTCCCGTATGCTATGTTTTCAAGTTTTTCTAATCTTTATGAACCTTCTTATGAAACATCATCTTTAAGTTGGCTTTTGCCTTATGATTTAGCTTTTCATGTTGATATCTTTTCATGATACTCTACTACGTATAAATTATATTTAAGTACTCTTTTAAAGCATGTTCTCCTTACTTATGCATCACTCACATACTTAGTACATTCCATAGTACTAACGCATATTGCGCTGCATCTTTTATGATGCAGACTCAGGTACCCCTTCTCAGCTTTGTGGCTAGAGTCTAAGGACTCTTCCTTAGTCAGATATGGTGAGTCCTCATGGTTCGAGGACTAGTTATGCTTTTCCTTATATTAGCTTTACTTTTATACTCTAAGTTAGCTAGGGTCTTTTCCTAGCAACTCTTATGTTATGACTAGAGGCTTTCAGAATTTGTTTGTATTTGAGTTCCCTTTTTGGATATTGTATGTTATATAGCTCTTAGACCTTTATTGATGTTTCCTTATTTGATTTCTATATCACGCTTTCACTTATCTTTTGTTATGCTTGAGAATGCTATGGCCAAGGGTTAGCTTAGGGTCTTTGTGGTCCCAAGTCTCATGTTACGTCTAGGGGGTAACCTCGGGGCATTACAAACTTGGTATCATAGCCTCAGGTTCAAGAGTCCTAGGATGTCTGAAATACGCATCGAGTAGAGTCCTTCTCATGTGTGTGAAGCGAGCCACACATATGAAGAGGAAGCTATGAGGTGTCTTAGAAAAACTTCACTTCTTTTATGATCACATCGTGTGATAGAGCTTAAGTCTAATATTCCTCTAATCCTTATCTTATGCATTTCAGATTATGCCTAATCGATGTGTTATGCCTCCCCGAGCCGCTCGAAATTCTGCTCCTCAAGTTTCGGTTCCCGATGTCATGAATGATGAGTTTAGGAATGCTATTCACCTACTAGCTCAGACTTTGGCAAATTAACAGGCTCCTACCCCTGCTCTTCCTCAAGGTGGGGTAGAAACCCGAGTTTGTGACTTTATCTGTATGAACCCACTGGAGTTTTAGGGTTTGAAAATGGAAGAGGACCCGCTCAACTTTGTTGATGAAGTGAAGAAGATCTTTGAGGTGATGCAAGTAGCGGGTGTTGATTATGTTGAGCTTGCATCCTATCAACTCAAGGATATAGCTCATATTTGGTTCATTCAATAAAGGGAGGCTAGAGTGAGAGATGTGATCCCCATGACTTGGGAGTGTTTTGAGAGAGCCTTTGTTGATAGGTTCTTTCCCCGTGAGTTGAGGCAAGCGAAGTTGGAAGAATTTGTGAACTTGAGGCAAGGTTCGATGTCAGTGCAAGAGTATAGTTTGAAGTTCACTCAGTTGTCTAGATATGCCCCCTCCATGGTAGCAGACCCGCATGATCAAATGAACAAGTTCATCTATGGTGTTTTTGATATAGTGAAGAAGGAGTGTAGGTCTGCCTTTTTATTAAGTGACATGAACATCTCTCGTCTCATGACTCATGCCCATCAGATTGAGGGTGATAAGCTTAAGGATATGGCTAGGGAGAACAAGAGGGTTAGATCTGAGGGATCAGGTTTTGTTCATCACAGGTTCGGAGGTGGACATCGCTCTTCTTTCAAGAAGAAGTCATCAGGTCCGGTTCTCTCTTCTACTAGTGCTCCTACCCAGGATCAGAAGCCTCGTCATAATCAGGGTGGTAGAGGGTATGGTTCTTATTCCTAGTCTCAGGATAGTGTTACTAAGGTACCCTCTTACCCATCTTTTGCTAAGTGTGGGAAGAATCATGTTGGCGAGTGTTTGGCTGGTTCAGGTGGTTGCTTTGGTTGTGGTCAGGCTGGGCATCATATCAAGGATTGCTCTTCAGCTAGGAAGGGGAAGGGAGGTGGTAGGACTCAGTCTACCCCAGCAGCTTCAGGTGGTAAACCAGCCCTATAGGGCGCAGCTTCTAGTTCTGGTGGTCAGCGCCAGAACCGTCTTTACGCTATGTCCTCCCGTCAGGACTAGGAGAGTTCACCAAATGTGGTTACCGGTATGTTAAAGTCTTCTCTCTTGATGTGTATGACATATTGGATCCCAGTACATCTTTATCTTGTATAACCCCTTATGTGGCTTGTAAGTTTGAGATCTATCCTGAATTGCTTTTAGAACCCTTTCATGTTTCTACTCCTGTTGGTGAGTCAGTCCTAGCCAAAAGAGTCTAGCGAAATTACCCTATCTCAGTCCTTTATAGAGTCACTTTAGCTGATTTAGTAGAGTCGGAGATGACTGATTTTGATGTCATTCTTGGTATGGATTGGTTGTATGCATGTTATGCCTCAGTTGATTGTCGCACTCGTTTGGTTAGTTTAAAGTTTCTTAATGAACCTGTCCTAGAATGGCAAGGAAATTCCTCTTCTTCGAAAGGTCATTTCATATCTTATCTTGAGACTCAGAAGATGATTTCTAAGGGTTATGTCTATCATATAGTTTGGGTTATGGACACGGAGTCTGAGACCCCGACTATTTAGTTTGTTCCTGTTGTGAATGAATTCCTAGAAGTTTTCCCCGATGATTTGTCCGGAGTCCCTCCTGAGCGGGAAATTGACTTTGGAATAGATCTTCTACTGGATACAAATCCTATATCTATTCCTCCCTATAGAATGGACCCCACAGAACTCAGGGAGTTGAAAGACCAGTTGAAAGACTTGCTTGATAAGGGTTTCATCAAGCCTACTATTTCACCTTAGGGTGCCCCAGTTTTGTTTGTTCAGAAGAAAGATGGTTCTCTTAGAATGTGTATTGACTACCATTAATTGAACAAGGTCACAATCAAGAATAAGTATCCCATTCCTAGGATTGATGACTTATTCGATCAGCTTTAGGGTGCTAGTTTCTTCTCCAAAATCGACCTTAGATCCGGTTATCATTAGCTTCGGGTTTGGGAATGTGATATCCCGAAGACAGCCTTCAGGACTCGGTATGGTCATTATGAGTTTGTCTTCATGTCCTTTGGTCTAACGAATGCTCCTACAGCTTTTATGGAATTGATGAACCATGTGTTCAAACAGTATTTGGGTATGTTTGTGATTGTTTTCATTGATGATATCCTCATCTACTCTCGGAGTGAGGAGGAGCATACGAATCACTTGAAGGTTGTGTTGCAAACTCTCAAGGATAGACAGTTGTTTGCAAAGTTTAGAAAGTGCGAGTTTTGGATGTAGTCTGTCGCTTTTCTGGGTCATATGTGACTAAAGATGGTATTCGGGTTGACTCTCAAAAGATCGAGGCGGTAAAGAACTAGCCTAGACCCACTTCCCCATCTGATATTAGGAGTTTCTTGGGTTTGGCTGGTTACTATAGGAGATTTGTGGAAGGGTTTTCCTCCCTTGCTTCCCTATTAACTCGATTGACTCAGAAAAAGGTTAGGTTTCAGTGGTCCGACTCTTGTGAGAAAAGTTTTCAGGAATTGAAGACTCAATTGACTACAGCTCCAGTATTGGCTCTACCTGAGGGCCTTGATGATTTTATTGTGTATTGTAATGCCTCCAGATTTGGTTTGGGTTGAATTTTGATTCAATGGGGCAAGGTGATTTCTTATGCCTCGAGACAGCTTAAGGTGCATGAGAAGAACTACCCTAATCATGATCTTGAGCTAGCGACCGTGGTTTTTGCTTTGAAGATTTGGAGACATTATTTGTATAGTGTGCATGTGGATATTTTCACCGATCATAAGAGAATTCAATATGTGTTCACTCAAAAGGAGTTGAATTTACGACAAAGGAGATGGCTTGAGCTCCTTAAGAATTATGATATGAGTGTGCTTTACCACCCGGGTAAAGCCAATGTTATGGCAGATGCTTTGAGTAGATTTTCCATGGGTAGTGTGGCCTTAATTGAAGATGGAAATAAGGAATTGGTTAAAGAAGTTCATAGGCTTTCTCGGTTGGGAGTTTGCTTTATGGACTCAACCGAAGGTGGTGTGATTTTGACTAATGGTGACAAATCATCCTTGGTGGCTGAGGTGAAAGCCAAGCAAGACCAAGATCCCATTCTACTTCAGCTTAAGGGTGCAGTGAGTCAGCAAAAGGTTGAAGTTTTCTCCCAAGGGGGAGATGGTGTACTTCTTTACCAGGGTCGGTTATGTGTGCCAGATGTAGATGGATTGAGACAGCAGATTTTGTTTGAGGCTCATAGTTCTAGATACTCCATTCATCCGGGTGCCACTAAGATGTACCATGATCTACGGGAAGTCTTTTGGTGGAATGGTATGAAGAAGGACATAGCTGGGTTTGTGGATAAGTGTCCCAACTGTCAACAGGTAAAGGTGGAACATCAAAGGCCAGGTGGTATGTTTCAGGATGTTGATTTTCCCACTTGGAAATGGGAAGCAATCAATATAGACTTTATTACGGGTTTGCCTCGTACTCGAAGTTAGCATGATTCCATTTGGATGATTGTCGACCGGATGACCAAGTCATCCCATTTCTTGGTTGTTAAGACTACGGATATAGTGGATGATTATGCCATACTCTACATTCAGGAGATAGTCCGATTGCATGGTGTTCCCTTGTCTATCATTTCGGATAGAAGTCCCCAGTTTACATCTCAGTTTTGGAGATTGTTTCAGAAAGGTCTTGGTACTAAGGTGAAGCTTAGCACAGCGATATGTTAAGGGCTTGTGTTATTGACTTCAAAGGAAATTGGGATGATCACTTACCTCTTATCGAGTTTTCCTACAACAAAAGTTTCCACTCTATCATCCAGATACTCCATATGAGTCACTTTATGGCCGGAGGTGTAGGTCACATATTGGTTGGTTCGAGGTTGGTGAGGCAGCCTTGATTGGTCGAGATTCTTTGCACAAGACCATGGAGAAAGTTTAGCTTATTCGGGAAAGGTTGAAGATCGCTCAGAGTCGACAGAAATCTTATGCGGATGTGAGGAGAAGGGAGTTAGAATTTGAAGTTGATTATTGGGTTTTCCTTAAGGTGTCACCCATGATGGGTGTGATGAGGTTTGGCAAGAAAGGAAAGCTCAGTCCCTATTTTATAGGTCCTTATCAGATTTCGAGAAGAGTTGGTAGTGTTGCTTATGAGTTGGAGTTGCCAGCGGAGTTGGAAGCGGTTCACCCAGTTTTCCATGTTTTCTTGTTGAAGAAGTGTGTTGGCGACCCGAGATTGATTGTTCCTTTGGAAGATGTGGGTGTGAAGGATAGTCTCACTTATGAGGAGGTTCCCGTGGAGATTCTTGATCGTCAGATTTGGAGGTTACAGAACAAAGAAGTCGCTTCGGTAAAAGTCCTTTGGAGGAATCAGGTTGTTGAAGGTGCTACTTGGGAAGCGGAGGAGGCCATGAAGGCCAAATATCCTCATCTCTTTCCTTTCGATTCATTTCCAGCTTGAGGTACTAGTTTCCTCCTTAGTATATCCCTCTGATTCTACTCCGTTAGTTCCTCTCATGAGTTTAGCATGCGTCTATGTTTTACGAAGGTAGTTTATCATGTTTTCAAGTTGAAAAGTGCAACTTTTGTGATTACCCCTTGATTTCTATGTTTTGATGTTTGGTTGGGCTGTTTTCCCTCAGTTTTCCTTAATGATCCTTCATTCGAGTATGAATGATCCCAAGGGGGAGATATTGTAACACCTTGTGCACGTATCCAGCTATCTAAGTTAAAAATCTCAGAAAATTTCAAGTTTCCAGAGACGACAGCTCAGACGACGATCTGTCATTTGGAAGCATGGGCCTGTCCTGTGCTCAAATCGTCCCATATCCAGAAGACCCCTCAGAGTGTCCCAGAAATAACGAGTCCAAGAACAGTCCATCCTTCTAGATGACAGACCGTCTTCTCAGCTTTCCAGGTACTCGTCGTCCTAAGTTCAGAAATCTATCTTCCAAGTGCCAAAAATGATAAGTCGAAAGATGGCCCATCCTTCTGGATGATGGGTCGTCATTCCAGCCGTAATCCCTGAAGTCCAGTATCCCCCAGACTCTTTCAGTCAAACCACGGTTCCCTTAGATGGTCCGCCCTTCTGGACGACGGACCGTCATCCAACCCGTGGTCACTGTCTTTGACAATTTTTCCAGCTTTTCTTAAATTAAGTTCAGGGATATTTTGGTCATTTCCCACCCTATTATGTATTAAGTGAAGTCATTTTGACTACTTTTAGAAGGGTTTTCACCCATATTACCCTAAGTCCCTCTTAAGTTCATCATTCTTCACTCAAAAAAGAAAGTTGCTCTCAAGCTCAAGTCTCCAAGCTCCAAGTCAAGTCTCTTTATTCTTTCCAATCAAGTGGGTAATCTTCCACCAAGGTATGTGGGTTTTTAACAAAGGGTTCCTTTCACCCTTTTTCCCCAAATCCCCAATTCTTATGTTGAAATATGAACTTATGAAATTAGGGTTTTGATCTAAATTGGGCAAAATTTATGAAATCAGTTTTTATGTTTAAATTCATGGTTTCCTCTTGATTACTCATGATTTAAGTATGATTCTCTTGTTGGTTTTAAAAGCCCAAGCATGAAATTTGATTTTTAGCATGAAACTATGAAATTGCATGTTTTCAAGAAAAACTTGGCATGATTAGATATCATGGCCTTTATGTATTTATGAAATTGCATGTCTAATTCTTCAAGTATGAATTTAGAGAGAAAAGCATGTTTATGAATTATGGTTATGCTAAGCTTATGAACTATGATATGAAAGTTGCATGATATCCGATGTGTTTTCATGATTTATATATAAGATTTGGCATGAGAGTATTCCCTTATGAATAAGATTTGGCATGAGAGTATGCCTTCATGATTATGAGTTGTATGTATGCATGTTTTGGGAGTAGTATTTAGCACCGAGAGGACGGGGTGAGAGTACCCTTAGTCCCATAAACTACATTGCCAGCGTAGGTCATGATATGATATGATATGTGCCTTAAAGGCTTATGAGAGTGGATCCACATCTTTATTATAGTGTCATTGCCTTAGCGGGGCATAGGACAGCTTTGCCAACTAGGGTTATATAGTTGGATATGGTGACTTGTTCCTTGGCAGGGTTCAAAGTTAGCTTTGCTAACTAGGGTTATACATTTAGATTCCATGTATCTCATGTGGTCTCATGTCGATTATAAGTAACTCCCGTATGCTATGTTTTCAAGTTTTTCTAATCTTTATGAACCTTCTTATGAAACATCATCTTTAAGTTGGCTTTTGCCTTATGATTTAGCTTTTCATGTTGATATCTTTTCATGATACTCTACTACGTATGAATTATGTTTACGTACCCTTTTAAAGCATGTTCTCCTTACTTATGCATCGCTCACATACTTAGTACATTCCATAGTACTAACGTATATAGCGCTGCATCTTTTATTATGCAGACTCAGGTACCCCTTCTCAGCTTCGTGGCTAGAGTCTCAGGCCACTTCCTTAGTCAGCTGTGGTGAGTCCTCATGGTTCGAGGACTAGTTATGCTTTTCCTTATGTTAGCTTTACTTTTATACTCCGAGTTAGATAGGGTATTATCCTAGCAACTCTTATGTTATGACTACAGGCTTTTAGACATAGTTTGTATTCGAGTTCCCTTTTTGGATATTGTATTTTATGTGGCTCTTAGACCCTTATTGATGTTTCCTTATTGGATTTTCGTATCATGCTTCCACTTATCTCTTGTTATGCTTGAGAATGCTATGGTCAAGGGTTAGCTTGAGATCCTTGTGGTCCCAAGTCCCGTATTACGTCTAGGGGGTAACCTCGGGGCGTGACAATCAGGTTCAACCATTTTAATCTGATGATAGCCGCCAGACCATTAAATCTATTTTAAAGAAGTATTTAGCCCCATGAAACTTATCCAATAATTCCTCTATAATAGGAATGTGGAATTTATCCTTCATAGTGTAGTTATTCAACTCTCTATAGTCAACATTCTTCAAGATCCATCTATTTTCTTCACCATAACAATGGGGGGAGAGTGGGGACTAGTATAATATTGATGCGTGAAGTCCCTTACTTCAAAGTGATCTTGTGATCATGTAGTCTGGAAGGAGACAACTTTTTTGGAACTTCAAATAGATCCTCATAATTTTGTAAAAGTAGTTGCATTTCCTCATCTTTCTCATGTGTATGTGATACCTCTGGTGTGAACAAGCTAGCATTCCCTTCTGATTGTTCCTCCTGGCAGACACACAGAGATCATACATAGTTCAATTGGCTTAGAAAGGAGTTTATCCATACTAGCCTGTTGAATAATCACCTTGGTTATGGGAGGCTGCATACCCCTCAAAGATACTTTGTGACCCATAGCACTAAACTCTATCTTGTGTCTTTGAAATTCCACACGATATCTACCTGTGAGATTAATCACTGAATGCATAATACCATGTTGCACCGCCAATTGGCAATATAATATATCATCCTCAAAGGAGACCCCCAGCATTTTCCAAATCAAGTGCTTACACACTTAGGCCTCATTTGTTTGCACTTAATGGATGTCTGAATCTAAATGGTTCAGACCTTAGACCATTAAGTGCATTTGTTTTCATTAAGATTTAAGCACTTAATTGGTCTGAATGGGTATTAATCATTAAGATCTAGAACAAAGTCTTAATGCCATTAAGATATATTCTCCACCACTCTATCCATAATCACTAGTCACTACCACTTACCATCTTTGACATCACAACCACAACCACCATTGTAAACCACCATTACCGTTGTCAACCATCACGACTATCAGTCACTACCACATCTACTACCTCCATCATTATAATTATATCCATTGTCACCACCTCCACCACCACTGTGGTCAATCCGTACTACTAACCAACTCCACTATCACAACTAGCACCGCCGCCAACTATCACCAACACACCGTCAACCACCACAAATTCTTCAGTCACCACAATCACCATTGTCACCGTTGGCGCCACCTTCGCTACTATTAGTCAGTACCACTAGTACGGTCAATCTCTACTACCAACCACCTCCACCATCACAACTAGAACTGCCGCCAACTACCACACATTCTTCAGTCACCACCATCACCACCAACTACTAACCTTAACCAACTTCACCATCACAAAATCACCACCAACACTACCAATCGCCACCATCATGACAGTCACTACAACACCAACAACCTCTACCATTACAACTATCACTGCCAACGTTACTAGCTACTAACATCAACCATTACCACCACCACCACAATTATAAATCATCTCCATCATCACTACCAAACATAAATATTCTATTTTTTTAATCAAATAATAATTTTATTTTATTAAATTAGGTATTTTTCTACTATGTAATTAATTTTTTATTTGAATTGTATTTTTATTATATTTACAAATAAATAAATTATGCACATTCAGATGTTGAAAAGTAAATAATCTTAATCATTCAGTATTCAGATCTAGAGACAACATCTTAATCATTTAGATGTGCATTCAGATTTAGACGTCTTAATCTTAATGAAAACAAATGAGGCCTTAGTTGCTTTGTATTCTTTTTCCATCAACCACAGACACAACAAAAGGAGAGACAACAATCAACAAGCACCTAGCCTTTTCTTGGTTGTGCTCAAGTCTAGAAAATTGTGTTTTACCAGTGTCTATCAAGACATGAACAACTTTCAGATTCAGAAGATGTAGTTAGGCGTCCAATTTGGGTAGAAGGTTAGAGGAGCGAGAGTCCATGACCGTAATATCAATTTTGTGATTCATCAATTCGGTAGATATATTAATCATGCATAAACAACTGTATAAAACATACGATGTTAATATGCCAAGAGCCATAACCCTAGGTCTTAATAACTTTGTGAACACCTTTAATTCTTACTCAAAATAACTTTTGATTTCTTGAGTAAAATAATAAACAAACTCACTCCCTTAAAATCGGACAACACTTACTTTTATAGTAGTAGTAGATATCACTAGCTTGTCAGCAATAAGTCCATGTGGGATAGACAACCTTTATTTTTTGACAATCACTTTGTTACTTGCGATCATATATGCTTTCGTTATAGAGGTTACTCAGCACTCAAAAAGTTTTTGGCACCGTTATTGAGGACTTTAGTATTGGAAAGTTAAGGTATGATACTATTTTTTTTCTTAAAAGTGTTAACGACTTGGTCTTAGCTTATTATTGCAAGTTATAGGTTTATGCAAAGTTTTGACAGCAAAGAAGACCCTTTCAAAATTGAAGAGAATCTAACACCGTTTCAACCAGAACTCAAAAGGTTCCTACATCGGAGGTTGAGGGAGAAAGCTTTGTTGCAAGCACAACACAACCAATTACTCGCAGTAATGGTAGACAAAGTGGTGGCAAACCCACCACGGGCTCCAGTTATAGTTCATGAAGTGGCAGTTCCACTCGCCGGTAATGTAACTTCCAGTATTGTCAAATTGATAGTCAACTGAATGAAATAGAACATGGTGTAGCTACTATACTCAAATGGGTAGTTTACAGGTTTACCACATAAAGTCCTGCAAGTGCATCACCTGAACTTCGTAGAGATTATTGTCACCTACATCACAGAGGGAGTCTCATTGGAATTTATGAGGCTCACCTTGTTCCCATTTTTTTATTAGGTAAAGTTAAATGGTGGCTAAAAGTTGAGCCTCTAAATTCGATCACTTCATAGGTTGACTTAACCCAGAAATTCATTACATGGTTCTTTCCATCTAGAAAGACTACTAAGCTAAGAAGTGAGATTTTGGGGTTCAGACAAAAGGAAGGATAAAGCTTACCCCAAGCTTGGAAAAAGTTCAAAATGTTATTGTTGAGTTGTCCTCATCACATGCAAAAGCATAAAGTTTTAGCACACACTTTCATTGAAAGTTTAAATATTCATTTTAAATTATTTGTTAATTCAGCTGCAGGTGGATAAGCATTGGAAAAGTCTTACGATGAGTTAGTTATTTTATTTAATAGTTTAGAATCTAGCAATTCAGAGTGGACCGGTGAATCCAATAGAAGTGCTACAAAGAATATTGTAGGTGTGGTGGAAATTAATGGAATAACAAGTCTGCAAGAACAGATCGCCATAATAAACAACAACTTCACAAACTTGAGTAATCTGATCATGGGTCAAGTGCAACCAAGTTCACCAAGTTGTTTTATTCGATGAGGTCTGTGGAGATGACCATATGTTTGAGGTATGCAGAGCAATCCAGACTTTGTGAATTTTGTGGGATATGCAGGAAGAGGCACATCAAATCAAAACTTTGGGAAGACCAACAACCCAAACTAGAGAAACCACTTTAACTTCTCATGGGGTGAAACTCAGAATCAAAATCAGTATAAAGTACAAGGTCAGCAAAACATTTATCAGTAGAATCAAAATCAAACTTTGTAGGTCCAATTTGATGAGATCAAAGAGGTACTAAAGAAATTGGTAGAAAGTCAACAAAAGCAAGAAGCTAATCTCATAAATAATTACTTGGCAATCCAAAATCTTAAAAGACAAATTGTTCAACTGGTTGAAGCTCAAAATGAGACCCTTTGGAGGTCTACCTAGCGATATGGATCCCAACCCAAAATAGGTGAAAAAAATTGTTACAAAGAATAACAAAGAGTTGGAGGAAACTACATTAGAAAAAGTTGTGAAGGTGGTAAGTAGGAAGCAAAGGGATGAGAAGAAATCCAAATTTAGAAACCTACCTATACCATTCCCATAAAAGTATATTCAGTATAGAGAGGAGATGGTACTTTCCAAGTTCTTTGAGAACTTGAACCAAGTAACTACTAACTTACCTATTGTTGAAATATTGCAGGACATTCCCCAATATGCAAGGTACTTGAGAGATATCATAACCAACAAGAGTAAGCTACTCGAAAGTGATACTGTGGCACTCACTGAACAATGTCCTTCACGGATTCAAAACTGTCTCCCAGCAAAAAGTAAGGACCCTGGAGGCTTCAACATTGAGATATTTGTTGGACAATATATGAAGTCTATTCCACTTTATTATTTTGGGATCAAGTATAAACTTGATGCCTTGTCACTATTAGACAGATGGGGTCCCCAACCCAATTTGGACATATTGTAACTAGCTGATAAGACCTTGACTAGACCTGAGGGCATTATCAAAGGTATATTGGTGCATATTGGAGCTTTGATATTCCTGGTGGATTTCATTATTCTCAACTTTAAGGCGGATCCAGAAGTCCCATATGTTTTAGGACATCCATTCTTCATAACTGGAAGAGAAATAATTGATATTGACAAAGGTAAGCTAACGCTACAAGCACATTAAAGGGTTGAGGTGTTCAGAGCTCACAAACCTCCAAAGCAAAGAGTGGTGTTTGAGGAGGTAGCAGTTTTGCAAAGTATGGAAGAAGTACCTAAGGAGGCATCAGTATCATTAGAGGCTACAATGAAAAAATTATTTAAAGAAACAGGGAATGTTCAAAAACACAAAGGAAATGGCTCCAATTGAACATTTTGACAACTTTATGAAAGTATGTCAGCAACTTTGGAACCCAAAACTTCCCGATGAAGCACTCCGATCGATATTATTTAAGCATTTCCTCACTGGTGAGGTGGAGGAGTGGTATAGAAATTTTCCACCAAAATCTATCCAATCATGGAAGACACGGATTGATTTGTTCTTATACAAATGGTGCCCACCAAGAGGTAAAATGCGAGATGGAAGTGATGTCCTCACCTTTGCTCAGAAAGATGATAAACTTCTCTCTGACGTGTTGGGTACATTCAAGCAATTTTTTATATTCATGGAATATAAGGTGATGGAAACATTTTATCATGATCTAGACTCGGTAAATCAGTCTATAGTTAAGCTGTAGCTGGACAAGATTTTAGATATCTTCCGGTAGTATAAACTACAAAGTTACTTAATGATGTAGCAAGACATGATGCAAAATAAAATTCTAACATTAGGTCACTGATGGTAGGAGTTCATAAGTACAGAGAAAGATATGAAACATGTCACTTAGATATGAAACATGTCACTTATGTAAAGAAGTTGAGAGTCTGATTCACTCCAATGTAGATGGTTGATAATAAAAGACCCGTCATGTCATGACGTTAAATCAAGCGCTTTGGGAGGCAACCCAATCTTTACAACTTTCTTTTATTTTGATTAGTTTTATTTATTTCAAATTTTTTCGTTTAGCTCCAAGTTGTTCAAGAATAGTGGCGTTGAGTTTCTCGACCCTTTGACTTAGGATTAGTCAGTTCTATTTCTCATTTTATTTAGAAAGTATACATATAAAGGAAAATCATGGCAAGAAGCAAAACAGAGCAGCATAGTGGAATCTAAGTTTGGGGTAACACACAAGAAATAAGTGTGGGGTGAAGTCTGAGTAATCCCAACAACATAAGAATAATTGCTTCAGCCTTTGGCTATCCAGGGAATCTTTCTGAACCCTCTTTATTTTGTAGCACTAAGGGCGGTGCTGATTTTTAAGTATGGGGTGGGGGATATATTGGATGTTTTTTTGTGTTATATGATTTAACATTTGTAGTATATCGTATCAATAGTTATTGTTGGTGATACAATCCTTGGTTTTTATTTTTGGTTCTTTTCTGAAGGATTCCTTTGAACCATATATCGTAGTAATTTTTTTGTAATTTTTAGGATAATTATTTTTCAAATTTTTAGTTTCATTTTTTTTTTTATGAAATAAAGAGCAGAGTAACCTGAATGCCTTAAATAATTTAGGTGCTTAATCTAGACTTTTTAGATCGCATAGGAAACTCTCTTAAAAATTATTGTGCATAAAAAAGAAGATCTTCTAGTTAAGACATGTAGGCTCTACGATTGACTCTAAATAAATAGTAAAAGGCATAAAAATATATTCATTGAATAAATATGGCTTTGTTAGGTAGAGAGTTGATAGTAAGTTTGCATGTCATTGATGTGCCATTGTGTAGTGAGTTTTGCATTGAAATCTAAAACTTGTACGGTGTGTACGTAAAGTGAAATGAAGTAGAGATTCGTAGGACATGATTAAGGCATATCTTTGGAAGCCAAAATATTAACTACTTTTTTTCTATTATTTCATTATCCATAGTTTGCCCCATTGAACTACTTAAACCTTTTTATTTAATAGCCAATTAACCTTTTCCCTTTGTTGAGTGAACTTGTATTAATTTGATCCAAAAATCTCCAATGCATTTTGAAAATTAAAAGACTTTAAATGTAAAGGGAATAGAGTGGTGAATTAAGAAAGAATTGGTTGTGAAAGAAAAGATATTGAAAGTAAGAGTTCTCGTGCATAAAGATAGTCATTGTAGTAAAGTGAGCAAGTTGAAGAAAAAATGAAAGAAAAATTGATCGAAATTGCTCCTTGCTTACAATGAATGAAAAAGAAAAAGTGTTTATAAAGAAAGTATGGTGTGAAGGAAAAGTAAAAGAAAAGTTAAAGATTGGTAGAAGAAAGAAAAAAACCTTAAAAGTTTGAGAGTTGTAAGTTTTAACAGTGTATAGGGAGAGTAGTCACAATTCTAACCAAATATTTTTGTCTGTCTCTTAGTCGACATTACAACCAAATAAAGGACTTTTGATCCTATGTTTCTATACTTGAGATAATAGAGAATTACACTAAGGTAAAGCCTATGATGTATCATGCATACATGTGAATCCTTTTGAAAGAGTGAGTGAATTTGTTTCATCTATATGCTCCAGAAGTTGTTGTGTACTGTGAATTATGTGTAAGAGGGAGTCTCTCATGAACTGAGGGAAATAGGTGACATAAACTTGGTGATTTATTTGAATTCTTTTCTTGATAATATAATGATTATTTTCCTACTACATGATGTTAGTGAGTTGATTTTAGAGGTTGCATTCTCTTGATAGAACTCTCTTGTTTTGAATTATTTAAATGCACCTTATTTGAGAGTCTCTTGCTTGTAGTATCTTGGAAATCTAGGTGAAGGTAAACTAAGGATTGTGTCACGCCTCGAGGCTACCCCCTAGACGCAAAACGGTGCTCGGTATCACAAGTGACCCTAAGCTAACCCATGGCATGGCATGTCTACATAATTTCAAGTTAAGAGGATATACTGTTTGGAAGCTGAAAATAGTTTTAATATATGAAGGGGAAAAAGCCCAAAAATATCTGAAATATATAAAATATATGAATAGTACAGAGCTGACTGAAAACAACACTAACAACTATAGTCTATGTCCAAAAGCCTCTAACTGATATGAGTTCTTGGGACATGCCCCTAGCTAACTCTAAAAATCTGAAAACAGAAATAAGAACACTGAAAAATAAAGCATGTATATCGTCCTTGAACTATGAGGACTCACCAACAAAGCTGTTGAATATAGACTGGGAGTCGAACTAAGCGCGGTCTGGATGCTGAGCGCCTGAACCTACATTATAAAATGATGTAGCACAAAAGTACGCATCAGTACTTCAAATGTACTTAGCATGCTGGATATAGACTAAGCTGAACAACATAATAACTGAACATGAATATATATATATATATATATATATATATATATATATATAAGAATAAACTAAGAAGTAAGCTGAGATGCAATGACCAAATAAATATCACGAGTATATCACATGCAGAACTGAATAACTGAATAACTGAATATAAGATCAATGCAATATGAGTCTGACTGTGGGAGATACAACTAACCGACATACCCCAAGTTGATCTAACTATGGGGTCAATCTATAACCCTGGATGGAAGGGTGTTCATACCTTTCCAAGGGTATGAACAAGTCTGACGTGTATCCACGAAACTGATGTCCACAAGGGACAAGGGTATCAAGCCTAATCTGACGGGTGACCTCTTTAGACCCTACGGTGGCGCCGTAGTTCTGGGACTCAAAAATTGCTACAAAAGGTCTCAGCCTAAACTGGCGGGTGAGCCTTCATCCCTTCCTTCGCTTGGTGCTAAGTTTACTCCCAACTTAATATAAAGCTAAAATGCAACTGTAGTACTGGATAGCTCAGAACACTGATATAATCTGAGAATGCAACATATAAATACTGAGAGACATGGCATTCGAATTTCTGCAGCATGATTGTCTGATTAAACTGCCTAGCAAGCATAATCTATGACATATTGAAGTTTACACAAGCTAGGGTTTCTGAGTTCTATACAGGACTATACTAATTCTCCAAAAAACATGAAATAGATATCAATATAAGCAGTAGAATTTGAATTGCAATAAATTCCTAAGATTTAGGAACCCTAGGTCTGAACAAATTCATGGAAAACTGAAGAACTGGCTGAATTCTAGGGACCTAATGGGTGAAAAGAACCCACTAGTGAAATCCCACATACCTGGAGAAGAAACCATGGAGAAATCCTTTGGATTTTTGGGCTGAACTTGAAGAAGACCTCTGCCTATTCTTGAGAGAAAACAATCGCCTCTTTCTCTTCTTTTCTTTATAAGTCTGATGATATTTAGGAGAATAGAGGTTTTAGGTAGTTTTTGACTAATTAATTAGGCTTAGAGTAGTCAAAACAACGTAGCTTAGGCATTAAAAGAGGTAGGAAAAGTCTGAAATTCCCTCGGAAAAATTTTAAAAAAATCTGCTGAAATTCATGACTCAGATTTCACGGATGGGTTCCACGACTCGCGGAAACTTTCACGACTCGTGGAACCCTATCGTGGTTCCTGGCCCTTTTTGTCTAGCTGCGGGTCTGCGTCCCACGACTTGGGTTCACAACCCGTGGAACCTTCCACGATCCGTAGAACCCATTCGTGGTTTTTAGACAAATGGCTGGCCTCAGGTCTGGTTCCACGACTTGGGTTCACGGCTCGTGGATCCTTCCACGGTCCGTAGAACTCAATCGTGGTTATCAAAGAAATTGTCAGTTCTCTGATCTGATTCCACGGATCCAGTCCACGACTCCTGAAAACTTTCACGGATCGTGGGTTTAACTCGTGATTCCTTCTGACAGTTAGAAAAATATTTTTCTTTTGGTTTTTTGAGCTACGTCTGGGCTAGAAGTTTTGGAGTGTTACAATATCTCCCCCTTGGGATCATTCGTCCTCGAAAGAAGACTAAACAAGCAGAGTTTGGAGGGAAAGAGTTGTAATCCCTACCAACTGAGTACTAGAAACTGATATCTAACTGGACTAAGTTCCATGAACATGCAAATATGCTGAAATGCAAGGATAAATGACGGAACAAGGTATTGAGACTGAATTACACAAGAGTAAATAGAGAGACTGGAGAGGAACTATTACCTCAAGCTGAAACTGAATCAGAATAAAAGAGGTGACGGTACTTGGCCAACATGGGTGCTTCTGCTTCCCAAGTAGCTCCCTCTAAGGACTGATTCCTCCACAAAACTTTTACTGAAGCGACCTCCTTATTTCTCAACCTATGAACCTGACGATTAAGAATCTCAACTGGAACCTCCTCATAGGTGAGGCTATCCTTCACAACCACACTCTCTAAAGGCACTAGCACTGTCGGATCACCAACACACTTCTTCAACAAAGAAATGTGAAAGACCGGATGGACCGCTGCTAGTATTGCTGGAAACTCTAACTCATAGCCCACATTACCAATCCTCTTCAAGATTCTGTAAGGACCTACATATCAGGGACTGACCTTCCTTTTCTTGTCAAATCTCATTACACCCTTTCATGGGAAACACCTTCAAGAAAACCCAATCATCGATCTCAAACTCTAAGTCCCTTCTCCTCACATCAGCATAGGACTTCTGATGACTCTGACCTGTTTTCAATCTTTCTCCAATGAGATGAACCTACTCCATAGCCTCATGTACCAAATCCGGTCCAACCAAAGTTGCTTCACCTACATCCTATGCCCATAGAGTGCCTCATATGGGGCCATCTGAATACTGGAGTGAAAGCTATTATTATAGGCGAATTCTATGAGAGGAAGGTGATCATACCAACTACCCTTGAAGTTTGTCACACAAGCTTTTAACATGTCCTCTAAGGTCTAGATGGTATGCTCTGCCTGACCATCCATCTGCGGATGAAAAGTTGTGCTAAGATTCACCTGAGTACCAAGACCTTTCTAAAATGATCTCTAGAAATGAGATGTGAACTGAGGACCTCTATTGAGATGATAGACAAGGGAACCCCATGCAACCTGACTATCTTGCTGATGTAGAGCCTGGCATAATTCTCCACTGAATTTGTAGTCTTGATGGCCAAGAAGTGAGATGACTTAGTGACTCTGTCCACTATCACCCAAATGGAGTCATGCTGTCTGCGAGTACGAGGAAAACTCATAATCAAATCCATGTTGACCACTTCCCACTTCCAAGTAGGAATGTTAATCTCCTGAGTCACACCTCCTGGTTTCTGATGTTCTACCATAACCTGCTGACTGTTAGGACACTAAGCCACAAAATCTATGATATCTCTCTTGATTCCTTTCTGCCAATAGACTTCTCGTAGATCACGGTACATCTTAGTGGCACCCGAATGAATGGAATATCTGGAATTATGAGCTTCTGTATGGATTTGTTGCCTCAACTTACCCACGTTAGGAACACATAAGTGACCTCAGTAACGAAGCACACCATCTCCCCCGGGAGAAAACCTCAACTCTCTGCTGATGAACTGCACTCTTTTGATGAAGCAATATGAGATCACTATACTGTTTCTCTTTAACCTCCACTACCAAAGAAGATTTTGATCTATTCTGGAATATCACACCACCATCTGATGTGTCCATAAGGCAAACTCCTAAGCGAGCAAGACGATGAACATCTCTGGCTAATTATTTCTTCTCTTCCACAACATGTGACACACTACCTATGGACAGTCTGCTGAGGGCGTCAGCCACTACATTAGCCTTACCCGGATGGTATAGAACATTCATATCATAGTCTTTGAGGAACTCAAGCCAACTCCTCTGACGAAGATTCAACTCTTTCTAGGTGAACACATACTGGGGGCTCTTATGATCTGTGAACACATCAATATGAACACCATACAAGTAGTGTCTCCAAATCTTTAGGGCAAACACAATAGCTGCAAGCTCGAGGTCATGAGTCGGGTAGTTCTTCTAATGAACCTTAAGCTGTCTGGAAGCATAAGCTATGACTTTACCCTGCTGCATCAAAACACAGCCTAGGCTGACCCTGGATGCATCGCAATAAACCACATAGCCGTCTGAACTCTCTAGTAGATTCAAAACGGGAGTTGTAGTCAACCTGGTCTTCAGTTCTAAGAATCTTTTCTCACACTCATCTGACCAGTGAAACTTGACCTTCTTCTGAGTCAACTTAGTCAATGGGGCAGCTATGGATGAAAATCCTTCCACAAACCTCCTGTAATAACCAGCCAAACCCAAGAAACTTCTGATGTCTGTCGGAGAGGTAGGTTTGGGCCAGTTCTTTACTTCCTCAATCTTCTGAGAATCAACTCGGATGCCTTCACTAGACACCACATGACCAAGAAAAGCAACTGATTTCAACCAGAACTCACACTTATTAAACTTGGCAAATAATTGGCGGTCTTTGAGAGTCTGCAGAACGACCCTCAAATGATTCGCATGCTCCTCCTCACTTTGTGAATAGACAAGGATTATAATCAATGAAGACAATGACGAACAAGTCCAAATACTGTTTAAACACTGTGTTCATTAAGTCCATGAAAGCTTCAGGACATTGGTTAGTCCAAAAGACATAACAACAAATTCATAGTGACAATACCGCATCCTGAAAGCTGTCTTTGGGATGTCACTATCTCTGACTCTGAGCTGATGATAGCCGGACCTGAGGTCTATCTTAGAGAAGCAACTAACACCCTGAATATGGTCGAATAAGTCATCGATACTGGGGATGGAATATTTGTTCTTGATTGTGACTTTGTTCAACTGACGGTAGTCAATGCACATCCTGAGAGAACCGTCTTTCTTACGCACGAACAATACTGGAGCACCCCATAGAGAGATGATGGGTCTGATGAAGCCCTTATCTAGAAGGTCCTTCAACTTTTCTTTCAATTCCCTAAATTCAGCTAGAGCCATTCTGTAAGGAGAAATCAAAATAGGTTGGGTATTTGGATGGAGATCTATTTTGAAGTCGATTTCCCTCTTGAGAGGAACTCCTGGAAGATCTTCTGAAAACACTTTTGGAAATTTATTTACAACAGGGACTAACTCAAGAGTTGGGGTCTCAGAGTTTGAATCCTTAACCCGAACAAGATAATAGATATACCCTTTGAAAATTATTTTTCTGGCCTTAAGGTAAGAGATGAATCGACCTACAGGCATTGACCTACTACCCCTCCATTCTAAGACTGGCTCAATTGGAAACTGAAACAGAATGATCCTAGTTCTGCAATCGACTGAGGCATAACAAGAATGTAGCTGTCATGTCCTAAAATACCACCTAGGCGTGAGTGGCACCTGCTAACACCACTTGTCGGGCAAACCAGATATCCATTCACTTACCCAATCATATAAGCACAGAAAAACTATTATGTGCAAGTCCAAACGCATCAATGCTAATCAATAAATAGAGAATAATAATTCAACTAAATCTATAATCACTCTATTGCTTCAAAGATCACTCAAATACTAATCTTCTAGCCCAAATCCCACAATAAGACCATGGAGCATCTAAAAGAGTAACATGAGTTTAACTATCGGGCATACAAACCCAAGGAAAGAAATAAATAACTTTAAATAAGAAAAGCTGAAACAGCGGCCTCCACGAACAATGCGGCGGCTCACCTCAGCAATAGAATCCACTCAACCAACTTTTCAGCCACTAGCCTCGTCCACACCAATAGTATCTGCATGGACATGCAGGTAAGGAGTGGGCTATATATAAATATAACCCAGTAAGATCCCCGGCTCACCACTTTAAATACTCCTAGAACAAGTGTTAGAAAATACAAACACACCACAAGCACAAAAATATTATAATAAGATATCCAGCAAGTTCCAAGGAACTCTCTACCCCAAAATATATCTCAATACAATTTACGCTAAGGACTTTTCATAAATGGAAATTAAAATAATTAGTCAACACTACACATTCCCGGCATCATATACACAATGCTAGAGGGAGCATACACAATGTCCCTTGTTGAATAAAGGAGCATACACAATGCATAGGTAAGCATACACAATGCCTCAGGGAAATCAAGAAGCATACACAATGCCCCTACCTCTTTGTACATAGTTCTATCATATCCCAAAACAATTTACAAAGGGCCTTAGTGTACTTGAAAATAAAATATATTTGGCTATCCTCAAGGACCACCGATTCTGCCAAGCCCACGCTTGCCCCAACACATGGACCGGGCAGACAAAATATATTTTCAAAATGAATTTGAATAGCGCAAGCACTCAAAGCTTAAAGTCTCACCTACCCTTGTTAATGCCAAGTTCTCCAATCTCGCAATATCTAGAACACGAACCAAACGGCCTCAATCTATGCAAATAAATTGATTAACAAGATTAATTACACTACTCAGGTTCAAGTCTCAATATTCCTAACTTTCAAGCTTAAAGTTAAACCTTAATATCTCACCTCTTAAATCGTGAATTAAAGAGGAAAAATTATCATAACATCGTTGTCCAAGTATGATACTTTCAATGATAGTTAGAATGCCAAAACAGAGGCCTCAAATATTGTTCATAGATTCAGAAATTTCGCATTCTTAATTTCCATGCTAGCAGGACCATTGAAATGCTCTAGTTAATACCACTTTTGGTGATCATTACTATCATACTCATTATTGACTAATTAATTAGTTAAAATTGAATTTTCTCACTTACCCAACAGGCACCAAAATTGCTTACAGAGAGATGGGTTTTCTTAGCATCTTCCAAACATCCAATATTTTTACCTAATTCCACCGATTCACCACACCACTATTGTTACCAAGGAACAATTACATCATTTATTAATAATTATAGCTCCAATTGTTGTTATTACTATAACAAAGGTACAAGGAAATCCCCACTTCCTACAGTTTCAATATTATACACACATATGCCACTGTAAGTCAAAATAATGCCCATACCTCAAGCTTTTTCACCCAAACAGTGGTCCAAGAAATCCCTTGTGGTCTCGTCTATGAGTTCCCAAAAATTACCCTCCGTAGTTTCGCTTGTATTCTTCCAAAAATAAAGGAAATCAATAGCCCTAGTTTTCTACTGCTTGCTTCATTAAAACGTGACTGCAAAAATCAGAAAATAAAAAGGGCTCGGCCCACTTTCTTTTTAATTCCAATAATTTATTTATTTTGGGTTAAAATTACCAATTAACCCTTTATAAAAAAAAGGTTATTACAGTAACCAATCCATGCCTAGGATAATATCGGAGTCAGTCATTTCTAACTCTACAAGATCGACTGAGGTGACTTTCTAGAAAACTGTGACAGGGCAATTCCTATATACCCGTCTAGCTATAACTGGGTTACCAACTGGAGTAGAGACTGAGAAAGGTTCTGGGAGGATTTCTGGACTGACACCGAAGTTTACTGCTACATATGGAGTTATAAAGGAAAGTGTAGCCCTTGGGTCTAACAATGCATAAATATCTAAATGGAAGACTTGTAACGTACCCGAGACCACATCGGTGGAATCCTCCTGGTCTCGTCGAGTCTTAAGGGCGTATAACTTGTTTAGGCGCTAACCACCACCTGTACCAGATGAGGCACCCTACTGGGTGGGGCAACCTGCTGAAGCTGCTACAGAGCTAGCCTGATTCTGCGAATGCGTATCCCTACCCTTTTGAGAATTTTCAGGGAACTCTTTTATCCTGTGGCCTGTTTTACCACATCCAAAGCAATTTCCACTACCTGCCATGCACTCACCCTAATAATTCTTACCGTACTTCTTATACACTGTATGGGTGCGCTCGCTAGTAACTGTACCTTGGGACTTAGATCCAGATGCTCTATCCCATCGATCCCTCTTGAATTTAGGCACTAGGGAACTAGCAGAAGATGGAGCTGGAGCTGAAGACTTCTAAAGAAATTGAGAGAGATTACCACCCTCTGACTTATGCTGAGACTATCACCTGTCCTATCTCTCTTACTATCTCCTCCCCTTTCCTTGATTTTCTCCTCCTCAATCTGTTGAGCACAAGTAACCAACCTGGAGATGTCCATTTCCTTAATAAGCATGGCCGTCTTGCACTCCTTGACTATATCATCGAACACACCAGACACGAACTTGCTCATACAAGCTCTGGAGTCAGCTACTATTGTTGGGGCATACTTAGACAGTTGTGTGAACTTGAGTGCATACTCCTTCACGCTCATATCATTCTACTTCAAGTTGATAAATTCCTGGATCTTGGCTTCCCTGAGCTCAAATGGGAAAAACCGGTCCAGAAAGGCAGCCTTGAATTGGTTCCAATCCACTGATCCTGCATTTGTACAATGAGACTCCTTCCACTGCTGGTACCAAGTATAAGCCACTCATTTCATCTGATAGGCGGCTATGTCTGCACTCCCAATTGGAGTGACACCTATAATGCCAGTCACCTTCTGGATATCATCAAGAAACTCTTGTGGATCCTGTTCTGACTTGGAACCATGAAACTCCGGAGGGTTCATCCAAGTGAAGTCACAGATTCTAGCCGTAGCAGTGTTAGTCTGAGGCAGAGCTGGTGCCACAGCCTGCTGGTTGACCTGGGAGGTCATGGCCTGAACAAGCACTTGGAAACCAGCCCTAAATTTGGCATGCGTGACTTGCTCATTCAATGGGTCTACTGGAGCTTCTGGCTGATTCTTGGCGTTAGCTCTTCTGGGAGGCATTTTTCTGAAATGCAAAAAGCATGAGTTAGAAGGAGATTAAATAGAGTTACCCTATAGCATGAGTTGGAAAAAGAAAGAAGGGAAGTTGTTCCTAATGACATCTCGTAGCTCCTCCCCCATAAGTGTGGCGCGCTTTACACCCATGAAAAAGGCTCTACTTAACGCGGCTTTCAGACACCCTAGGACACTTGAACCTGATGCTCTAATACCAATTTTTTCACGCCCCGAGGCTACCCCCGAGATGCAACATGGTTCTCGGTGTCACAGTGACCCCAAGCTAACCCATGGCATGGCATGACTATAAAATTTCAAGTTAAGAGCATATACTGTGCGGAATTTGAAAACCATTTTAATATCTGAAGGGGGAAATCCCAAAAATATCTGAAATATATAAAATATATGAATAGTACAGAGATGACTAAAAACAACACTAACAACTCATACTGAATCTAGTCTATGTCTGAAAGCCTCTAACTGATATGAGTTGATGGGACATGCCCCCAGCTAACTCTAACAATCTAAAAATGGAAATAAGAAGACTGAAAAGTAAAACATGTCTATCATCCTCGAACGATGAGGACTCACTAATGAAGCTGCTGAATACGGACTGGGAGTCGAACTAAGCGCGGTCTAGATGCTGAGCGCCTGAACCTACATCATCAAATGATGTAGCACAAAAGTATATGTCAGTACTTTGAATGTAATGAGCATGCGGGATATGGACTAAGTTGAACAACATAATACCTAAACATGGAAATATATATATAAGCATAAACTAAGAAGTAAGCTAAGATGCAATGACCAAATAAATATCATGAGTATATCACGTGTTGAACTAAATAACTGAATATAAGGTCAATGAAACATGAGTCTGACTGTGGGAGATATTATTAACTGATATACCCCAAGTTGAACTAACTATGTGGCCAACCTGTAACCTTGGATGGAAGGGTGTTCATACATTGTCAAGGGTACGAACAAGTCTGACATGGATCCACTAAATTGATGTCCACAAGGGACAAGGGTGTCAAGCCTAATTTGACATGTGATCCATTTAGAAACTACGGTGGCACTGTAGTTTTGGGACTTAGGGATTACTACTAAAGGTCTCAGCCTAAACTGGTGGGTGAGCCTTCATCCCTTCGTCCGCTCGGTGCTAAGTTTACTCCCAACTAAATATAAAGCTAAAATGCAACTGTAGTATTGGATAGTTCAGAATACTGATATAATATGAGAATGCAACATACAAATACTGGGAGACATGGCATTCGAATTTCTGCAGCATGACTGTCTGATTAATCTGCCTAGCAAGCATAATCTATGACATATTGAAGTTTACACAAACTAGGGTTTCTGAGTTCTAAACAAGACTACACTAATTCTTCAAGAAACATGAAATAGATATCAATATAAGCAGTAGAATTTGAATCACAATAAATCCCTAAGATTTAGGAATCCTAGGTCTGAACAAATTCATGGAGAACTGAAAAATTGGCTGAATTCTAGGGACCTAATGGGTGAAAAGAACCCACTAGTGAAATCCCACATACCTAGAGAAGAAATTATGGAGAAATCCTTTGGATTTTGGGGATGAACTTGAAGAAGACCTCTGCCTGTTCTTGAGAGAAAATAGTCGTCTCTTTTTCTTCTTTTCTTTCTAAGTCTAATGATATTTAGGAGAATAGAGGTTTTAGGTAGTTTTTGACTAATTAATTAGGATAAGAGTAGTCAAAATGATGTAGCTTAGGCATTAAAAGAGGTAGGAAAAGTCTGGAATGCCCCCGGAAAAATTTAAATGAAAACTGCTGAAATTCGCGACTCAAGTTTCATGGATGGGTTCCACGACTCGTGGAACCCTATCGTGGTTCCTGGCCCTTTTTGTCTAGCTACAGGTCTGAGTCCCACGACTTGGTTTCACGGCCCATGGAAACTTCCAAGGTCCGTAGAACCTATTCGTGGTTCTCAGAGAAATGGTTGGCCTCAGGTCTGGTTCCACGACTTGGGTTCACGGCTCGTGGATCCTTCCACGGTCCGTAGAACCCAATCATGGTTCTCAGAAAAATTGTTAGTTCTCTGATCTGATTCCACAGATCCAGTCCACGACTTATGGAAACTTCCACGGGTCGTGGGTTCAACTCATGATTCCTGCTGACAGTTGGAAAAATATTTTTCTTTTGGTTTTCTGAGCTAAGTCTGGGCTGGAAGTTCTAGAGTGTTACTGATTGTAAAGTTGAAGTTAGTTTTAAGCTAAAAGGTTTAGTGGTTGTTTGAGGATAAACAAAGGTTAAAGTGTGGGGGTTGTGATGTGGGTCTGACATACACTTATTTTTACTACTTATTACCAATATTTTAGTCTTGTTTTGAGAATATTCTTGACCAATTTTTGTAGTTTATGCTTGATTTCATGATTTGACACTTATGTAAGGTGTTTATGTTTTAGGTGAAAGAAGCCAATAAAGGATGAAAAAGGAGCATAAACGGATGATTTTAGAAAAGTTGAGTCCAGAGTGGCGTTAGAGCTTCGCAGGATGAATTCCAGCGCAATGGGAGTAGAAAATGCACACCCCCTGGGGTTTACACCATAAAGAAGTCAAAACCAGAGCAAGCTGTAGGAGCTCGAGGCACGATCTTCAAGGCGAGCACACTACTAAAAAATAGCATTTAGCGACGGAAATTAGCGACAGATTATATTCCATTTCAATATAGCAACGGATTCGCAATGGAACAACAATTTTATCGCAAGAATAATAAAACATTTTTTGGGTTATGATATAGCAACAGATTAGCAATGGAATAAATAGTCCGTCGCTAAATATTAGCACAAAAATTTGGCACCTTTATTTTCCCGACGGATTTAGCAACAAATTGGGCAGGACAAAATTAATTAATACGTGGCGATGGATTCAGCAACGAAATATACGTCGCTAGGCTTTTGAATATATTTTCACAAATTTTATATTATATAGCAACAAAAAAATTTGTCATTAGAATTTATATCAAATAATTAATAAATGTTTGGAACGATGGATTTAAAAGTCGTTGGTAATTCCATCGCTGAGTTCTTTTTAGGTCCTAAAATATCTAGGGCAGAATTTCTTTCTCACTTCAAAGACCAAACTTCTACTGCTCAAAGGCCTGATGAAACTACATCTTCCCCAATGATACTCGCCATCTTCTCCGCTGAAACCTCTCTATCTTCTCCAATGAAACTCTCCATCTTCTCCAATAAAACTCTCCATCTGTTCGAAGTAAGGCTTTCAAACTCTCATCTTTTTGTGTAATGATCTCAGTTCAGTCTAGTAACTAAACAGAATATAGAGAGAATTTGGGACAATTTTTGGTTTATTAATTCGACTAAAAGGAATTACAGAATTAGAAATAGCAAAATTGGAATTCTATAACTACAATATCGAGCAGCCATGATTGATATAAGAACCTGCAGATAAAAGAGAATTGAGTGAGAGGAAGAAGAGAAGAAAAGAAAAGAGGAGAGAAGAATGATGATGAAAAACAAAGAGAGAACAAAGTGAGGAAAAAATGATACAAGATATTCGTTAATCCTCTGTCCAACGAGTTTGTTAGGATTTATAACAGAATTCATCCAGCTGGTCGCATCTGAGCCATTAGAGCTCATTAACTGAATTCTAATCATGGCCATTGATTTTAGTGTTAGTTATTTCCCTCGCTATTTTTCTAGATTCGAACTCGAGGCTGCATTTCTTTTATTGCCATCTCTCAAGTCATGACATACCCTTCCTCTTCAAGTAATCCTTGACCTCAAGGATGAGCTAAAAAATCTGAAATTCGAAAACCATTTTTTGTATCAACACCCCCTGTTGAAGAACAACAAGTTCTCAGGGTGCTGGCCTGAAGAGGGAACCACCAAGATCGAGTGGGAATTGTTGCAAAAGACCACTAAATGGAAACTGATGCCTCCCAGATCAAATGGGAACTTGTAATCCTCAAGAATATACACCAAACCCAAAAAGAGAAGAAGCAAAATTGCTAAAATTCTATCATCTTTGGCTGCTATTTGAGAACCATAAGTAGCTTTCTTCATGCGTATCATCTTCTCTTTAGGGACCATATAGCCATTCACATGTAATCTGGGAGCTTCCTTCTGCAGATGATTATCCTCTGAAGTAGGCAGGTCAAGCACTTTATAAAAGCTCAATGAAGATTCAACAATTTTTGGAGGATCAAAATTGTTGCCAAAGAAGAAATTAGACTCTCCCAAAGGCAAGCTACCCCTAAGGTCATATGGGAACTGTAACGACCCATTGTTACTCACAGATCGAACATGACCTCCTTCCACATAAAGAATAGCAAATTCTTTATCCAATATGTCAAGGAAATTTATCCCCAGAACATTACCAACTTCTAGTTCATTCACAACCCAAGTATCAAGCACTAAGAAACTTGTTTGCACTGTGTTCTCCCATCCTTCTTGATTAGCAGAAAAATCCAAGTTATAACTCGATTGATGCAACATTATAGCTCTACGAGTATCCAATGCAATCACAGGAAGTTTAGAGATGCATCTACTTCCGCAACCAATAACACCGGAACATTTTGCAATAGAGAAGCATAGTAAAACAGCCAAAGGTACAACCAAACTGTTGAACAAAATATTTGGGGGTCCTTCGATTTCTCTAGGAATACCAAGTCAATCGAGAGCCACATCATACTCAAATGAATTGCATCGTATTCCATTTTGTGTAAGCCATGATTAACCAACGCATCTTAAGAACTTGGCTAAAAAAGTTCAAAGTCATCCCCCAAAGGCAAAACTGCTTCAAGACAAGAAACTAATAAGTATTCCAATATTAGAAAGTGAGGCTTCCTTGCACACAGTCTTGAGACCTTAGTTCCTTTCCTGGTGTCATAAGATACACCTCTGACATTGTCCAGAAAACTAATTTTGACATACTCATACCCATCAAATGGAACCAGATATGATTCCATATTTGCAACTTGATCTAGAAACCGGGCTTCAACTTGATGGGCATTTTCATCGAACATTCTAACCACGTGGCCTGAGTCTCCATCATCTGCAAGGCCCAAGGTATTTTGAGTTAGCACTTTCCAGTTTAAATTTGTAACCATCTGATGCAAAAACATTAAAGCTACACTAGAATCCCTCAAGTAACACCACTTCTTCAAGAAAGATCCAGTGAAGATGCATGTGTGCTGGTGTAAAATATTGGAATATTGCATTTTATGGAAATTCAACCCAAAAGCTTCATTCTCCAGGACAATCACTACACCGCCGGGGTCAAAAGTGAAATACAAACCATACACCATTGTTCCTACTATTGCGGCCTCATTCCTTAAGCTAGTGGAACCATTGATGTTTAATAATATTATATGTAGTCCAACCACCTCAACTCCAGATGTTGTAATTAATCTCCTTGCAAATTCAACCTTCAAAAATGTATCAAGACTGAATGTCCCTAATTTAACTTCAGTTTTGGTTGACCAATTCACTAGAAACTCTCTTTGAGTAATCTATAACCATGTAGCTTTTCCATCTTCAAGTCTACTACACAAGTTAAGAGCACAAGAATACATTGCAACAAGAAGTTTAAAATCAAATAACCAAGGCTGACATAGTCTACAAACATGTAGTTCTTCCCAGGAAACCTTTGCTCTAGCAGTAGACAAGCTTCTAGCCATGACCGAACCCCTTCTTTGAGAAGATTTACGGATTGTACACTCGTCAACTGACCAATTGTGTAAAGACAAATCAATCGTGGCTACCTTTTTAGAGTCATCATGCAAGGTTAATTGCAAAATTGAGCCTAAAGTAACATAATTGTCTTCCTGGATGATGTTGTTACGTGTAAGGAGAGGCCTCCTATACCACTGTAATCATGGTTATATGTTGGAACGGTAGCAACTGAATAAATAGAATCAATATGCACAAAAGGGGAATGCATAAACCACTGCCATCCAGTATCCCACACTCGATTGATGTTATCAGAAGATCTATGCAAACAAAACATGCTAGTCATATCCATCAGAATTTCTCAAACATTATTTGTGTGACCAACTAACTTCAAGGTCTTCAAACTTTTCCTTGGATCCCATATAGGAACAACTAGTCCCTTTCCAACTAATACAACAGAGATCTTGTGTAATGCCCTGAGGCTACCCCGTAGATGCAACATGGTGCTTAGTGTCACAAGTGACTCCAAGCTAACCCACGGTTTGGAATATCTAGGCATTTTTAAATCAAATATAATCTGTGCGAACCTAAACTGGTTAAAATAAGTAGGTTGAAAAAATAATCCAAGAAAATCTGAATATATAAATATCTGAGAATGTAGTAAGACTGAAAGTAAAACTGACAACCCAAAAGTTGATTCTAATTCTATGTCTGAAAGCCTCTAACTAAAGTGAGTTGTTGTGAAAAGACCCCAACTAACTCTAAAAGTCTGAAAACTAAAATATAAGACTGAAATGAATAAGCATAACTATTTTCCTCGAACTATGAGGACTCACCACTAAGCTGTTTAGTAAGGACTGGAAAGTCGTACTAAGCGCGGTCTGGATGCTGGACACCTGAACCTACATCATGATAAGATGTAGCACAAAAGTATGCGTCAGTATTTTGAATGTACTAAGCATGCGGGATATATGCAAACCTGTAAAACATGAATACTGTACATGGAAATACATACTGAAGCATGAACTGAGAGATAAACTGAATGCAATGGCCAAGTATTAAATCATGAACTGTAATATGTTGAACTGAACTGATTAACTGAAAGACTGAATACAAGGTCAATGCAAGTATTGAATCTGAACTGTGGGAGCTACTGTTAACCCACATACTCCAAGCTGAGCTAACTATGGGGCCAACATGTAACCCTGGCTGGGAAGGTATTCATACCTTGCCAAGGGTACAAACAAATCTGATGTGGATTCACTAAACTGATGTCCACAAGAGATAAGGGTGTCATGCCTAATCTGATGGGGGGCCCTTTAGAACCTACGATGGCGCCGTAGTTTTGGGACTCGGGGACTTCTACTAAAGGTCTCAGCCTAAACTGACGGGTGAAACTTCATCCCTTCGTCCACTCGGTGCTAAGTCTACTCCCAACTGAATATATAAGCAATGAATGCAAACTGAAATACTGGATAGCTCAAATACTGATATAACTGAGAATGCACAATAATACTAAAAACTGAAGGCATTCAAATCATGAAGCATGACTAACTGAATTATCTGAATAGCAAGTATAAATTATGAGTACTGAAATTAACACATGCTAGGGTTACTGAATTCTGTATGTATGTCTATCCTAGGTTCCCAAGAAACATGTAATGAATTTTATACAAACAATAAAATCTAAATTGCAATGGTTTCTTAAGGTTTAGGAACTCTAGGTCTAAAGAACAAATTGAAAACTAAAGAACTAGACTGAATCTAGGGACTCAATGGGTGAAAGGGACCCATTGATAAAATCCCACATGCCTGGAAGAGAATCTATAGAGGAAATCCTGGGATTGAATCTTGAACTTAAGAAAATCCTTCTGCTTGTTCTTGAGTGGAAGAAGCATTTTATTTCTCCAAATTTTTCTAAGTATCGGTTTAATCTAAGGGAGTGAGGGGTTTGGGTAGTTTTAGGCTTAGTAGTTTGGCTTAGATGAGTTAAAACCACATAGTGTAGGCTTTAAAAGAGGTAGGAAAAGTCTGGAATACCCCTGGGAATTTTGAAAGAAAACTGCTGAAATTCACGGAACATCGATCCACGACTTGGTCGACGGACCGTGGTTCTGGATGACGGACTGTCGACTAAGTCCTGGTTCTATCCCTGAGTTCTAGGTGTTCTCTGATCTGATGAAACCACAAGTCACAAGACAGACCACGGTTCTAAACTACGGTCCATGGTCTAATTCATAGTTTCTGCGCCCTGAACTGAGGGTCCTTTGATAAAAGGGAACCACGAGTCACAGGTTGGACCATGGTTCTAAATGACAGTCCGTGGTTTGACTCGTTGTTTCTGGGAATTTAGCTGAGGGTTCTCTTATCAAAATGGACCACAGATGACAGGATGCACCGTGGTTCTAAACTATGATCCATGGTTCCATCCGTGGTTCTGAGATAGGAAACTGGCACCTCTCTGATGACCAAGTCCACGAGTGACTGGATGGTCTGTGGTTCCAAACTATGATCTGTGATCTTAACCGTGGTTTTCGAAAACTTGAAATTTTCTGCAATTTTTCCTGCTGAGTGTTGTACAGTAGTTAGTTCAGATTTTGGGGTGTTACAATATCTCCCCCTTGGGATCATTCATCCTCAAATGAAGGCTAGCAAGCTGAGTTTGGAGGGAACGAGCTGTAACCCCTATCAACTGAGTTCTAAAAGCTGATATCTAACTGAATTGAGTTCTAAGTACATGAAAGCATGCTAGAAATGCTGGAATAGTTAAGGAAACATGATATTAGGAATGAAATGCACATGAGGAAACTGCGAAACTGGAGAGAAACTATTACCTCAAGCTGAAACTGGATCAGAAGGAAAGAGATGAGGGTACTTGGCCATCATAGCTGCTTCCGCTTCCCAAGTAGCTCCCTCAACGGACTGATTTCTCCAAAGAACCTTTACTAAAGCGACCTTCTTATTTATTAACATACAAACCTGACGGTCAAGAATCTCAACTGGAACCTTCTCATTGGTGATGCTATCTTTCACAGCCACACTCTCTAATGGCAAAATCGATGATGGATCACCAATACACATCTTCAACAATGAAATATGAAAGACTGGATGAACCGCTGCTAGTTTGGCTGGCAATTCCAATTCATAAGATACATTACCAAACCACTTCAGAAAGACCTACATAGCGGGGACTAAGCTTTCCTTTCTTGCCGAATCTCATCACACCCTTCATGGGTGATACTTTCAGAAAAATAAAATCATTAATTTGAAACTCCAAATCCCTCCTCCTCCTATCTACGTAGGACTTCTGACGACTCTGAGCTATTTTCAACCTTTCCCTAATAAGTTGAACTTTCTCCGTAGCCTCATAAATTGAATTCGGCCCAATCAAGGCTGCTTCACCTACTTAAAACCAACCAATCGGTGATCTGCACCTACACCCATAAAGTGCCTCATATGGGGCCATCTAAATGATGGAATGGAAGTTGTTATTGTAGGCGAACTCTATGAGAGGTAAGTGATCATCCAAACTACCCTTGAAATCAATCACACAAGCTCTTAACATGTCCTCTAATGTCTGAATGGTACGCTTAGCCTGACCATCCATCTGTGAATGAAATGTTGTACTGAGATTTACCTGAGTACCAAGACCTTTATGAAATGATCTCCAGAAATGAGATGTAAACTGAGTACCCCTTTATTAGATGATAGACAAGGGAACCCCATGCAACCTGACTATCTCACTGATGTAGAGTCTGGCATAAACCTCTGCTAAATCTGTAGTCTTAACCACTAAGAAGTGGGCTAATTTGGTCACCCTTTCCATAATCACCCAAATGGATTCATGCTGGCAGTGAGTGCGAGGCAATCCTGTAATGAAATTCATGTTGATTACTTCCCACTTCCATGTAGGAATGCTAATATGCCGAGTCATACCTCCTGGTCTTTGATGCTCCATTTTCACCTGCTGACAGTTGGGACACTTAGCCACAAATCTGCAATGTCCCTCTTCATGACGTTCCGCCAATAGATTTTTCGTAGATCACAGTACATCTTAGTGGAACCGGGATGAATAGAATATCTGGAACTATGGGCTTCTGTCAGGATCTGCTACCTCAATTCATCCACACTAGGAACACATAAATGACTCTGGTAGCAAAGCACATCATCTCCCCCTTAGGATAAAGCTTCTACCCTCTACTGATGAACCGCATCTTTTAACTAAAGTATGATGGGGTCACTATCTTGCTTTTCCTTCACCTCGTCTATTAGAGAAGATTTTGACCCATTCTAAACTACGACACCATCATCTGTCGCATCCATAAGGCAAACTCCCAGGTGAGCAAGCCTATGAACGTCCTTAGCCAATTCTTTCCTTTCTTTCTTAACATAAGACACACTACCCATAGAAAGTATGCTGAGGGCATTAGCCACAACATAAGCTTTACCTGGATAGTAGAGCACATTCATATCATAGTCTTTGAGGAACTCAAGTCATCTTCTCTGACGAAGATTCAACTCTTTCTGGGTGAACACATACTGGAGTCTCTTATGATCTGTGAATACGTCTACATGAACACCATACAAGTAGTGTCTCCAAAATTTTAAGGCAAAAACAACTGCTGCAAGCTCAAAGTCACGAGTCAGGTAGTTCTTCTCATGAATCTTAAGTTGTCTGGAGGCATAAGCTATGACCTTACCATGCTGCATCAGGACACAACCCAAGCCAACTCTAGATGCATCACAGTAAACCACAAAACCATCTAACCCTTCTGGTAGAGTCAAAACTAGAGTTGTAGTCAACCTGGTCTTCAACTCTAAGAAGTTTTTCTCACATTCATTCGAACACTGGAACTTGACCTTCTTTTGGGTCAATTTGGTTAATGGGGAAGCTATGGATGAAAATCCTTCAACAAATCTCCTGTAGTAACCAGCCAAACCCAAAAAACTTTTGATGTCTGTCGGAGAAGTGGGTCTAGGCCAGCCCTTCACTGCCTGTATTTTCTGAGAATCAACTCTGATGCCCTTACTAGACACCACATGACCAAGGAACGCAATTGACTTCAACCAGAACTCACATTTGCTGAACATAGCGAATAACTGGCGATCCTTGAGAGTTTGCAGCAAAACTCTCAAATGATCTGCATGTTCCTCTTCGCTCCGAGAATAAACAAGGATATCATCAATGAAAACAATGACGAACATGTCCAAGTACTGCTTGAATACCCTGTTCATCAGATCCATGAAAGCTGCAGGAGCATTCGTTAGTCCAAAAAATATAACTACAAATTCATAGTGACAATACCGAGTCCTGAAGGCTGTCTTTGGGATATCACTATCTCTGACTCTGAGCTGATGATAACTGAATCTGAGGTCGATCTTAGAGAAGCAACTAGCACCCTGAAGCTGGTCGAACAAGTCATCAATCCTGGGGATGGGATATTTGTTCTTGATTGTAGCTTTGTTCAACTAACGGTAGTCGATGCACATCCTGAGAGAACCGTTTTTCTTATGCACGAAAAGTACTGGAGAACCCCATAGAGAGATGCTGGGTCTGATGAAGCTCTTATCCAGAAGGTCTCACTACTAAAAAGGGCTAAAAAGAGATGGCCAAAAGAGACACTTTCCATCGCTTTTTTGGCCAAAAGCGACGAAAAATTGACAGACTCACTTCAATGGGAAAATGGTCAGTCGCTTTTCCAAAAGCGACAGACACCGTCGCAAATTAAAAAGCCACAACTTTTTTTTTCTTTTTTTCCAGAAAAGCGACGGACAACGTCGCTTTTTCTGGTAAATTTTTTTCAGAAAAGTGACGGACAACATTGCTTTTTCTGGAAAAAAAAAATTAAAATTTCAGAAAAGCGACGGACAAAAGAGACCCTGTCCGTCGCTTTTCTACATTTCTTTCAGCTGCAAAAATCTGCATTTTCAATATGCATCACCTGTCATTTACAAAACTAATTCAAATACAACTCAAATCAACACTAATTGCTACCACAACATTCATAAAACAACTACAACATCAACAAGAAACTAAATATGAAGTAAAACATTCATTAAACACATAAAAGATCCACCCAAAGGACCTACAAAGTGTCTCAAAACTTAAAAGAAGTACAAAATTATAAATAAAGTGTCAAAAAGCTAAAGCAAACTAAAAGAAAGTCAATCTAAGCGGTTCTTTGAGAGACTCGATGGCCTTGCACGTATCTTTATCTTTCTCCATCCGTTGTCTCTCAGAATCTGTCAAGGCATAAGTTATGCGATTTGTCGTCACTTGATGACATTTGTACACAAATTTATATTAAAATATATAAAGAAAATCATAAGTTTTAAAGAAAACTATAATCATAAGTATTAAAGAAATCAAAATCATAATCAAAGTATAAACAAATTTACATACTAGTCCATATTCTCTCAATTTTTGTCCTCACTTGATTCATTTTCATCATTCTCCCATTCTTTCCCATCGGTTATTTCATTTTCATCGTTCCATTCTTCCTCCTCAGTTATCTCCTCAGTTATTTGTCCCTCAAGATTTGCAATGGCAATCAACTCATCATCAGAAACTTCTTCTAATATGTGTTGAGGATGTTCTAGATTGTTTTCCAACTCAACATCCACTGCTTGATGAACAACTGCGACATCATTCTGGTACGCTACATCTAACACATTCTCAATCTCAATCCTATGCACAGGCTTAGTTTTTATGACCACCCACCAATCAATCTTATCTCTGCACAATGGATATGAATCGTAATACACTTGCTTAACATTTTGTACAATGATAAAAGGATCATAGCGACCATATTGTCTCGTGTGCATTGCTTCAACAATATTATGTTGTTGATTCACCCTGGTACCTCTATGTGAAAGATCAAACCACTTGCACCGAAATAGTACTATCTTTTTTTTTGGCCAACCAGGATATCAAACTTCAATAATCTCTTGTATGACACCATAATATTCAACAATTTCGCCATTACAGTCGACATCACCTTGAATGCACACTCTGTTATTATTATTTTTCTTAAACTTAGAAACTTCTTCAGTTTGAAACTTGAAGTCATTCACGCAATACTTAGTCATCGTCTGAATTTGACTTTCAGGCCCAAGTGCTACATCACTTACCAATTGTGGATGTTCAACAGTATTATGTTCATAAAAAATCTACAAATTAAATTTTAGTAAATGAGTATATTATACATGTTGATTCGATATTAAGCGTAAATGAGTAAATGAGCTTTTACACACTTACATATTTTTTCAGCCAATCAGAAAAGTTTGTATATATGGCATCATTACCCCATATGCTTACGAATTTACTATTAAGTGTACATTGAGATATTTCATTAGTTTAACACTTAGCATTTAAATTCATGTGATTTGAAAACACAATTCAACAAGACTTACTTAAGATATGGTTGAATCTCGGGATAATTAAGCAAAATATGTTTCACAGCTGATTGCTTTTTAACACTAGTGAAAACCTCGCCTTTGACGTTTTTTAGATCCTCGCCCAGGTTGATTAAAAATTAAAATTGGTTCAAACATAGGATCACCATCACCGTCATTATTGCGATTGACCCTATTTCTCGTACATAGCACTTCATTCCCGAAGTAGTAAGAACAAAAATAAGCAGTTTCTCTTGCAAGATAAGCTTCACAAATTGATCCTTCGATTATTTTGTTTTGCTTAATAGTTTGTTTGCACTTGCCAATTGTCCTATATAATTGCATGTTAGCTAATTAATATAATAAATTTAAGAAAGAATAACAAAAATAATAATTGGTCATTACCTCTCGAATGGATACATCCACCTTGTTTGAACTGGGCCCCCAAGGAGTGCCTCTTCTACAAGGTGAACTAGAAGATGCTCCATCACATCAAAAAAGTCACATGGAAAGATCTTCTCCAACTTAGTGGTGATGACAGAAATATTTTATTGCATCCTTTCCAAGCTACTCTCTAACAAAGTGTTAGAACACAAATCTTTGAAGAACAAACTTATTTCTGTGATTGGTTTCCATATCTTGTCGGATAGGTGGCTAAATGCGTTAGGAATCAGAGTTTTCATGAAAACATGACAATCATGGATTTTCATACCAATCAATTTTTCTTCATCCATATATGTCCTCTTTCCCAAATTTGAAGCATAGCCCTCGGGCATTCTCAAATTCTTCACCCACTCACAAATTTCTCATTCTCATCCAATGTAAATGAAAAACTTGCCTTGAGCTTAACCACTTTACCATTTTTCAGCAACCACAACTCATTTCTCCTACAATATTCCTTTAAGTTCATTCTAGCTTTTGGATTGTCTTTTGTCTTACCCTTAACATCCATTACTGTATTGAACAAATTATCAAAATAATATTTTTTAATGTGCATTACATCAAGATTCTGTCGTAGAAGATTATCCTTTCAATATGGTAACTCCCAAAATATGATTTGTTTGGTCCAATTATGTTCAACACCATATCCAGGAAGTCTAGAACTCTCTCCCAAATCTATAATTTTAGGGAACTGACTAACTCTCTCCCAAATCTAATGTCTTGAAAGTGATGGAGGTGGCAGATCATTTTCAACCTTATTCTTTCTGAATGCATTTTTCATATTTCTAAACTCGTGGTCCATTGGAAAGAACTGACGGTGACAATCAAATCAGCAATTTTTTCGGCCATGATTTAAAGTGAATGCCTTAGAATTTTTCATGCAATGCGTGCAAGCTAACTTTTCAACAGTCATCCAACCCGACAACATCCCATACACAAAAAAATCATTAATAGTCCATATTAAAGAAGCATGCATAGTAAAATTTGCTTAGTTGATATATTGTACGTCACTACACCGTCAAACCATAATTGTTTTAGCTCATCTATCAATGGCTGCAAATAGACATCAATCAAACTTTTTGGATTACGGGGACCCGAGATAATATAACTTAGAAATATGTAGGAACTTGTCATACACATTTTAGGCGGGAGATTATACAAAGAAAAAAATACAGGCCAGCAAGAATAAGGTGCAGCATTATTAGAGAATAGTGTGAAACCATCTGCACACAATCTTAATCTAACATTTCTTGGTTCTCTAGCAAAATCAGGATATTTTTTATCGAAATGCTTCCAAGTTTCTCTATTTGATGGATGAGACAAGACACCCAGTGGCCTTCTATTTTTACGGTGTCATCTCATATGTCGGGCAGAACTCATTGAAGCATACAACCTCTTTAACCTAGGTATAAGAGGTAGATAGTGCATCTCTTTAATTGGAACCATCTTTCCATCGAGAGTCCGCTTATACCGAGCATGTCCACAAAACTTACAATTGTCAAGATGATCATCATACTTATAGAACAACATGCAACCATTTACACAATAATTAATTCTATCATATGAAAATCCTAACTTGGAAACCAATTTCTTTGCTTCATAGAAATTCTTAGGTATCTTCAGCTCTGGATTATTAGCTACTTCCCCCACAAGATCAACTACAGAGTCCATAAGAGTTTGAGGAGCACTCCAATCTGATTTGATACTCAATAGTCTAACTGCAATTGACAAAGCAAAATGTGAATTCCCTTCACATAATGCACGATTACCCTCTTGTAATTGTTTATAGAAGCGTTTTCCTTCTTCATTGGGAGCTTCATCTAAATACTGTTCGGGTTTCATCCCATTTTGAACCCCGAAAGCATCATTAACCATTCCATGCACCCTATCGTGTTCAGCCCTATCATCTTGAGACCTATCATGTTCAATCTTATTATATTCATTCATAGGCAGCGAATTATAAAATATATCATTCAACCCATCTTTCTCACCCTGATCAACCCACACAAAATATCTAGGCTTAAATCTATTACGATAGAGATGAACCATAACTGTATCGAGATTAAAAAACTTTATGCACCGGCATTTACTACAAGAACACCTAACCACCCCATGACTTTGATAGTTGTCTAGTGACATTGCATGCTCGATAAAACCTCTAACTCCTTCAAAAAATTCAAATTTAATAGCACCACCATTTTCATAATACATATCATACATCCATAAATGATGATCCATCTAAAAAATATAAATGATGATCCATCAACATAAACTAAAGTTGAAAACTAATTCAACATTATAACCCAACAATATAAACTAATTCAAAATTTTCAAATTCACTATCGAATTCAAGAACCTAATTCAACAACCTAAAGTTGAAAATTAATTCAAGATTATAATGCAACAATATAAAATAATTCAAAATTTCCAAATTCACTATCAAATTCAAGAACCTAATTCAACAACCTAAAGTTCAAAACTAATTCAAGATTATAATCCAACAATATAAACTAATTCAAAATTTTCAAATTCACTATCAAATTCGAGAACCTAGTTCAACAACCTAAAGTTGAAAACTAATTCAAGATTATCACCCGACAATATAAACTAATTCAAATTTTAAAATTCACTATCAAATTCAAGAACCTAGTTCAACTACCTAAAGTTGAAAACTAATTCAAGATTACAACCCAACAATATAAACTAATTCAAAATTTACAACTTTACTATCAAATTCGAGAACCTAATTCAATAACCTAAAGTTGAAAACTAATTCAAGATTATAACCCAACAATATAAGCTAATTCAAAAAATTTAAATTCACTATCAAATTCAAGAACCTAATTCAACAACCTAAAGTTGAAAACTAATTCAAGATTATAACCCAACAATATAAACTAATTCAAAATTTTCAAATTCACTATCAAATTCAAGAACCTAAAGTTGAAAACTAATTCAAGATTATAACCCAACAATATAAACTAATTCAAAATTTCCAAATTCACTATCAAATTCAAGAACCTAATTCAACAACCTAAAGTTGAAAACTAATTCAAGATTATAACCCAACAATATAAACTAATTCAAAATTTCCAAATTCACTATCAAATTCAAGAACCTAATTCAACAACCTAAAGTTGAAAACTAATTCAAGAGTATAACCCAACAATATAAACTAATTCAAAATTTCTAAATTCACTATCAAATTCAAGAACCTAATTCAACAACCTAAAGTTGAAAACTAATTCAAGATTATAACCCAACAATATAAATTAATTCAGAATTCCAACTTCACTATCAAACTCAAGAACCTAAAGTTGAAAACTAATTCCAGATTATAACCCAACAATATAAATTAATTCAAAATTTCCAAATTCACTATCAAATTCAAAAACCTAATTCAACAACCTAAAGTTGAAAACTAACACTAACCTAAAGTTGAAAACTAATTCAAGATTATAACCCAAAACTAACAATATAAACTAACAAACTTTAAAAAACTTAACTTCAAGGAACCAATTTCAACCTAAAATTCAAGAACCTAATTCAAGATAGAAAAAAGAACCTAAAGTTAAAAATTAATTTAAGAACTTAATTCAAGAACCTAATTCAAAATTTCCAAATTCACTTTAAAATTCTCAAAGTCAACTTAAAATCAAGAGCCTAAGACATATACTATGCTCACAAATTCTAAAATCAAATTCAAGTTCAAACTTCTCAAATTCAACCTAAAATCAAATTCAAGTTCACAAATTCAATTATATGAATAATAAAATGTTCATAACCATTATTCAAGGTTTACAACTAGCAATGTTCATAATCTAACACTATCTTAAAATAAATGGCAAAAAATAATTTCAAAATTCAAAATTAACAAACTTGCTAATAACAAAAAATATCAAACAAACCCTAACTTGAAATTTTAAATACTACTAAGTCAAGTTTTAATCTTTATAACAACTAACAATGTTCTTAATCTAACATTAACCTAAAATAAATGCAATGTAATTGAAAAAAAGTAAAAAATCTAACCTTGAAGTTTTAAATTAGCCCCAACCCAAAAAATGAGGAGGAAGGAGACGGCGTGGCGGCTGGAGGAGGAAGCGGCAGCGGGGTTGTGGAGGTGTGTGTAGAGAGGAGAGAAGAGAAGAGAGAAGAAAAGAGAAAAGATGAAAATGGAGGAGTGACCCAATCTGGGTCACTATAATTTTTAAAAAGCGATGGATAGCGTCGCTTTTGTTGACACCCAATATTTACCCTCCACATTTCTAATTAATATTCAAGCTTCTACTATTTTTAAAACAATTTTGAAATAATTGTTTATAAGACTTTAAATGTTTTCAAAATTAATTTAAGGCTAATTTGGTAATTTTAGGTGAAATATTTATACTCTATATTTAATTATATAGAGGTATATAAATTTTAATTAAAGAAAGATTTGAAATTTATTTTCGAGTAAAAATCATGTTTTAAGTTGAAAAATGCTACATTTTTCCTCAAATTGATTTAAAATCAAGAAATGATCAAATGATTATTATTTGATTTTGAACAAATTAGTTATGATTTATAAAATAATTATTCTTAATTGTTAAAGTCAGAATCTTGTTTAATTAATTGTGGATTTTATTTATTTTTCAATCGAAAATTTTCAATTTTGGTCGATTTGGCTATATTTTTAAACCAATATGGCTAGCATTCTAATTAATTTCGACCACATTTTGGAAGAAGTTAAACAATCTTCGGTGAATGATCCCACTCTTTTTTTTATGTTGATCCAGACCATTCAGGCTAATGCCAATCACAGGCCTTACTACAAATATCATTCTACTGTCCTCAATAGGAAACAGAAGTTGGGTGAATGATCCCACTCTTTTGAAGTTTATCCAGACTATTCAGGCTAATACCAATAACATGCCTTACTACAAATATCATTCTGGTGTCTTCAACGGGAAAGGGAAGTTAATTGTGGGGTCTGATGCAGCTTTAATAAGGAAGTTACTGGCATTTTACAATGAGAGTACCATAGGTGGTCATTTTGGGATCAAAGCTACTTTGCAAAGGCTGAGACATGACTTCTTTTGGAAAAAGATGCAGCAAGATATTTATTCCTATGTGAGGCAGTGTGATGTCTGCCAGACATGTACAGATGAGAATGTTGCCTATCTAGGCTTACTGTAACCATTACCTATCCCTGCTGGAATATGGAAAGATATTTCAATGGACTTCATAGAGGTCCTGCCAATGGTTGTAGGGAAGATTTTGTAGTTGTGGCCAGGCTGAGTAAAGCTGCTTATTTTTTGTCCCTTAACCACCCCTATACAGCCTTGGATGTGGCTCAATTATTCTTGAATGAGGTATTAAGATTGCATGGCCTTCCCATGTTTATTGTATCAGACAGAGATGGTGTCTTTACTAGCAAGCTCTGGAAGCAACTCTTCACACTCAGAAGGTCTCACTTTTCACCTCCACTTCTTATCACCCCCAAACAACTGGCCGAACAGATATTGTTAACAGATGTTTGGAGAGCTACCTTAGGTGCATGACCTTTGAGAAACTGGAGAATGGCCTCAGTGGTTGTCATTGGCTAACTAGTGGTACAACACCACTTTATATACACATGACACCTTATGAGGTTGTCTATGCACAAAAACTTTTCCCTGCTTCATTACATGGATTTTGATTCTCAACTAGATGCTATTGACATGAGCCTCTTAGCTAGGGAAGTTACGTTGAGAACCCTCACATCCTGGTTGACTAGAACCCTAAATAGAATGAAGACATAGGCTGACAAGGGAAGAACAGACATAAGCTATAACATTGATGATTTGGCCTAAATTTTTTGGGCCCTTCCAGATGATGGCTAAGGTTGGGATTGTTGCCTATCCTCTAGCCTTGCCTGAGAGGAAACTTCATCCCACCTTTCACGTCTCTCAGCTGAAAAAGAAGTTTGGTCCTCATTCTACTACAGTCACACTGCCTATTGTTCACTCAAATTCAGCCCATGTCCTCTTTGTTCCTGAGACTGTTCTAGAAAGAAGATCGATTCAGAGGAATGACAAGGCTGTTTCCCAATAGCTAATCAAATGGTTCAATATTGTAGAAGAAGATAGCACTTGGAAGACTACTCCACTTTCTGCCAACAGTTTCCGCAATTTAATCCTTGAGGACAAAGATTGTGTCATGGAGGGGGTATTTGATATGATCATGTTGCTCTGAATTCCCCTTTTTAGCTATCGAGTTAGTTGTAAAGGTTAGTTAACAGTCACATGACACACACATGTTAGTTAGAGGTTGTTAGACTGTTAAAGTTATAACTAACTTTCTGAACTGATCCTCAAATCCTTATTGTATAAGTAACAGCCATTTTCATTGATTGTAATCACCCGAAAAATATTAAAAGATCAATTCAACTCTCGACTGATTGAGTTCCTTAGAGTTCTTGGGTGAGCTGTTCAAGAACAATTCTTCCCATCTGTTCTTTAGGCAAACTCTCTGTTCTTTCTAATTTTACCTAGATTTACAGAGATCTATCACCTAAAGTGGGAGCAGTTATTACTAGTATTGTTGTTACAAACAAAATAGAGCAATTGAGGACAAGCATGCCAACTCTTATCTAAAAATTGTCAATACTGATCACAAGTTAAATAATTGAGAAAAATAGAATTAACTTAAATAGCAAAATTTGCCACATGTGAATCTGTAATGTGTTTGTTGACTTTTAACATGTTAATTAATGTTGATGTCTTGTGAATCCTGTACAATTATACGTAGGATTCATATCCACCAAAATCAGTTCCCTCTTACTATTCACAATCTCACCACGGCACAGTAAAAGATAAAGTAGGCAGGATCAAAACTGATTCTCACTCAGCGGACACGTTATAATATAAACATATTTGTGTACCCACTTGTTAAAAGAAATTCATTTCGTCACTTGCCTGAAACTCACACATCTGCATCATCACAAGGACAATCTTCTTTTCCTGGTTTATTGTGGACATGCACTCAAAATCACATAAACTTTTAAGGGATACATTGATATGCCAAGCATAAATAGTTCAAGAATAAAAAATTAGTATTGTCTTATTTCTTATTTGGTTTCTAATTCTGAGATAAATTATACCAAGATTAGTAATTAGTATCGGTAATAGCTATCCCTACCAGAGGGTGGAGTAATAATGCCAGAATTAGTTATTCTGAGATAAAACAATGAAAATGACAAAAATACCCTGAGATCCCTTAAGCTCTTTTCCTACTAAATAAGGTGGAGGGTATTTTCGTAAACAAACAACTTCTTAAAAATTAAGCAATTCATATTAACTTTAATTCAGCAAACCAAACAAATCAATAAAAAATAATATCAAAATAACTAATCTCATCATAGCTTGTGTTCAAACCAAACGACTCCTTATGGTTTTTTAAGAAGCAGATAGTGATACTAAATAAAGCTTACAGGTAGGAAAATAAAAACTTATCTTACATAGGAAGGCAGAAGGCATGCACATCCCTCTTGCCTCATTTTAAAGCCTGCTTGACTCGTCAATTTCCAAATAACAGCAAACAAATTGCTTCTTTTCTTTTTTTTTCTGAATGATAACAGCAAACAAAATGCTTTTGAAATTAGAATCACTTATGGACAAACATTTTGCAACGTTCACCAGAGCGCCAAAAGACAAACATCTACAGTTTAGAATATGAACAGTTGTGGCTTTTCCTCCAAAACATCTTCAATTTCTTTCCTGCATAACACCTAACACATACATTTTACCGCGCACCATTTCCCACCCTTTGGTATCGCTGACTGCTGTACTACTCCTGAGACCAAATTATGGAAACACTGAATATTTGGGAAAAAACAGCTTAACCCAACAAAATGAGCTTTGAGCAAAAAGTTACAATAGTGGAGGAGGCACTTCTTATCCTTAATTGACTCCACGGTAGACTGCACCAGGGCAAAGCTCATCCATCCTATCAATATTCCAATACCCATTATTCTCTCTTAAACCTGTCCAACCTCAGTGGGACAAGAAGTCATGAAAATCATCCTCAGAATAAAAGGTTTTATCCTCTGTTTGAACTGGCAAGTCATCGGCCTCCTCAGACATGCAGACTTTTATTGTCAAGCCTGCAATCAAGAATCACATTAGATTTTCCTTTTCTTTGATTGAAGGGATGGAATGGAGATGGGTATGGAAAAGGGGTGAAAGGGGAAAGAAGCCACTCAGTGGTTGCTCATCTTTAGGATTCGGATCCATTGGTCATTTGATGGGAACTTACGTTGAAGACATTCCAGCTAAATCCCAGAATCTGGGTCTTTGATTGAACAAATTATCCGAAGAGGATTGTTAAGAGGATCAGCATCTAGTTTTTTCAGAATAAAATTGAGAGAACCAGCATCTAATTGGAGCAAGATAGCCAACATGCTCTTTATTCTGCACAACATAAATAATTTTCTCAAAATGCTCTTTATTCTGCACAAGATGGATGGTTTTCCTGTTATAACACTCACAGAATGCCCAAATATGGCAAGCGAAACTATTCTGAAGCAGCTTTAATAATGTTTACTTTTTAAATTTTCTCTTTTTTGCATAAGCTGTGTAATCTACCAAAAATCTGGATAACCCAACAACTTTTTACTAATCAATACTAGTCTAAACAACTTGAAGAAAAGGTTTTGTGCTAGTCTACTTTGAGCTAACTTTTTATCTCCTTTTCCACGTTTGGCCTACTTCTGAGGAGCTTTTAAGCAACCTAAGACAGAAGGGCTGCCTGTGACCTAATAACATGAGGTTTAGAGTCTACAATGAGAATAGTATCACCTTATGGAATTTTCTCTTGCTCCCACCAAATTCAAAGCAGGTGGAATGGGGATAAGCCATCCCTGCCCTGAATGTGAAGATATTATGTGTATATATCCTAGGGAATATACATCATTTACAGACATATAAAATAATTAGGATACCAATTACAATTGTTCTATAGTTACTCAATGACAAATATCAGATACTCTATGTTTATTTATGATAGCTTTTGGCTATTAGATCACGTATTTTTCTCTTAACATACTCAACTATGCAGATAAAGGGGACATGGGAATATGCAACATTATGTCACTATCAAAATGGTGAAATAATAGGGAATGGAGATGGGACAGAGTGCGAACAGGGTTAGGTCCTAGCACCATTGTGCTCCCTATCTATAACATATCTGTGGAGGACAACCCAACTACAGAAAATACCAGATATTATTGTAACTATTCTGGCAGATGCAAGTAACATGTTTGTAATACCATGATATTACCTTCGTCAACATGTAGAGTGTAGTTCCTCAATGGCATATCTCTATCAACTGCTCGAACAATACTATTTTCATCTTCCAACCAAAATGGGCGTTTTGTCCTTAACATGAAAGAAGATTTAATAGCTTCCTTGATGGCTTCCGCTGTGCCATCAATACCAATTTTTTTGGTTTTATCTCCCCACTTGACTGAGATAACCCTACCCTTAAATGAGTCACTCTGCTCAGCTGCAAAAAAGAGTGGAGAAAGTTTGGGAATCATTATTACAAAGTTAACCTTAGAAGTAACAGGGTTTTCATCTGAGCTCTACATGGGGGAAAAATAGAGTGGTATGTCCCAAAAGAGGACAAATTTACGAACTAGATGCCATCAAAACAAAAGCCCAAGTATTGGAGTATATATGGGAATAGAAGTCTTAGATATTGAATTTTGAAAGGAATTTGAGAGACTTTTCTTTGTACAATTTATCCAATGTGCTCACTCCTATACAATTAAAGAGTCAAGGCAAGAAGCAACTGACTGAATATCCCCAGAAAGGAAAAACCTAAATGTTATTTGATTTAGCCTCAAAACGTTATTTGAAAATATTTTGAACTGTGTATATTTTTATTTTTCCTTATTTGGTGTCTACTATCTTCTTTTTTTTTTTTGAAGAGAGTAAGGGATCTTCAAACCTGAATTGAAATTAAAGGACCAACCATTCCCAGGCACTTCTCTCCAACTCCAAGGTGAAACCTCATTTGCAGATTCTGCATCAGCTGCTGTTATGGCAAGATGATGCCCATCGTCATCCAAACTTCCTTCTAAGTTTTGACTTGGCCATACATTCTCTGTACATCAAGAATTCAAGTAAAGTTTTCTCCCATGGTAACTTGCAACTGAACCCCCAAAAAAACTTTCCTACATGTCTTCTGGAAACATGGGAAGGGAAAGAGTCGGGGAATAAATAATGTCACAGCTATTGTGATCATCCAGAATAATCCTGCCAGAATTTAGTTCCCATTAAAGAAGATACTAAATTAAGTATTTGCAGTATGGATTCAGAGCTGATGCATCTGATGGATAAAATCATATTCCTTCTTCTCCCTGTGTGCAATCAGATGGATGTAACTTGCTTCTAGGTTGAGAACAGTTTTATTAATATTAGATATCACTTTAATAAGCAACAAGTGATTTAAATCAGGCTTGTGCACCATGTTTAAGTCTAAAGATTGACTCAAAATAGAAAATGAAGAAATAAGATGTCAGTGAACTTTTAATGATACAAGTACCTGATCCATGTTATTGAAGTTTGCCCACAACAAGCATTTGATGAATACTGTATCAAAGTAATGAATACAAGAAACTAGTGATAGCATTAAGATATGAATATTGTAAAATGGGAGTGCAACAGAGAGACACTTATGGGAAGTTGAACAGAAGAAATTTAAAAACCGAGCAAACAAAACTGCGAAGAAACTTGTTCAGTAATGAACACATGGTGAATACTCTGTCAAAGTAATACTCATAGGATAACTCATGGCAGCAAGATGATCATGCCTGCTACAATTTGAAATCTCACCCAGTTATCCACTTCCAAATCCTTGGATTCACAAATCAGCCTAACCTAAACACAGCACCTGATTTTCCATTTTTGTTGAAAGTTCACCCTCCAACTCTTAGAGATGGAGAAAGTTTCCTCTTCTGTGAGAAAAAGGATCTGTATGAGGGTAAATGAGTAAATTTTTCATTTTCTTCGTCTTTTCCCCATTTATTTTTGCTTCTCCTTCAACCCACTCATCTGCCAACTTTAACTACCTCCATTCCAGGATGCTGCCTCCTCCTCTACTACCCCCTTCTCACCTGCCACATCACCCACCGCCCCCTCCTCCTTCCAACTCATTCACTTACCTCCATTGCTCCCCCTCCCTCCCGACTCCCAGCAAAGCTCTTAGCTCCTCATAAGGATGTTCTGGACGTATATTTGCTTCTGGGGTTCATAAGTTCCAGGAACCAAAGGATGATGCTGATAGAGTTACACAAACACCACTTTTGACATCTAAGAAGATCATCCATTCCAAAGGGGAATGACGTAGAGAGACATAAGGATAGTTTGAAGAGTCATCTAGTCATTCATTTCCAAAACAATCTATATCACAAAGAAGCCTTACTTACGCCAAGACATTAATGAGGGGAAAAAAGATGGAGACACATTAAATACTAAAGGAAGACAATTACTTCAACAATAGAACATAGTGAGGTGTGACTGATATCACAGACCTTTGCTTTTGGGATCCATAAGTTGCAAGAAACCAAACGTTGCTTCAAGGTGAAGCTTGTTGCTGCTACCTCAAAGCGTTATTGGAAACCAACCCCACCCCACTGCCCAGCAAAAGGGAAAAAGAAGAAAGTTGGAGTGAAAAGTAGAACTGCTGGCAGAGATCTTTCCAGATACAACAAATACTTATCAGCACCATGCAATAACGACAAAAATGCAACGCTGGCAGATGTTCATTTTAGCCAGCTAGGAACAGATAACAATACTTTCTGCATTAAATAAATTTTCTTAAAAGACTATTGAAGGTTGTTTTTGATTTAGGTGTAGTTGATTGAAGGACTATAGATAATAGAAGGTCGCCTGAGATTGGCCGTGTCAAACATAGACTTCCATATGCACCGATTCATAGGGGTGAATATAAGATGATAGAAGGCGATAAAAGGGGATGGGGTAGATCTACACATGGAGGGAAGTTTTTCAAAAGACATAAAATCTCTCAAAATCAATATAAACTTCGCTAAGATCAGGATATAAGAAAAGCAAAAGATCCATATAGACAATATAAACTAATAGATATTAAACTAGTCATCTGTGTGGGATAAGAATCCCCATTTTGCCCTAGAAGGCAAATTATTCAATTGAAATGAAATGGACTTGAATAAGAAAAATGGAAATCGAGGATCCATACCATCAACTCCAACTAATCTAGGATTGAGGTATACTTGATTGATCGACAATTGACGTATGAAGAGAAATAAGAACATAAACAGAGTTGTATGTCTTAACAGATGGGAAGATTCAACATATTGGTCTCTATTCATGAAAAAAGAATCTTTTTTACATTAGTCCTTGTCATTACATCAAAAACTCATTTAATCCTTTATATGGAATTATGCAACTCTAAATTCAACTTAATTAGAGAACTTGTACTAGATTACAATAATCCAGTCAATCGTACCATCATAGTACTTACTGCTTGATAAAACCAAACAGTTCTAGTAAACACACCATAAATTGTGGTTCCATGCCCTTTTCGAATGGATAAACTCAAACAAAGATCACAGTGAATAAGCGCAAGCCACTAGCAGCACCCTATTTGCCTAGGGGCCTGCATTATACAGTTTAACTGGCAAACCAACAAGTCAAAATTTTCAATTTAATGTTTGGTTTGTACGGTATTTCAGCTGATTTCGGTTTTCATTTTTCAAAAATTTCATTTTTGGTTTGGTTTTCAGTTTTAAGCCCAAAAGAAACAGAAATATATTTTTATTTATTTTTAAAAATTAAATTTTCTCTCAATTTTTTTTCGATTTATTCTTTAAATGCTATAAGATAATTTTTTAATTCACAAGAATAAGTCAATTAAATATCTGCAAATAATCAAAAGATATGAAATTTGAAACAATCAACAAAAAGCCAAAATGGCACAAACAGAAAACCAAAATGAAATAGGAAAAAAAATGTTCAAACCGAATAAATGATCAGTTTGCCTACTTATAAACAGGAAAACTAGTCGACCGAACCAACCAAATGCACACTCCTGTATTGCCTTTTGGGCCTGTGCACAAGCACAAACTAACATTTACATGCAGTATGCATAAGCATAGTGGGATGAATAAATTTGGTTTGATCCCCACTTTTAGTCAGAAAAAAGACATCGATTGTGCCTGAAGAGACAAAGTCTCATCAAAGTTGGAATTGCCAAGACATAAATTTGAAATTGGATACAAGTTGATCCCAGTGAATCTATGTTTTTTCAAATAACTGTGGTGTCTGGGCCAGCTTGCGCACACCTGGACCAATTCTACGAGATACCTACTACCTCCCATAATGAATCTATATTACGTAATATCAAGTCTCTTTTTTTACATAACAATCAAGCAAAGGTATCTTAATTTGTGTTCAATGAATTTAGGTCAGAAAAGTAAGATAAAGCAGTTATTCCTTCTCAAAGAAAAAACAAGATAAAGCAGTTATCTACCATAGTCATCATGGAACATGAATCCACGAGAAAACTATGAATCAGTAAGCTTTTGTTTGGAGAACCAACTTGATCAGTTGGTCACTAAATTTGGAATTATGAACGTCACCTTTTATATTGGATTTACACTTTCATAAATGTAAGTCATCTTTTTTTAATAACTGCGGTGTCTGGGTCAGCTTGTGCGCACCTCGGCTAATTCCACGTGATACCGCCACTATCCTTCAGTAACAGAGTTAGGTGATGGATATCCGTGGAATAAGTCGAGGTGCGTGCAAGCTAGCCCTAACACCACAATTATAAAAAAAATGACTTACATTTATGAAAGTGTAAATCTAATATTAGTTATACCATCATCTTTTTAGATAAACATTTGGAAGTCAACATCCTTACAACTTGTTTTACTTAAAATTCTGGAGTTGTATTTCGAAGATACTCAAAATATCTTAAGATTATGATGGAAAAGAACCTTTTGTTGTTTTTGATAAGATCTGATGGGAAAGAACTTTCCGGAGCAAATAACAGTTTAGATTAGGCTATTACCCTAGAAAATAACATTTTAGTTCCAATTCTTCAAATTTTTGAAATTTTTTGGCAATATGCTAAGACTTCTGTACTTTTGTCCCCTTTAAATTTTTCTATTACATTACCCCTTTCCCTGCATAATCCAACCTCCAACCTCCAACCTCCAACCTGACATTCCATTACTCCAACCAGATTAAATGTAACCAATCGACGATTATATAAAAAGTATAAGTTATGCATTAACGGTGTGAGACCATTAGGTCACCTAAAAGGCAAGTAATTCTCTATACAAACATCAATTGGTAACCTTAAAAAAGGAAACCAATCTTCTATAACAGGTCAAATGCACTATAGTGTAAATATCATTTTACATTGTCAGTATATATAACTTAAATCCCTTTATAAGACCGGTAGTGTCATTAAGCAGGTGGAATCGCGAGATGAACACTTGGGAGGAAACTGGGTGATCTTGAAACATAAATAAGACAAGCACCACTGACAGATAGAAAAAGCATCTATTGAAGGTAAAAACTGCAGTTACGATTAGCAATTATGTCAGGTCCAAAAGGTAAAAATTAGAGGATATGCTAAATCCTTGATCAATATAACTTCAACAGAACCAAAGGAAATCATTCATCATCAATACTTGCATAGTAGGAAAGTTATTCTAGATGACTCCATAACAGGAAAATAGGGACAAAACCTACACCCTAAAAAAGACGGGAAAACAAAAAGACTGAGTTGGGATTGACGAAAAAGTAAGTTCCCAATTAAAGGAGAATATCGGCAGCAGTCAATGAAGTGAATATAAAGCATGCTGAAGCTAAGAACTGTTTCCATGACAAAAATTAAATTATTAAGAGGTTATTTGCACACTGTTCTCTTTTGTGCATAAAGAAAATATATGTTCCAAATCACATGATACAACGATTAAGTTAAGAAATAGCTCACCGTATTACCACCAATTTTCCAAATTCTGCAAAATTAGAGTCAAGGTTACCCGAATATTCCATATTTTTTACCAACAGTTCTCGGATTCTCAGAAAACCATAATCTCTATATCTAATTGTCTTGAACTTTGAGCTGTTTAGAATTGGCAACAAACTATGATACGCTCCTGTTACTCAAGGCAAAATGGAAAGAAGAGAAAAATGAGCAAGAGGTTTTGAAATTAAAAAAGGTGATAATTTGGACCGGTCAAGATCAAAGCTCCAACTAATCAGGAATTAAGTTATGTGGGGTAAAATATATTTTTAAAAAAAATTTAAATTTTAATATAACACAAAAATAATCCAGCTACCGTAAAATACTAGCAAATATTTAAGAAAAATAAATACAAAGTGGAGAGAGAAAGAATTGAATTGCTTTCTATATTTATTTATACATCTCACCTTTAAAAAAGTAAAGGGAAGACTAATATATATAGGCTAAATGAAGTTGGTGTCATGTCTATTTAGTCATAATCCTTCCACATGGAAGATCATATGGTCTCCATATGTTTAAGTGAAGGACACATGGCAATCCACATGATTTACAATACTCCCCTTTGGATGTCCATGTAAAATAAAAAAACGTCTATAGTTATTTGCAATACGCATTGCTTGCTGCCTCATTAAAAACCTTACCAAGAAAAATTCAGTGGGATGAAACCTTGGTTAAGGGAAAAAGAGTACAGCGTGTATTCTTACTCCCCCCTGATAAAGGTCACGTTTCAAGCGGTGGAGCCTTCGCATTCCAATCTTGTGCACCATCTTCTCAAGAGTTGAGGTTGATAAAGACTTGGTGAATAAGTCCGCTAGATTATCACTGGAACGAATTTGTTGTACATCAATATCACCGTTCTTCTGAAGATCATGTGTGAAGAATAACTTCGGTGAAATATGCTTCATTCTATCTCCTTTTATGAAGCCTCCTTTCAATTGGGCTATGCACGCAACATTTGTCTTCAAATATGACCGTGGGTACTTTGACACCACACTCCAGGCCACATTTTTCTTTGATGAACTGTATCATTGATCTCAACCACATACATTCTCTACTTGCTTCATGAATCGCTATTATCTCAGTATGATTTGAAGAAGTTGCAACAATGGACTGCTTTGTAGATCGCCATGATATAGCAGTTCCTCCGTATGTAAATAGATAGCCTGTTTGAGATCGAGCTTTATGTGGGTCCGATAAATAACCTTCATCTGCATGACCAACAAGATCTGTACAATTTTGGTTAGTATAAAACAGACCCATATCCATAGTCCCCTTTAGATATCACAGGATATGTTTGACACCAGTTTAATGTCTCCGCGTCGGGGAAGAACTATACCTTGCTAGCAAATTAACGGAAAATGGTATATCAGGTCTGGTTGCATTAGCAAGATACATAAGTGCGCCTATAACACTGAGATATGGTACTTCAGGACCAAGAAGTTCTTCATTCTCTTCTGGAGGTCGAAACGGGTCTTTATTCACTTTAAGTGATCGAACAATCATTGGGGTACTTAATGGATGTGCTTTGTCCATGTAAAAATATTTTAAAATCTTCTCAGTGTAGGCAGATTGGTGGATGAAGACCCCGTTTACTAGATGTTTAATTTGCAGACCGAGACAAAGTTTTGTCTTTCCAAGATCTTTTATCTCAAATTCTTTCTTTAGATATTCAATTGCCTTTTGGACCTCTTCAGGGGTTCCAATGTGATTTATGTCATCAATATAGACGTTGAGTATAACAAACTCACATGCCGTTTTCTTAATAAAAACACAAGGACAAATGACATCATTTATATAACCTTCATTTATCAAGTACTCACTAAGACGATTATACCACATGCGCCCTGATTGTTTTAGACCATACAATGATCTTTGCAATTTGATTGAGAACATATCTCGACACTTAGGATTACGTGTTTCAGGCAGTTTAAATCCTTCTGAAATTTTCATATAAATTTCATTATCAAGTGAACCATAAAGATAAGCTGTAACCACGTCCATTAGATACATCTCAAGGTTTTCATGTATATCTTAACCGATGAGGTATCGAAAAGTTATTGCATCCATAACTGGTGAATATGTTTCTTCATAATCGACGTCGGGGCTTTGAGAGAATCCTTGTGCAACAAGGCGTACCTTGTATCTTACAATTTCATTTTTCTCATTTTGCTTTCGCACAAAGACCCATTTATAGCCAACTGGTTTTACACCATCAGGGGTTCGGACTACAGGTCCAAAAACCTCACGTTTAGCAAGTGAGTCCAATTCTGATTGAATTGCCTCTTGCCATTTAGGTCAATCACGTCTTCGTCGACATTCTTCGACAGATTGAGGCTCAAGATCATCATAGTCTTGCATAAGATTAAGTGCAACATTATATGCAAAAATATTATCCACTGTAACTTTTGATCGATCTAAATTCATTTCATCATCGGTAGAACTTATCGAAAGTTCTTCATTCACTTGAGTCTCGGGTTCATTGGTTTCTTCAGGAATATCAGGATTAATCAGATCTTGAATCTCTTCATGAGATTCTTTTATAGTGTCATCTTTATCATTTTTTGCACTTCTTTTTTTAGAATTTTTATCATTTGAGCCCAATGGTCTACCACGCTTCAGGCATGTTTGGTATTCACATGCTATGACACTAGTAGATGGTCCTTTTGGGACGCCAATTCGGATAGGCACATTCACTGCAGAGATATGTGACTTAGTTAACCGTTTCAAATCAGTAAATGCATCTGGCATTTGATTTGCTATTTTCTGTAAGTGAATGATCTTCTGGACCTCCTGATCACATATAGGAGCACGTGGATTAAAATTAGATAGTGATAAAAATTTTCACGCAATTTCTCTTGTGGGTCCTTTCTTCTCTCCCCCTAATTGCGGGAAATTTATTTCATCAAACCGACAGTCTGCAAATTGAGCAGTGAATAAATCTCCTGTCAATGGTTTAAGGTAGCGAATTATAAAGGGTGAGTCAAACCCAACATATATACCTAACCTTCATTGAGGTTCCATCTTAGTACACTGTAGTGGTGCTACAGGCACGTACACCGCACAGCCAAAGATTCGTAGATGAGCTATATTTGGCTCATGACCAAATACTAATTGTGACGGGGAGTATCTATTATAATGAGTCGATCTGAGACGAACGAGTGCTACTGCATGTAGGGTAGCATGGCCCCAAACAATACTGGGCAATTTCATTTTCATAAGCAGTGGTCTTGCTATCAGTTGTAGATGCTTAATAAATGACTCTGCAATGCCATTTTGAGTATGAATATGAGGAACATGATGTTCAATTCTTATCCCAATTGATAAACAATAATCATCAAAAGCTTGAGATGTAAATTCTCCAGCATTATCGAGGCGAATAGCCTTAATAGGATAATCTGGGAATTGCGCCCTTAATCGTATTTTTTTTGCCAATAACTTCACAAACGCCAGACTTCGAGATGACAAGAGGCACACATGTGACCATCTTGAAGATGCATCTATTAGGACCATAAAATATCTAAACGATTCACTAAGTGGATGAATAGGTCCACATATGTCCCCATGTATACGTTCTAAAACGCCAAGGGATTCGATATCAACCTTCATTGGTGATGGCCTGGCAATTAACTTGCCTTGATAATAAGCAGCACATGAAAATTCATCATTTGTAAGAATCTTCAGGTTCTTTAATGGATGCCACGTTGAATTTTCAAGAATTCGTCTCATCATTATTGATTCAGGATGACCTATTCGGTCATGCCATAGCACAAAGTATTTAAATTAGTAAACTTCTGATTTATGACCGAATGTGCTTCAATTGTACTAATCTGTTCATAATATAGGCCAGAAGATAAGGTTTGTAATTTCTCCAAAATATATTTCTGACCTGAGACACTTTTAGTTATACTAAGGTATTCTATATTTATTTCGTTTAGTATCTCAACATGATATCCATTTCGACAGATATCTTTGAAACTTAACAAGTTTCTTGGGGATTTAGAAGAGAACAGTGCATCTTCTATAACAAGTTTTGTCCCCTTAGGCAGAAATATAGTAGCTTTTCCTGAGCCTTCAATCAATTTTGAATTACCTGAAATTGTAGTAACATTTGCTTTCTTTCTAAGCAAGGAAGAAAAGTATTTCGCATCTTTAAATATGGCATGCGTTGTTTAACTGTCAATTACGCAAATATCCTCATGATTGATTGGAGATCCAAATAAAATTTGAGGCATATCCATATTTTCTTCAAAAAAAGATATAAACAAAGTAAACGTTGCTATTAAACATGGCTATTATACAAACTTTATTTATTTACAAGAATTGAAAAAACATAAGCATATCGACAAGGATAAATAAACAGAAAACTATCTAGATTACAGCAGGCTCATCGCTGATCATTTTTCCTTTAGGGAATTCAAAAAAATCAGCTACATCCAGATGCATGGGCTCTATATTATCTTCAGAGATAAAACTTGCTTCTGGATTATTATCACCCCTTTTCAAGGATGCCTGATACAGCTGAACCAGACGTTTTGATGATCGACACGTATGTGACCAGTGCCCCATTCCTCCACATCTATGACATATACTTTTTAAATTTTTCTTTTGCACAGCTTCCTATTTTTCACCCTTATTTTTATACTGCTGGTCATTTTTTGGTGCAAGACGACCATCATGATTGTAATTTCTTTTTCGACCACGATCACGACCAGGGACACAACCTCTTTCTCGCTGGTGATAATTTACCTGATTCACTTCAGGGAGTGGCGTAGAACCAGCGGGCTGACTTTCATGATTTTTCATCAATAGGTCGTTATGCTGTTCAACAATAAGAAGATGTGAAAGTAATTCAGAATATTTCTTAAAGCCCATTTCTCGATATTGTTGCTGCAGGGGCATATTCGAGGCAGGGAATGTGAAGTATGTTTTCTCAATCTTAGCATGTTCAATGACTTCTTCTCCGCATAAGTTTTACTGTGATATAGTTCTATACATGGAAGAATTATATTCAGTTATACTTTTACAATTTTATAACCTCAGATTAAACCAATCATGATGTACCGGTGGAAGAATGACCAACTTCAGGTGGTCATATCTATCTTTCAAATTATTCCATTGTATAAGAGGGTCTTTGATAGTGAGGTATTGCATTTTCAACCCTTCATCAAGATGGTGGCGGAGAAAAATCATAGCTTTGGCACGGTCTTGGCTAGATGTCTAGTTTTTATCTTTGATGGTGTCTACCAGACCCATCGCATCCAAGTGGATTTCAGCATCAAGTGCCCATGACGAGTAGCCTTTGCCCGATATATCCAGGGCAATAAATTCAAGTTTAAAAATATTAGATATTTTTAGGAAAATAAAGTCCTTACCCTTTTTACCTGTCTAGCGTAGCTCGAGATTGTAGAGTTTCGTGCTGATAACGTATTGTAAAATACTAGCAAATATTTAAGAAAAATAAATACAAAGTTGAGAGAGAGAGAATTGAATTGCTTTCTATATTTATTTATACATCTCACCTTTAAAAAAATAAAGGGAAGTCTAATATATATAGGCTAAATGAAGTTGGTCATTAGTCATGTCTATTTAGTCATGATCCTTCCACATGAAAGGCCACATGGCCTCCATATGTTTAAGTGAAGGACACATGACAATCCACATGATTTACAATATCAGCCTCTTTTAACTCTTTAAAACTATTTTATTTTAAAAGTTTTCTTCTTCTTGAGATTCAAAATCAGAAACTTCTCAACTTCTTCTTTCTCCCCATTTTTTTTACTATGTTCAGCATTTTCGTCGTTGTCACTTTGCCGCGGCTTCTGGTGTTGACATAAGCTTTTATATCCAGCACATTACGACCTTGTGCTATCCCGATTTTTATAAGTGTTTTTTGAGAATAAGCTCAATTCTCATAGGAAGTGTCCTACTTCCACACTTACATAGGTGAAATCTGTCAAGGGTGTTCCTGTAATTCAGACATCCCACTCATAAGAGATACAAACTTCATTAAGAGTTTTTTAAATTCAACCTTCACAAATCATTACAGGAAAAATGCATTCATATTATAGGGAGGGATAAAATAATAGTGCATTTCACAATAAGACATTATATGATTAAATAAAAAAAAAATAAAAAAAAAAATAAAAAAAAAAATAAAGTAGTTTGTTTTTATATGTAAAAGTCGTAAAGTAGAGTCTTAGTCATGAATAGTAATACTGTTCATGAATAGTAAAAGAGTCACTGTTCATGAATAGTAAAAGTCGTCACTGTTCATGAATAGTAAAGGTCGTCACTGTTCATGAATAGTAAAAGTCGTCACTATTCATGAATAGTAAAGGTCATCCGACTTCTATATATAGAGGTCCTTGAACATAAATAAAAATCATCCGATACTTATCCGATACTTCCATCCCTTTTCTCTCTATATCTCTCTCTCTCTAATAATATTTCCATTCCGCACAAGATTGGTATCAGAGCTAGATAGAAAAATATAATAGTCATGGCAAAAGCTAACTCCAATGAGGAAATTATCGAGCAGGTATACTGTCATATGAATATGCATAGCTAAACTCACATATTCCTTATAATCATAGTTATGGTAGAGTAAATTTTATATTTGTTACTATATATTGGAATTGTTCAGAGCATGTTACATAGTTTGCTAGCAAATGGGAAAGGGGAGAAAACTTCTAGAGAACAGTACTATCATCGAGGGGAAACCGTTGAGGCAAGAAGCCGTGTTAAGGGAGTACCAATAGTATGAGAAAAGTTGTTTAAAGGAAGAAGAGTATCATGCCGAGTACAATCATGCTGGTAGTGACAAACCAAACATGTTCTAGGACAAATCCAGTATTATAGTAAGCTTATATAAAAAGGATCCTATCATAAAATATGATTAGAGGGAATAACTGAGAAAAAGCAGCATAATAAAAATGACAAGTTTACATGAAGAAGCGATAAAAAATTATAAAACATTGGTTTTATATGCACTAAAAAATATAAGAATGACTGAATTAAAAAGAATTATTTGGGAAAAAATATTTGATAAAATAGACGAATTATTAGAACAACAATGGTATGAGATAGATCTAGACAATTTAAATATAGATAACGATTGGGAAATATATTCAGATCTAGAAATAACATATTCAGATTAATGATTAATTACGAATATTTAAGTTATTGGGAAAAAACTGTAGAAAACATAAATTTATTGATTAGCTTAATGAAAAGTAATATAGAAGACTACCAAAAAACTCAAGATATAGAATACCTCGAATATATTATAGAAAACGTAAAAGAAATACAAAGATTAGTTCCTTTAAAAAAGGAATATTATAATAAGACATTTAATGGATAAATACGAGGAAGAATTAACAGAAATGATTAAACAAACAAGAGAAGAAATTACACATAGAGAACAAAGACTTAGTGAAAACATATTTGCAGGAGTATGCCATAGATCAATATTGGCACAAAGAAAAGAAATATTCTACTTATACATAGAATTACAAAAATTAACATATAAATTAGAACACAAATTATAAATGAATAAAGAAGAATACGTGGTAGAAGAAAAAACCTTCGAAAATCTAGAAGGAAGAAAAATAATAATAGTATTTTCTAATCTAGGAAGAAGATATAAGAAAATAGGAGAAAACATGCATCTAATGCTAGAAAGAGAATCAGCTAAATTAGAAGATAGTCTAACAGCTATGGTAAGAATAATGAAAGAAAACGAAGAAATAGACAGAAAGAATGAAATAAATAAAATAAAACAAGAAGCAAAAATAGAAGTACAAAAAATAGAAAGTACTAAAAATACAAAAATACAAGAATTAGAAAAAGAACTAGCAATGTTAAAAGAAATTTATAAAAACAGACAAAAAGAAAAGGAAAACAGACAAAAAGAAAAGGAACAACAAGAAAAATTACAAAAAGAAAAAGAACAACAAGAAAAATTACAAAATAAAATAGAGTTATTTAAAGAAGAATTACAACTTAAAGAAGAATTACAACTAAAAGAAAAAGATAACGAAGAGCATAAATTATCAGAATTGGTGATAGATGAAATAAATGAAACTAATGAAGAACAAAATTCAGAAGCAAGTGAAACATATACTGAATTATTAAAAAATATAGAAAATGATGAAAATATAGAAAATGATGAAAACATAGAAATAAATATGAGTAAAGTAGAAGAAAAACCTAGCACATCAGAAGAAAAAAGAGACTTAAAACCAAAATACTATACAAAAAGTTATGAAAACTCAGATAAACAAGAAACAACATGGAAAAAACAATATAATGAAAAATGGACACCAACTCCATCAACAGAACAATATAATTTCTTAGATCTAGATTGTGTAACAGACACAAATAAAGTTATCCAATTATGGATGGGATATATAGCAAAACAATTAATAGACAACAAAATACAAATAGCAGAAACACCAGGATACATAGAAAGAACATTAATAGGAACAGTAAAACTATGGTTATTAAATATAACAGAAGAAAGTATAAAAACGTTAAGAAATAATAAAAACATGAGTGGCGAAGCTGCAACAACATCGATAGAAATACTACAAAAATATGAAACGGCAATAAGAAACGAATTTACCAGTACGACGACAGAAGATGAAGAAAAAAATAAAGAAAAAATAATAAATAGAAATTTATTGACAAAATTAGAAATATGTAATATGTGTTATATAGATGAGTATGCATGTGCATTTAAAGAATATTATTACAAAGGATCATATAATACGGAAGAAAGCAAGGAGATCAGACAACTATATTTCACAAAATTACCTGAACCATTTAGTTCAAAAATAATAAAAAATTGGGAAGAAGCAGGACTAATAGATACGTTAGGATCTAGAATAAAATATTTACAACACTGGTATTCTAATATTTGTGAAGAATATGGAGAAAAACTACAAATAGAAAAAACCTTGATAAAAAATCTAGTATGTTGTAACAAAAAAGTGGCACCTAAATTCGGGTGTAAAGATGAAATTAATTATTATAAGGAATCATACTCAAGAAAAAAGAGATATAAAAAATATAAATCCAAGTATAAAAATAAAAACCCAAAAAGAGAATATTATGTAAAGAACTATAAACAAAAAGGCCATATAGACCAAAGAGAAAGTTAACAGAGTGTACATGCTACAACTGTGGAAAATTAGGACATATAGCTAAAAATTGTAGATTACCAAGAGACCCACAAAGAAAACAAATATCAGAGATAATATTCAAAGAAGACGAAAAATATACGCAAATAAAATACATAGACTATGAGCTAAATAGCGATGATAGTATATATGAAATATCAGAAGAAGAAAGTGAAATAGGTAATGACTGAAAAAGAAATACAAATAATAAAAAAGGAAGAATATCTAGATGAAGAATCTACAAATCAAAAAATAATATTTGATTATAACATATTTGACCAAATAAAAGGAAAAGAATTAGACTTAAGTGTAGATAAAATATTTAATATACCAATTATAAGAAACTTATTCAAAAGACAAAAAGAAGAGTACTATGTAGTAAGCCAGAAAGAACATGTAATAGATTGTAAATATACACAAGGAAAAGCTAAAATACCCTTGATAACCAGAAGAATCATAAATAAAGAAATACAAGATCTAAAAGCAAGAGATCCAATAAGATACGTACACCTAGGAGGAACAGAAATATTAATAAAAGCTTGTTTTAGAGAAGGAATAGATACACCAATAGAAATATATTTAGCAGACGATAGGATAATAGAACCTATAGAAAAAAGCATAATAAGTGCAGTTAAAGGAAATTTAATATACCAAAAGTTTAAATTTATAATAAGTGCTAACTATTCAGTATCAGTATCAGATAGTAATATAGATAAATCTTTAGTATTATATTGGAAAATGTCAGGAATAGAACTAACCCCAGGCAGTAAAATATTTACAGCAAGATGTAAAAACTTGTATGTATTAACTACTAAGCATAGAATAACAGCAAAAAATAAAATAAATAGGATAAAGATAGAAAACCCCTTTGAAAAGATAGTTACTCTAATAGACAAAAATGACTATAGTTACAAAGAAATAGATTTTGATGAAGATTTAGAATAGTAAAAGAAAGATTAAGTACATCTAAAAGAATAAACTATGAACCAAGGTTAAGCATATCAGGTAGCAAAAGATATGAAAGTACAAGTATAAACTACGAACCAGAAATACAAGAATCATCTACAAAACTGATAAAACATCAAAAAGAGGAACTAAAACAATACTATATAACGGGAATAATAAATGAACAAAAATGTTTAATATTAATAGATATAGGACAAGAAGAAAATAACATAGCACGAGAACTAGTTATGGAAGATAAGATAAAAGTAAAAAATCGGCCATGCCCAGACCTACCAAAAACATTAGCAAATATTAAAGAAATAGTAAAAAAGGAAATAATTATAGGAGGAATACCAATAAAGATAAAATTTGAAATACACCAAGACAAAAATACAATATTAGGAATAAAATGGTTAGAAAAAATGAAACCATATAGTATAGAAAATAAACAATTAATAATAACACATAATAATAAGAGAATAATAATAAAAAGAGTTTAAAAAATATGGAAATACTAATCATGCATCAAACTATCGATAATCATACTACGAACAGAATATCTAGCAAGAAATTTAAAAGACCATAAGAAAAAGACGAACGGCATATCTAGGATAATTCGATTAAGTCACTAAATACACAAGATAGATGGTAAATTATAAAAGAAATAAGGAGATTTGTTCTCAATATACAAAACTTTACATTTACAATTGGAGTAATTCCAACTGACAAGAATACAATTGCAGATCACCTATCAAGACAAAAGTACTCAGACTGAGGAAACTACTCCAGATATACTCTCAATCCTTACTACGCTTTCCATGAAAGTGGACAGTCTAGGAACGAGATTACAAAAGATAGAGCTAAGTCAGCAGCATGACTCTAAATATGCGGAGCTAAGTCAGCAGCATGACTCTAAATATGCGGAGCTAGAAGGTGACGTTGGGAAACACCTTAAAACCCATAACAGTTTGCTAAATACAGCTGCAGGTACAAGCAAGGCTGCAGGAAAAAAACCAGTTAGTACTAAACCATTTACAAATAACAATTTGAACAAGATATTTGAAAAGCCATTTATCCAGAAAAGACAACCCATTGAAATACCAAATGTCATACCCCAAACGACTACTTATGCAAATAGCCTCCACAAAGATAAGAAAATATACAATCATATCACCCAATCCTACATCAACAATATATACCAAATACAAACTTTCCTAAACCTTAAGCCAAGATCTACCATTAACCCCGAAAAACCAGAGCAAGATTATTTAACCCAAAAATTACAAGGATACAACCGGCTGATAGCACAGCCAAAAACAAATCCAAATCTAGTTAGAACCTGTTATAACTACGGATTACTTAGCACCGTATATACATACGACGGCGAAGAGATAAGTGGAATTCCAGAACTCCACAAAGCATTTATTACATATAAACGAATTACAAAAGGAACTTTATTTTTTATAAAATTCTACACAGCACCAGCGGAAATACTATATGATGAAATAAAACCACTAATCCAGGTTGTTAAAATAGGCCTGACTAAAGAAATGATCATACCAGAAGAGATATCGCAACAAGCGGAGATACCAAAAGTTGAGATACCAAGTTTTTATGCAAATAAAAGAATAATTGGTATATCAACAATTATCCAGGAATTAGCTACGAATTATCTACAAGGCAAAGCTATATGGAGTTATTATTCCAGAGACCATTTAATGATCTATGCAAATTCAAGAGAATTACGACAAGCAGATATGGATGAAGTCCAGAAATGGATTTTATCGTTATTAAAACCAGAGTTAGAACCAACAACTAGAGCCTTGAAGACAGGGTTCATTTCAGAAGAACTATTAACCAGATACTGCAAGTTAATCGGTCAAAAATATCCAGATCATATATGCTCCAAATGCAAAGGAGAAGATAATGTTATTCCAGAAGTTCAGCTTGAATAGATGGACTAACGAAAGAAGGACAGCTTGCACAAAGAAGATATTGACAAAAGCAGTTATGTAATTATTATAATAAGTTTAGTCGTGTAGTGTCGGCCAAAATAAACGGCCAATATATTAGACAGCTGTATAATGTAAAAGTAAAGTAGTTTGTTTTTATATGTAAAAGTCGTAAAGTAGAGTCTTAGTCATGAATAGTAATACTGTTCATGAATAGTAAAAGAGTCACTGTTCATGAATAGTAAATCACTGTTCATGAATAGTAAAGGTCGTCACTGTTCATGAATAGTAAAAGTCGTCACTATTCATGAATAGTAAAGGTCATCCGACTTCTATATATAGAGGTCCTTGAACATAAATAAAAATCATCCGATACTTATCCGATACTTCCATCCCTTTTCTCTCTATATCTCTCTCTCTCTAATAATATTTCCATTCCGCACGATAATATTTCCACTCTTTTAATTATATCCTTCTACTATTATTTTTGCTAGTATATATATTTTCATTTTTTAAACTTAAACTCTTTTTCAGTCATTACCTATTTCACTATCTTCTTCTGATATTTCATATATACTATCATCGCTATTTAGCTCATAGTCTATGTATTTTATTTGCTTATATTTTTCGTCTTCTTTGAATATTATCTCTGATATTTGTTTTCTTTGTGGGTCTCTTGGTAATCTACAATTTTTTAGCTATATGTCCTAATTTTCCACAGTTGTAGCATGTACACTCTGTTAACTTTCTCTTTGGTCTATATGGCCTTTTTGTTTTATAGTTCTTTACATAATATTCTCTTTTTGGGTTTTTATTTTTATACTTGGATTTATATTTTTTATATCTCTTTTTTCTTGAGTATGATTCCTTATAATAATTAATTTCATCTTTACACCCGAATTTAGGTGCCACTTTTTTGTTACAACATACTAGATTTTTTATCAAGGTTTTTTCTATTTGTAGTTTTTCTCCATATTCTTCACAAATATTAGAATACCAGTGTTGTAAATATTTTATTCTAGATCCTAACGTATCTATTAGTCCTGCTTCTTCCCAATTTTTTATTATTTTTGAACTAAATGGTTCAGGTAATTTTGTGAAATATAGCTGTCTGATCTCCTTGCTTTCTTCCGTATTATATGATCCTTTGTAATAATATTCTTTAAATGCACATGTATACTCATCTATATAACACATATTACATATTTCTAATTTTGTCAATAAATTTCTATTTATTATTTTTTCTTTATTTTTTTCTTCATCTTCTGTCGTCGTACTGGTAAATTCGTTTCTTATTGCCGTTTCATATTTTTGTAGTATTTCTATCGATGTTGTTGCAGCTTCGCCACTCATGTTTTTATTATTTCTTAAAGTTTTTATACTTTCTTCTGTTATATTTAATAACCATAGTTTTACTGTTCCTATTAATGTTCTTTCTATTTATCCTGGTGTTTCTGCTATTTGTATTTTGTTGTCTATTAATTGTTTTGCTATATATCCCATCCATAATTGGATAACTTTATTTGTGTCTGTTACACAATCTAGATCTAAGAAATTATATTGTTCTGTTGATGGAGTTGGTGTCCATTTTTCATTATATTGTTTTTCCATGTTGTTTCTTGTTTATCTGAGTTTTCATAACTTTTTGTATAGTATTTTGGTTTTAAGTCTCTTTTTTCTTCTGATGTGCTAGGTTTTTCTTCTACTTTACTCATATTTATTTCTATGTTTTCATCATTTTCTATATTTTCATCATTTTCTATATTTTTTAATAATTCAGTATATGTTTCACTTGCTTCTGAATTTTGTTCTTCATTAGTTTCATTTATTTCATCTATCACCAATTCTGATAATTTATGCTCTTCGTTATCTTTTTCTTTTAGTTGTAATTCTTCTTTAAGTTGTAATTCTTCTTTAAATAACTCTATTTTATTTTTTAATTTTTCTTGTTGTTCTTTTTCTTTTTGTAATTTTTCTTGTTGTTCCTTTTCTTTTTGTCTGTTTTCCTTTTCTTTTTGTCTGTTTTTATATATTTCTTTTAACATTGCTAGTTCTTTTTCTAATTCTTGTATTTTTGTATTTTTAGTACTTTCTATTTTTTGTACTTCTATTTTTGCTTCTTGTTTTATTTTATTTATTTCATTCTTTCTGTCTATTTCTTCGTTTTCTTTCATTATTCTTACCATAGCTGTTAGACTATCTTCTAATTTAGCTGATTCTCTTTCTAGCATTAGATGCATGTTTTCTCCTATTTTCTTATATCTTCTTCCTAGATTAGAAAATACTATTATTATTTTTCTTCCTTCTAGATTTTCAAAGGTTTTTTCTTCTACCACGTATTCTTCTTTATTCATTTATAATTTGTGTTCTAATTTATATGTTAGTTTTTGTAATTCTATGTATAAGTAGAATATTTCTTTTCTTTGTGCCAATATTGATCTATGGCATACTCCTGCAAATATGTTTTCACTAAGTCTTTGTTCTCTATGTGTAATTTCTTCTCTTGTTTGTTTAATCATTTCTGTTAATTCTTCCTCGTATTTATCCATTAAATGTCTTATTATAATATTCCTTTTTTAAAGGAACTAATCTTTGTATTTCTTTTACGTTTTCTATAATATATTCGAGGTATTCTATATCTTGAGTTTTTTGGTAGTCTTCTATATTACTTTTCATTAAGCTAATCAATAAATTTATGTTTTCTACAGTTTTTTCCCAATAACTTAAATATTCGTAATTAATCATTAATCTGAATATGTTATTTCTAGATCTGAATATATTTCCAATCGTTATCTATATTTAAATTGTCTAGATCTATCTCATACCATTGTTGTTCTAATAATTCGTCTATTTTATCAAATATTTTTTCCCAAATAATTCTTTTTAATTCAGTCATTCTTATATTTTTTAGTGCATATAAAACCAATGTTTTATAATTTTTTATCGCTTCTTCATGTAGACTTGTCATTTTTATTATGCTGCTTTTTCTCAGTTATTCCCTCTAATCATATTTTATGATAGGATCCTTTTTATATAAGCTTACTATAATACTGGATTTGTCCTAGAACATGTTTGGTTTGTCACTACCAGCATGATTGTACTCGGCATGATACTCTTCTTCCTTTAAACAGCTTTTCTCATACTATTGGTATTCCCTTAACACGGCTTCTTGCCTCAACGGTTTCCCCTCGATGATAGTACTGTTCTCTAGAAGTTTTCTCCCCTTTCCCATTTGCTAGCAAACTATGTAACATGCTTTTGAACAATTCCAATATATAGTAACAAATATAAAATTTACTCTACCATAACTATGATTATCAGGAATATGTGAGTTTAGCTATGCATATTCATATGACAGTATACCTGCTCGATAATTTCCTCATTGGAGTTAGCTTTTGCCATGACTATTATATTTTTCTATCTAGCTCTGATACTAATCTTGTGCGGAATGGAAATATTATTAGAGAGAGAGAGATATAGAGAGAAAAGGGATGGAAGTATCGGATAAGTATCGGATAATTTTTATTTATGTTCAAGGACCTCTATATATAGAAGTCGGATGACCTTTACTATTCATGAATAGTGACGACTTTTACTATTCATGAACAGTGACTCTTTTACTATTCATGAACAGTATTACTATTCATGACTAAGACTCTACTTTACGACTTTTACATATAACAATACTAACAATAGAAGAAGTATATAATTACGAATTAACAACAATCTTGTGCGGAATGGAAATATTATTAGAGAGAGAGAGATATAGAGAGAAAAGGGATGGAAGTATCGGATAAGTATCGGATAATTTTTATTTATGTTCAAGGACCTCTATATATAGAAGTCGGATGACCTTTACTATTCATGAATAGTGACGACTTTTACTATTCATGAACAGTGACGACCTTTACTATTCATGAATAGTGACGACTTTTACTATTCATGAACAGTGACTCTTTTACTATTAATGAACAGTATTACTATTCATGACTAAGACTCTACTTCCTTTACTATTCATGAATAGTGACGACTTTTACTATTCATGAACAGTGACGACCTTTACTATTCATGAACAGTGATGACTTTTACTATTAATGAACAGTGACTCTTTTACTATTCATGAACAGTATTACTATTCATGACTAAGACTCTACTTTACGACTTTTACATATAAAAACAAACTACTTTACTTTTACATTATACAGTTGTCTAATATATTGGCCGTTTATTTTGGCCGACACTACACGACTAAACTTATTATAATAATTACATAACTGCTTTTGTCAATATCTTCTTTGTGCAAGCTGTCCTTCTTTCGTTAGTCCATCTATTCAAGCTGAACTTCTGGAATAACATTATCTTCTCCTTTGCATTTGGAGCATATATGATCTGGATATATTTGACCGATTAACTTGCAGTATCTGGTTAATAGTTCTTCTGAAATGAACCCTGTCTTCAAGGCTCTAGTTGTTGGTTCTAACTCTGGTTTTAATAACGATAAAATCCATTTCTGGACTTCATCCATATCTGCTTGTCGTAATTCTCTTGAATTTGCATAGATCATTAAATGGTCTCTGGAATAATAACTCCATATAGCTTTGCCTTGTAGATAATTCGTAGCTAATTCCTGGATAATTGTTGATATACCAATTATTCTTTTATTTGCATAAAAACTTGGTATCTTAACTTTTGGTATCTCCGCTTGTTGCGATATCTCTTCTGGTATGATCATTTCTTTAGTCAGGCCTATTTTAACAACCTGGATTAGTGGTTTTATTTCATCATATAGTATTTCCGCTGGTGCTGTGTAGAATTTTATAAAAAATAAAGTTCCTTTTGTAATTCGTTTATATGTAATAAATTCTTTGTGGAGTTCTGGAATTCCACTTATCTCTTCGCCGTCGTATGTATATACGGTGCTAAGTAATCCGTAGTTATAACAGGTTCTAACTAGATTTGGATTTGTTTTTGGCTGTGCTATCAGCCGGTTGTATCCTTGTAATTTTTGGGTTAAATAATCTTGCTCTGGTTTTTCGGGGTTAATGGTAGATCTTGGCTTAAGGTTTAGAAAAGTTTGTATTTGGTATATATTGTTGATGTAGGATTGGGTGATATGATTGTATATTTTCTTATCTTTGTGGAGGCTATTTGCATAAGTAGTCGTTTGGGGTATGACATTTGGTATTTCAATGGGTTGTCTTTTCTGGATAAATGGCTTTTCAAATATCTTGTTCAAATTGTTATTTGTAAATGGTTTAGTACTAACTGGTTTGTTTCCTGCAGCCTTGCTTGTACCTGCAGCTGTATTTAGCAAACTGTTATGGGTTTTAAGGTGTTTCCCAACGTCACCTTCTAGCTCCGCATATTTAGAGTCATGCTGCTGACTTAGCTCCGCATATTTAGAGTCATGCTGCTGACTTAGCTCTATCTTTTGTAATCTCGTTCCTAGACTGTCCACTTTCATGGAAAGCGTAGTAAGGATTGAGAGTATATCTGGAGTAGTTTCCTCAGTCTGAGTACTTTTGTCTTGATAGGTGGTCTGCAATTTGATTCTTGTCAGTTGAAATTACTACAATTGTAAATGTAAAGTTTAATATATTCAATACTAGTCTCCTTATTTCTTTTGTTGTAACTGAATCTTGTACCTTTTTGGTTATCCACCATTTTACCTGTGTATTGTCTGTTCTTACAATAAATTTATTGTAAACTATATATGGTTCGAAATTTAACAAACATTTATATAATGCAAATAGTTCTTTCCTATTTATTTCCCATTTTATTTGTGGTTCTGTATATGATCCTGAGTAATATCTACAATGGTGTTCTATCTTTTCATTTTCATATTTATATTTTAATACTCCGCCATAGTTATGATCGCTAGAGTCTGTTTCTACTATGTATGTAAATTGTTTATTTTCATCTGGAAAATATAGTTTTGGTAGCTGCCTACACATATTTTTAATTTTCCTTATATGGGTTTTATCTGTATCATCAAAATGGTATTCTATGTCCTTTTTCAATTTTTTCTGTAACGGTTTTAAATTTTCTGCTAGCTTAGGTATATATTCTCGTACTTGGTTAACTAATCCTAGAAAGGATTGTAGTTTCTTTTTTGTGTCAAGCATTTCGTTCAATCCAATTATTTTTTGTACTATATGTGTTTGCATTTTTATCCCATTTTTATCTATTTGTATTCCTAGAAATTCTATTTGGTTTTTCATTATTTCCGCCTTTGCTTTGCTTAGACTTATTCCTGAGATTTCTATAATATGTATGAATTTTTCTAATAATCTTATATGTTCTTCTTGTGTTCTAGAGTATAGTAATATATCATCTATATAGACTATACAATTTTCTAGCTGGTTAAAATAGTTATCCATAAAGTGTTGATATCTACCTGGTGCATTTTTATATCCAAATGGTAATACGTTCCATTCATAGAATCCTTGTGGTACTGTAAAAGCTGTTAATTTTTTAGATTCATCTTCTAGTTTTAGGTGGTAAAATCCTGATTTACAGTCAAATTTACTGAAATAATTATATCCTTGTATTTGTCTTATTTTTAATATTTTATTTGGTATTGGGTAGTTATATGTTTTAGTTTTTGCATTTAAATTTCTATAGTCTATGACCATCCTAGTTTTTCTTCTTTTTTGTTCACTATGTTTATTTACTATGAAAGCTGGGCTAGAATGTTTACTATTACTTTCTTGTATATAGTTCTTTTCTAGTAATTCATTAATATGCATCTTAAATTCTTCTAAATCATTGAAATTATATCTTAAAGGTTTTTGGGTTATAATACTATTTTCCTCCATTAGTTCTATTTTAACTTTTGTTTTGTGGTTTTCCCATCCTTTTAATGGTTCTTCACTATACAGTGTTTCTAGTTTATCTTGTATTGTTTTTATTTTGTTTATTGAAAATATGATTAATTCTATTTTATGATCTAACTGATTTATGTTTTCTAATTTTTGGTTTATTTTTTCACTTCCTTTTATCCATTCTGTTGTTTTTCTATTTTTGTTACTAACTCTTTTTGCTCCTACTTTGTTGTTACATGGTGTTGTGAACCACCAATGCGTTTTTGTTATAGTGTGTGGATATAGTTTTTCTAAAAAGGGCATTCCTAATAACATATCTTTTGTTGTTAATTCGTAATTATATACTTCTTCTATTGTTAGTATTTTATCCCATATTTGTATTTTTATATTTTTTGCTTTATGTGTAATCATGCTTCCTTCATTATTAAATCCTGTTACTACTATTGGTGTTTTTAACTTTTCCCATTTTTCTTCTGGTAAGCAGTTATATTTAAATATATTAGCTTCTGCTCCTGTATCTATCATTGGTGTATAATATCTATTATTATATCCTTCTACTATTATTTTTGCTAGTATATATATTTTCATTTTTTAAACTTAAACTCTTTTTCAGTCATTACCTATTTCACTATCTTCTTCTGATATTTCATATATACTATCATCGCTATTTAGCTCATAGTCTATGTATTTTATTTGCTTATATTTTTCGTCTTCTTTGAATATTATCTCTGATATTTGTTTTCTTTGTGGGTCTCTTGGTAATCTACAATTTTTAGCTATATGTCCTAATTTTCCACAGTTGTAGCATGTACACTCTGTTAACTTTCTCTTTGGTCTATATGGCCTTTTTGTTTTATAGTTCTTTACATAATATTCTCTTTTTGGGTTTTTATTTTTATACTTGATTTATATTTTTTATATCTCTTTTTTCTTGAGTATGATTCCTTATAATAATTAATTTCATCTTTACACCCGAATTTAGGTGCCACTTTTTTGTTACAACATACTAGATTTTTTATCAAGGTTTTTTCTATTTGTAGTTTTTCTCCATATTCTTCACAAATATTAGAATACCAGTGTTGTAAATATTTTATTCTAGATCCTAACGTATCTATTAGTCCTGCTTCTTCCCAATTTTTTATTATTTTTGAACTAAATGGTTCAGGTAATTTTGTGAAATATAGTTGTCTGATCTCCTTGCTTTCTTCCGTATTATATGATCCTTTGCAATAATATTCTTTAAATGCACATGTATACTCATCTATATAACACATATTACATATTTCTAATTTTGTCAATAAATTTCTATTTATTATTTTTTCTTTATTTTTTTCTTCATCTTCTGTCGTCGTACTGGTAAATTCGTTTCTTATTGCCGTTTCATATTTTTGTAGTATTTCTATCGATGTTGTTGCAGCTTCGCCACTCATGTTTTTATTATTTCTTAAAGTTTTTATACTTTCTTCTGTTATATTTAATAACCATAGTTTTACTGTTCCTATTAATGTTCTTTCTATGTATCCTGGTGTTTCTGCTATTTGTATTTTGTTGTCTATTAATTGTTTTGCTATATATCCCATCCATAATTGGATAACTTTATTTGTGTCTGTTACACAATCTAGATCTAAGAAATTATATTGTTCTGTTGATGGAGTTGGTGTCCATTTTTCATTATATTGTTTTTTCCATGTTGTTTCTTGTTTATCTGAGTTTTCATAACTTTTTGTATAGTATTTTGGTTTCAAGTCTCTTTTTTCTTCTGATGTGCTAGGTTTTTCTTCTACTTTACTCATATTTATTTCTATGTTTTCATCATTTTCTATATTTTCATTATTTTCTATATTTTTTAATAATTCAGTATATGTTTCACTTGCTTCTGAATTTTGTTCTTCATTAGTTTCATTTATTTCATCTATCACCAATTCTGATAATTTATGCTCTTCGTTATCTTTTTCTTTTAGTTGTAATTCTTCTTTAAGTTGTAATTCTTCTTTAAATAACTCTATTTCATTTTGTAATTTTGTAATTTTTCTTGTTGTTCCTTTTCTTTTTGTCTGTTTTCCTTTTCTTTTTGTCTGTTTTTATATATTTCTTTTAACATTGCTAGTTTTTTTTCTAATTCTTGTATTTTTGTATTTTTAGTACTTTCTATTTTTTGTACTTCTATTTTTGCTTCTTGTTTTATTTTATTTATTTCATTCTTTCTGTCTATTTCTTCGTTTTCTTTCATTATTCTTACCATAGCTGTTAGACTATCTTCTAATTTAGCTGATTCTCTTTCTAGCATTAGATGCATGTTTTCTCCTATTTTCTTATATCTTCTTCCTAGATTAGAAAATACTATTATTATTTTTCTTCCTTCTAGATTTTCAAAGGTTTTTTCTTCTACCACGTATTCTTCTTTATTCATTTATAATTTGTGTTCTAATTTATATGTTAGTTTTTGTAATTCTATGTATAAGTAGAATATTTCTTTTCTTTGTGCCAATATTGATCTATGGCATACTCCTGCAAATATGTTTTCACTAAGTCTTTGTTCTCTATGTGTAATTTCTTCTCTTGTTTGTTTAATCATTTCTGTTAATTCTTCCTCGTATTTATCCATTAAATGTCTTTTGCTTCTTTAAGTATTTTATATATTTGTATTTCATTTTAGATATAGCATCTATTAACTTATTTAGCCTGTTGTTATCAGTTCTTGTAATACTAAGTTGTTTATATTCTGGATATAAATTTTTTAATTTCCTTCTTATTTTTCTTATTTTCTTTTTAGTATGTTTTAAATCTTCCATTTTTTTTTATTTTATAATAATCTTCCTTTAGGGGAATTTATCTTTATCTTTCTTTCACACTTCCATAATATGTTCCAGATATCTAGATCTGAATATTTTTCCCAATTGTTATCTATATTTAAATTGTCTAGATCTATCTCATACCATTGTTGTTCTAATAATTCGTCTATTTTATCAAATATTTTTTCCCAAATAATTCTTTTTAATTCAGTCATTCTTATGTTTTTTAGTGCATATAAAACCAATGTTTTATAATTTTTTATCGCTTCTTCATGTAGACTTGTCATTTTTATTATGCTGCTTTTTCTCAGTTATTCCCTCTAATCATATTTTATGATAGGATCCTTTTTATATAAGCTTACTATAATACTGGATTTGTCCTAGAACATGTTTGGTTTGTCACTACTAGCATGATTGTACTCGGCATGATACTCTTCTTCCTTTAAACAGCTTTTCTCATACTATTGGTACTCCCTTAACACGGCTTCTTGCCTCAACGGTTTCCCCTCGATGATAGTACTGTTCTCTAGAAGTTTTCTCCCCTTTCCCATTTGCTAGCAAACTATGTAACATGCTTTTGAACAATTCCAATATATAGTAACAAATATAAAATTTACTCTACCATAACTATGATTATCAGGAATATGTGAGTTTAGCTATGCATATTCATATGACAGTATACCTGCTCGATAATTTCCTCATTGGAGTTAGCTTTTGCCATGACTATTATATTTTTCTATCTAGCTCTGATACCAATCTTGTGCGGAATGGAAATATTATTAGAGAGAGAGAGATATAGAGAGAAAAGGGATGGAAGTATCGGATAAGTATCGGATGATTTTTATTTATGTTCAAGGACCTCTATATATAGAAGTCGGATGACCTTTACTATTCATGAATAGTGACGACTTTTACTATTCATGAACAGTGACGACCTTTACTATTTAATTCTTTTAGAAGGTAAAAAAAAAATCTCATAGTTAGAATTTCAATTTTTTTTGTGAAAATAATAATTTAAAATAAAGTAGATGAAAAAATATTGAATTTCACATATTTTGTTATTACATGTCCTAATAAATATGTTCTTGAGTTGTTCTTATTATGATGTGATCTTAAATATGTTGTTCTTGATTGTTGTTGTATTCTTTATGAAAAAAATATATTATTTTTAAAGTTGTACTAGTATATGTACCCGCACGATGCACGGTATATTAAAAAAACTTAATAAATATTATGCTTGAAAGTAGCAAATATGTACATTATTAATATTAAAACTAACACATAATAATTAGATAACGTCTCAAATTATAACTTTTTATACATTACATTTAAGTTTTATTTGATATTTGTCTTTTATTAAAACAAACTAAAATCTGTAAAAAAAAAATTACTTGTCACCTGTGATAGAGCAATATGATTACATAAAGTTGTTCATATGTAAACATTACTCTCTTCAAAAATAACTATAGAAGAGATAATGAGTGCCTTGATATTTGTTCATTGTTATGACAAAAAATATAATGATTGAAAATTATTTTCGTTGAAAATTGAAAGGTATTTTCACATCCAACAAAATTAACATCAATCTTGGGATAAACACATAAAAGCAATCTTAGTTATTTTTGGCCAATAAACTATTCTTTTAATTTTTGGTTAAATAATTTATTTTATGATAGCTCTCATCTTATTTTAGTTTTAAATTTTTTGAGCTTTTCAGCTTTTACCATTTAGTTTTGTCGAATCTTTTTCTCAAATTTAAATTCTTATATTGCCACTATTATGAAACACATATTTTTTTGTGTTGTTTCTTTTTCCGCAGGTAAAATATTCTAAAATTTAAGAATTTCTTACTTTTGCTTGTTCGGTAAAAAATTTATACAAAAAAATTCAGATTTTCATTGTCAATATCCTTTTAAGAAAAGAAAAGAAAATAGTTCTGAGTTAGATGTAAGTAGATAATTTTAGTAAATTTATTCATGGATATTGCCAAATTAATGAGAGAAGGAGTTTTTTTATATAAATTAAAGGAGTTTTTTTATATAAATTAAAGCAATTTCCTTTTCCTTCATAATCCTAGCAAATCTTTAAAGGACCTTTAATACCCAATTGATTCACCAGCATCACAGAACTTTTACTCCATTATTTGCTAGGTTGTTGAGCAAGGTATGCTAAGTCAAAATGATATATACATGCACATTAAGCTGAATTCACAATTCTAAAAATTTGTAACATTTTGTATGCAACACAAAATGAGATGCAACAAGCAATATGGACAAACATGAAATGGAAACATGACAACCAAGGTATGCTAAGTCAAAATGATATATACATGCACATTAAGCTGAATTCACAATTCTAAAAATTTGTAACATTTTGTATGCAAGACAAAATGAGATGCAACAAGCATATACAAACATGAAATGGAAACATGATCTCAAGGATATTGTATTTCTCAAGTAAAGAAAGAGAATTTCCAAAGCCCCATATGACATCATATAATTTAGTTTCATCATTAATTATTCTTGACTGCAAACACAATAAACATAAAAAAATTAGTGAACATGATGCATATATATGATGTAGAGAGTTCCTTAAGAGAATGGAAAATTTTAAAGCTTCATGAAGCATTATTATTTTTCAACGTTGTTTCTTTTAATTTAAATTTCATTTCTCAACTTAAGTAAAATAAGTACATTAAACTTGCAAATTTACAGTGATGGAACAATGAGTAACAAAATAATCATTATTTTTCAATGTTGTTTCTTTTATTTTTGCATCTTAACTTAATAAAAGAAAATTTCTTAATAGACGTGAATTCAATTATCACTATTTCCACCCTTCTCCAATCTTCGAACCCCTGTTTCGGTCTTCATTTTTGTTCTGCTTCTCTAATCGATATCGACATATATAAGAAAATGAAAGTGAGGACAAATTTATATATGTAAAGATGCTTTTTCAAAAGAAAATGTACCTTTCATATCTCTTCAATATCTTATCATATTTTGGCCTTGAATGGTACATGTTTCTTTTTTTTCCCTGTATATTGAGAGATGATAAAATTTAACATGTCAACCGTACGTATTATTGACGTTCTCAAATTAAAATTGAAAAGTAAAAAAAAAAACATAAGTATGTATTTTTTCGAAAAATTTGAGACATACTTAAACAGAAATAAAAGAAGAATGCTAAAAAACAGAGTTAATTCCCTATATGGTCACTTAATTATTGAGAAGATCCCACTAAAGTCACTTTTGAATCTTTCTTCCCTAAATGGTTATTCAAGTATTCGAAAAATTCCATTAAAATTATTTTTGAATTCTTTTCCTATAAAGTCATCCAACTGTAACTAAAATTTTTTAGTTGGCATGACATGTCATATTAATTTCTTATCTTTTATGCCATCTAAGATTCTAACTAATTTTGGATACAAAAATGTTAAATCTAACCGTTTAGTTTTAAGTATATATCAATTTAAGTCCTAAATCATTTTTCAAATGAAGTCTTATTATCCTAACGAGGATGATTTTTGGTGCAATTACTAATTAATTTGAGTATAAAAATGAAATTTAATTATCTAATTTTATGTATATCAATCTAAGATGCTAATTGAAATTTTTTTACTAATGACCCACTCGTATCTCCGATTTGATATGAAATGAATCAAATTTTTGATGTACTGCAAAGAAGCAACTTGTTTTTATGTGTATTATATGAAATTTTAGAACTCCTGTAAACTAATTATTTATTTTTAAAAAATATAATTTCATTTGTAATAATTTTTGTTCAAGCATCTAAGAGATGAATTAATTGGTTTGTAGGGATATAAAAATTCACTCTCAAAATTAACAAGGACATTTATTTTATATATTCAAATTAATAGTAATGCTCCAAAAATCATCCTCGTTAAGATAATAAGACTTTATTTTAAAATAATTTAGGACATAATTGACATAATTTAAAACTAAACGGCTAGTTTTAATATTTTTGTATCTAAAATTAGTCTAGGATCCTACTTGACATAAAAAATAAGAAATTAATATGACATGTCATGCCAACTAAGATTTTTTAGTTACAATTGGATGATTTTATAAGAAAAAAATTCAAAATAATTTTAGTGGAATTTTTCGAATACTTGAATGACCATTTAGGAAAGAAAGATTCAAAAGTGATTTTAGTGGAATCTCTCAATACTTGGATGACCATATAAGGGAAGAACTATTTAAAAATGATTTTAGTGGAATTTTCTCAATAGTTGAGTGAAGGGGATTAACTCCAAAAAACATGCAAATTAGATCATTCACTTGTGCATATTTTTGATCTCTTTCATCCTATCATGTTGTCCAACCTGCAATTATCAACAAAAAAAGTTAAATAAATTTGTAAATTCAGCAATCTACAAAATCAGAGATGATCAAAACATAAATCAGGTACTTGTAGTTCTAGAGAATGTAGATCACCTGTTATTTCTGTTGTTAGAATAAAATATATTGCACCATTTTTGCTTGATCATTGTACGGACACCATAATCCTACTTGAACACAAATAGTGGTCAAACATATTTTGGTGCTTGCTTTTTATCTTTTAAAAATATTTTTCGTGCACCAGCAGTTTTAAAACTGCACAACCACTTCTTTGGAGGAGAAAGTAATTTATTTTGAACAAAGTAATTTTTTAAAAATATTTATCCACTGCTCCATTGTGCAGCAACATGAGGAGTCATATCTCCCTATTTTGTGGATGTGTTATATACTTCTAACTACTATGAAGATATATATAACTTTTCTTTTATTAAGAAAAAAACTACCTCCTCTTCGTAGATGTCTTTTTTTCTTTATTTCAATTTTTTTCAGTATTAAATTTAGAGTTGTATCTTTAATTCATATTATTTTTTAATTAATTTATAGTTTTCATTTTCTTGGATAATTATTAACATAAAATAAGGAGTCTTATTTTTTCGTTTTGTTATTTAGCGTGAATCACATATTAGTAAATGTCTAAGATTTAGGAGCAAATTTCATGAAAAAGTATAACATGAATAAACTACTAAGCAATAACATATAAAGTGATTAATGTATTTTTACATTATACTGATAATTAAGTGTCACGACTCAGGCCATCGTGAGTGGCACCCACCCAACCCCCGGATGAGCGAACCATTAGAGTCCAACTTTTAGCCTAGCCTAACAGCTTAAAACCATCGCAGAAAAATAAACTAGCATTCAATCATAATGATAAGCAACTCTATAAATAAAATGACCTGCGGAAATCCCTCCCTAGAATCTGAAAGTCATCGTACCGAAAATATCTATCCAAAACTAGAGTACGAGGATGCAACCCCAAAATAATAGAAATAGTCTGAGCCCGAAAAAATGGTCCACAACTCAAACTAGATGGACACCAAGGTAGCTCGATCGAATAGCTCACCTTTGATATCTCGAAAAGTCTGGCCTACAAGTGAGCTCGTGCGTCAACCGCCGAAAGATTTTCTGTACTCACAAAAAGACAAGCAAGTGCAGTATCAGTACACAACCACCGTGTACTGGTAGGATCATCAGCCAGTTCCAAATAAACAATGCATGAATAGTACAAAATCAAGTAAGAGTATAGAAAACACATAGGTAAGTCAACAGGTATTTCTTGACTACAAGTCTCTACCTAACTTGTTCCACATGTAAACCACCTCACAGTTATGATCGATAATCCACAACAATAACAGTCATATCTCATTACATATCCCGGACCCACCCTGGATCCCCTCTAGACAACACCTAAGTATAAGACAAACAACCCGGTCTATACCAAGACCAACTCGTAAAGCAATGTAACAACCCGACCTCTCAAGGACCAAAATACACAACCACAATTCAAGTTCACAACTCGGTCCACTCAGCGAACCATTAAATAAAAATATAGAAATACAAGAAAGTAAACCCGTACTAGGCGTGGTACCCGAGCCAACCGTTAGTATTATCCCGTACCAGTCGTGGTACCCGAGCCAACCATTAGTATTATCCCGTACCAGGCGTGGTACCTGAGCCAACCAAATTCAAACAATCCACAGTCACGAAAATGAACAATCAACAAGCATAAATACAATGTTTAATTTACCAGACTGCTAACAGGACTATTATATATTTCTAATCATTCCCTAAGCAATGCATCTCATACAAATACTTAGATAAGGGTACTTAAACACACAAAGCATACAGGAAGCAAACCATCATCTACATCGAAATGATCCAAAGCTCTGCTCAACCGGAGCTTTTCTGTTTCCCAAAGTTCTTGCCGGTTCTTGGTCTAAAACAACACACAATAACCAAGAATCAATCTTCATGGCCTAAATTTCACCCGGATTACGCAAAATCCTAAACCCCAGGCCACCCATGATCATTTCACCCTTTTTTCTGGGCTTCCCCGCCATTAATTCACCTAGTTCTACTATTTTGATGGAACAATTAGGGAATTAAGGTCACATGATCATAAAACAGTAAAATTAGCAACACCCAAGAAATTCTACACATAGAATCTCCCTGTTTTCCCGGATGCTATCCTCCCTAAGTTATTCCAAACCTTTCGCCAAGTCCACTCCTAACAATTCTACCGCATATGAAAAGTATTATGGAGTTCGGGGAGTAGAAACCTTACCTTAGGAGAGGAAAATGATGAAGAATGGAGGAAAAATGCCTGAAATCGCCCTAGCCCTTCTCCCAAACGAACTTGTGAAAATTGAATATTTTTGGAAAAGTTTTTGCATTAAATCCCATCACGCTCTACTATAGAGGTCTGCTCTGCTATAGCGGTACTGCCGTAGCGGAGTCATTCGCTATGGCTGAGGCTGACCGACGTTGACTTTCGCTGTAGCGGTAATTTTTCCTCTACAGCGGAGGTCGCTATGACGGAGTGTGAACCGCTGTAGCAGTTGACACGAGACAGAAAGTCATAAAATCTCCAAAACTAATCCATTTTACAACACACTTATTTTCTTGACTTCCCGAAATAACCCCTTCACGTCAACCTCGATTCCAGGAGTTCTACTTAGTCGAATTTGATTCTGAAAAGTTCCCTGGACTCCTTTATGTATTAGCTACAAGGAAAAATATCTCAAATCAAGACATCAAACTCAATCCTCACCCGAATTGCCCTAGACCATACCTCGCTCCAAAACTAGCCGAGACTAGCCTAGCCCTGAATTTCAAACTCCCCAAGCCAGAGTTTTCTAACTCTAAAAATTGGAATGAATGATTTACCCATAATGATAGACCCGGTCATTACAACAAATATCAATTTATCCATCATTCATCCCCGAATGATCAAACCCAAAAATACGGAAAGATAAAGAAGGAAAGAGTTGTAACTGTATCCTCAAACAAGTGAGGGTACTTTTTCCGCATGTCCCTCTTGGTTTCCCAAGTGGCTTCCTCAACTGGATGATGATTCCATTGAACCTTTACCATACTGATCACCTTTGTCCTCAATTTTCGAATATCCCGATCAAGAATCAGAACTGGCTCCTCTTCATAGCGAATATCCTTATCAAGTAACACCTCATCCCACTTGATGATGTAGTCTCCATCCCCATGGTATCACTTTAGCATGGATACATGAAACACTAGATGGACATCCGATAGACTGGGAGGCAGTGCCAATCTGTAAGCGACGGGCCCTACGATCTCAAGAACCTCAAACGGTCCGATGAACCGGGGGCTAAGCTTGCCCCTCTTACAGAAATGCATAACTCCCTTTATTGGTGACACTTTCAACAATACTTGTTTACCAACCTAAAATTCCATATCCCGGACCTTGCGATCCGCATATTCCTTCTGCCTGCTTTGGGCAGCTAGTAACTTGGCCTGAATATATAACACCCCAGAAATCAAACTAGCTATCTAAGTTGAAATCTCAGAAAAATTCCATGTATTAGGAATGACGGGTCCCAACCACGGACCGTGGTTTGAACCACGGGTCTTGGAATGGAACTGCGATTCATGTCTGTTTGGTTCAGCCTCTGATCTGGAACCACGAGTGGGTTCCACAGACCATGGTTTAAACCATGGGTCCGTCCTATTGACTCATGGAACCTGATCAGAGGGATGGTAAGTTTCCCTAAATTCGATGACTGGGTTCGATGACCCTTCATCTAAACGACGACCCGTCATCCTGAGTCGTGGTTTGACCAGAGGTCAACTGACTCCCCAGGAATGACGAGTCCAGTTGACAACCCGTCATTCAAATAACGGATCTGTCCAGTCGAGTCATAGACCACTTTCTGCATACTGTTAAGTCGACCAGGTTCCACGAGTCATGGTTCAAATGACGACCCGTGGAACCAACCCGTAGAACCTGACGACCCTTTTTAACAACTTTTCTAAGTTATTTCCCAGGGGTATTTTAGTCATTACCCACCCTTTTAACTCTTAAGTGAGGTCGTTTTGACTATTTCAAGAAGGGTTTTCACCCTTATTATCCTAAGTCTCTTCTAAATCCTTCATTCACCTCCCAAAAAGGAAAAAAGCTCTCTCTAGCTCAAGGTCTCAAGCTTCAAGTTCAATTCTCCTAAGTCTTTTCAATTCAAGTGGGTTAGATCCAACCAAGGTATGTGGATATTTAACAATGGGTTTCTTTCACCCTTGTGCCCAAAACCCCCAATCCTTACTTTGATTTATGAACTTATGAAATTAGAGTTTTGACCTAAATTGGGAAAAACTTATGAAATCAGTTTCTATGCATCAATTCATGATTTCTTATGGTTTATCTATGATTTTATTAAGATTCCTTAATTGGTTTCAAGAGCCCATGTATTAAAATTGAATTCTAGCATGAATCCATTGAATTGCATGATTTCAAGTGAAAATTTACATGTTTAGATAACATGTCCTCATGTATTTACGAAATTGCATGCCTAATTCTTCAAGTATGATTTAAGAAAGAAAAGTATGTTTGAATTATGTCTATGCTAAGCTTCATGAACTTATGATATGAGAATTGCATGATGCCTGATGTGTTTTCATGCTTTTCAAATAAGATTTGGCATGAGATGGTGCCACTATAAAATTATGAGCTATATGTATATGTTTTGGGAGTAGTATTTAGCACCGAGCGATGAGGGTTCAATTACCCAAGTCCAAAAACTACATTGCCAGCATAGGTTATGAAATGAAGTGCCCTATGGTCTTATGAGAGTGGATCCATATCTTGAGAATGGTGTCCTGTGTCTTAGCGGGCATTAGGGCAGCTTTGCCAACTAGGTTATACAGTTGGGGATGGTAACTGGTTCCTTGGCAGGGTTCAAGTTAGCTTTGTTAACTAGGGTTATATAGTTAGATTCCATGTAGCTCACATGGTCTAATGTCGGTTATAAGAAACTTCTGTATGAATGATTTCAAGTATTCTAAGATTTATGATATCTTATGTTGAGGTTTTGACTACAAACTCGTGCTTATTGCTCAAATTATGATATGTACCTATGACATCTTTGATTATGCATGAACTCAAGTTTTAATTATGTTTTAAGGATGTTTTCATATTTTACACGTATCCTGTATACTCGGTACATCCTATAGTACTGACACATATCTTGCGCTGCATCCTTTGATGATGCAGATTCAGGTGTACCTCCTCAGATTTGTGGCTAGAGTTTCCTGGCCACTCTCAGACTGCTGTTGGTGAGTCCTCTTAGGTCGAGGACTAGTTATGTTCTTAGTTTATGTTAGCTTTTTATTTTTGTATTTTGAGTTAGCTAGGGTCTTGTCCTAGCAACTCTTTATGTTATGAGTAGAATCTTTTCATATATATAGACAGTATCCGAGTTTTTTGAATCTTGTATGCCTATTCGGTTTGACTATCCATTTATGTTATTCTGACTTTATCTATTATGCTTTCGCTTATCTTTTGTTATGCTTGAGAATGCTATGACCAAGGGTTAGCTTGGGGAACTTGTGGTCCTGAGTCCCATGTTATGGCTAGGGGTAACCTCAGGGCATGACATAATACTTCTTACCTTTTCTTGCGCTTCCCTTACCAAGTCTACGCCCAAAGGCTTCACCTCGCCTTTCTCAAACCACCTAATTGGTGACCTACAACTCCTTCCATACAGAGCCTCGAACGGTGCCATGTCAATACTAGAGTGGTAGCTATTATTGTATGAGAACTCACACAATGGTAGAAACTGGTCCTAATGACCCCCGAAGTCAATCACACATGCTCTCAGTATGTCTTCCAATACCTGAATCATCCTCTCCAACTGACCATCAGTCTGAGGATGGAAGGCTGTACTAAAGGTGAGTTGAATGCCCAACTCCTCATGCAACTTACCCTAAAACTTAAAAGTAAATTGCGTACCCCTGTCTGAAATGATGGAACGTGGCACTCCATGCAATCTCACAATCTCCTTCATGTAGATCTTAGCCAATTGCTGTGAATTGTAATCCACCCTGACAGGAATGAAGTGAGCTAACTTGGTCAGTCTGTCAACAATGACCCAAATAGAATCACACTTCTCCAAAGTCTTGGGGAGACCCACCACAAAATCCATGGCTATTCTCTCCCACTTTCACTCTAGAATGGGCATCCTTTGAAGTAGTCCTGCAGGTCTCTATTGCATACTTTACCTGCTGGAAATTTTGACCCTTGGACATGAAATCAGCTATGTCCCTTTTTATCCCACACCACCAATAAAGTTGCCTCAAATTTCTGTACATCTTGGTTACACCCGGATGAATTGAATATCGTAAACTATGAGCCTCTACCAATACTTTCTGAATTATATCATCAACCTGAGGAACGGTATCCTTCCTCTAAAATTTAACACACCTCCAGAGCCTAACATGGCATCCACAGACTCTCTTGATATTGCTTTACTCCGAAGCCTGCTCAACTGCGTATCCTGAAACTGTTTGGCCTTTATTTCCTCTATGAAGGTGGATTTTACCTCAACACTGGCCAAAATCCCACCTTGTTCTAAAATACCCAAGTGCATGAACTTGGACTCCAATACCTGAATTTCCCTTGCCAATGGTCATTTGGGTCTTGTCCTAGCAACTCTTTATGTTATGAGTAGAGGCTTTTCAGACATAGACAGTATCCGAATCTTTTGGATCTTGTATGCCTATTCTGCTTGACTATCCATTTATGTTATTCTAACTTTATCTATTATGCTTAAGTTTATCTTTTGTTATGCTTGAGAATGCTATGACCAAGGGTTAGCTTGGGGCACTTGTGGTTCCAAGTCCTGTGTTATGCCTGTGGGGTAACCTCGGGCCATGAAAAACTTGGTTTCAGAGCCTCAGGTTCAAGAGTCCTAGGATGTCTAAAAGACGCATCGAGTAGGATCTTTCATGTGTGTGAAGTGCACCATACATATGAGAGAGAAGCTATGAGATGTCTTAGAAAACTTCACTTCTTTCATGATCTTGTCGTGCGATAGAGCTTAACTCTTATGTTCCTCTAATCCTCGTCTTGTATATTTTAGATTATGCCTCCTCGATGAACTATGCCTCCTCTAGCCGCTCCGAATGCTGTTCCTCCCATTCCGGTCCCTGATGTCATGAATGAGGAATTCAGAAATGCCATCCATTTGCTAGCCCAGGCTTTGGCCACTCAGGAAAATCAGCAGGATCCTACCCCCGTTCATCCTCAAGGTGGGGTAGTGGCCCAAGTTCGAGACTTTTTCGAATAAACCCACCTAAATTTTAGGGTTTGAAAGTGAGTGAGGACCCGCTCAAATTTATTTATGAAGTGAAGAAGATCTTTACAGTAAAGTTCGTGCGTGGGGTTGATTGTGTTGAGCTTGCATCCTATCAACTCAAGGATGTAGCTCATATTTGGTTCATGCAATGGAAGGAGTCTAGGGTGAGGGATGCAATCCCCACGACTTGGGAGTGTTTTAGGAGGGCCTTCCTTGATAAGTTCATTCCTTGAGAGTTGAGGCAAGTGAAGGTGAAGGAATTTGTGAACTTGAGATAGGGGTCGATGTCAGTTTAAGAGTATAGTCTGAAGTTCACTCAGTTGTCTAGATATGCTCCCTCCATGGTAGCAAACCCGCATGATCAAATGAGCAAGTTCATATATGGGGTTTTTGATGTGGTGAAGAAAGAGTGTAGGTCTTCTTTACTTTTGAGTGACATGAACATTTCCTGACTCATGATTCATGCCCATCAGATTGAGGGTGACAAGCTTAGGGAGAACAAAAGAGCTAGATCTGAGGGTTCGAGATTTAGCCTTCAGAGGTCCGGAGGTGGACATCACTCCTCATTATAGAAGAAGTCATCAGGCCCCGTTCATTCTTCTGCTAGTGCTCCTACCCAGGCCCAGAGGCCTCGTCATGATTAGGGTGGTAGAGGATCTGGTTCCTATTCCCAGTCTTAGAGTAGTGTTACTAAGGGACCCTCCTACCCATCTTATGTTAAGTGTGGGAAGAGTCATTATGGTGAGTGTTTGGATGGTTCAGGTAGTTGCTTTAGTTGTGGTTAGGCTGGACACCGTGTTAGAGATTTCCCTTCAGCTAAGAAGGGGCAGGGAGGTAGTAGGGCTCAGTCCGCTCCAGTAGCTTTAGGAGGTCGACCAGCCTAGCAGGGCGCAACTTCTAGTTCTGGTGGTCAGCTCCAAAACCGTCTCTATGCTATGTCCTCTCGTCAGAATCAGGAGAGTTCTCCAGATGTTGTTACTGGTATGTTAAAAGTCTTCTCTTTCGATGTGTATGCTTTGTTAGACCCCGGTGCCTCCTAATCTTTTGTGACCCCTTATATAGCATACAAATTTGACGTATGTCCTGAATTACTTTTAGAACCCTTTTGTGTTTCTACTCATGTTGGTGAGTTAGTCTTAGCCAAAAATATCTACCAGAATTTCCCTATCTCAGTCCTTCATAGAGTCACTTCAGCGGATCTAGTAGAGTTGGAGATGACTGATTTTGATGTCATTCTTGGTATGGATTGGTTGTATGCATGTTATGCTTTTGTTGATTGTCATACTCGGGTTGTGAGTTTCAAGTTTCCTAATGAACCCATTTTAGAATGGCAAGGTATCCCCCCTTCCTCGAAAAGTCGCTTCATATCTTATCTTAAGGCTAGGAAGATGATTTCAAAGGGGTATGTTTATCACATAGTGCGGGTTATGGACACAGAGTCCAAAACCCCATCCCTTCAATCTGTTCCTGTTGTGAATGAATTCCCAGAAATGGTTCCCGATGATTTGCCTGGAGTCCCTCCCAAGCGGGAGATAGACTTTGGGATAGATCTTCTCCAAGATACAAATCCTATCTCTATTCCTCCCTATAGAATGGATCCCACGGAACTCAAAGAGTTGAAAGATCAGTTGAAGGATCTTCTTGATAAAGGTTTCATCAGGCCTAGCATTTCTCCATGCGGTGCCCCAGTTTTGTTTGTTCAAAAAAAAAATGGTTCTCTTAGAATGTGTATTGATTAGAGTCAGTTGAACAAGGTCACAATCAAGAATAAGTATCCTATTCCTAGGATTGATGACTTGTTCGATCAGTTTCAGGGTGCTAGCTTTTTCTCCAAAATCGACCTTAGATCCGGTTATCATCAGCTTCGTGTTAGAGAGTGTGATATTATGAAGACAACCTTCAGGACTCGGTATGGTCATTATGAGTTTGTTGTTATTTCTTTTGGTCTAACTAATGCTCCTGCAGCCTTTATGGATTTGATGAACCGTGTGTTCAAACAGTACTTGGATATGTTTGTGATTGTTTTCATTGATGATATCCTCATCTTCTCTTGGAGTGAGGAGGAGCATGCAGACCATTTGAGGGTTGTGTTACAAACTCTCAAGGACCGGCAGTTATTTGCTAAGTTTAGCAAGTATGAGTTTTGGATGCAGTCTGTTGCTTTTCTGAGTCATATTGTGACTAAGGATGGTATTTGGGTTGATTCCCGAAAGATCGAGGCAGTGAAGAGCTGGCCTAGACCTACTTCTCTATCTGATATTAGGAGTTTTTTGGGTTTGGCTGGTTACTACAGAAGGTTTGTGGAATGATTTTCTTCCATTACTTCCCCTTTGACCTGATTGACTAAGAAGAAGGTAAAATTTCAGTGGTCCGACTTGTGTGAGAAGAACTTTCAGGAATTGATGACTAGATTGACCACAACTCCAGTGTTAGCCCTACCCGAGGGCCTAGATGATTTTATTGTGTATTGTGATGCTTCTAGGATTGGTTTGGGTTGTGTTTTTATACAGCGTGGTAAGGTGATTGCTTATGCTTCGAGACAACTTAAGACACATGAGAAGAACTATCCTACTCATGATCTTGAATTGGCAGCCGTGGTCTTTACTTTGAAGATTTGGAGACATTACTTGTATGGTATGCATGTGGATGTATTCACCGATTATAAGAGTCTTCAGTATGTGTTCACTCAAAAGGAATTAAATTTGCGACAAAGAAGGTGGTTTGAGCTCCTTAAGGATTATGATATGAGTGTGCTTTACTATCCGGGTAAGGCCAATGTCGTGGCGGATGCTTTGAGTAGACTGTCCATGGGAAGCGTGTCTTCCGTTGATGATGGGAAGAAGGAATTGGTTAAGGAGGTTCATAGGCTAGTTTAGTTAGGAGTTCAACTTATGGACTCGACAGAAGGTGGTGTGATTGTACAAAATGTTGCTGAATCATCCTTGGTAGCTGAGGTGAAGGCAAAGCAAGATGAGGATCCCATTCTACTTCAACTTAAGGGTGTAGTTCATCAGCAGCGGGTAGAGTTTTTCTCCCAAGGGACAGATGGTGTGCTTCGTTACTAGGGTCGCTTATGTGTACCAGATGTAGATGGGTTGAGACAAGAAATTCTGACTGAGGCTCACAGTTCTAGATATTCCATTCATCCTGGTGATACTAAGATATACCGCGATCTACGGAAGTCTTTTGGTGGAATGGTATGAAGAGGGACATAGCCGGGTTTGTGGCTAAGTGTCCCAACTATCAACAAGTAAAGGTGGAGCATCAAAGGCCGGGTGGCATGATTCAAGATATTGACCTTCCCACTTGAAAATGGGAAGCAATCAATATGGACTTTATTACGGGTTTGCCTCATACTCGAAGGCAACATGATTCCATTGGGGTGATTGTCGACCGGATGACCAAGTCATCCCACTTCTTGGCTGTTAAGACTACTGATTCAGCAGATGACTATGCCAGACTCTACATCTGGGAGATAGTTCGATTACATGGTGTTCCCTTGTCCATTATTTCTGATAGAGGTCCTCAGTTTACATCTCAGTTTTGGAGATCGTTTCAGAAAGATCTTGGTACTCAGGTAAAGCTTAGCACAACTTTCCATCCTCAGATAGACGGTCAGGCAGAGCGCACTCTTCAGACTTTGGAGGATATGTTGAGAGCGTGTGTGATTGACTTCAAAGGTAATTCGGATGATCACTTACCTCTTATCGAGTTTGCCTACAACAACAACTTTCACTCTAGCATTCAGATGGTTCCGTATGAGGCACTTTATGGTCGGAGGTGTAGATCTCCTATTGGTTGGTTTGAGGTAGGTGTGGCAGCCTTGATCGGTCCAGATTCGGTTCATGAGACTATGGAGAAGGTTCAGCTTATTCGGGAAAGGTTGAAGGTCGCTCATAGTCAATAAAAATCTTATGCGGATGTGAGGAGAAGGGAGTTGGAATTTGAGGTTGAGGATTGAGTTTTCCTTAAGGTGTCACCCATGAAGGGTGTGATGAGGTTTGGCAAGAAAGTAAATCTTAGTCCCTGTTTTGTAGGTCCTTATCAGATTCTGAGGAAGGTTGGTAAGGTTGCTTATGAGTTTGATTTGCCATCAGAGTTAGAAGCGGTTCACCCCGTTTTCCATGTTTCCTTGTTGAAGAAGTGTGTTGGTGATCCGACCTTGATTGTTCCCTTAGAGGATGTGGGTGTGAAGGATAATCTCACCTATGAGGAGGTTCCTGTGGAGATCCTTGATCGTCAGATTCGGAGGTTGAGAAACAAAGAAGTCGCTTCGGTGAAAGTCCTTTGGAGGAATCAGCTTGTAGAGGGTGCTACTTGGGAAGCGGAAGAGGCCATGAAGGCCAAATATCCTCATCTCTTTCCTTTAGATTCAGTTCCAGCTTGAGGAACTAGTTTCCTCCTTAGTATGTCCCTCTGATTCTATTCCACCAGTTCCTCTTATGATTCTAGCATGCATCCATGTTTTACGAAGTTAGTTTATCATGTTTTCAAGTTGAAAAGTTCAATTTTTATGTTTGCTCTTTGATTTCCAGGTTCTGTTGCTGGTTGGGCTATTTTCTCTTCAGTTTTCCCTTGTTTAGTCTTCATTCGAGGATGAATGATCCTAAGGGGGAGATATTGTAACACTACAGAAATCAAACCAGCTATCTAAGTTAAAATCTCAGAAAAAATTCCATGTTTCAGGAATGACGAGTCCCAACCACGGACTATGGTTTGAACCACGGGTCATAGAATGGAACCATGATTCCTGTCTGTTTGGTTCAGCCTTTGGTCTGGAACCACAAGTGGGTTCCACGGACTGTGATTCAAATGATGGGTTTGTCATGTTGACTCGTGGAACCTGATCAGAGGGATGGTAAGTTTCCCTAGATTCTATGATTGGGTTCGACGACCCGTCATCTAAATGATGACCCGTCATCATGAGTTGTGGTTTGACCGAAGGTCAACTGACTCCCCAGGAATGACGAGTCCAGTTGACAACCTGTATTTCAAACAACGGATCCATCCTGTCAAGTCGTAGACCACTTTCTGCAGATTGTCAAGTCGACCAGGATCCACGAGTTGGAACCACGAGTCGTGGTTTAAAAGATGACCCATGGAACCAACCCGTAGAACTTGAAGCCGACCCTTTTTAACAGCTTTTCTAAGTTATTTCCCAGGGGTATTTTAGTCATTATCCACCCTTTTAACTCTTAAGTGAGGTCGTTTTGACTATTTCAAGAAGGGTTTTCACCCTTATTATCCTAAGTCTATTCTAAATCCTTTATTCACCTCTCAAAAAGGAAAAGAGCTATCCCTAGCTCAAGGTCTCAAGTTTCAAGTTCAAGTCTCCTAAGTCTTTTCAATTCAAGTGGGTTAGCTCCAATCGAGGTATGTGGGTATTTAATAATGGGTTCCTTTCATCCTTGTTCCCAAAACCCCCAATCCTTACTTTGATTTATGAACTTATGAAATTAGGGGTTTGACCTAAATTGGGGTAAACTTATGAAATCAGTTTCTATGCATCAATTCATGGTTTCTTATGGTTTATCTATGATTTTATTAAGATTCCTTAATTGGTTTCAAAAGCCCATGTATTAAAGTTGATTTCTAGCATGAATCCATTGAATTGCATGATTTCAAGTGAAAATTTACATGTTTAGATAACATGTCCTCATGTATTTACGAAATTGCATGCCTAATTCTTCAAGTATGATTTAAGAAAGAAAAGTATGTTTGAATTATGGCTATGCTAAGCTTCATGAATTAATGATATGATAATTGCATGATACCCGATGTGTTTTCATGCTTTTCAAACAAGATTTGGCATGAGATGGTGCCAGTATGAAATTATGAGCTATATGTATATGTTTTGGGAGTAGTATTTAGCACCGAGCGATGAGCGTTCGATTACCCAAGTTCAAAAACTACATTGCCAGCGTAGGTTATGAAATGAAGTGCCCTATGGGCTTATGAGAGTGGATCCACATCTTGAGAATGGTGTCCTGTGTCTTAGCGGGCATTAGGACAACATTTTTAACTAGGGTTATATAGTTGGGGATGGTGACTGGTTCCTTGGCAGGGTTCAAGTCAGCTTTTCTAACTAGGGTTATATAGTTAGATTCCATGTAGCTCACATGGTCTAATGTCGGTTATAAGAAACTCCCGTATGAATGATTTCAAGAATTCTAAGCTTTATGATATCTTATGTTGAGGTTTTGACTACTAACTCATGCTTATTACTCAAATTATGATATGTACCTATGACATCTTCGGTTATGCATGAACTCAAGTTTTAATTATGTTTTAAGCATGTTTTCATATTTTACGCATATCCTGCATACTCGGTACATCCTATAGTACTGATGCATATCTTGTGATGTATCCTTTGATGATGCAAAATCAGGTGTACCTCCTCAGATTCGTGGCTAGAGTTTCCCGGCCACTCTTAAACAACTGTTGGTGAGTCCTCTTAGGTCGAGGACTAGTTATGTTCTTAGTTTATGTTAGCTTTTTATTTCTGTATTTCGAGTTAGCTAGGGTCTTGTCCTAGCAACTCTTTATGTTATGAGTAGAGGCTTTTTAGACATAGACAGTATCCGAGTCTTTTGGATCTTGTATGCCTATTCGTCTTGACTATCCATTTATGCTATACTGACTTTATCTATTATGCTTTCGCTTATCTTTTGTTATGCTTGAGAACGTTATGACCAAGTATTAGCTTGGGGAACTTATGGTCCCAAGTCCCATGTTACGCCTAGGGGGTAACCTTGGGGCATGACAAAATGCCTCTTACCTTTTCTTGCGCTTCGCTTACCAAGTCTACGCCCAAAGGATTCACATCGTCTTTCTCAAACCACCCAATTGGTGACCTACAACTCCTCCCATACAGTGCCTCGAATGGTTCCATGTCCATACTGGAGTGGTAGCTATTGTTGTATGAGAACTCACACAACAGTAGAAACTGGTCCCAATGACCCCCGAAGTCAGTCACACATGCTCTCAGTATGTACTCCAATACCTAAATCATCCTCTCCTTCTGACCATCAGTCTGAGAATGGAAGGCTGTACTAAAGGTGAGTTGAGTTCCCAACTCCTCATGCAACTTACCCCAAAACTTAGAAGTAAATTGCGTACCCCTGTCTGAAATGATGGACACTGGCACTCCATGAAATCTCACAATCTCCTTCATGTAGATCTTAGCCAATTGCTATGCATTGTAATCCACCCTGACAGGAATGAAGTGAGCTAACTTGGTCAGTCTGTCAACAATGACCCAAATAGAATCACACTTCTCCAAAATCTTGGGGAGACCCACCACAAAAAAACATGGCTATTCTTTCCCTCTTCCACTCTGGAATAGGCATCCTCTTAAGTAGTCCTGCAGGTTTCTGGTTCTCATACTTTACCTGCTGACAATTCTGACACTTGGACATGAAATCAGTTATGTCCCTTTTCATCCCAAACCACCAATAAAGTTGCCTCAAATAACTGTTTATCTTGGTTACACCTGGATGAATTGAATACCGCGAACTATGAGCCTCTGCCAACACTTTCTGAATCATATCATCAACCCGAGGAATACATATCCTTCCTCTAAAATTTAACACACCGCCAGAGTCCAACGTGGCATCCCCAGACTCACTTGATATTGCTTTGCTCCGAAGTCTGCTCAACTGCGTATCCTGAAACTGTTTGGCCTTTATTTCCTCTATGAAGGTGGATTTGACCTCAACACTGGCTAAAATCCCACCTTGTTCTGAAATACCCAAGTGCATGAACTTGGACTCCAATGCCTGAATTTCCCTTGCCAGTGGTCATTTGGACACCCCCAAACAAGTCAAACTGCCCATGCTAGATGTTTTCCGGCTCAATGCGTCTGCCACCACATTAGCCTTACTTGGATGGTACTGAATAGTCATATCGTAATCCTTTAACAATTCCATCCACCTCCTCTGCCGCAGGTTCAAATCTTTCTGAGTGAAGACTTGCTGCAGACTGCGATGATCAGTGAACACTTCACACTTGACACCATAGAGATAGTGTCTCCAAATCTTGAGTGCAAAGACCACCGCTGCCAACTCTAAATCGTGAGTCAGGTAGTTTGTCTCATGCACCTTCAACTTTCTAGAAGCATAGGCTATCACATTCCTATCCTGCATCAACACAACACCCAAACCAGAATGTGAAGCATCAGGGTAAACAATAAAGTCTTTACCTTTAACCGGCAAGGACAAAATAGGCGCCGTGGTCAGAAGTGTATTGAGCTTTTGGAAGCTCTCCTCGCACTTGTCGGACCACACAAATGGCACATCTTTCTGTGTCAGCCTTTTCAAGTGATTAGCAATGGAGACAAAATCCTTAACAAACCTCCGGTAATAACCTACGAGCCCAACAAAACTCCTCACCTCTGTCACAGAGCTAGGCCGGGCCCAACTCTTGACTGCCTCTATCTTTTGGGGATCTACCATCACCTCCTCTTTTGACACTACATGCCCTAAGGATGCTACTAAAGTCAACCAGAACTCACACTTGGTGAACTTCGCATAAAGCTTTTGACGCCTCAAAATGTCCAACACTATACGGAGATGTTTAGCATGCTCCTCCCTGCTCTTGGAGTAGATCAAAATATCATCAATGAAAATAATGACGAACGAATCAAAGTAAGATTTAAACACCCCATTATCAATGAAAATAATGATGAATGAATCAAAGTAAGATTTAAACACCCCATTCATCAGACCCATGAATGTCGCCGGTGCATTGGTCAAACCAAACGACATCACTAAGAACTCGTAATGCCCGTATCGAGTTTGAAAAGAAGTCTTAGGAATTTCTCGGGCCTAATTTTTAATTGGTGATAACCTGACCTCAAGTCAATTTTCAAAAACACCAATGCACCCTGTAATTGGTCAAACAGATCATCAATATGGGGTAGAGGGTACTTATTTCGGATGATAACCTTGTTCAACTGCCTGTAATCTATGCATATCCGCATACTACCATCCTTCTTCTTTACAAACAATACCGAAGCACCCCTAGGCGAATAAATCCCTTATCAAGGAGTTCCTGAAGCTGAGTCTAAAGTTCTCTTAACTCTGCTGGAGCCATACGATACGGAGGAATGGAAATGGGATGAGTGTCCGGCTCCAACTCAATACAAAAGTCAATATCCCTGTCCGGAGAAATACTAGGAAAATTCGCTGGAAACACCTCTCGAAACTCTGAAACAACTGGAACTGACTCAATAGATGGGGACTCCACACTATCATCGCGGAGATGAGCCAAAAAGGCTAAACACCTTCTCCCCACTAGCTTCCTAGCCCGAACGAATGATATAATCCTGACCGGCTAAGGCCTGTACACACCTTTCGACTCTAGCCTATACTTACCTGGAATCTCTAGAGCCAGAGTCTTGGTGATATAATTCAACACAATATGATAAGGGGATAACCAGGTCATGCCCAAAATAATGTCAAAATCAACCATATCCAGGATTACTAAATCTACCCAAGTATGCAGCCCCACAAAAACAACAGAACAATTACGATAAACATGAGTCACCACAATCGACTCTCCAACCGAGGTAGAAACATGGATACGGGAATCAAAGATATCACATACCAAGTCCAGACCCAACGCAAACTCACAGACATATAAGAATATGTAGAACCTGGGTTTAATAATATCAAATCCTTTTTATCACAGACGAGAATGGTACCTGTGATTATTGCATCTGATGCCTCAACCTCGATCCTTCCTGAAAATACGTAACAGTGAGCCCGATCATCAATCCAGGCAACCTCCCTGGCTAGCTGCACCACACCCCTGCCCGCGCTGCTGTTCCCTCTGTCTCCCCGGTCTCCCTGGAAGTTACCTCGCCCACCCTGCGAACGACCTCTAGTATGACCACCTCTACCTGCCGGGACCACAGCCTTGGGCTGCTGCTGAACCTGATTATCGGTCTGCCTGTGAGGGAACTCCCTCTTAAAGTGGCCCAGATCACCACAATAGAAGCAACCACGATCAAGTGCAGGCCTGCTAGCAGATGAATAAGAAGATCCCTGGCCTCTAGGAGCTGAAAACTGCTGAATAGCTCCCGGACGACTACCTGTAGCAGCTGGCAGAGCTGACTGAATAGGACGGGCTGAGTATACCTGTTGATTCTGAACTTTGGAGTATGAACCACCATAATTTCCCTCATTCCGGGGCCTCTTGGCTAACACCTTAGTCTGCCACGCCTACCTGACTCCCTCAAGTTTCTTTACATAATCCACCATATTATTAAAGCCTTTCCCTGAAGAAGTCATGTGCAGAGACAGTACCTGAAGCTCAGTATTCAAACCCTTCATAAACAACCGAACCCACTCCTCCTCGGAACCCTGCAACTGCGTAACAAAATGATACAACGCATGAAACTTTACCTCATAAGCAGAGACTGACATGCTACCCTACTACAGATTTAAGAACTCATCCTTTTTCCGGTCCCTCAAAGTACGGGGTACGTACTTCTCTAAGAAAAGAGAATGGAATTACTCCCAAGTCAGTGGAGGTAAAACGGACGACCAACACTCCACATGAGGTCTCCACCACTGCTTGGCATCACCCTGCAGCTGAAATGTGATAAACTCCACCCCATACTATTGCACAATGCCTAGCTTGTGCAGTCTCTCATAACAATCTCGTATGAACTCATAAGCATCTTCCCTGTCATTACCCTGAAACGTAGGAGGTTTTAGCTTGAGAAACTTGGTCAGCATATCATGTTCATTCCCTGTCATCACTGGGCCTAGCATTGGCCTAAAGAAGTCACCTGTGCCTGAAGCTGCATCTATCCTAGGAGCCATAGGATCTGCTGGCTGAGTGCCCAGAGCCTGATTTTCAATGCCCGCAGGTATGGCTCCAGCACCAACCAAACCACTCGAGAAGTTCCAAGCCTGCTGAAATGCTTCTGGTGTCATAGAGGGAAGGCCTGCACCTCCAACCGGTGCCGCCTTTGCCTCAGCTTGCACCCCATCATCCTCCACAAAAACTTCCATATCTTCGACAACTTGTTCCTGAGGTGGGGGAGGGTTTGCCTCTCGCACTCCTACAACAGCTTGAGCCCTACCCCTGGAGGATGTGACTCTTTCTCGTCCTCTGCCCCTTTCCCTTCCTCTACCACGGATAGTCAGGCCCGCTGCTGGGGCCGTCGGTCTAGCTCCATTATTCCTTGTGTTAACCATCTACGAACAGAAGAGTGAAAGAGTCAGATACCAATTTGTATCACAAGATACCAATTGGAATCAAGTTATAGCACGATGGAAGAAAGAAGATATAGTTTACTAAAGTCCCATAGCCTCTCGAAGAAAAGTACGCACGTCTCCACACCGTTCCGCAAGACTCTACTAGACCTGTTTTGGTACGATGAGATCAACAAACCTAGGGCTCTGATACCATCTTTGTCACGACCCAGGCCATCCTGAGTGGCACCCACCCAACTCCCGGATGAGTGAACCATTAGAGTCCAACTCTTAGCCTAACCTAACAGCTTAAAACCAGTGTAGAAAAGTAAACTAGAATTCAATCATAATGATAAGCAACTTTATAAATAAAATGACTTGCGGAATCCCTCCCTAGAATCTGAAAGTCATCGTATTGAAAACATCTATCCAAAACTAGAGTACGGGGATGCAACCCCAAAATAATAGAAATAGTCTAATCCCGATCAAATAGGCCACAACTCAAACTAGATGGACACAAAGGCAGCTCGGTCGAATAGCTCACCCTTGATATCTCGAAAAGTCTGGCCTACAAATGAGGTCGTGCGTCAACCGCCGAAAGATTTTCTGTACTCACAAAAAGACAAGCAAGTGCAGTATTAGTACACAACCACTGTGTACTGGTAGGATCATCAGCCAGTTCCAAATAAACAATGCATGAATAGTACAAAAATTAAGTAAGAGTACAGAAAACACATAGGCAAGTCAACAAGTATTTCTAGACTACAAGTCTCTACCGAACTTGTCCCACATGTAAACCACCTCACAGTTATGATCGATAATCCATAACAATAACAGTCATATCCCGTTACATATCCTGGACTCACCCTGGATCCTCTGTAGACAACATCTAAGTGTCAGACAAATAACCCGGTCTACACCAAGACAAACTCGTAAAGGAATGTAACAACCTGGCCTCTCAAGGACTAAAATACACAACCACAATTCAAGTTCACAACCCGTTCCACTCAGGGAACCATTAAATAAAGATGCAGAAATACAAGAAAGTAAACCCGTACCAGGCGTGGTACTCGAGCCAACCGTTAGTATTATCCCATACCAGGCGTGGTACCCGAGCCAACCGTTAGTATTATCCCATACCAGGTGTGGTACCCAAGCCAACCAAAGTCAAACAATCCACAGTCACGAAAATGAACAATCAACTTGTAAACCAACAAGCACAATACAACGTTCAATTTACCAGACTGCTAACAGGACTATTAGACATTTCTAATCATTCCCTAAGCAATGCATCTCATACAAATACTTAGATAAGAGTACTTAAACACACAAATCATACAGGAAGCAAACCATCACCTACCTCGAAATGATCCAAAGCTCTACTCAACCGAAGCTTTCCCATTTCTCGAAGTTCTTGCCGGTTCTTGGTCTAAAACAACACACAATAACCAAGAATCAATCTTCATGGCCTAAATTTCACCTGGATTACACAAAATCCTAAACCCCAGGCCACCCATGATCATTCCACCATTTTTTCTGGGCTTCTCGGCCATTAATTCACCTAGTTCTACCATTTTTATGGAACAATTAGGGAATTAAGATCACATGATCATAAAACAGTAAAATTAGCAACACCCAAGAACTTCTACACATAGAATCCTCCCTTTTCCCCAGATTCTATCCTCCCTAAGTCATTCCAAACCTTTTTCCAAGTTCACTCCTAGCAATTCTACCGCATAGAAAAAGTATTACGGAGTTCGGGGAGTAGAAACCTTACCTTAGGGAACAAAAATGATGAAGAATGGAGGAAAAACTCTCGAAATCGCCCTAGCCCTTCTCCCAAACGAACTTGTGAAAACTGAATGATTTTGGGGAAGTTTTTGCATTAAATCCCGTCACGCTCCGCTATAGCGATACGCTCCGCTATAGAGGTACCGCCGTAGCGGAGTCGTCCGCTATGGCGGAGGCTGACCGACGTTGACTTTTGCTGTAGCGGTAATTTCTCTGCTACAACGAAGGTCGCTATGGAGGAGTGTCAACCGCTGTAGCGGTTTACACAGGACAGAAAGTCATAAAATCTCCAAAACTAGTCCATTTTACAACACACTTATTTTTCTGATGTTCCGAAATAACCCCTTCACGTCAACCTCGATTTCGGGAGTTCTACTTACCCAAATTCAATTCAGAAAAGTCCCCGGACTCCTTTATGTATTAGCTAAGAGGAAAACTAGCTCAAATCAAGACATCAAACCCAATCCTTACCAGAATTTCCCTAGACCATACCTCGCTCCAAAATCGGCCGAGACTAGCCTAGCCCCGAATTTCAAACTCCCCAATCCGGAGTTTTCTTACTCTAAAAATTGGCACGAATGATTTACCCGTAACGACGGACCCAGTCGTTACATTAAGACTGGGAAAAGAATAGATATATATTTTTCAAGCATTGGTATGTGTAGTTGTGCTTTTGTTATAGTACTGCAAGTATATGCAACTGTTGTTCAAATGTGTTAATGGTATTGAAATATGGATTTCTATTTTTTTTTAAAAAATATATCTTAATTTAAATGGTTAATTAAATTTTTAAGAAGTTTATGCAGATCATGTACTATAAGATTTATAAATTCTAACGTAGATAGGAACTCAAATTAGATTAAACAGAAAACTATCACCAAAATTAGAAAACTATCAAAATTTGATACTTTTAAAAAAATGTAAAAATTAAAATAAATATAAAAGAAGCTTTTAATAATTAAATAACGTAAAAAAATGTGTAGAAAAGTAACTATGAAAATTTGAATATATAAAAAAAAATGAAAAAATTTAAAACTTAGTTAATAATTACCTAACTTAACTAAATTGTCCTAAAATATTACATGTGTCATCATCCTAGGTTGTCACTTGGCAAGATCCTAGACAATCTTTTCTCTTTTTAAGTATATATAGATAGATATAATTTTTTAAAGAAAAAAACTACCTCCTTTTCGTAGATGTCTTTTTTTCTTTATTTTAATTTTTTTCAGTATTAAATTTAGAGTTGTACCTTTAATTCATATTATTTTTTCAATTAATTTATAGTTTCCATTTTCTTGGATAATTAACATAAAATAAGGAGTTTTATTTTCTCGTTTTGTTATTTAGAGTGAATCACAGATTAGTATATGCCTAAGATTTAGGAGCAAATTTTATGAAACAGTATAACATGAATAAACTACTAAGCAGTAATATATAGAGTGATTAATGTATTTTTAAATTATAGTGGTAATTAAGACTTGGAAAAGAATAGATATATATATTTCAAGCATTGGTATGTGTAGTTGTGCTTTTGTTATAGTACTGCAAGTATATCTAACTGTTGTTCAAACGTGTTAAGGATATTGAAATATGGATTTCTATTATTTTTTTTCAAAAAAATTATATCTTAATTTAAATGTTTAATTAAATTTTGAGAAAGTTTATGCGGATTATGTACTATAAAATTTATAAATTCTAACGTAGATAAGAAATCAAATTAGATTAGACAGATAACCATCACCAAGATTAGAAAACTATTAAAATTTGATACTTTTTAAGAAAAGTAAAAAATTAAAATAAATATAAAAAAAACTTTTAATAATTAAATAACGTAAAAAAATGTGTAGAAAAGTAACTATGAAAATTTGAATATATAAAAAAAACTGAAAAAATTTAAAACTTAGTTAATAATTACCCAACTTAACTAAATTATTCTAAAATATTACATGTGTCATCATCCTAGGTTGTCACTTGGCAAGATCCTAGGCAAATTTATCTTTTTAAGTATATATAGATTTTTTGTGAGAAAAAGATATGTTCTTATGGTTGGTTTCTCAACTTGTTGTGAATAAATGAAGCATTTGTTGAAGTATTTACGGTAGCCGCTAGGGATGGCAAAATTAAATTCAATCCGTTCAATTCGTCCAATCCATTTAGGTTTAGGTTGGTTATTGACCTGCCCATTTGATAGCTCAACCCATTTCAACTAAACTCATGTCAACCCATTAAAAATTGGGTTGATATGTAACTCAAATTGACTTTTGAGAAATCTTATCAAAATATTTTTAATTTTTTTTAATTTTATATGTTATATATAGTTATAATAAAGAAAAAATAATTTTATTAAGTACTAAAAACTTATAAAATAATAAATAAAGCAATTAAAACTTAATAAAAATTGAGCGATTTGAGTTATGATACATTACTAACCCATTACCTAACCCATTTTGGCCCAAACAAATTTAGATCGGATTGGGTCTTAATTTGTTGATTGTCTTAATTTATTTTGGCCCGTCCAAATTTAATCCAACCCCACTCAATCATCACCCCTAATAGTTGCTTAAGATTCTGAAGTAGTTTCTGAAGTACTTACAACATCTGTTGAAGTTTATGAAACAACTGCCGAAGTAGCTGCTAAAGTTTCTACAATAGCTGTTGAAGTTTTTACAGAAGCAGTTCTGTAGAAACTTTAGCAAATGTTTCACTTAAATGTATTAAATTATTGAAGAAGAAGAAGAAGGAAAACATGACTTTCACATATTTTATTGTTGCACGCCCGAATAATAAGTTCTTGGATTGTTCTTGTTGTGGTGTGTTCTTAAATATGTTGTTCTAGGTTGTTGTACTTTTTGTCAAAAAAAGTATACTCTTATAGTTGGTGTTGGTGGTTAATTATTGTACTGGTGTTGAGCTCGAAAAATGTGCATCTGCTACAGCAACATCAGAACTGCTGTGAATAGATGAAGCAGTTAGTAAGTTTGCTATAGTAAGTATGTTAAATTGCTACATTTTTTACAGCAACTGTTACAGTATGTACAATAATTATTGGAGTTTCTACAACAACTACTGAAGTTTCTAGAGCAACTTCAACAGTTGCTGCAACAGTTGCTTCACTCAACTGTAGTAGTTTGTTTTCCCTATTTATTTAAAATGATTGGTTAAATTAATAGATTATTTCTATTTTATTTCAGGTGTGTAGATTAAATGGCTCGAAGTAAAAAATAAATTCTAGAGATAATATTTTTACTAGAAGTTTAAAGAGAAAATAAGTTAGTACAGAAAGGAAAAAAGATGATGAAGGACAATTGGCAGATCTTGATGACCATGTCATGGTTGAGAGTGAGGCACCCTCAAGCCCTTAGGCAACTGGATGAGGGTTTAGAGACCCAAAAACAAACAAGGTCGAAGCAGCCTATAGAGAAAGAAGAAGAATATGAAAAAAGAAACGATTCTTTTAAAAATATAGATGATTCTGCTGAAAAATCAAAAAATATTGAAGATGATGGTGAGGATGGAGAAGACGAGGATAATGAAGACGAGCTTAGATCAAAAAGTCGACATGATACACCTGTAGCAGAGTCGCCACTAGTCAGTCCTTCAGTTGCCGGTCTTTTCAACTGAATTGGTTGTCAAACCTATCAGGTATTCAGCTTACGACTTTGTGATGATGATGAATACTCATCCAGATATGACGGGTGATGTTATAGTCAAATCAGGTATGAAAAAATCTTTTAATGAATTTAGAAAAATGCTGAAGGAACAAGATTTGAAAAATCAGAAAAGGGCCTAAATTACTCTTCAAGTATTGAAAATGGTACAAATATATCCTCCTTTCACCTTTGGGCTCTAAAATGTCATTTCCATTTATCTTTGGGCTCTAAAATACCTTCTCATCCACCTTTGAGCCCTATTTTGCCCTTTCCCTTAACAAATCCTTTAGGAAAAATGATTAGGATTTTTATTTAATATGTAACAACACTTTATTAGTTGAGATTTAAATTAATCAAAATCTATTAACCCACAAACTCAATTCGAATCTCGAATTTAGCTCCTCTTTATTTTTTCCAAGTTCTTATTTAGATTAGAGACATCTATCATAGATTTAAATTAATGGCTGAGATTTAGTAAATTAAAAATAAGCCTTAACTATAATTAAAATAATTAATTACTTTCATATATTTACTTTTAAAATATTATTTTAATCTCACAATTTTAGTTGTACAAGTTATCTTTGCTAGATATAAAAAAATATTATTGCTGGCCTTGAGTAAAATTTATCCTGCAATCATTTTTATTTTTATTTTTTTCTACTATTTTTTTCACGCAAATTATTTTTAATCTAATTTTGAATGCTGGAAAGGAATTTCAACGTTGGAAAAGAAGTCCTCCCGCTTTAAAAGAATACTACTAGAATTTAATATAACTTTTTCCCTATATTTTAAATAATATAACAATTAGATATTTGAATATTTGATAAATAAATAATAATATAATTAAAAAATATTAGTGACTAAAATTGTGAGATTGCCTTATATTTTGGAGCAAATATATAAAATATCTATTATTCTAGTCATGGTTAAGGTTTATCATTAATTGACTAAATCTCAATCATTAATTTAAATATATGACATATGTCTCTCATCTGAATAAGAACTTGAAAAAATATACAGATAAGAAATGGAGAGGAGCCAAATCTGAGATTCAAATTGAGTTTGTTGGTTAATAAGTTTTGATTAATTAAAATATCAACCAATAAAATACTGTCACATATTAAAAATCCTAATTATTTTTTCTAAAAGGTCTTTTAAGGGAAAGGACAAAATAGGGTCTAAAGATGGATGGGAAGGGTATTTTAGAACTCAAAGGTGGATGAAAATGACATTTTAGAGCTCAAAGGTGGACGAAGGGCATATTTGTACAATTTTCAATACTTGAAGAGTAATTTATACTCTTCTCTGTTGAAAAATTTCTTTAGGTCTAATATTTTTGAAAAGTATCTAGACCTAGATGAGAGTGTTAATGCACGATTTCAGATAAAGTTGGTATATAAACTTTTTTGACATCGAATTAAAAGCGAACGAACAAATGAGTATTGGATAAATTATTGTGGCATGCCTATTTATTTTGGAATGAAAGAGTTCAACATTGTCATTGATTTGAACTGTCATTTATCTCCTGATCATGTCGTCAAGTAAACTAAGATAGACAAGTGATATCAACATATCATTGACACGTCAAAAAAGAAGAGCTGCAAGGAGAAGCATATGCTTGATATTTTGAAATTCAAGAAGGTTAGCAAAAGTGAAGAAATCATTGTGCTTAATTTTTTGTGTACAATATTCTTTGTGATAAATATTCAGGGACAAATACTCATGTCAAGTGATTTGAGCTCTCAACCGATCGAAAAGCATTTTATGTCACATTAAAGTATTTAATAATGGCGGCGAGTCCGACTATTTTTGTGAATTTTTATAGTAAGCTTTATTTATTAATTTTTATTGTTAATATATTTATGTTTTACTCATTATCCTCCTGATTATTTATGGTATTTTTTTTATCCAGGCTTGGGCATTTGAAGTCATTTTTTACAATCAAAAATTATTTAAGGATTTTGATGAAGAAGTGTCATCTCCAGGAATCCTTAGATGGCTGGCGGTGAACAATAACAATAAAGTTGAAACTCATAAGCTATTTGATCCCTCGAAGAACTCAATAAGTCTCATTTTATTATTGTTGTTATTTATAAAAAATATTGTAAATATTTAGCATTTGCTAAAACATATGCAGTAACTGTCTAACAACTTTTAAAATTGACTGCTAAAATATATTAATAGTTGCAGTTGTTTACAACAGTTTCTACATGTGTTTAAGCAATTACTGCAACTCTACAACAACTGCTAAAACATATGCAATAACTGCTGCAAACTGACTGTTGAAACTTATACAACAACTGCAAAAGTTTACAACAATTACTACATATATTTTAGCAGTTATTGTAATTTTATAACAGTTCCTGAAACATAATTACTGAAATATATTCAATACTTGTAGGTATTTTCAGAAGTTGTTGTATATGTTGCAGCAATTGCTGAATAATATATAGCAATTGCTTAACAATTTTCATACTTTACTACATCTGTTGCATTTCTTGATATACCTTTATTTTATATGTAGTTTGTATACCTGTGAATACTTTCTCTTGAAAGTGAAATGCAGATGAATTTTCTGACAAACTTTTTATCGTTAAAAGTAAAAAAACAGAATTCAAAATTTGATAATCTAGTAAAAAATTTAATCAAAATGACAGTCATCACATTTTTTTTTGTAATTGATTGTAACGACCGGGTCCGTCGTTACAGGTAAACTTTTCGTGCCAAGTTTTAGAGTTAGAAAACTCCGGATTTGGGAGTTTGAAATTCTGGGCTAGGCTAGCCTCAGTCAGTTTTGGAGTGAGGTATAGTCTAGGAAAATACGGGTGAGGAATGGGTTAGATGTATTTATTTGAGCTAATTTTTCACGTATCCAAGACATAAAGGAGTCTGAGGGACTTTTCAGAATTAAATTCGGGTAAGTAGAACTCCCAAAATTGAGGTTGACGTGAAGATGTTATTTCGGAACGTCGAGAAAATAAGTGTATTGTAAAATGGACTAGTTTTGGAGATTTCATGACTTTCTATCCCGTGTCAATCACTATAGCGGTTGACAGTCTGCCATAGCGACCTCTACTTTAGCGGAGAAATTACCACTACAACGAAAATCAACATCGGTCATCCTCCGCCATAGCGGATGACTCCGCTACGACGGTACCGCTATAGATGAGCGTGATGGGATTTAATGCAGAAATTTTCCCAAAAATATTCAGTTTTCACAAGTTTATTTAGGAGAAGGGCTAGGACGATTTCAGGCGTTTTTCCTTCATTCTTTATCGTTTTTCTTCCCTAATGTAAGGTTTCTACTCCCCAAACTCCATAATACTTTTCCTATGTGGTAGAATTGCTAGGAGTGGACTTGGTGAAAGGTTTGGAATGACTTAGGGAGGGTAGAATCCGGGGAAAAAAAGGGAGATTCTATGTGTAGAAGTTCTTGGGTGTTGCTAAATTTACTGTTTATGATCATGTGACCTTAATTTCTTAATTTTATCCGTAAAAATGGTAGAACTAGATGAATTAATGGTGTAAAGCCTGGAAAAAAGGTGGAATGATCATGGGTGGCCTGGGGTTTAGGATTATATGTAATCCGGGTGAATTTAGGTCATAAAGATTAATTATTGGTTATTGTGTGTTGTTTTAGACCAAGAACCCGCAAGAACTTCCGGAAATGGAAAAGCTCCGATTGTGTATAGCTTTGGATCATTTAGAGGTAGGTGATGGTTTGCTTCCTGTATGCTGTGTGAGTTTAAGTACTCTTATCTAAGTATTTGTATGAAATGCATTGCTTAGGGAAGGATTAGAAATGTCTAATAGTCCTGTTAGCAGTCTGGGAAATTGAATATTGTATTGTGCTTGTTGGTTTTACAAGTTGATTGTTCATTTTTGTGACTATGGATTGTTTGACTTTGGTTGGCTCGGGTACCATGCCTAGTATGGGGTAATACTAACGGTTGACTCGGGTACCATGCCTTGTACGAAATATACTAACGGTTGGTTCGGGTACCATGCCTGGTACGAGATAATACTAACGGTTGGGTCGGGTACCATGCCTGGTACGAGTTTACTTTTTTATGTTGTTGCATCTTTATTTAATGGTTCCTTGAGTGGACCGAGTTGTGAAGTTGAATTTCAGTTTCGTATTTGGGTCCTTGAGAGACTAGGTTGTCACATTACTTTACGAGTTGGTCTTGGTGTAGATCGGGTCGTTTGTCTGACACTTAGGTGTTGTCTAGAGGGGATCCATGATGGGTCCGGGATATGTAGCAGAACATGACTGTTTGTGTTGTGGATTATTAATCATAACTGTGGAATGATTTACATGTGGAATAAGTTAGGTAGAGATTTGTAGTCTAGGAATACATGTTGACTTGCCTATGTATTTTCTGTACTCTTACTAGATTTCTTTACTTTTTCATGCACTATTTTACTTGGAACTGGCTGATGATCCTACCAGTACACGGTAGTTGTATGCTGATACTGCACTTACTTATCTTTTTGTGAGTACAGGAAATATTTTGGCGGTTGACGCACGACCTCACTTGTAGGCTAGACACTTTAAGATATCAAAGGTGAGCTGTTCGATCGAGCTGCCTTGGTTTCTTTCGTATTGGTTGTAGCCCACTTGTTTCGAGCTTAGACTATTTCTTTTATTTTGGGGTTGCATCCCCGTACTCCAGTTTGATAGATGTTTTCGGTATGATGACTTTCAGATTTTAGGGAGGGATTTCCGTAGTTTATTTTATTTATTTATAGAGTTGGTTTTATTCAAGATTGAATGCTACTTTACTTTCTGCACTGGTTTTAAGCTGTTAGACTAGGCTAAGAGTTAGACTCTACTGATTTTCTCATCTGGGGGTTTGGTGGGTGCCACTCACGATTGTCAGGGTCGTGAACAAGATGGTATCAGATCCCTAGGTTCATTGATCTCATCGTACCATGACAAGTGTAGTAGAGTCTTGCGGAATGGTGTGGAGACGTCTGTACTTTTCTTCGAGAGGCTATGGGACTTTAGGAAACTATCTCTTCTTTATTCCATTATTCTATCACTTGATTCCAATTGGTATCTGGTGATACAAATTGGTATCTGACTCTTTCACTCTTCTGTCCGTAGATGGTTAACACAAGGAACAACGGAGCTAGACCAGAGGTCCCAGCAACGAGCCCGGCTATCCGTGGTAGAGGTAGGGGAAGGGTTGAGGACGAGGAAGAACCACACCCCTCAGCGGTGGGGCTCAAGCTGCTGAAGGAGCGCGAGAGGCAACCCCTCCCCCACCTCAGGAACAGGTTGTTGAAGATGTGGAAGTTGTTGTTGAGGATGTTGGGGCGCAGGCTGAGGCATAGGCGGCACAGGCTGGAGGTGCAGGCCTTTCCTCTATGATGCTAGAAGCATTTCAGCAGGCTTGGAATATCTTGAGTGGTTTGGTTAGTGCTGGAGCCATACCCGCAACACTTGCAAATTAGGCTCTGGGCACTCAGCCAGCAGATCCTACGGCTTCTAGGATGGATGCAGCTTCAGGCACAGGTGACTTCTTCAGGCCAATGCTAGGCCCAGTAATGACAGGGAATGAACATGAGATGCTGACCAAGTTTCTCAAGCTGAAACCTCCTACGTTCCAGGGTACTGACAGGGAAGATGCTTATGAGTTCATACTGGATTGTTATGAGAGGCTTCACAAGCTGGGCATTGTGCAACAGTATGGGGTGGAGTTCGTCATATTTCAGTTGCAGGGTGATGCCAAGCAGTGGTGGAGATCTCATGTGGAGTGTCGGTCATCCATTTTACCTCCACTGACTTCAGAGCAGTTCCATTCTTTTTTTTAGAGAAGTACGTACCCAGTACTTTGAGGGACCAGAAAAAGGATGAGTTCTTAAATTTGGAGCAGGGTAGCATGTCAGTCTCTTATTATAAGGCAAAGTTAACGACTGGGTCCATCATTATTGGTAGTTCTATCTTGCCAAGTTTTAGAGTTAGAAAACTCTGAGTTTGGGAGTTTGAAATTCTGGGCTAGGCTAGCCTCGATCGGTTTTGGAGCAAGGTAGAGTCTAGGGAAATCCGGGTAAATATGGGTTAGGGTGTCTTAGATTGAGCTAGTTTTTCATGTAGCCAAGACATAAAGGAGTTCGGGGGACTTTTCGAAATCACATTTGGGTAAGTAGAACTCCTAGAATCGTGTTTGACGTGAAGGGGTTATTTTAGGACATCGGGGGAAACAAGTGTGTTGTGAAATGGCCAAAACTGGCAGATTTACGAACTTTCTATCCATGATGAGTGCCGTCACGCATGATAGCGGCCACTACTATAGTGGTAGAAATTACCACTATAGCGGTGGTCAAAGGGCGATCAACCTACTTAAGACCGCTATAGCGGCGGGCTACCGCTATAGCGGAGCGAGGACCACTATAGCGGGCCGATGGGTTTTTAATGCATAAACAGCTCCCAATACATTTAGTTTTTCTCAAGTTCATTTTGGGAGAAGGGCTAGGTGATTCCAGGTGTTTTTCTTCCTTTCTCTGTCAAATGTTTTCCCTAAGGTAAGGTTTTCGTTCCCCAATCTTTGTATTACGTTTCTTATGCGGTAGAATTTTTAGGAGGGAATTCAGGGAAGGTTAGAATAACCTAGGGATGGTGGAATTCAGGGAAGGAAGGGGATTCCAAGCATGTGAGTTCTTGGGTATGGATTAAAGTATATTATTATGATCATAGGTTGTTTAATTCCCTCTTTTATCCATAAAAGATGATAGAACTAGGAGAATTAATGGTGGAAAAGCCCGGGAAAGGGGTGGGATGATCATGGGTGGCTTGGGGTTTGGGGATTTAGTATGATCCGGGTAATGTACAGGCCTTGGGTGTTAACTATATGTCCTGTGTGTTGTTTTTAGACCAAGAATGAGAGGAATCCGGAACACGGGAAAGATCGGGTCGAATAGAGCTTGGAACATTTTGAGGTAGGTGATGGCTTATGATTTTCTGTGAATGTGTATATTCATGTACTCATGTCTAAGTGATTGTATGCATTACATTGCTTAGGGAAACTGTGTGGAATGTCTAGGTTCCTGTTTATAGTTTGTGATTGAATGGTTTTACTTGTTGGTTTTACAAGTTGTATGTGTTCATATATTGACTATGGTTGTTAACATTCGATCGGATCGGGTACCAAGGCTAGTACGGGTATAACAAAATGGTTGGAACGGGTACCATGCCTGGTATGGGTTTACTTTATTGCATCTTGCATTGTTTCATTGACTATTGTATTGCATTGGTTGATATTAGTTTCATGAGTGGACCGGGTTGTTTTACTGAATGTGATACTTGGTATTAGTTCCGTGAGTGGACCGGGTTTTCTAGTTAAATGTTCTATTATTGGTGGTCCTTGAGTGGCCTGGAACTTGTTTAACTGCTGTGTTTGTCTTGGTTTAAGCCGGGTTGAATCATTACTTTGGTATGTGTCTAGAGGGGATTCCAGGGTGAGTCTGAGCTGGACTGAAGGGTATAGTTAATGGCTCATGTTCGTGGTATAGAACTGTAAGAGATGGATTTCATGCTGGGACAAGGTAGGTAGAGACTTTTAGTCTAGGGCCTGTATACTTGTTGCATGTTTTCCATATATTTACTTGTATATGTTGTACTGTTTATTTGGAAACTGGCTGATGATCCTACCAGTACACAATGGTGGTGTACTGATACTGCACTTGTCTTTCTTTTGGTGAGTACAGGAAATCTATCAGCGACTAAGACGCGACCTAGCATCTCGCACTGGTGATTTTTGACTTTCAAGGGTGAGCTGCTTGTTTCAAGCTACCTTGGGTTATCATAGATGTTCAGTCCATTTGTTTCAGACTTAAAACTATTTCATTTTGTCTTTTCGGGTTGCATCCCCGTATTCTAGATATTTGGTATTAATGTTTGGTACAATGACTTTCAGTTCCTAGGAGGGATTTTCCGCAGGATAATAATTATGTTTTGTTATTGAATTGTTTGATTGTTAGTTTACTTTTCGCTTGCTGATTTTAGGCTGTTGGTCTAGGCAAGGGTTGAACTCTATTGGTTCGCTCATCCGGGGGTTGGATGGATGCCACTCACGACGGGTTAGGTCATGACAAAGTTGGTATCAGAGCCTAGGTTCATTGATCTCGTTGTACCAAACAGGTCTAGTAGAGTATTGCGGAACGGTGCAGAGACTTCCGTACTTTTCTTCGAGACGCTATGGGGATTTAGGAAAAACTCTCTCTTCCTTCTTTCCTTCATGCTATAACTCGATTCCAATTGGTATATGGTGATACAAATTGGTATCTAACCTCATTCAATCTTTTGTCCACAGATGGTTACTACAAGGAATAACTGAGCAAGGCCAGCGGTCCCAGTAGTAGGCCCGGCAGTTCGTAACAGAGGTAGGGGAAGGGGCAGGGGATGAGCTGGAGCCATACCTGCCAGGGGTGGAGCTCGAGCTGCTGCTGCACGTGAGGTAACCCCTCCCCCACATCAGGATCATGTGGCTGAGGATGTAGAAGAAGTGGTTGTAGAGGATGGAGGGGCTCAGGAGGAGGCAACACCGGTTGGGGGTGCAGGCCTTCCTACTATGACACCGAAAGCTTTTAGGCAGGCGTGGGATATTCTGAGTGGGTTGGTTGGTGCTGGAGCCATACCCATAACTTATGCAAATCAGTCCTTGGATACTCAGCCAACGGTTACTACTACACCAAGGATGGATGCAGCTTCGGGCACAAATGATCTCCTCAGGCCAGTGTTAGGCCCAGTGATGAAAAGTAATGAGCATGAGATGCTGACTAAGTTCCTGAAGCTGAAACCTCCGATGTTTCAAGGTATATACAAGGAGGATGCCTATGAGTTCATCTTGGATTGCCATGAGAGGTTGCACAAGTTGGGTATTGTACGTCAGCATGGGGTGGAGTTTGTCACTTTTCAGCTGCAGTATGATGCCAAGCAGTGGTGGAGGTCTCATGTTGAGTGTCGGTCTTCTATCCTACCTCCACAGACTTGGGAGTAGTTCCATGCGTTATTTCTAGAGAAGTATGTTCCCCGTACTTTGAGAGACCGGAAAAAGGATGAGTTTATTAACTTGGAGCAAGGTAGCATGTCGATCTCAGCTTATGAGGCTAAGTTCCATGCGTTGTTTCATTTTGCTACACAGATGTTGGGTTCCGAGGAGGAACGGGTCCGGTTGTTTGTCAAGGGTCTGAATAGTGATCTGTAGGTACTGTCAGTGCATATGACTTCTTCAGGAAAGGGTTTTAATGATGTGGTGGATTATGTGAAGAAGATTGAGGGGGTTAGGCAAGCGGGGCAGGCTAAGGCCTTAGCCAAGAAGCCCCGGAATGAGGGAAACTATAGTGGTTCATACTCCCGGGGCCAACATTAATAGGCTTATTTGGCCCGTCCTATTCAGTCAACTCTGCCAGCTACAACAAGTGGTCGTTAGGGAGCTTAGTCTTTAGCTCCTAGAGGCCAGAGAACATCCTATACATCAGCTAGCAGACCTACTCTTGACCGTGGTTGCTTCTATTATGGTGAGTTGGGCCACTTTAAGAGGTAGTGTCCATATAGACAAACAGGTAGTCAGGGTCAGCAACAGACTAGAGTAGTGGTTCCGGCAGGCAGAGGCGGTAATGCTAGGGGTCGCCCACAGGGTGGGCGAGATAATTTTCAGGGAGGCCGGGGAGACAGAGGGAATGGTGGCGCAGGCAGGGGTGCAGTGCAACTGGCCCGAGAAGTTGCCCGGATTGATGATCGGGCATATTTCTATGCTTTTCCAGGAAGGACTGAGACGAAAGCCTCATATGCGGTGATCATAGGTACTATTCTTGTCTGTGATAAAATGGCTTCGGTATTATTGACCCAAGTTTTACATATTCTTATGTGTCTATGAGTTTTACTTTGGGGCTGGGTTTGACTTGTGATATCCTTGATTCCCCTATCTATGTTTCTACCCCAGTGGAAGAGTCGGTGGTTGTGACTCATGTATATCGTGACTGTTCTGTTGTTTTTGTGGGGTTACATACTTGGGTAGACTTGGTAATCCTGGATATGGCTGATTTTGATATTATCTTGGGTATGACCTGGCTATCTCCTTATCATACTGTGTTGAACTGTAACACCAAGACTGTGGCTCTAGAAATTCTGGGCAAGGATAGGCTAGAGTGGGAAGGTGTGTACAGGCCTAAGCCAGTGATAATATCATTTGTCCGAGCTAGGAAGCTAGTGGGGAGGGGGTGTCTAGCCTTCTTGGCTCATCTCCGGGATGATAGTGTGGAGTCTCCTCCTATTGAGTCAGTTCCAGTGGTTTCTAAATTTTTAGAGGTGTTTCCAGCGGACTTGCCTGGCATGCCTTCGGACAGAGACATAGATTTTTGTATTGATTTGGAGCCAGGCACTCGTCCCATTTCCATTCCTCCGTATAGAATGGCTCCGGAAGAGTTAAGGAAACTTAAGGCTCAGCTGCAGAAACTCCTAGGGATTTATACGTCCCAGTGCTTCACCTTGGGGTGCTCCGGTCTTGTTTGTAAAGAAGAAGGATGGTAGTATGCAGATGTGCATAGATTATAGTCACTTTAACAAGGTGACCATCCGGAATAAGTACCCTTTACCCCGTATAGATGATTTGTTTGACCAACTTCAGGGTGCATCAGTATTCTCAAAAATGGACTTGAGGTCGGGGTACTATCAGCTAAAGATTAGACCTGAGGACATTTCGAAAAATTGCTTTTCGAACCCGGTATGGGCATTATGAGTTTCTAGTAATGTTGTTTGGTTTTACCAATGCGCCGGCAGCATTCATGAGTTTGATGAATGGGGTGTTTAAGTCCTACTTGGATTCTTTCATTATCGTGTTCATCGATGATATTTTGATCTATTCTAAGAGTAGGGAGGAGCATGCTAATCATCTTCGTATTGTGCTGGATATCTTGAGGCACCAAAAGCTTATGCAAAATTCACTAAGTGCGAGTTTTGGATGAATTCTGTGGCATTCTTGGGGCATGTAGTGTCAGAAAAAGGGGTGATGGTGGATCCCCAAAAAATTAAGGCAATCAAGAGTTGGGTTCGGCCTAGCTCTGTGATCGAGGTCAGGAGTTTTGTTGGGCTCGCGGGGTACTATCAGAGGTTTGTTAAGAATTTTACTTCTATTTCTACTCACCTGACTAGGCTGACACAGAAGGAGGTACCGTTCGTGTGGTCTGACAAGTGCAAGAAGAGCTTCCAAAAGCTCAAGACACTTCTGACCACAACCCCTATTTTGTCCTTGCCGGTTGAAGGTAAAGACTTTGTTGTTTACTGTGATGCTTCACATTCTGGTTTGGATGTTGTGTTGATGCAGGTTAGGAATGTGATAGCCAATGCATCCAGGCAGTTGAAGGTGCATGAGAGGAATTACCCGACTCACGATTTAGAGTTGGCAGCGGTGGTTTTTGCATTGAAAATATGGAGACACTATCTTTATGGTGTCAAGTGTAAGGTATTCACAGATCATCGCAGTCTGCAACACATTTTCACTTAGAAGGATTTGAATCTGAGGCAGAGGAGATGGATGGAGTTATTGAAGGATTATGATGTGACAATTCAGTACCATCCGGGTAAGGCTAATATGGTGGCAGACGCATTGAGCCAGAAAACTGTTAGCATAGGTAGCTTGGCTTATTTAGGGGCGTCCAAATGACCATTGGCTAAGGAGATTCGGGCTTTGGAGGCCAAGTTCATGCACTTAGGTGTTTCAGATCAAGATGTCTTGTTGGCCAGCATTGAGGTCAAGGCCACCTTCATAGAGGAAATAAAGGCGAAACAGTTTCAGGATCCGAAACTAGGTAAATTGTGAGGCAAGGTAATATCCAGGGAGTCCAGAGATGTCATTTTAGACTCTGGTGGAGTGTTACATTTTAGGGAGAGGATTTGTGTTCCTCGGGTTGACGATATAATTCAAAATATCTTGACAGAAGCTCATGGTTTGTGGTACTATATTTATCCGGGCGTGACCAAAATGTATAGGAACTTGAGGCAGCGTTACTGGTGGCCCAGAATGAAAAGGGACATAGTAGATTTTGTGTCCAAATGTCAAAACTGCCAGCAGGTAAAGTATGAGCATCAGAGACCTACAAGACTACTTCAGAGAATGCCAATTCCAGAGTGGAAGTGGGAAAGGACAGCCATGAATTTCGTGGTGGGTATTCCCAAGACATTGGAAAAGTATGACTCAATTTGGGTCATTATTGACAGGCTGACCAAGTCCGCTCATTTTATTCCGGTCAGGGTAGATTACAATTCGCAGCAATTGGCTAAGATCTACATGAAGGAGATTGTGAGACTGCATGGCGTACCATTGTCCATCATTTCAGACAGGGGTACGCAGTTTACTTCTATGTTCTGAGGCAAGTTACATGAAGAGTTGGGTACACAACTTACTTTTAGCACAACCTTCCATCCTCACACTGATGGTCAGTCGAAGAGGACAATTCAGGTACTGGAGGACATGCTGAGAGCATGTGTAATGGACTTCGGTGGTCATTGGGAACAGTTCCTACCATTGTGCGAATTCTCGTATAACAATAGCTACCACTCCAGTATCGATATGACATCAATCGAGGCCCTGTATGAGAGAAACTGCAGATCCCCAGTTGGGTTGTTTGAGGAAGTTGATGTGAAGCCTATGTGCGTAGATTTAGTGAAGGAAGTGCAGAAAAAGGTAAGGGGCATACAAACCAAGTTGCTGGCTACTCAAAGCAGGCAGAAGTAGTATGCAGATCACAAGGTCCGGGACATGGACTTTCAGGTTGGTGAACAAGTATTGCTAAAGGTATCGCCAATGAAAGGGGTTATGCGGTTTAGTAAGAAGGTCAAGCTTAGACCTCGGTTCATCGGTCCATTTGAAGTGCTTGAAATTGTTGGGCCAGTGGCTTACAAGTTAGCACTACCACCTAGTTTATCGGGCATCCATCCAGTATTCCATGTATCTATGCTCAAGCGATACCATAGGGATGAGGACTACATCATCAAGTGGAATGCAGTACTTTTTGATAAGATCTTCATTATGAGGAGGAACCGATTTTGATTCTTGCTCAGGATGTCTGGAGGTTGAGGACAAAGGTGATTGATATGGTGAAGGTTCAGTGGAAGCATCGTCCGTTTGAGGAAGCCACTTGGGAAACCGAGAAGGACATGCGGGACAAGTACCCTCAATTGTTTGAGGATTCAGGTACTACACTTCCTTTATTTTATTTCCGTAATTTCAGGTTGATCATTCAGGGACGAACGATGGGTAAATTGGTATCTGTTATAATGACCGGATCCATCGTGATGGGTAGTTCTATTGTGCCAAGTTTTAGAGTTAGAAAACTCTGGGTTTGGGAGTTTGAAATTCTGGGCCAGGCTAACCTCGACCAGTTTTAGAGTGAGGTAGAGTCTAGGGAAATCTTAGTAAATATGGGTTAAGGTGTCTTGGATTGAGCTAGTTTTCCACATAGCCAAGACTTAAAGGAGTCTAGGGGACTTTTCGGAATCACATTTGGGTAAGTAGAACTCCCGAAATCGCGTTTGACGTAAAGGGGTTGTTTCAGGACATCGGGGGAAACAGATGTGTTGTGAAATGGCCAAAACTGGCAGATTTCCGAACTTTCTGTCCATGACGAGTGCGGTCACGCGCGATAGCGGCCACCGCTATAGTGGTAGAAATTACCGCTATAGCAGCGGTCAAAGGGTGGTCAACCTACTTAAGACCGCTATAGCGGTGGGCTACTGCTATAGCGGGGCCACTATAGCAGAGCGGGGACCACTATAGCGGGCCGACGGGTTTTTAATGCAGAAACAACTCCCAAAATATTCAGTTTTTCTCAAGTTCATTTTGGGAGAAGGGCTAGGCGATTCCAGGCATTTTTCTTCCTTTCTCCGTCAAAATTCTTCCCTAAGGTAAGGTTTTCATTCCCCAATCTTTGTATTATGCTTCCTATGTGGTAGAATTGCTAGGAAGGAATTTAGAGAAGGTTAGAATAACCTAGGGATGGTGGAATTCGGGAAAGGAGGGGATTCTAAGCATATGAGTTCTTGGGTATGGATTAAAGTATATTATTATGATCATAGGTTGTTTAATTCCCTGTTTTATCCATAAAAGATGATAGAACTAGGAGAATTAACCATGGAAAAGCCAAGGAAAGGGGTGGGATGATCATATATGGCCTGGGGCTTAGGGATTTAGTATAATCCGGGTAATGTACAGGCGTTGGGTGTTAACTATATGTCCCGTGTGTTGTTTTTATACCAAGAACGAGAGAGGAATTCGGAACACGAGAAAGCTCGGGTCGAATAGATCATGGCTTATGAGTTTCTGTGAATGTGTATATTCATGTACTCATATCTAAGTGATTGCATGCATTACATTGCTCAGGGAAACTGTGTGGAATGTCTAGGTTCCTGTTTACAGTCTGAACGGTATTACTTGTTGGTTTTACAAGTTGTGTGTATTCATATATTGACTGTGGTTATTGACATTCAGTTGGCTCGGGTACTACGCCTGGTACGGGTATAACAAAATAATTGGCACGGGTACCACGCTTGGTACGGGTATAACATTCGGTTGCCACGGGTACCATTCCTGGTACGGGTTTACTTTATTGCATCTTGCATTATTTCATTGACTATTATATTGCATTGGTTGATATTGGTTCCGTGAGTGGACCGGGTTGTTTTACTGAATGTGATACTTGGTATTGGTTCCGTGAGTGGATCGGGTTGTCTAGTTAAAGGTGCTATTGTTGGTGGTCCTTGAGTGGCCGGGAACTTGTTTATCTGCTGTGTTGGTTTTGGTTTAAGCCGGGTTGAATCATTACTTTGGTATGTGTCTAGAGGGGATTCCAGGGTGAGTCCAGGATGGACTGAAGGGTATAGTTAATGGCTCATGTTTGTGGTATAGAACTGTAAGAGATGGATTTCATGTCGGGACAAGGTAGGTAGAGACTTGTAGTCTAGGGCCTGTATACTTGTTGCATGTTTTCCATATATTTACTTGTATATGTTGTACTGTTATATATACTGTTTACTTGGAAACTGGCTGATGATCCTATCAGTACACAGTGGTGGTGTACTGATACTGCACTTGTCTTTCTTTTGGTGAGTACAGGAAATCTACCAGCGACTGAGACGCGACCTCACATTTATCACCGACGATTTCTGACTTTCAAGGGTGAGCTGCTTGTATCAAGCTACCTTGGGTTATCTTAGAGTTTCAGTCCATTTGTTTCAAACTTAAAAATATTTCATTTTGTCTTTTGGGGTTGCATCCCCATATTCTAGATATTTGGTACAATGACTTTCAGTTCCTAGGAGGGATTTTCCGCAGGATAATAATTATGTTTAGCTAATGAATTTTTTGTTTGTTAGTTTAGTTTTTGCTTGTTGGTTTTAGGCTGTTAGTCTAGGCAAGGGTTGAACTCTATTGGTTCGCTCATCCGGGGGTTGGGTGGGTGCCACTCACAATGGGTTGGGTCGTGACAGTTTCATGCCTTGTTTCGTTTTGCTACGCAGTTGCTAGGTTTTGAGGAGGAGCGAGTTTGGTTATTTATCAAGGGTTTGAATACTGAGCTTCAGGTACTATCTATGCACAACAGTTTTTCAGGGAAAGGCTTTATTGATGTGGTGGATTATGTGAAGAAACTTGAGGGAGTCAGGTAAGCAGGGCAGACTAAGGTGTTAGCCAAGAAGCCCTGGAATGAGGGAAATTATGGTGGTTCGTACTCCAGAGGTCAGAATCAGTAGTTATACTCAACCTGTCCTATTCAGTCACCTCTGCTAGCTGCTACAGCTGGTCTTCCGGGAGCTAATTAGCAGTTTTTAGCTCCTAGAGGCCAGGGAGCTTCTTATTCATCTGCTAGCAGGACTGCACTTGATTGTGGTTGCTTCTATTGTGGTGATCTGGGACACTTTAAGAGGGAGTGCCCTCAAAGGCATATTGGTAATCAGGTTCTGCAGCAACCCAAGGCTGTCGTCTCGGCAGGTAGAGGTGGTCATGCTAGAGGTCATCCATAGGGTGGGCGAGGTAACTTTCAGGGAGGCCGAGGAGACAGAGGGAACGACGGCGCGAGCAAGGGTGTGGCGCAGCCGGCCAGAGAGGTTGCCCGGATTGATGATCGAGCTCACTGTTATGCATTTCTAGGAAGGACCAAGGCTGAGGCATCAGATGTAATAATCACATGTACCATTCTCGTATGTGATTAAATGGCTTCGGTTTTATTTGACCCAGGTTCTACATATTTTTATGTGTCTGTGAATTTTGCGTTGGGTCTGGACTTGGTATGTGATATCCTTGATTCCCCTATCCATGTTTCTACCCCGGTTGGAGAGTCGGTTGTAGTGACTCATGTTTATCATAACTGTTCTGTTATTTTTGTGGGATTGCATAGCCTATGCTTCTAGGCAGTTGAAGGTGCATGAGAGAAACTACCCTACTCATGATTTAGAGTTGGCAACGGTGGTCTTTGCACTCAAGATTTGGAGAGACTATCTCTATGGTGTCAAGTGTGAAGTGTTCACTTATCATCACAGTCTGCAACATGTCTTCACTCAAAAGGATTTGAACCTGAGGCAGAGGAGGTGGATGGAATTATTGAAGGATTATGATGTGACTATTTAGTACCATTCGGGTAAGGCTAATGTGGTGACAGACGCATTGAGCCGGAAAACAGCTAGCATGGGCAATTTGGCTTGTTTGGGGGTGTCCAAATGACCACTGGCAAGGGAAATTCAGGCATTGAAGTCCAAGTTCATGCACTTGGGTATTTCAGAGCAAGGTGGATCTTGGCCAGTATTGAGGTCAAATTCACATTCATAGAGGAGATAAAGTCCAAACAGTTTTAGGATTCGCAATTGAGCAGGCTTCAGGGCAAGGTAATATTCGAAGAGTTCGGGGATGCCACGTTGGACTCTGGCAGTGTATTAAACTTTATAGGAAGGATATGTGTTCCTTGAGTCAATGACATGATTCAGAAAGTGTTGGCAGAGGCTCATAGTTTGCGGTACTCAATTCATCCGGGTGTAACCAAGATATACAGGAATTTGAGGCAACTTTATTGGTGGCCTGGTATGAAAAGGGACATAGCTGATTTTGTGTCCAAGTGTCAGAATTGCCAGCAGGTAAAGTATGAGCACCAGAGACCTGCAGGACTACTTTAGAGTATGTCCATTCCACAGTGAAAGTGGGAGAGAATAGCCATGGATTTTGTGGTGGGTGTCCCCAAGACCTTGGGGAAGTATGATTCTATTTGGGTCATTATTGACAGGCTGACCAAGTCAACTCACTTCATTTTGGTGAGGGTGGATTGTAATTTGCAGCAATTGGGTAAGATCTACGTGAAGGAGATTGTGAGATTGCATGGAGTGCCACTGTCCATCATTTCAGACAGGGGTACGCAGCTTACTTCCAAGTTTTGGGGTAAGTTGCACGAAGAGTTGGGCACTCAACTTACCTTTAGTATAACCTTCCATTCTCAGACTGATGGTCAGTCGGAGAGAATGATTTAGGTATTGGAGGACATACTGAGAGTATGTGTGATTGACTTCGGGGGTCATTGGGACAAATTTCTACCATTGTGTGAGTTCTCATACAACAATAACTACCACTCCAGTATTGGCATGGCACCGTTCGAGGCTCTGTATGAGAGGAGTTATAGGTTACCGATTGGGTGGTTTGAGAAAGGCGATGCGAAACCTTTGGTCATAGACTTAGTAAGGTAAGCGCAAGAAAAGGTAAGAGGTATTTAGGCCAAGTTACTAGCTTTCCAAAGCAGGCAGAAGGTATATGCAGATCGCAAGGTCCGAGACATGGAATTTCAGGTTGGTGAACAAGTGTTGCTGAAAGTGTCACCAATGAAGGGAGTCATGCATTTAGGTAAGAGGGGCAAGCTTAGCCCTCGGTTCATCGGTCCGTTTGAGGTTCTTGAAATTATGGGGCTAGTGGCTTACAAGTTAGCACTGCTGCCTAGTTTGTTGAGTGTCCATCCGGTATTCCATGTATCCATGCTTAAGCGATACCATGGTAATGGGGACTACATCATCAAGTGGGATGAGGTGTTACTTGATAAGGATCTTCATTATGAAGAGGAGCTAGTTCTGATTCTTGATCGAGATGTCTAGAAATTGAGGATAAATGTGATCAATATGGTAAAGGTTCAATAGAAGCATCGTCCAGTTGAGGAAACCACTTATGAAACTGAGAGGGATATGCGGGATAAGTACCCTCACTTGTTTGAGGATACAGGTACTACTCTTTCCTTCTTTATCTTTTCATATTTTGGGTTCATTGTTCGGGGATGAACGATGGGTAAATTGGTATCTATTGTAACTAACGGGTCCGTCATTATGGGTAAACTTTTCGTGCCAAGTTTTAAAGTTAGAAAACTCCGAGTTTGGGAGTTTAAAATTCTGACTAGGCTAGGCTCGATCGGTTCTGGAGAGAGGTATAGTCTAGGGAAATCCGGGTGAGGATTGGGTTAGATATCTTGATTTGAGCTAGTTTTCTATGTAGCCAAGAAATAAAGGAGTCCGAGGGACTTTTTGGAATCAAATTCGGGTAAGTAGAACTCCCAGAAATGAGGTTTATGTGAAGAGGTTATTTTGGAACGTCGGGAAAATAAGTGTGTTGTAAAATAGACTAGTTTTGGAGATTTTATGATAGAGACCTTCACTATAGTAGATAAATTACCATTACAGCAGAAGTCAACGTCGGTCAGCCTCTGCCATAGCGGATGACTCCACTATGGCGGTACCGCTATAGTGGAACGTGATGGGATTTAATGCAGAAACTTCCCCAAAAATATTTAGTTTTCACAAGTTCATTTGGGAGAAGGGCTAGGGCAATTTCAGGCATTTTCCTCCATTCTTTATCGTTTTTCTTCCCTAAGGTAAGGTTTCTACTCCCCGAACTCCGTAATACTTTTTCTATGCGGTAGAATTGCTAGGAGTGGATTTGGGGAAAGGTTTGGAATGACTTAGGGAGAGTAGAATCTGGAGAAAAAAGGGGGATTCTATGTGTAAAAGTTCTTGGGTGTTGCTAAATTTACTATTTTATGATCATGTCACCTTAATTTCCTAATTTTATCCATAAAAATGGTAAAACTAGGTGAATTAATAGCGGAAAGCCTGGGAAAAAGGGTGGAATGATCATGTGTGGCTTAGGGATTAGGATTATACGTAATCCAGGGTGAAATTTGGGCATTAAGATTAATTATTGGTTATTGTGTGTTATTTTAGACCAAGAATCGGCAAGAACTTCAGGAAACGAGTAAACTTCGATTGTGTAGAGCTTTGGATCATTTCGAGATAGGTGATGATTTTCTTCCTGTATGCTATGTGTGTTTAAGTACTCTTATCTAAGTATTTATATGAAATACATTCCTTAGGGAATGATTAGAAGTGTCTAATAGTCCTGTTAGCAGTCTGAAAAATTGAACGTTGTATTGTACTTGTTGGTTTTACAAGTTAATTGTTCATTTTTGTGACTGTGGATTATTTAACTTTGGTTGGCTCGGGTACCACACCTGTATGGGGTAATACTAATGGTTGGCTCGGGTACCATGCCTGGTATGAAATATACTAATGGTTGGCTCGGGTACCACGCCTGGTATGGGATAATACTAACGGTTGGCTCGGGTATATTGCCTTATACGGATTTACTTTATTGTATTGTTTCATCTTTATATAATGGTTCCTTGAGTGGACCGGGTTGTGAACTTGAATTGCGGTTTGCTTATTTTGGTCCTTGAGAGGCCGAGTTATCACATTGCTTTACGAGTTGGTCTTGGTGTAGACCGGGTTGTTTGCCTGACACTTAGGTGTTGTCTAGAGGGGATCTAGGGTGGGTCCGGGATATGTAGAAGAACATGACTGTTTGTGTTATGGATTATTGATCATTACTGTGGAGTGATTTACATGTGGGACAAGTTAGGGAGAGACTTGTAGTCTAGGAATACCTGTTGACTTGCCTATGTGTTTTCTGTACTCTTACTTGAATTCTGTACTTTTTCATGCACTGTTTTACTTGGAACTGGATGATGATCCTACCAGTACATGGTGATTGTGTACTAAAACTACACGTGCTTATCTTTTTGTGAGTACATGAAATCTTCTGGCGGTTGATGCACGACCTCACTTGTAGGCCAGACACTTCAAGATATCAAGGGTGAGTTGTTCGATCGAGCTGCCTTGGTTTCTTTCGTATTGGTTGTAGCCCACTTGTTTCAAACTTAGACTATTTTTTTTTATTTTGGGGTTGTATCTCCGTACTCTAGTTTGATATATGTTTTTGGTACGATGACTTTTAGATTCTAGGAAGAGATTTTTGCAGTTTATTTTATTTATTTATAGAGTTGGTTTTATTCAAGATTGAATGCTAGTTTACTTTCTGCACTGGTTTTAAGCTGTTAAGCTAGGTTAAGAGTTGGACTCTAATGGTTTGCTCATCTAGGGGTTGGGTGGGTGCCACTCACGATGGTCGAGGTCGTGACATTGATGATGAAAAAAGTGTTGATGATGCAATATTAAATGATGAAGATGGTGTTGGTGCTGATGCTGATGGAGAAAGAGGATCTTCTTCGATTGTCAATAGTGACTTTTGATTGTGTTGATGGTGGTGGAGAAGGAGAATTTTTTCCTTTTAGTGAGCATTCACAAATTTCTCAAAAAACTCAAATTTCATTCACAATGAGTAGATCTTCTACTGTTGATGTCGGTACCACTAAGGTGCCTTCTTGTTCATGTGAATATTTAAAATATACTTAAAAGATAGACTTATTAATTTCAATGGTGAAATTTTTAATACCTTGATATCTAAGAGGGTTATCATTTCATCATCAATTTTTTTGAAGCCATATACTTCTATTCAACTAAAAAAGAGGGAAAAAAATTTCAATAGCACTGTAAATGCCAAAAAAAAAGCAGCAACAAAAAAACAACAATTGATAGATATTTACAAGTGTATAAATGATTGAACAATGATCAAAATCAAACACATGATCAAGTCCAAACAAGCATTCAAGGTTATGTACACAATACATTGATTCACAATTATGTGGACTTTGACATCATGACCTACATGAATAAGTGATGGCAGGACTATATAAGACTTTCTAACAACTTTTGTATATTTATTTTTTTACTTAATTATAGAATCATATTTCAACAGTTGCTACACCTGCTGCAAAAACTGACTACTAAAACATATTAACAGTGGCAGCAGTTGAAGCAATTGCTGCAAATTGACTGCCGAAACTTATATAACAACTGCAATTGTTTGCAGCAGTTGCATCAATTGAAACTGTTGCACCAATTTTATTTAATAATATTTTTTTATTGATGTAATATGTAGATAAAATATTATGCATGATATGTAAAAGGTATCAAGACTACCTCAATCACTATGATCCTACAAACATAATCCTGAATCTCAATTTTATAACTACTTCAAGGATGTATATAAAAAATTGATCAATAAGAGTCTGCAATCAAGTGCTTCCTCGCTGAAGAATATTATAAATCATTTTATTTTTAATAATTTTTATTTTTCTTACTTGATAAAAGCTGAACTCTTTTCAGGAGATGTCTCGTGACATGGTGCCAAAAGACTCTTCGTTATCATGAATCTAGCTAAAAAATATTTTATTGTTATGAAGTTCCTAATGCATCAAAGAAAAATAAATATATATAATTGTAAATTTTTTATTTTTCTCGAAGAAATTTTTTTATAAAAAATTATATCAATCTTGAAATTATTTCCTAGATTTTTAAAACGGAGTGTATTGATCAACCACTTGTCTATCAGTGTCATCAATAAAGATTAGAATTATGTAAGAATATAGAATACTTCCAGAAATAATTCAAGAATAGCATGTGATTCATATTCACTTGCCTATATGGAGCGCTTGATCACCGATACTTCAATGACCTTGATGAATGACAATATTGTTGATAGGATGTGGTGGAGTTGAATTGAAAATATTGTTGAGAAGGAACTGGTGCACTAGTTGAATCAAAAATAATTTATTTTAGTTGTGTTTTATGATTGATTTGTTAAATATTAAAATCTGTTGAATTTATTTAAATATTAGTTGTTGTCTTGAATATTAAAATTTATTTAATATTATAATTTGTGTTCATTATTTTTTAACTGTTGAAATATACTGAAAGTTTTTTAGCAATTGCTATAAACTACTGCAGCAAGTTAGTTACTTGCTGGATTTTTTTTAGCAATTGCTGTAAACTGCTGCAGCAAGTTAGCTACTTGCTGAATTTTTTTAGCAATTGTTGAAATTAGTCATAGCAAGTTAGTTAGTTGCTGTGAGTTATCTAGCAAAGTTGTAAGCTATTGCAGCAAGTTAGCTACTTGCTGAAATGTTCCTAACAATTGCTGAAATTAATCATAGCAAGTTCGTTAGTTGATGTGAATTGTATAACAATAGCAAGTTAGTTTCTATGGTAAATTGATCATTAGTTGGTTGGATCAATCATATCTAATACTAAATAGGGTGGTGATAATTTAATTTTAAACTAAAAGCTAAATTTAATAGTGATTTTATATAATAAGATAGTAATTTAACAAATAATATGTGATCAATTGAACAGTTGCACATGTAGTCAATTTTGATAGAGTAAATTGGTCATTAGTTGATTGAATCTTCATATCTAATGATAAAAGACGTGATGTTAGTTCAATTTAAGACTACAAACTAGATTTAGTAGTGATCTTATATAATGAGATTGTAATTTGACAAATTGTCATGACTCGATTTCTCGATCATGATGCCACCTACAACCCCCAGTAGGTGAACCAATCTCCGTAGCCCAGAACGGTTAGTAATGAGCTACCTACTAACAATTTAAACGGAAAAGCAGGTAAAAATAGCGAAAGCAAGGGAACAAGATAAATAAATTAGATAACAAGGATAACATATATGAAAAGAGAAAACTAAATCAACCCAAAATCTGGTATCATAGCGTATAGAAGCCCGAACTACATAAGGAGTACAAGGGTCCAAAAGAAATATATACACAATGTCTCTGAAATTATAAGAGTACAAAATACACCAAGGATAACTGAAGTCAAGCTCTGAACGCCAAGAGCTCACCCTCTGCCTGGATGATCCAAAAACAGCACCCCGCACGAGTCTCTGGTGCTCTATCATCGATGGCCCACACTAGGATCTGCACCAGAAAATGCAGAGGGTAGGGTGAGCACCAAATACGAAGCATAAGGTACCAAGTAGATATCATAGGCTGACTGGGCACATATAAAGTAAAAGAGCAATAGCAGGCAAAGTAGGAACAAACAGTCACAAAATTTAACGATACGCACACATGAGCTAGCCCAGAGGGAAAACAACAGAAACAACATATAAGGTTAGCATATAGAATATATACACACAACATGCATAGGTGAAAGTAAGGACAACGCACCTAGGATCCTTGAAAAAATAGTATATACAAGAATAAGTTCTAGAAATGGGCGGTATACCGGTACCCTCAAGTATAAGAAAAAAGAGAGAGAAGAATAAAGGTAGATATGCTCAACATACAGGAATTAATACCCAATCAATTCGTACAAAACAATCCAGGAACTCACCACCTCACAGTAATCATGATCATACTCAACCGTAACAAGGAACAATATCGAAATAAAGTAACAAGAGTCTACCTAGAGTCCCTCGGTCGCCCATAGAACCGAGGAATGCAATCAAGTGAAAACAAACCCTCCGGCATCCCATACTACTGGAGCTTACAATCAACAAACAACAAACAAGGGTGGTATCTCAAATAATGGATGATATGATGCATAAAAACCTCGGGGTGAAATATAACCTCTGTATGTACCTCCTTCGGTGCCGATCGGGCCCAGCAGGCAGGTTCCATGAAAAGACACAACCCATATACCTCTACTCCACCGTATACCCTTCCCCCTGGCACACGTAGCCCAAAGCCTTAGACCCGGAGCGGCAAGGTCCATGGAGGTCCCGAACCCCATACTAAAACTCAGAATCAAAATGTGTCCTCCAAAATCGAGTCTAGGTTCAAGCCAGTGGCTAAGTCTCAAATATGCATGCCTAGACCCTGTCTAGGACTAAAATAATGAAAAAGATATCTCAAAAACCCTTCCAAGGGTGCCCAGGCATAACCGAGTCTAAAATAGTAGTAAAAATATCTCAGATGCTCGACCCGGTCGAGCCTGATATCATTTCAAATCAGTAAGAAAACTCAGCTAGCACTCCGACCCGGTCGAGTCTAGCAATAGTGTTAAGTCATGATAAAACCATATTTTTAACCTTCTTTTACCCCAAGAAGATCCATGTATCAAGTCAAATTATTTCCAAATCCAATTTCATCAAAAATGGGCCCTCGGGGCCATGCAAGGTTTAGAAAATCAATTTCCGTAGGTTCGAAGTGAAAAACCGTAATAAAATATGGAAAAACCTTTTTATATGCATGGAAATGATATGATTAACCCAAATAGCTGCCTGACAGCTCACAATCAACCTAACGGTCGTGAACAGGATCCAAAGATACTCAACAAGCATAACCAGCCTAGAAGGATATTTCTATGTCCGGGACTCTTGGACATTCCCAATAATCCCACCTTCTATGTTCCAGAGTCAACAAGACCTCACGGGGTCACAAGAGTAATAAATATATCAACTAATAGGAATACTACACACAACGGAAGAAAGAAATAAGACGAATCATGAAAAAGCGGTCAAGGTCTGTGGTACCAACCTAATAACCCAATCCAAGGATGCCAACTAGTACAATTTTACCCGATATATGTGAAGTCCAGGGAGTTAAGCCGTAACCTACCTGTCGTCCGATGACAAGGGAGTTAAGTCTAACGATACCCATATTGCTACAATTGTAGCCGGGTCCATATCTGGGTCAAAGCGGGCTTGCAGGGCCCACAACTCAAAACTTAAAATGAAAAGAACCATGATGACCCAAACGATGCCAAGAAGGCATGCTCCAAATTTGAGCACAATTGGACAAGGGAAGGGAACCAAAACAGCCTGCCCAAGTTGGGGATTAAAGAATAGAAATTTCAAAAATAAAAATGGAAATTGGGCAAGAATTACATACCAAAACGATGGAAAATCAGCCTAAGACGGATAAAACTTCACACCCACGAACATTCACAAGCTTAGGGGGCAGAATCTATCACAAAATTCAAGCTTTGGATGAGCATCAATGGAGGAATTAAGAGAAACACCGAAAAAGACAAGTTGGGGAAGTTGACTTACCAAGAGGCAAAGAACTACGGATAATCGACGAACAAATAATTTCCCAAGGTTTAGAACAGAAATGGAGCAAAATGGTGGAGAGAATTTTGAGTTTTAGAGTGAAAAAAGTGAAGAGAAGGGCTGGAAAAAACGAAATGACAGCAATAATAGCTGCTGTCCGCAGCTGATTTTCTGCACTTTTTAGAAAACTCGACGGGGCATTCCGGGCACAATTGGAAATCGATATTCAAAAATCAATAGTGCTAATGGAGTGGAAACGATGTTCTAGACTCAATGGAATCGACAAAACTTCGATACGAGGTTGTTTCAGACAAATGTTGACCCAAGTCAACACTAACAAAAAGGAACTCAAAGGCTCGAAATGAGTCTGACTCACCCAGAACCTGAACTAACCATCTTCCTAGCCCAAACTCAACATTTCAGAGCTGATGGAATCGTCGGATTTTGAATACGACACTCCGATCATCGAAAGTCACCCTAAGTTACACTTTCAACTCCAAATGGCCTGAAAACTGAGAAACTACACAAAACCCACATCAGAAGTTCTCAGGCCTCAACTAATGGTCCAACAAGACCAAAATCATCGCTCCGGAGCTAACAGAACTGTCAGAATTCAATTCCGAGCAGGTTAGCTAAGAATATTGACTAAAGTCAATGATATTCTAAGTTTATAGCTCTAAAACAGGCGAACTGCTAAAACGACCAAATGAATGAGCAGGGCACCGAACTACCGGTCCCAGCAAGCCATAAATGACTTGGGACCGCTACAGGAAGGCTCTAACGTTGCAATAAATACAAAAATGCGAAGATGACCGGAAGAGTCATCATAACATCCACTACTAAAAAGACTTTCGTCCTCGAAAGTCAAGAAGAAGGGAGTACTTAAAAGCTCGAACAACTGTGGATACTGACTACGCAACTCACTCTTAGTCTCCTAGGTAGCCTCCTTGACCGGACGATGCCTCCACTACACTTTCACAACCAGAATCTCCCTAGATCTTAACCTTCTGATATCTCTATCCAGAATAGCTATCGTCTCCTCAACAAATGATAAACTCTCATCCAACTAAACCGAATCCCAATGCAATACATGAGACTCATCAGGCACATACCGGTGCAACATCGAAACATGGAAAACTGGGTGAACAACTGAAAACATCAGAGGAAAGGCTAACATGTAGGCAACACTACCAACCCTCTGTAGAATCTCAAACGACCCAATAAACCTGGGGCTAAGCTTGCCCCGCCGACCAAATCTCATCACACCCTTCACAGGAAATACTCGGAGGAAAACCAGATCACAAACACTGAACTCCAAGGCATGAAGTCTACGATCAACGTAGCACTTCTGCCTACTCTGGGCTGCTCTAAGTCCAGTACTGGATCAAACGGACTCGGTCCAAGGAATCTCTAAGTAAATCTGTACCCTAACCCATCAAACCAACTAATGGGTGATCTACAATGTCTACCATACAAAGCCTCGAAAGGTGCCATTCCTATGCTCGAATGAAAGCTATTATTATATGCAAACTCAGCCGATGGCATAAACTGATCCCATGAACCTCCAAAGTCAAAAATACAAGCCCGAAGTATGTCCTCCAGGACCTGAATAGTCCTCTCAGACTGGCCATCTGTCTGAGGGTGGAAAGCAGTACTAAGCTGAACCTTCGTACCCAAATCCCTCTGTATAGCTCTCCATAACTGGGATGTGAACTTAGTTCCAAGATCTAAAATGATAGAAGCTGGGACCCCGTGCAACCGTACAATCTCACGAATGTAGATCTGAGCTAACCTCTCTACCCCGTAAGAAGTCTAAACTGGCAAGATATGCTGACTTAGTTAGCCTATCAACGTTAACCAAATGGAGTCAAACCCCTGAGTAGTATGAGGCAAACCAATAACAAAGTCCATAGTAATACCTTCCCACTTCCACCCAGGAATGGGAAGTTGCAGCATCAAACCACCCGGTCTCATGTGCTCGAACTTCACCTGTTGACAGTTCGAGCACCGAGATACAAACTCTACCACATCCTACTTCATACCACTCCACCAGTAAAGCTGTCTCAAGTCTCTATACATCTTCGCTTCACCAAGATGGATGGAGTATCTGGAACAATATGCCTCATGGAGTATCAACTGTATCAAATCACCAACTCTATGAACGCAAAGTCGATCCTTAAACCTCAAAATCCTATCAGAACCCAAGGTAGCTTGGCTGGCCTCACCCCGAACCACCTGATCACGAAGGTCACACAAACTCCGATCCTTGAACTGTCGGCTCTGAATTTGATCAACTAGAGTAGAACGAACCTCAACACTGGCAAGAACTCTGCTGGGATCCGATAAGTTAATCCTAACCAAACGGTTAGCCAAGGACAGGATGTCCAAGGACAGGATGATCACTAATTGATTGAATCAATCATATCTAATAATATATCGGGTGAAATTTAAAACTAAAAGCTAGATTTAGTAGTGATCTTAATTGAATCTACTGCAACAAGTTGGCTACTTGCTGAAACTTTTCTTGCAATTGCTACAATTAGTCTTAGCAACTTAGTTAGTTACTGTAAATTATCTAGATATTGTTATGCTTTTTTATAGCAAGTTAGTTAGTTGCTATAGTAAATTAATCATTAGTTGGTTTCACCAATCATATCTAATGATAAATAGGGTAATTTAGTTCAATTTAAGACTAAAATATAGATTTAATAGTGATCTTATACATGATGTCACGACCCGATTTCTCAGATCATGATGACACCTACAACCCTCCTGTAGGCAAACCAATCCCCATAGCCCGGAATGATTAGTAATGGGCTACTAGCTAAATCAACACGCACAATAAGCAGAAATAAACAGAAGCAGATATAAAGTAGAACCACGCAAAAGCAACAACCTGAATATATACAAAAAGGAAACTACACCAACCCAAAGACTTGGTATTGAAAGTACATGAGCTTCTAATAAAATACAAGTGCTAGAGATAACAAAATATTAAATACAACTGTCTCCAAATATACAAAGAGTAACCATGCTAAAAGATGAGATGTGATCAATTCCCGATCTTCAAAAGCTCACCCAAGTCTCGATATCCAAGAGCTGCACGAGTCTTCATGTGATCAACGACGAAAGCTCATACTAAAATCTGTACTAGAAGAATGCAAAAGTATAGTATGAGCACCAATTGCTAAGCAACGGGTATCCAGTAGGCATCATCAATCGACTGAGCACATACAAGATATAAAGACAGTAAATAGAAGATAGCAAAGAAGCAGTCAAAGAAGCAAAAGAGAAAGCACATGAAAATTAGCACGGATAGAAGTCAACAAGGATTACAAACTTGCTACGCTAGCCACAAAATATATATAATATGGAACACAGGTGAAAAAAAGAAGAACGCATCTGGAGTTCTTGCACCAACAATATAAGAAGAGAGTTTAAGAAGAAGGAAGGTATGCCAGTAACCTCAAGAAAAAGAGAAAGAAGGAAAGCAATTAAACATACTCAAACTAGAAGCAATGTACTTAATGAAATCATGCTAAAAATCCAACTTCAAGATAATAATAGACAAAAATCAACCTCACAATTATAACCCTAGGATGAAACAAGCTACACCACAGAGAATCGAAAGCCACTAATCAGTACCACGATAAAGGATAGGATTCGTTAACCCACAACTACTCAGAAGGCCACAAACAGTGCCATAACAATAAAGGACCCACTAATCCATCAATGATCAAAAGTCAAACTAATCAGAACCTCAACATGCTAGAAATCACTAATCCACCGATAATCGAAGGCCATAACAAACTCTACAATAAGATAAGAAATAATCTACCTACAGCCCTAACGAGCACCCATACACCCGAGGAACATAATAAGGTAAAAATATACCCTCTGGCATCCCATATTACCGTAGCGTACACTGAGCACACACCAAACAAGGATGGAATCCGAATACAATATGCATGATGATGTGATATGATGAAACCTGTGTGATAATAATCCTGTATGTACCTCATCTGGTGCCTATAAGCCTAGCAGAGAGGATCCATGGAAGGACACGACCTGTATACCTCAACTAAAATGTATACCCTTCCTCTGGCACACTTAGTATGTAGCCCATGATCTTGATCGGGAAGGTCCATAAAGGTCCGTGACCACATACTAAAATGCAAAATCTTAAAGTATAATCGCTCGGAGTGTATCCAGGTCTAGATTAATAATCAGAATCTTGTAGTACATGCCCGGAGTCAATCTGGATCTAAATCAGTAGTAGTAATCTCAAAACCCCATCAAAATGTGCCCAAAGTGTATCTGAATCTAAATCAGTGATCAAAGTCTCAATGGCCCTTATAATTTGTGCCCAGAGCATATCCGGGTCTAAATCCATAGTAAAAACATATCTAACACTATGACACAACCAAGTCTAGTATCAGTGTAAAAACTGGTGATAAAATCATCATAATATCCTCTTTACTCCAAGAAGATTCATAAAATAATTTCCAAATTCGTTTTTATAATTATTTTATCGAAAATGGGCCCTCGGGGCCATTCAAAGTTTAGAAAATCATTTATAGTAAGCCCGTAACCAAAATAGTAGTAAAACATGCAAAATATTCTTTGCATGTATGATATGCTCGCAATTAATAGATTAGCCCAACGGCTCACAAACAACTTATCGGCCCTGCACAGGCACAATCAACTCTACAACATAGATATCAGCCCGAAAGTAATATCTCGATGTCTGGGACTCGCGGATATTCACAAATATCTCACTGTCTATGGTCTAGAGGCGAATACAAAAGCCACACGGGGCCACAAGGGTAATGTTACAATACTACAACAAATACTATAATTAACGTAGGAAATAATATGAACCAAAGATACGGACAAGGTCTGGGGTACCAACCTAGAATAACCCACCCAATGATACTAAGTAATGCAGTTATAGCCTATATACGCAAAGTCTAAGGTAGGAAAATCATAACCTACCTGTTGTCCAATGACTAGCTGCTGAAACGGCATCATCCAATCTCAAACTGCTCCGAGAAGTCCTAAATCGCTAACAAACTATAAAAATAATATGCTACTTGTCAAGATGAAGCCAACGATACCCATATTGCTAACAAAATAGTTGAGTCAAAATCTGAGTCAAAAGTGGGCCTGCGAGGCCCACAACTTAAACCGGAAATGTGAAAAATGCATGATGATCACAACCCTCCCGTGAGTGCATGCTCCAAAATTGAGCGGATTTAGCCAAGAAAAAGAGCTCAAAACAGCCCGCTCAACTAAAGAATTAAAGGGGGAATTTAAAGAATAAAACTGGAATAAAAGAGAAGAATTCACCTACCACAATGAGAGGAAGCAGCCTACAGAATGAATTGCGCAACCCACAAGTATGCAGTCCTAAAATCAAGAAACTTCAACCAAGAATTTCCCCAAGCTTAAGAAACTTCATAAATGGAGGTCTTAGCCATGAGAAGGAAGGAAATAAAGGAAAACACTTACCAAATGAAGAGGGAAATGATGAAATCCTCAATTTGATAATATCCCACGACTGGAAATTGACTTGGAGCAAGTTTTAGGAGAGGGTAATCAGTTTGGAGTGAGAGGAAATGAGAGAAGAGGTCTGAAAAATTGAGGAAAACGACTTTATAAGTTGCAGATCATAGACCAGCACAATCACGTTGGCACAACGCGATCATGTTGAAAGAAAGGTCACAGACTAGCACGATCATGCTAGCCTAGCGTGATCCTACTGAAGGAAGGATCACAGGCTAGCGCGATCATGCTGAACACTTCTGCTGCATAAAAACAAGCAAAGTGAAATTATTCCATGGGAGGTTTCTGGCACAATCAAATCGGATACACACAAACCAAAGATGCAACTAGAGTGGAAACAATGTTTTGGACCCAATAGAGTCGACGAAACTTCCATACGAGGTCATTTCAGAGGAATGTTTACCCAAGTCAACACTTACAAAAACCAACCAAACACCTATAATGAGCCCGACTCACCTGGGACCCAAACCAACCACCTACCTAACCCAAACTCAACATTTCAGAGCTAACAACGCTGATGGAATTTCCATCCAAGGTTGTCTTCTCTGAATGTTAACCAAAGTCACCCATACAAGACCAATTGGACTGAAAACACAGAATGAGAGAGAATTCTAAGCTGAAAAGCTCCTGAATCCCGATCAAAGGTCCAACTAGACCAAAGTCCAAGCTTCGGAGCTAATGAAACTGTTGGAATTTGATTCTGAACGTGATTACCAAGAATGTTGACTGAAGTTAATGATTTCCTAAGTTAAAGCTCTAAAATATGGAAACGACCATAAAGACCAAATGAACGGCCTGAGCACTGAACTATCGGTCCCAGCAAGCCATAAATGACTTGGGGCCGCTATAAGAAAGCTCTAACAATACAAAGAAGGCAAAAATGCGTGAATGACGGGAAGGGTCATTATATCATGCACTACTAAAAATGACTTTCATCGATGAAAGTCTAGAAAAAGGGAACACTAGAGACTCAAACGAAGATGGATACTAAGCCCGGACGACTTCTTCGGTCTCCCGGATAGCTTCCTAGACCAGACAACACCCAACAAAGATAACCCAAAGGAAAACCACCAAACCTTAACTCCTTACTAGCCAAGCTAAATTCCAACCTTTAACTCCAAAACTCCAAAGGTCTATCCACTGACCCGAACAAAGAGAACCAAGGTGATCAACACACGGAACTAGAAACCTCGATACCACAACCAGGTCCACCTAGAAAACCACTAACCAAACCTCTAACTCATGAATCCATTGACCTGCAAAGCCCATATATCGAACTTGAATACTCTGCACCATGACCATGAAGCTTTACCCAAGTTGAACACTCGAACCACCCTCGATACATTAACTAACCCACCAGAGAGCCATAGTTCCCGCTGTACTCAACATCGAACGATGTCACCTTCAGACTAAAACTCTATCCAAGCCAAGCTCTAGTCTACTAGCCTTTGCCATCCAAGATAACAACCTGTATGATATCCTCGCAAACTGGAGTAACCTATCCCGACTGACCATCAACCGACAAATGAATGCCTTTGCTAACATCAATCTCGATACCTGAACCCAACTGCACCAACCATCGGAGCTCAACTGAAACTTGTACACCAGGGTTGGGAAAGACATGAATAAAGACCCTGGGTCGAAGGAAAAGTGTCCCAACTGTCGGACAAAACCAACCTCACTGAACCGTGCCAAGTCTGAATCGATTGAAAGTGAATGAACTAGGGAAACCTGCTCAAGACAACCCAAACACAACCCAAACTCTGCAAGGAGTGTGGTAAGACTACCACAAAGTCCGTAGCCATCAACTAAGTCCCAAACTCAAGAAATACCACTACTACTCCAAATACTCAAACACCATTTAGATTTAAGATCACCTTACTAGTCTTGCATAAAAAAAAAAGTCCACCATGCCACGAATATCAAGTCAAAACACCCCATAGGCAAAGGAAAGGATGTCTAAAGCCCAAGGTCGCCGCTTAGCTATTGCAAATTCCATTATTCTCAAAACTCATCCTCTGACTCAAAGCACCCACTCTGCTGTACCAGTATACAAACCACCAACCCAAAAGAAATTAATATACCATAACTCCTAGCCAATATTGGCAGAACCTAACTAACGCTGAAATCCCATGAAATAGATGACCCTTGGAGAATCAACTAATTAAACCTTGAATTCTCGAAATGCAAAGGCGACCATCACTCTCAAAGTACCATTGGAATCAAAAGTAGCCCTGCTGGCCTCAATCTACATAACGTGATCACATATAACCTATAAACACTGATCGTCGAACTGACGCTGCTGAATGTGTCCAACCAAGGTGAAATGTACCTCAACTCTTGCAAGAACTGTTATGGAATCTGACAAGTCCAGCCTAATCAAATGGTTAGCCAAGGGCTAGATGTACAAGGCCAACGACCGCTTCAAAACTGAAAGAGAGAACCTGAGCTGCCTATACCCACTGCCTTCTGGCTCAAAGATGCCGCAACCAAATAGAACCTTCCACAAACTATATGAAGAAAAACAATTGCAAAACAATGCCTCTGTCAAACCCCTAAGTAGACTCATATGCCACCGATGAACACTATAGCAGCTAAAGCTAACTAGGCTCTGAATTATATAATTTTCCCAAATCCATATATTCTACTGAGACTTGGGTCACCCAAGGAACATAACAAGGATAGCCATAGCTGATGCACATGCCCCCACAGGTAGTACTTTAAAAGTCTACCATATCGATCTTTACTAAAAGGAATCCTGACCTCAAATTTATCTAAGGAAAATGCCATTGCACTCTGTAGTTGGTCGAATTAAGTCATTGACACACAAACCCAAGTGAACCCTCAGTCGTTATCTCAGTTAACTACTAGTAACCCATACATATGTACAATGAGTCATCTCCTTCCTTTTTCAAACCAAACAAAACCCTTCCAAAGATACCCTGAACCTGACAAACTCTTCCTCAGAAGATCCTGGAGCTATTCCCTTAGCTCCCACAACTCTACTCGCGACACTCGATAAGACGGAACAAGAATAGGCTGAATGCCCAACTCAACCACAATGCCATAGCCAAAATTCAACCCAACCAGAACGAGGGAAAATAAGGAAAACAACTCACACTAGACAAGAAACTGAAGAAAACAATGAACGGAACCCATATACATGCTAACTTCCAAAACCAACAAAAATAATGAGGGTCGACTCTAACCCCTCGGGAAAAGAAAAACCGTCTAGTACCCACTTGCATAACTAACACAATCTCCTTAAAACAAAACAACTTCCCTCTGTATAGTTATCGACACCACACCAGACACCAGAGAGACTTTGAGAAAATTCTAGATAACGGCCTAGGCAACAACCACCCAAGATCTCTAGAGAAGAGGAAAACTTAAACCAATTCTAGAACCATAATGAAATTGGAAATAAAGCTAACAAGACCTACCCAGGAGTCACATCTCCAGGTAGTCACCTCTCAAGGACAAAACACCCCATCCACTACTAAAAAAAATAAATCTACCGAGAAAATACACATATAAACACTACAAATCAAATAGTAATACAATGAAACAAGAAACATGTAGGCATATAGACAAAAAAGGGGTCGATTTGCAAAGCAACAATGCCAACACTAGCTGATGGTAACAAAAGTCATACCTGCAGCAACAATATTTAGAACCTCCATCTCTGGCCTACCAAGAGGGGCATCGGACTGACGGTGTCTATCACTGAACTGATTAGTCAATGACGAAGGCTAAATTATCCCTCACCAGGTACAATCTCTAAAATAGTGACCAATCACCCCATAACTATAACAACCCAATGAAGCCCTACTTTGACGCACGGTGCTTGTTGACTCTTGACGAATACTCGAACCACTTTGATGAACGCCACCTCTAACCATCTAGAGAGCACCCTTACAACCCTGTGTAACACCTATCACTGACTAGGGACCACCCCTACTACCCTACACACCGCCTCTAGCTGGTGGCACTAGAGTCCTAGGGATAAGACCTGCTGACTGGAAGCTAGGATCATGGGGAAATCCCTAGCAAAGTATCCACACTCATCGCACTAAAAACAACTTCCACCAAATAAAGTTAGACGGGGAGCTCTCGCTGATCTTGAATGGCCATCATATCCTACACGCCTTGAATGCAAACCTTGGGAAAGCTGACCTGCACCCTGCCTACTCTGCTTAACATGCTTTGTACAACCATCCTCTGAAACCTGTGAAGCCACTGAAACTGTCCCTGCTAGATAGGAAGAAATGAAATCGATCTCTACCAGAGAATCCCCTACCTTAAGTCTGAGAACCACTAAAACTGCCCTGACAGTGATGCCTCTTACCACTACCTCCATATGCCTCATGAAATAATCCCTCAATATCCCAAAGATGATCAACCACCTGAAGAAAGGTAGTCCCAACTGTCACCAAGTGCTTTGTCACCAAACAGAGTGGTGAAATCAATCCTCTAATGAATCCCTGAACTCTCTCAAACTCTATAGGCATAGTCCTAGCAATGTACCTAATCACCTCGTGAAACCTTGCCTCGTACTATAATACTGACAAACAACCCTGTTGAAGACCTGGAATCTCAAACCTAACTGAAGAACCGCTCAAAGAATCAGGTACTGCCCCTACCTGGGGTACTGATACACCATTCAGAAGACTCAGAGTCCTAGCCACGGTGTCTTGAAGAACTGAGGTAGTCATAAATCCTACTAGAGGCTGGGCTAGCCCCACATCCCCTAACTGATGTGGTATAATCTCACTCTGAAATCCTGGCGCTAGAGGAAACACTGAAGCAATAGGCACAAAAGCCTCAACATCACCCGCTATCGTACTCATCCTAGGCATCTAAGAATGAATGGAACAACGAAGTTTAGAAGTCAATAGATCCAGGAGCGCATGATAAGGAGACAAGAATATGGAGCTTTTTCTAATAATGCCCCGTAGCCTCCCGCAGATAGAATATAAATGTCATCGTACCAATCCGTAAAACTCTACTTAAACACTTGCTCTTGTACAAATGACACCAGAGAACCTAGAGCTTTGATACCCAACTTTCACAACCCAATTTCTCAGGTCATGATGGCACCTACAACCCCCAGTAGGCATACCAATTCCCATAGCCCAAAATGATTAGTAATGTACCACTACCTAAACCAATATGCACAATAAGAAGAAATAAGCGATAGTAGATATAAAGTAGAACCATGCAAAAGCAACAACCTGAATATACACAAAAAGTAAAATACACCAACCCAAAGACCTGGTATCAAAACTACATGAGCTTCTAATAGAATACAAGTGTTAGAGATAACAAAATAGTAAATACAACTCTCTCCGAATATACAAAGAGTAACAATGCTAAAAGATGAGATATGGTAAAGCCCCGGTCGTCAAGAGCTCACCCTAGTCTCGAATATCCAAAAGCTGCATGAGTCTCCTTATGATCAACAGTGAAATCTCACACTAGGATCTACACTAGAAAGATGCAGAAGTGTAGTATGAGCGCCAATTGCTAAGCAACAGGTACCCAATAGGCATCATTGACCGACTGAGCACATATAAGATATAAAGGCAGTAAATAGCAGATAGCAAAGAAGCAGTCACAAAAGCAACAAAGAAAGCACATAAAAACTAGTACAAATAGAAGTCAACAAGGATTACAAACATGCTATGCTAGACATAGAAGATATATATAACATGAAACACAGGTGAAAGAAAGAAGAACTCACCTGGAGTCCTTGCACCAATAATACATATAAAGAGAGAGTTTAAGAAGAAGGATAGTATACCGGTAACCTCAAGAAAACGGGAAAGAAGGAAAGCAATTAAACATACTGAAACTAGAAGTATTGTACTTAATGAGATCATGCTAAAAACTCAACTTCAAGATAATAACAGACAAAAATCAACCTCAAAATTATAACCCTAGGATGAAACAAGCTACACCACAGAGAACCAAAAGCCACTAATCAGTACCACAATAAAGGATAGGATCCGCTAACCCATAACTGCTCAGAAGGCCACATAAACAGTGCCACAACAATAAAGATCCCACTAACACATCAATGATCAAAAGTCTAACTGATTAACCTCAACAGGCTAGAAACAACTAATCCACCGATAACCGAAGGACATAAAAAGCTCTACAATAAGATAAACAATAATCTACCTATAGTCCCATTGGGCGTCCATACACCTGAGGAATACAATCAAGTGAAAATAAACCCTCCAGCATCCCATACTACCAGAGCATATACTGAGCACACAACAAACAAGGGTGGAATCCAAATAGAATATGCATGATGATGTGATATGATGGAATCAATGTGATAGTAACACTGTATGTACATCCTTCGGTGCCTATAGACCCGCAGGTAGGATCCATGGAAGGACACGCCCCGTATACCTCAACTGTACTGTATACCCCTCCTCTGACACACTCAGCATGTAGCCCCTGGTCTGGATCGACAAGGTCTATAGAGGTTCGTGACCATATACGAAAATGCAAATCTCAAAGTATAACTGCCTAGAGTGTATCCTGGTCTAAATTAATAATCAAAATCTCATAGTATGTGCCCAAAGTGGATCTGAGTCTAAATCAGTAGTAGTAATCTCAAAACCTCATCAAAGAGTGCCCATAGTGTATCCGGGTCTAAATAAGTGATCAAAGTTTCAATAACCCTTATAAAGGGTGCTCGAAGCGTATCCAAGTCTAAATACATAGTAAAAACATGACTAGCACTATGGCATAACCAAGTCTAGTATCAGTATCAAAACTGGTGATAAAATTATCATAATATCCTCTTTACTCCAAGAAGATTTGTAAAATCGTTCCCAAATTCCTTTTTATAATCATTTTACTGAAAATAGGCCCTCGGGGTAATGCAAAGTTTAGAAAACCATTTATAGTAGGCCCATAGACAAAATAGTAGTAAAACATTCAGAAAGTCCTTTGCATGAATGATATGCTCGCAAAAAATAGATTAGACCAATGGCTCACAAATAACCTATCAGCCCTACACAGGCACAATCAACTCGACAATATAGATATCCAGCCTAAAGTAACATCTCGATGTCCAGGACTCATGGACATTCCAAAATATCCTATCGTCTATGGTCTAGAGGCAAATACAAAGGCCACACCAGGACACAAGGGTAATGTTACAATACTATATCAAATACTATAATCAATGTAGGAAATAATATGGATCAAAAAGACGAACAAGGTCTGGGGTGCCAACCTATAATAACCCAACCAAGGATACTAAGTAATGCAGTTATAGTCTATATACGCAAAGTCTAAGGTAGGGAAAACCATAACTGTAACAACCAGATCCATCATTATTTCAAAAACCACGACGTCGTGAAATTTGAAAATGAGTTAAAAATATTTTTGGTATTAAGTGGGGTAATGTGACGAAAATTTTAGATTTTTGGAAATCATCTAGGCTGACGTCACTCTGCTATAGTGGTATTTTATCCGCAATAGCAGAACCTCTATGGCAGAAGGTTATCTGCTATAGTGGAATAACGGGAGACAGAAGCCTCAGAACAAGTTCTTAATAAAAGATCTCGCCTCCTCAGTTGAGAAACATATGAGAGTTTTTCCAAAAACCCTCCTATGCTACTCGAAGAATTTGGAACTATGAGGAGAGAGGGTTATGGCTGAAGGGATTTTGAAAAGCGGATTCCAGGACCATCGTTCACCTGGGAACGCCTTCACGGATCCAAAAATGCATCTTTGCAGCTGTTTGGCGCCCAGGTAGGCTAGGTTTTCACTTGAGTATTTAGACCCATTTACATTTGTACTATTGTGTAATAAAGAGGAGAATCCATAATTAGGCCTCCGGGCACGGAGTCTGGCGGATTCGGTGTTATTATGTGTGAACTAGGAATTGGTGGGTTGCTAATATGAAATTGTTTGTTGTACATGTTGTCTTGATCTGGAAAATGATAGTATTTTAGGGACTAGGATATTGGAAAGGTTTGAGGAACCGGTAAATGCTTGGGTAGCTAAATGGGTAGTAAAAATGGAGAAATTCCTATATAAGGTTTCGGGCGTATGAGTAGAATAATTAGGAGTGGATAAATCACTAAGGTTAAGGGGTGGTTTTCCCCATGTTGTAATTGACTCGAAAAGGTTCGGAATCAATATAGTTATTATGGTGTGTTAATATAAGGGGAAACATGACTTGGTCTTCAGACGGGTTAGAAATTGGGGTACGTACCCGGGAACAAGGGTAGGTGATGGTTGCTTCCTGTATGCTTTGTGTGTTTGAGTAATCTTGACTAAGTATTTGTATGAGATGCATTGCTTAGAGAATGATTAGAAATGTCTTATATTTATGTTAGCAGTCTGGTAAATTAAACGTTGTATTGTGCTTATTGGTTTACAAGTTGATTGTTCATTTTTGTGAATGTGGATTATTTGACTTTGGTTGGCTCAAGTACCATGCTTGGTATGGGATAATACTAATGGTAGGATCGGGTACCACCCCTGGTACAAAATATACTAATGGTTGGCTCGGGTACCACGCCTGGTATGGGATAATACTAATGGTTGGCTCAGGTACCACGCCTAGTACGAGTTTACTTTATTGTGTTGTTACATCTTTATTTAATGGTTCCTTGAGTGGACCGGGTTGTGAACTTGAATTGCGGTTGCATATTTTGATCCTTTTGAGGCGGAGTTGTCATATTGCTTTACGAGTTGGTCTTAGTGTAGACCGGGTTGTTTATCTGACACTTAGGTGTTGTCTAGAGGGGATCCTGGGTGGATCCTTAAGATGTAATGAGGTGTAATAGTCATTTGTTGCGAATTTTTGATTATAATTGTGAAGTGGTTTATACGTGGTTGATAAACTAGGGGAATGAATGAGCGTCTAGCATTGGGTGACTAGCTGGTGTTATCCTGTAAGGAGCTGTCTAGGGTCTAAGAGAGGTCCGGGTATTTATGAGTAGTTCTATGGGGGTATTGGGTCTATAATGAAAGGGACTGGGTCATTTTTGGATGCATAGTCATGGGGGTTGACTAGAATAATAGTAGGGTAGTTAGGGTTGGACTTAGCGGTTGGGCTAAGGTTGCGTGACGGAAGTCTAAGGTTAGTATGACTTGGGAAGTCTAAGGTTGTGTGACTTGGGAAGTCTAAGGTTGTGTGACTTGGGAAGTCTTAAGTTAGTGTGACTTAGGAAGTCTAAGCTTAGTGTGATTCGGTAGACGTGAGAAGGAGGGAGTTGGTAGCGGAAGGAATAGAAAGGGGTGAGGTAAGGGGTGTGAGTAGATGTTCGGTTAAAATCGGGTCTCCTAAAAGGTAAATGGTAGAGGATAGGGCTATACTGTTTATTACATGCTTTCCCTATTTTCTTACATGATAGTACGTGTGGATTTGGGTCGACCGATGATGCCTACCAGTATGTGCGGTTGTACTTACTCTACTCTTGCTATACCCTTTTTGGGTATAGTTTGGTTGCAGGGTTGGTGATGTTTCATAGGTACATGATGATGGTGATCTGCAACAACTTCTGTCCTTCGATTTCATGACGGAAGTTGTGTCTCATTTACATCTCTTTATATAAATCCTGTAGTAGCTTTTATACCTGTTTAGACTAGGTCCCAGAGAGGGTATTTTAAATTGTAAAAACTATTGGTTGTAATCTTCATAAAAAGGATGTCTTTCCGAAAACAAGGTTGTAAAGGGTTTTCGTATATCAAAAAGGTTATTTCAGGATTTGTTTTCTCTTTTCCGCATTTACCTGTTGGACAGGTGGTAAGGGTTCATCTATCTAGGTGCATAGAGTAGGCACCCACACGGCCCGATAGGTTGGGTCATGACAGATAGTATCAGAGCCTAGGTTACCGGTCTCCCAGTACAAGAGCAAAATGTCGAATAGAGTCATGCGGATTGGTGTATTGACGTCCACATCTAATCTTTGGGAGGCTATGAAGCATCTCTCTTCCTTCATTCCTTTTCGTATGGTTCATTCACTTGCTTGTATGGGTTGAGTCCAATTGGTATCTCTCTGTCCCAATTGGTATCTCGACAAAGTAAAAGGGGGACATTGTACTCCGATTGTAATAAGACAAGCAAGGAAAAATTGGAACCGGGAAGGTTCCAATTGGTATCTAGCCTGAGAGTCTGTGGTAATACATAGATAACCGGCTAAGGGTCATCCATGAATACGAATAGAAGGTGAATTTATGTGACTTAATTATTGCTGTGTCCTGAAGTGAAAATGTTGTGTATTACTGTGTTTGTAAGACCTATTTGAATTATGTGAACTTAGTTGCCTTGAAATGAATGATGAGTAAGCAGAGGGTCATAAGTTGAAGGTAGTGTATCTTGGGTCTGTGCATAGCTGTTAATTGTATTGACTGAAATTGTATCACACCCTAGAAAGTGCTTATCATTGGTTAAGATGATAAGGGAATGGAAATTGTGACCGTAGGGAAACTTTGGTTTCAGGACAGTCGAGACTTGGTTGGGAACCATGAGAACAATGGAGTTATTCGTGTGTAATATCGGGAAGGTATTGTTGGGAATAACTGTCCTTTTAAAATCTGTTGTGATTGGTAATTTTTGTGATTGATACTGAGTTTTGATATATGCATTGCCAGGAATGGTCTTGGGGGTGGTCTAAGACCATGGTGGGATCGACGGGATTAGACAATGATAATCGAGAAAGGGGAAGGGTACACTTGCTGAAAAATTCAATTTTTCTGGGTTGTCACCGCCGGGACTGCCATAGCGGAACTGTACCGCTACGGCAATCCCATTATAGCAGAATTTTTATCGCTATAGCAGTGATAAATGCTCAAATCGTGCTATCCAACTAGGAGGTCACAACGATCGCGTAGTCAAAACAAAATTTATAAACTCCCAACGGATGTCGGGGTCGTACCAAGCGACCTGATTTAGCTAGTGAGAGATTGCGTGAAGCGATTTCAAAGTGAGAGTAGTTGTTCAACAAAACCAAATCAATAAAATGGGAGGAATCGGCAAAGTTGTCACTACTAACTCAATTCAATAAAAAGATGCAAAATCAAGATGGGTGTACCAATAAGAACTAGCTGACTAGGGGTGCATTTTTGATGGGGCATTCGCTATAGGATAGGGTAATCACTATCACCTATTGACACATGTAGCATTGGTTATGGGTGTGGAATGTTATCTCTCGATTAACATCCATATATCCGATGATTTTAGTTAGAACATCATTCGGTGTGCTAAATAACCAACAAACATTTGCTTGGGGAAGTCATCCTATCTCTAGCTCGGACCCTTAAATGGGAGATTCCAAGATTGGAGCTATGTCTAGCCTCCAATCTAAGTGGATTCCCAAGTTCCCACTAGCAATTTCACATCCACAACTACAAAATTTTCTCTCGAGCAATTAAAGTAAGGTAAATTCATGTTTGCAACCACAAATCTTAGATTAAAACATGGTGATATTACTAGACCCATGTCAGATAAGCAATTATAAAAGTGAATTAGCAACACCCACAACCATTAGCTAAGCACCCATCATCAATACACCCCTAGACAAGTGAAATTAGCCACTCATAGAAGGGGGAGAAGATATACCAACTAGGTAAATCAAATTCCCATCCATTGTAGTTGATTCTTAAGTTCTAGAGTCAGATTAGGCACACAATTTGTTAACCAAAAGATTGGATTGAAAACCCTCTCTCAATGGAGATGGAGAAAATATTTACAAGCCAAAAATATCTCCAAGTTCTCTATCTGAAATTCTCTGCAAAAATTGTATATATAAAATAAGCCTAAAATTGCCTTTTATATGTTCCCAAATCGTCACATAAATTTAGGATAAAATTTCCCTCTGGGTGGTGTGCAATGCGACGTGTGGTTTGCACGTTGTAGTGTGCGCGTCGCACACCTGCTTTAGATTGACTAGTGACTTCAGCCGCATAAGTAAGCTTTGTGCGAAGGTGGTGCATTTCGCACCACGGGTTGTGCGTGTTGCATGGTGACCGCACTCCTTAACAGAATCTTCAGTCATCTTTGCAGCTTCATGAGGAGGAGGTGCGAACTGCACCTCAGCTTGTGCGTGTCGCACAACACCGCACCTCCTGGCAGATTCTACAGCTTTTCTCAACTCTTCACACTTAGCTCCTTTTTGGTTCTTTTTGGGTCCATATCCTTGTTATTCCTCTTCTATCCAAAGTACCTACGTAAAAATCAATAAAGTACATAAGAACCTTTAAAGTGATTCAAATCATAGCAATAATTCATGGATATAGGTTCTACAAGTTGGTAGATTACCGACTTATCAAACCCCCAAACTTGAACTATTGCTTGTCCTCAAGCAAGATACTCACACGGCAAGGAATGAATTATGCTAAGGCTCAATTAAGGCACAAAAACTACTCTGCACTAAAAATGTAAGAAAAATAAAGAAACAAACGACTCAACAAAAGACTCAACTACTATGCTTATCTCAATTTGGACCACCACATGCTCACGACAATTGCTCATTTCAAAACCTTTTGTTCAAAGGACATCATATTTCATTCAAAACTCAAGGGAAATTTTGTCATTCAAAGAAAGACATTTAAGCTTCTCAAGTCATTGGCATGGACCTTCAAGGTTTGCCTCGAGATTCGCCACAAAACTTGTCTCATTCATTCTCCTCAATTGAAATAGAGACTCCTACTTCGATTCGAGTGCATGATGCCACTCACCACAAGAGAGAATCCCACTCACAATCATTCAATTCACTAAATATGGGATTATGGAGAACCAAGAAGACTCTCACTCTCTCAAAGAAGTTAAAGTGCATACGCATCGAACCATAGGCTTTCTCTTCATGTAAATAGCCACTAATGTAGGGTAGCCAAGCTCGGAATCACCAATGACTTGCGGGTTACAATATTGGCTAGGGCTAAGGTGAGGATATCATTTGGTTCAAGTGATTACACCTCCCTAATGCTCTTTGTTTTCATTTCAAACGCCGCTCACTTTTTTCAATTTCAACTTCACCTTATTTCTCCCTCACACAACCCAAGATTTCTCCTTTTTACCTCATGATCATTCACACCTTATATAACCTTCACTTGGTAGCACCTATTTTTTCTTTTCAATTTGCACATTGGATTGATCTTTTGGAGCAATTTTCAATTCTCGAATCAAGGTGCTACCTTGCTCTTGAAGTGCATTTCTTTTCTTCTCCTCATTTGAACACATGCACCCTCTAACTTAGGCATTTGCCTATGTTATCTTATGTCCCCCCCCCAAACTTAGGCTTTTAGCCTACATTTCATATTCAAGCAATTAGGGAGGATGGGTGCCAAGATAGAGGTTCACAAAAGGTCAAGGTGTTAAAAAGGTGTCAAAGAATGGTTTCAAGCTCAAAGGGGTTCACTAGGATTTGATTTCATTAGGAGGTCATTTGAGTGAAGTGGCTATCAAAAAGGGCCTAAGGTCATTTTCCAAGCTTGGTTACACCTAGAATTTTACCTTGAATCACATTCGGGGCAAGTTTTAGATGACACTTATGCACAAGAATCAAGGTAAAGCCTCACCGCACAAGGCATCATGCCATAAGACTTCATCCATTAGTCCCATAATCAATTGGGGCAAATGACTTTTGTCAAGCTATTCTGAGTTCATTACACACTCGTTTGTGAGTCAATCAAGCTAAAGCGAGAGTGTGCAAGTCATAACAAGAGAACACTTTTCCTCAAAAATTCATTTCCATTCTTCCTTTCCTTTTTTCAAAAATACTTTACCAAGAATTTTTTTTCGATGGGCCCATTTCAAGACAAGCACTTACAGACTCAATTCTAAACTAAAACTTGGCATTTTCCCTTAAGAAAGTCGCCTCTCAATCTGTCATAGGGAAATACCAACCCGATTCGGCACACAAAAACAAAAAAAAAGAAAAAGAAAATAATCAAAACTTTTACTCCTTGGGAAAGAACCGTAGTATTAAAAAAACCCTCGGAGTTTATATCTACACTACTATGAACAAGGCAATCCACAATTTTTTGCGCTTATGAATCATGCAAGAACAAGCCTTGGCGTAGGCATTTAGCACATTTGCAAGGCACGGGTAGTGGAACAATGGGGCATGTAAGACAAACTCGGCACACCATCAATAAAAACATCAAGCCCGATGAGGGCACAATTAAGCTCAAAGTAAAACGAAAACATAATCTAGAGAAAAGAAAAATAATAGCATCACAATCAATTATCCAAAATGTGCCCCACAAGGTCCAAATAAAACTAAGCAGAATAGTCAACTAGGCCCGACTAGGGCAATAAATTGTCTCAAGCCCACTCACGGGCACCAAAAAGCAAGTCAAATAAAACTAAGTAGAATAGTCAACTAGGCCCAACAAGGGGAATAAATTGTCTCAAGCCCACTCACAGGTACCAAAAAGCAAGTCAAATAAAACTAAGCAAAATAGTCAACTAGGCCCGACAAGGGCAATAAATTATCTCAAGCCCACTCACGGGCACCAAAAAGCAAGTAAGTAAAGCCACCCACTCCCCATAAAAGGAGAATTGCCCTCAATTCTCATAGTGCAGTGGGAAAATGGTGGAACTACCTGGAGGATCTAGTCCTCATCATCACCATCATCAGAAGCAACTTCTTCTTCAACATTTTTCCCACTTGGGCCAGCACCACACCTTTGAGAGTTTGCTAAAAATATGGAATCACAAAGCACTCTCTGAAACTCGGGGTTCTCATCATTATCCAACTCTTGCTCAGCATGACCGGGCAGCTCCTCGGATGCATATAAAGCAAACAAGTCATCCAATGGGCCGAGAATCATCTTGGGTGGAGGCAATATGGTCAAATCAGCTTCCACTACCAGATCTTTGCCTTTGGACTTGTTAATATCTTTTCTGAGTTTTGAGATTGACCCTTCCATAACATTAACCCACTTGCACAACATGTTCAGACTATCAACCACCCCCTTCACTGCACTCTTGACCGCCCTCTTGATCATTCCGAGTAGTTTTGTGGCTAAGTCTGCCAGTTGCTTCTCATGACTATGAGTTTTGTTGACCATATCTTGAAGACCACTGTTTGTCATATAGGGTGTGGAGGCATGTGGGCGTTCCTCCAAAGTGGCCCGAGAGGGGGAAGAAATACCTGCTCTAGCACCAGGCTCATCACTGTCAATCTTGCTCAGCTACTCCGTCCTTTGCTTCTTGAATCTGGGGGCATCCCTGTCTGTCTTCTTATCAAGATCGATGACCCTGATGGCATGAGTGAACTTATCACAAAGGAGAATAGGAACATCTACTTTAGCACAGAACTTGGTGATCAGGACCGGGAAAGGAAATGAGTCATTTCTGCAATGAGCTTTCCTACGGATTACCATTGTGTCCACCTCTCCAAAGTTTATATGCTCCCCCGTCATGATAGCCTCAATTAGAATGGCACCCTCTTGAGTTATCTTTTTGTCATTCTGAGAGAGGAGAATACGGTTGCACACTAGATCATACCAAAGCCGCACCTCAAATACCAATGATCTCCTCGGTATATTGCCTCCCATGGTGGACCACACAGGGGTGCCTAGAGAAACAGTGCGAGCAGTCTTTTGATATGGATTGAACTCAACAGTCATTCTAGCCATCAGGGCTGGTGCAAGGTCAATTGGGTGTCCCTAATATATAGCATTGATTGAAGCATGGGTGAAAGACACTCTCTTGCCTCTGACAGTGACAACATCAAGATTGGGGAACTTGTCTTTGGGGCCTTTATAGCCTTTGGAATCCTGTATGGCTTGGTAAGCCGCAAAGAATTCATGAACTATTTCTTCATAGTATCCCCGGGTACATCGTGAAATGGCTGCCACCCTCTAGTAGCAAACTGGTGGTGCATATTGGGTAGCTCATCACCAACCTTCCCTAGATTAAAGCTCTGCTCCACATTAAAAGTTCTGTTTTTATCCTGGGTGTAGTAGGTTTTCATGACCTCTACCCAAATCGGAGCCTTGCTTCATCTGCGGTTGATCTTTGCCTTGCTTGGTTTCTAGGGTTTCTCCTGCTAGAAGACATAGTCTGCATCCAAAGATTGTGAGCCAAAAATAAAACAAATCTACGAAGGGTGGAATGCAACATATTAGAAAGCAAAGTAGGTGTCTGTTGTCTTGTAAGGACCACATGCGAAACACACTAGGAAGAGTGCATGTCGCGTGTGCTGTCGCATAAGCCAATAGAACCTTCAGAAAAATTTTCTACTGAGGTGCGATGCTAGTGCAATCCGCACCATCAGAAGTGCGTGTCGCACCAAGTTTTTCCCCTTAAATCAGTGTTCTGCACTTCCTTTTCAACTTGGTACGGTGCCTTGTATGACCCGCACATCAAAATCTATGGATCGTATGCAAAATGCACAAAGACTCAAATGGAATTTTTGGTTCCTTGTGTTCTTGTGAGTTACGCATATGATCCATAGAGCAAGAAGTGCTTCAGCGCTTAGCACCACACACAACCAATTCACAACAACAAGGGGGGAAAAAGGGGGTTCATGACCATAACTTTTGGGTACTCAGACTTTCTCGGATTTCCATTAACACATAACCAACTAGAAAGGACTCAACGACTTCCCTTAAGATGGACGTTACCCCATCTATCATCGGGAACATCAAGCCCTCCTTGCAAAAATGGGCACCAATAGCATATCAACAATTAACCTCCTCCCCGCACAAGATCATTTAACCCAACTACATTTTCAATAAGGATCATGGGCATACAATCAGCAACATTCAACCTCAATTATCAACTATCAATCAAAACCTCGTGACTATCGATGACTTGCCCTTAAGAACGATGTCACTCAATATATCATCGGTCCAAATCAAATCCTAATCACAAGTGAGTTACTCAGACTTTATCCCATCACATATATTAAGGCTAAACATTACTACCAATCAACATGCATAGTTAAGATTTAAAATCTACCAAGTTGAAATTAAGAGAATTCATCATTACAACTCAAAATTGGGAACCCAAATTTCTGTCCTTCAATTTCATGATGGAAGTTGTGTCTCATTTACATCTCTTTATATAAATCCTGTAGTAGCTCTTGTACCTATTTAGACTGGATCCCAGGGAGGGTATTTTAAATTGTAAAAACTGTTGGTTGTAATCTTCACAAAAAGGATGTCTTTCCGAAAACAAGGTTGTAAAGAATTTTTGTATATCAAAAAGGTTATTTTAGGATTTGTTTTCTCTTTTCTGCATTTACCTGTTGGACGGGTGGTAAGGGTTCGTCTATCTAGGTGCATAGAGTAGGAACTCGCACGACCCGGTAGGTTGGGTCATGACAATAACCTACCTGTCATCTAATGATTAGCTACTGGAACATCTCGTCCAAGGTCAAACTACTCTGAGAAGTCCCAAATCGTGAACAAACTATCAAAATAATATACTACTCACCAAAACAAACATAACGGTACCCATATTGTTAAAAGAATAGCCGGGTCAAAATCTGGGTTAAAAGTGGGCCCGCGGGGCCTACAACCCATAACCAGAAAACAAATGCACGATGATCATAACACTCCCTTGAGTGCATGCCCCCAAAAAGAGCAAATTTAGCCAAGAAAAAAAGCTCAAAACATCTCGCTCAACTAAAGAATTAAAGGGGGAATTTAAAGAATAAAATCATAATAAAAGAGAAGAATTCAGCTACCACGATGAGAGGAAACAACCTACATAATGAATTACACGAATCGACGAGCATGCAGTCCCAAAATTGAGAAACTTCAAACAAGAATTTCCTCAAGCTTAAGAAAGTTCATCAATGGAGGTCTTAGACATGGGAAGGAAGGAATTCAAGGAGAACACTTATCAAACAAAGAGAGAAACAACGAAATCCTCAATTTGATGAAGTCCCAAGGATGGAAATTGACTTAGAGCAAGTTTTAAGAGAGGGAAATCAGTTTGGAGTGAGAGGAAATGAGATAAGAGGTCTGAAAAATTGAGGAAAATGGCTTTATAAGTTGCAGGTCACAGACCAGCGCAATCAAACTGGCAGAACGCGATCACGCTGAAGGGGGGTGTCACAAACTAGCGCGATCACACTGGCCTAGCGCAATAAAGCTGAAGGAAGGATCACAAGTAGCGCGATCACGTTGTCCTAGTGCAATCACACTGAAGGGAGGATCACAGGCTAGCGCGATCACGCTGAATACTTCTACTGCAGAAAAACCAGCAAAGTGAAAAACTTCCACGAGAGGTTCCGGGCACAATCAAAACCTGATACACACAAACAAAGATGCAACTAGAGTGGAAACGATGTTTTGGACCCAACAAAATTGATAAAACTTCCATTCGAGGTCGTTTCAGAGGAATGTTGACCCAAGTCAACACTTATTAAAACCAACCAAACACCTAAAATGAGCCCGACTTACCCGGGACTCAAACCAACACCTACCTAACCCAAACTCAACATTCCAAAGCTAATAATGTTGATGGAATTTCTATCCATGTTTGTCTTCTCTGAATTTTGATCAAAGTCAACCATACAAGCCCAACTGGCCTAAAAACACAAAATAAGAGAGAATTCCAAGCTGAAAAGCTCCTGAATCCCTACAAAAGGTCCAACTAGACCAAAGTCCACACTATGGAGCTAGCAGAACTGTCAAAATTTGATTCCGAGTATGATTACCAAGAATATTGACTGAAGTCAATAATTTCCTAAGTTAAAGCTCAAAAATAGAGAAACGGTCATAAAGACCAAACAAATGGCCTGGGCACCAAACTATCAATTCCAGCAAACTATAAATGACTTGGGGACGCTACAGGCGAGCTCTAACAAAACAACGAAGGTGAAAACGCGAGAATGACCAGAAGGGTTATTACAAATGAGATAGTAATTTGATAAATAATATGCAATCAATTGAGCAATTGAACATGTAGTCAACTTTGATTGAGTAAATTAATTATTAGTTGATTGAATCTTCATATCTAATGATAATAAAGTGGTGTTAGTTCAATTTAAGACTAAAATCTAGATTTAGTAGTGATCTTATACAATGAGATAGTAATTTGACAAGTAATATGCGATCATTTAAGAAATTACACATGTAATCAATTTTGATTGAGTAAACTGATCATTAGTTGGTTGAATCTTCATATCTAATGATAAATGGGGTGGTTCTAGTTCAATTTAAGACTAAAAACAAGATTTAATAGTGATCTTATATAGTGAGATAGTAGTTTGAAAAATAATATGCAATCAATTGAGCAATTACACATATAAATCGATTTTAATTGAGTAAATTGATCATTAATCATATTTAATGATAAATAAAGTGAATATATAAATTCATTGTGAATTTCCTAGGAATTGCTTAACTTGGTCATAGTTATTTAGCTCCTGTAATTTTCTTAACAATTACAAAAATTGACTTTAGCAAGTTAGTTAGTTATTAGGAATTTTCTAGCAGTTGTTGAGAATTATCTGGAAATTGTTGTTGGGATAGCCCTACCAATTGGTGAACTTTGTCATAGCAAATTTTAGTGACTTTTTTAGCAATTGCTAAAACGTGCAGGGACTTTCATATCAATTGCTGAGATTGACATAACAATTGTTGTAAACTGCTGCAAGAAGTTAGCTAGTTGCTGGAATTTTCATAGCAATTATTGTAAACTGCTATAATAAATTTGTACAATATGCAATTACTTGAAATTTAACATACAGTTTTTAATAACTAGAGCATTCAATTAGACAAGTATCCAAACAAGTTCACAAATAACAAGAACAAGAACAAGAACAAGAACAACAACAACAATAATAATAAGATCAAAATAAAAAATAAAACGAGTTCATAAACAACAACAAGTAAGAGTTTTTATGAAGAATTTTGTCACAATCCAATTGAGCCTGAGTGGTACTCACACTGAATCTCCGGTGGAAGAACCAACAAACCTAAACTTTAATCTTACACTTAGACAATTTTAAAAGAATTATAGGTAAACCAAACATTAAGTCATAAAGGAATCAATACTTTTATAAATAGAAAAAATGTGCAGAACTCATTGACTATATTATCCTCAAGAACTAAAAGTCATCTATAATACCCCGGAATTCGATTCAGCTTTTAAACCTAGAAACTCTGTGAAATTTAGAAATTTCAGGAACCACGATTAAAGTTCACGAGTCGTGGTTAGAACCACGAGTCATGGAAGTGACTCGTGGATCCAGTCCTGGAGATCAACCTCTGGTTTGAGAACCACGAGTGGAGTCTACGGGTCGTGATTAGTTTCACTGGTCATAGAAACCACACGTGGAACTCAGACTGAGGGCAATCAATTCCCTAGAAACCACGAGAGGTTTCCATGACTCGTGGAAGTTTCCATGAGCTATCCTGTTAATTCGTGGAAAGTTATCCACATCCTAACTTTTGGCTCAGAAACCACGACTCCAATCTATGAGCCGTGGTTACTTCTATGGTCTGTGGAAAGGACCCGTGGAACTTGAAGTTGAGTTTTAATCAGCTTTCTCTAATTAAATCCCAGGGGTATTTCTATGATTACCCACCCTTTTAACTCCTAAGTGAGGTTATTTTGACAATTTTTAGTAGGGTTTTATTCCCCAATAGCCTAAACTCTTCTCATTCTAAGCACTTCTATTCCAAAAGAAGAAAGAACTCTTTCAAGCTCCAAGTTCAAGCCTCCATTTCTTTTCATCTTAAGATCAAGCAAGCTTCAATAAGGTATGTGGGTATTCAATAAGGGATTTCCTTCACCTTTATTCCCAAAACCCATGATTTTTACTTTGATTTATGAATTTATGAAATTAGGGTTCTTATCTAATTTGGGCAAAACTTATGGGTTAAGTTTTAAAGCTTCAATTCATGGTTTCTCATTATTTATTGATGATGTATTTGAGGTTCCTTAATTGATTTCCAAAGCCCATGCATTAAAGATGATATCTAGCATGATTCCATTAAATTGCATGATTTCAAGTGAAAATTGGCATGTTTAGATAACATGGCCTTATGTATTTATGAAAGTGCATGCCTAATTCTTCAAGTTATGAATTTAGAAATAAAAGTATGATTTGAATTATGGCTATGCTAAGTTTTAATGATTTTTGAAGTATGAGTTGCATGACATCAAATATGTCCTTATGTTTTATGAAAAGGTTGGGCATATAGATATGTCTACCTAAGCTATGTGAATTGCATGGTATAAGATAAATCCTTATGCTTTTCAAATAGATTTGGCATCAGATATGCCACAAGTATATATGAGCTATATGTATGTTTTGGGAGTAGTATTAAGCAGCGACTAGGATTGGGTTTAGCGTAACCCTTTGTATATCCCAGAACTATATGCCACCGTAGGTTCTTTAAGTCCCCTCAGTGGGAATCAGACACCATGATCACACTAGTTATGCCTTTATACCCTGGGATCCTCTTGATGGGGTAGATACATCAGATTTTATATAGCTCACATGGTCTATGTCAGTTAGAGAACCTCTCACAAAATTAGTTTGATGTTTTAAAAATGTATTTGACTCTTGCTCAGATTTCAACCTTACTACTTATGATTATGTTTTCAGTTTACGATATTGCATTGAGTCATTTACATTATAGTTTTATGGTTTTAGCATGAAATCAATTTTATAGCATGTCTAGCATGATTACTCATATTCTGTATATCTCACATACTCAGTACATCCTATAGTACTGACACATATCTTATGCTGCATCCTCTTGATGATGCAGATTCAGGTTCGGGTCCTCAGATTTATGGCTAGAGATTAGCCGGTGTTCTAGCTTCGAGTAGTGAGACCTCATACTTTGTGGGCTAGTATCAGTTGTCTATCTTTATGGTTTCTATTTAGTATTTGGAGTTAGCTGTGGTCTTGTCCCAGCAACTCATTATTTAGTTTAGAGGCTTTTAAACATAGTAGAGATTCTGTATTTAGGTTTTAGATTCTGTTATATTATGTTTGAGCTGTTGATGGCTTAGTCTATTTATCTCTTCCGTTTGATGCTTCCGTTAAGTTTATCTATGTTTGTTTAAGTTATGCTGTAGCCAAGGGTTAACTTGGGGCAATTTTGATCTCGAGTCCCGTGTTACTCTTAGGGGGTAGCCTCGGGGTGTGACAAACTTGGTATCAGAGCCTCAGGTTTAAAGAGTCTAGGGTATCTGAAAGCCACATTAAGTAGAGTCTCTTTCATGTGTGTGAAGCGCGCCACACTTATGAGAGAGAAGCTATGAGGTGTCTTAGTAAAAACTTCACTTCTTTCATGATCAATATCGTGCGATAGAGTTTTAACTCTATTACCCTCTAATCCTTTCTTTATGCATTTTAGAGTATGCCTCCTAATCGTGCCATGCTTGCAGAGCCGCCCGAAATGTGGACCCTCTGATTCCAGACCTGAGGCTATAAATGCAGAGTTCAAAAATACCATTCATATGCTAGCTCAGACTATGGACGCTCATGCCAATCACTAGGCTCCTATCCCCCCCACCCTCAAGGTAGAGTAGCAACTCGAGTTTGAGATTTCATTTGTATGAACCCACCTGAGTTTTGGGGTTCAAAAGTTGGTGAGGATCCGCAAAATTTCTTGGATAAGGTAAATAATATCTTTAGTGTGACGCAAGTGGGTGGTGTTGATGCTATTGAGATATCTTCCTATCAACTTTAGGACGTGGCTCATATTTGGTTCACTCAATGGAAAGATGCTAGGGCTAGGGATCTGGTCCCTATGACTTGGGAATTCTTTGAGAGGGATTTTCTTGACTGGTTTTTCCCAATGGAGTTGAGGTAAGCTAAGGTTCAAGAGTTTGTGAATTTGAGGCAAGGTTCTATGTCAGTTCAGGAGTACAGATTGAAGTTCACCCAGCTTTCTAGGTATGCTCCTTCCATGGTGGCTGACCCGTGGGATGAGATGAGTAAGTATGTTTATGGAGTGTTCAATTTGGTACAGAAAGAGTGTAGGTCTGTGATTCTTTTGGGTGACATGGATATTTCTTGACTTATGACTCATGTTCATCAGATTGAGGGAGACAAGTTGAGGGAGATGGAAAGGGAGAATAAGAGAGTTAGATCGGAGAGTTAGCATTTTGCCATCAAAAGTCCGAAGGTAGACATCGTTCTTTGTTTCAGAAGAAATCATCATAACCCATTTATTCTTCAGCTAGTGTTCCTACCCAGGCTCCCAGGCCTCGTCCTGATCACTCTGGTACAGGATCTGGTTCCTATGCATAAGGTAATGTTTCAAAGGGGACTCCTTACCCTTCTTGCAACAAGTATGGTAAAAGTCACCCTAGTGAGTGTTTGGCTGGTAGAGAGGGATGCTTTGGGTGTGAACAAGTTGGACATATGATTAAGGATTGCTCATTAGCTAAGAAGGGTTAGGGAGGTAGTAGGACTCAGTCTGCTCCAACAACCCCAAGTGGTTGACCGGCCCAGTAGTGCACTGCTTCTAGTTCTTATGGTCAGTGCCAAAATCATATTTATGCCATGTCCTTTTGCCAGGACCACGAGATTTCACTAGACTTCGTTACTGGTATGTTGAAAGTCTTTTCTCTCGATGTGTATGCTTTATTTCCCCTGGTGCCTCCATATCTTTTATGACCCCTTATGTGGCTTATAAGTTTGAGATTAGTCCTGATAGCCCGTTTTTGTGTTTCTACTCTTATTGATGAGTTAGTCCTAGCGAAAATAATCTACCAAAATTTCCCTATCTCAGTCTTTCATAGAGTCACTTCAGCGAATCTAGTAGAGTTGAAGATAACTGATTTTGATGTTATTCTTGGTATTTATTGGTTGTATGCATGTTATGCCTCAGTTAATTGTCGTACTCGAGTTGTTAGTTTCAAGTTTCCAAATGAACTTGTCTTAGAGTGGAAAGGTAGTCCTCCATCCTCGAAGGGTCATTTCATATCTTTTCTTAAGGCTAGGAACATGATTTCTAAAAGTTATGTTTATCATATAGTTTGGGTTGTGCACAAGAAGTTCGAAACCCGGTCTCTCCAGTTAGTTCCTGTTGTGAATGAGTTTCCTGAAGTGTTCTCCAAAGATTTGCCCAGAGTCCCTCTCGAGCGGGAGATTGACTTTGGAATAGATCTTCTTCAAGATACGCATCCTATCTCTATTCCTCCCTATTGAATGGCTCTAGTGGAACTTAACAAATTGAAAGATCAGTTGAAAGACCTTCTTGATAAGGGTTTTATTCGACCTAACATCTCTTCATAGGGTGCTTCAGTCCTTTTCGTGCGAAAGAAAGATGGTTCTCTCAGAATGTGTAGCGAATACCATCATTTGAACAAAGTCACAATCAAGAATAAGTATCCCATTCCTAGGATTGATGACTTGTTCAATCAGATTCAGGGTGCCAGTTACTTCTCCAAGATTGACCTCAGATCCGGCGATCATCAGCTTCGTGTTCGAGAGTGTGACATTCTGAAGACAACCTTCAGAACTCGGTATGGTCATTATGAATTTGTGATTATGTCTTTTGGACTAACAAATGCTCCTGCAAATTTTATGGATTTGATGAACCATGTGTTCAAGCAGTATTTGGATATGTTTGGGATTGTGTTTATTGATGATATCCTTATCTACTCTCGGAGTAAGGAGGAGCATGCAAACTATTTGAGTATGGTGTTGCAAACTCTCAAGGACCGACAGTTATTTGCTAACTTTAGCAAGTGTGCGTTTTGGATGCAGTCATTTGCTTTTCGAGGTCATATTGTGACTAAAGATGGTATTCGAGTTGATTCTCAAAAGATTGAGGTAGTAAAGAATTGGCCTAGACCCACTTCCCCGTCTGATATTAGGTGCCTTTTTGGTTTGTCTAGTTACTACAGGAGATTTGTGGAAGGGTTTTCTTCCATTGATGCCCCATTGACTCAGTTGACTCAAAAGAAGGTGAAATTTCAGTGGTCTGATCTATGTGAGAAGAACTTTCAGGATATGAAGACTAGGTTGACCACAGCCCTAGTGTTGGCTCTACTCGAGGGCGTAGATGACTTTGTTGTGTATTGTGATGCTTCTAGGATTGGTTTGAGTTGTGTGTTGATGCAGCATGGTAAGGTGATTGCTTATGCTTTGAGACACCTTAAGATTCATGAGAAGAACTACTCTACTCATGATATTGAGTTAGTGGCTGTGGTTTTTACTTTGAAGATTTGGAGACGCTACTTGTATGGTGTTCACGTGAATGTATTTACCGATCATAAGAGTCTTCAGTATGTGTTCACTCGAAAGGAATTGAATATTTGTCAAAGAAGATGGCTTGAGCTTCTTAAGGATTATGATATGAGTGTGCTTTACCATCCGTGTAAGGCCAATGTCATGGCGGATGCACTTACTAGATTGTCTATGGGTAGTGTGTCTTCAGTTGAGGAAAAAAAAGGAATTTGCCAAGGCTGTTCATCGACTTGCTTGATTAGGAGTTTGCCTTATGGATTCGACAGAAGGTGGTGTTATTGTTCAGAATGGTTCAGAATCTTCTTTGGTAGCTGAAGTGAAAGAAAAGCAAAACAGTGATCCTATTTTGCACCAACTGAAAGGTGCAGTCCATCAACAAAGGGTTGAGGTTTTCTCACAAGGGGGAGATGGTGTGCTTTGATATCAGGGTCGATTGTGGTTCCTGATGTAGATGGGTTGAGACAATGGATTCTGACAGAGGCTCATAGCTCCAGGTATTCTATTCAGCCAGGTGCCACCAAAATGTAATGTGACCTACGGGAAGTCTATTGGTGGAATGGATTAAAGAGGGATATAGCAGGTTTTGTGGCTAAGTGTCCTAACTATCAACACGTAAAGGTAGAGCATCAGCGACTGAGTGGTATGACTCAGGATATTGATCTTTCTACTTGGAAATAAGAAGTGATCAATATGGATTTCATTACTGGTTTGCCTCGTACTCGTAGGCAATATGATAGTATTTGGGTGATTGTCGATCGAATGACTAAGTCATCTCACTTCTTGGCTGTTAAACTACAGATTCAGCAGACGATTATGCCAGACTCTACCTTTGGGAGATAGTCAGATTGCATATTGTTCCATTATCTATCATATCAGACAGGGGTACTCAATTTACATCTCAGTTTTGGAGATCTTTTCAGAAGGGTCTTGGTACTCAAGTTAAGCTTAGCATAACTTTTCACACACAGTTGGATGGCTAGGTAGAGCATACTATTTAGACTTTGGAGGATATGTTGAGAGCTTGTGTAATTGATTTCAAAGGTAGTTGGGATGATCACTTAACTCTTATCAAGTTTGCCAACAACAAAAACTTTCATTCTAGCATCTAGATGGCTCTTATGAAGCACTTTATGGGTAGAGGTGTAGATCTCCTATTGGTTGGTTTGAGGTAGGTAAGGTATCTTTGATTGGTCCAGATTCGGTTCATGAGACTATGGAGAAGGTGTAAATCATTAGGGAGAGGTTGAAGACCGCTCAGAGTCGACATAAATCATATACAGATGTGAGGAAGAGAGAGTTGGAGTTCAAAGTTGATGATTTGGTATTTCTATAGGTGTCACCCATGAAGGGTGTGATGAGATTTGGCAAGAAAGGGAAACTTAGTCCCCGCTATTTAGGTCTTCATCAGATTCTGAGGAGAGTCGGTAGTGTTGCTTATGAGTTGGATTTGCAAACAAATTTAGAAGCGGTTCATCCGGTTTTTCATGTTTCTTTGTTGAAGAAGTGTGTTGGTGATCTGACCTTGATTGTTCCTTTGGAAGATGTTAGTGTGAAGAATAGCCTGACTTATGAGGAAGTTCCTGTGGAGATTATTGATCGTCAGATTCAGAGGTTGAGAAACAAAGAAGTTGCTTCGGTAAAGGTCCTTTGGAGAAATCAGCTAGTTGTGGGAGCTACTTGAAAAATAGAAGCAGCCATGAAAGCCAAGTACCCTCATCTCTTTCCTTTCGACTCAGTTTCAACTTGAGATATTAGTTTCCTCATTAGTATGTCCCTCCGGTTATAGTCCATCAGTTTCCCCCCATGATCCTAGCATGCATTCTTGTTTACCGAAGTTAGTTCAATCATGTTTTAAGTTGAAAAGCTCATTTTTCATGTTTATCCTTGAGTTGTATGTTTGTGTTCTAGTTGGAATGTTTTCTCTCCAGTTTTCCTTGTTTAGTCTTTATTCGAGGACGAATGATCCAAAGGGGGAGATATTGTAATATCCTGAAATTTGATTCAACTTTTAAACTTATAAACTCTGCGAAATTCAGAACTTCCAGGAACCACGAGTCAAGTTCACGAGCCATGGTTAGAACCACGAGTCATGGAAGTGTGTCATGGATCTAGTTCTTCAGATCAACCTCTGGTCTGAGAATAATGAGTTAAGTCTACGGGTTGTGATTAGTTTCACGGGTCATGGAAACCACTCATGGAACTCAGACTGAGGGGAGTTAATTCCCCAGAAACCACGAGAGGTTTCCACGACTCATGGAAGTTTCCACGATCCGTCCTGTTAATCCGTGGAAAGTTATCCACAACCTAATTTTTGGCCCAGAAACCATGACTCCAATCAACGAGCCATGGTTACTTCTACAGTCCGTACCTGAAGCCGAGTTTTAATCAACTTTTCTCAAATTAAATCCCAAGGGTATTTCTATAATTACCCACACTTTTAACTAATAAGTGAGGTTATTTTGACTATTTTTAGTAGGGTTTTATTCCCTAATATCCAAAAATCTTCTCATTCTAAGCACTTCTATTCAAAAAGAAGAAAGAACTCCTTCAAGCTCCAAGTTCAAGCCTCCATTTCTTTTCATCTTAAGATCAAGAAAGCTTCAATAAGGGATTCCTTTCACCCTTATGCCCAAAACCCATGATTTTTACTTTGATTTATGAATTTATGAAATTAGGGTTCTTACCCAATTTGGGCAAAACTTATGGGTTTAGTTTTAAAGCTTCAATTCATGATTTCTCATTATTTATCTATGATTTATTTGAAGTTCCTTAATTGATTTCCAAACCCATGCATTAAAGATGATTTCTAGCACGATTCCATTAAATTGCATGATTTCAAGTGAAAATTGGCATGTTTAGATAACATGGCCTTATGTATTTATGAAAGTGCATGACTAATTCTTCAAGTTATGAATTTAGAAATAAAAGTATGATTTAAATTATAGCTATGCTAAGTTTTAAGGATTTTGAAGTATGAGTTGCATGACATCAGATATGTCCCTATTTTTTATGAAAAGATTGGGCATCTAGATATGTCTAGCTAAGCTATGTGAATTGCATGGTATTAGATATACCCTTATGCTTTTCAAATAGATTTGGCATCAGATATGCCACAAATATATTATGATTTATATGTATGGTTTGTGAGTAGTATTGAGCATCGAGTTGGATTGGGTTTAGCGTACTCCTTTGTATATCCCAGAACTACGTGCCACCATAGGTTCTTTAAGTCCCCTCAGTGGGCATCAGACACCATGATCACACTAGTTATGCCTTTATACCCTGGCAAGGTATATTAGGTCTTCTCGATGGGGCGGATACATCGGATTCCATTAAGCTCACATGGTCTATGCCGGTTAGAGAACCTCCCAAGAAGTAGTTTCATGTTTTAAAAATGTATTTACTCTTGCTCAGATTTCAGTCTTACTACTTATGATTATGTTTTCAGTTTATGATATTTCATTGAGCCATTTACATTATAGTTTTATGATTATAGCATGAAATCAGTTTTATAGAATATCTAGCATGATTACTCAGATTTCGCATATCTCACATACTCAGTACATCCTATAGTATTGACGCATATCTTGTGCTGCATCCTCTTAATGATGTAGATTCAGGTTCGGGTCCTCAGATTCGTGGCTAGAGGTTAGCTGGTGTTCCAGCTTAGAGTGGTGAATCCTTATACTTCGAGGGCTAGTATCAGTTGTCTATATTTATGGTTTTTGTTTAGTAGTTGAAGTTAGTTGGGGTCTTGTCCCATTAACTCCTTATTCAGTTTAGAGGCTTTCAGACATAGTAGAGATTCTGTATTTGGGTTTCAGATTCTGTTTGTTAAGTTTATCTATGTTTATTTAAGTCATGCTTTAGCCAAGGGTTAACTTGGGGCACTTGTGGTCCCGGGTCGTGACATCATAGTACAGAACTCTAAACCAATACATCATCTAAGATAACCAATAAGTACTAAACGCAATATGAAATATGCATCCTATTATCCAGGTAAATGGATAACAACTCGTGAAGGATACATGACAACCTAAAAAGTAGTGCTCACCCTTGGATCCACAATCAACTCTTCTACTCTAATCAAGGTTGTGTCTCAGCCTCTGGAACATGGTCTGCACTAAACAAAAGAAGATCATAGGGTAGTATCAGTACAAAATTCTATGTACTGGTAGGTATCATCGGTTGACCTAAAATAAGACATAAATGTAGGAAACATATAACAAGTAAAAAAAAACTTCAACACTTAGCATATAATCAGTCAACAAATAGTCTTTTCAAGTCAATTCAACAACAACAATCCAAAATTCATAAGTCACCAAAATATCACTATAAAAAAGAATAATTATTCTCAACAATGATCTACTCAAATCACTATTTCCATCAACTTGCACTTATATCATATGTGCCTCTAGTCCCATCTCAGTTCACAACCAGTTCACTATGGAAGACAATACAATAATGCAAAAAGATAAAAGAGTATAAGAGTGTACACACATGCAATGTGTCTTATTTCTTCCCATTAGCCATGACCTGCAGGGGACCCTAGGCATCCATATACCATATTAGTGTGGTAGATGATTCATAATCAACTGTGTCAATATCAATATCTGTATAACCAGGCTCTCATATATATTTCTCATTAATATACACAGTGGCCCAGGTACAATCACACTTAGTCGTTTTAGCTCACTTTTCACTTTCTGTTCATCTAGCCTATTCATACAAACATAATAGGAAAACACATATAATTCAACCATGTCCGAGATCAATCACAACTTATATAGTTCTACCAAATAACATGTAATAAAGTGAGTTATTATTTTAAAATTATAACCTACCTCGAGTGAAAAAATAACGCCCGCAAGGTAATTCACCATTGTCTTGCCCTTCTTTAACACTTTGGAATGCTTAAGGTCTATAAACAATAATAATATGAGAATAATTAATTATTTACTAGGTCTTGGAAATTTAATCCATTAATTCTATCCTTTAAAAGAGGTTTCTCGCATTCCCCAAGGATTAATTAATCACTAACCAGTCCCATTGCATTATTTCAAAGTTTCTAATCAAGTTCATACCTTTTTAGCCATTTTTATACCAAAAAGTTTCACCTTTATGGGACTCAAAATTCCCCATTAACCTTACTCAAGTTAAAGACAATTAATTTCATGCTAGGAATCAAAATTATACATCCTAGGATTAGTTCTAGATGATTTTACACTTACCCATAGGGTTCTTCCCCAAGTTCTTGCTTCTAGGACTTAAACTCAAGAATTACACCATTAATCCTTCCCCCAAGGTCTAAGGAAGATTATTTATTAATAACTAAGAAGCTTTACGGATTACTTACCTAAAACAATGAAGAATGCCCTAGTTTCCTTTGAAAACCCACTTCTTAGAGCTCTAGAATGAAGCTGAATTGTGAGAGAATCAACTCAGAAAACTGTCAAACACACAAGTATACTACCCTATTTTCTTATTGTGATGGACAGTTTCTCATCGCGATAAGGATTGGGTCATCGTGATGAATCATTGTGATGAGATGTCCTTCATCGCAGTGAGCAACAATTTCCACAATATGATTTTCTCACCCCAGGCCTTTATTTCATAACACACTTTATTTTATGGACTACACAAATTATTCCTAACGCGATAACTATCATATCCGGAGTTCTATGAACCCGAATTAAGTCCTGAAACTTCTTATGGGATTCTACAATAGTTGGCTACCCAAATATATATACCACACTACCACACGATAACACATGAATCATGAATCATATCTAAGGTACAATACACTATATTTTCATCTAAGCTCACTGATATGTTGGTAATCTACTAATTTATTGAGCCTTTATCCATGAATTATTGCTATTATTTGAATAGATTTAGAGGTTCTTATGGCCTTTATTGATGTCTATATAGGTACATGTGATCAAAGATGGAAAAACAAGGAAATGGACCCAAAAAGAGCTTAAAAGGAGTGAAGTGTGAAGTGATAAAAAAGGATAGAGATTCTTCCTTGAGATGTGGAACTTGTGCAACACGCATAAGCCTTGGTGCGTTCTGCACCTCTCATCCATGGAGAATTGAATCAACAGAAGGGTCTGTTACGAGATGCGGTCGCTGTGCGATGTGCATAACTCATGGTGCAAATCACACCTCCTTCGCATGACATCTCCCAAGTTATCTGAGTACCTGGTTCAAATGAAAAGGGTTTGCGATATGCACATCACGATGTGCAAACTGCACATTGTGCTGCACACCACCCGAAGGATATTTTTGTCCAGAAATTTAGTGATGTTTTGGGAAAGTATTTAAACCCATTTTAGGCACAATTGTAAAAAAAAGATTCTGAAGCTCTGAATACTCTTAAGTAATTTTAGCTTTGAGAATAAGTTTTCTCTCTATGAATAAGAAGAGGGTTTCAATCAATTCTCTCTTCCAATTCTTAGTTCACCAATTGTGTATAAACTGAGCTTAGATATTGAAATTACACTTGAACAAAGAGGAATTTGAATTATCAACTTGGTATATTTCTTTCCTTTAGCATGAGTAGCTAATTTCATTGTCTAGGGATGTGTTGATAATGGGTGCTTGATAAATGGGTGTGGGTGTTGCTAATTCTTGCTTATTTTACATGGGTCTAGTAGTTTTACCAAGTTTTAATCCTAAAATTGGTGGTTGCGAACATTGATTTTCCTTAGTTTGTTATGTTGTTGCTTGAAAGAGAATTTCATAGCTTCGTATGTGAAATTACTAGTTAGAACTTGGGCTTCCATTTAGATTGAGGCTAGAAATAGCTCATATCGATGAAATCAACCATTTAAGGGTCTAAGATAGATATAGTATGACCTCCCTAAGCTTTATCTTTGTTGCTTATTAGTAAACTGATAGTGCTTTAATAGAGATTGTCGGGTATATGGTTGTTGATCGAGAGATGAACAACCATACCTATAACCAAGGCTATCTGTGTCAATGAGCGGGAATTTTGCGTGAATAGGCAATCATCCTATCCCACACTAGAGCCCCATTAGACGCACATCCCTAGTTGTCTACTCTCATTTGTATACATGGTTTACTATACTGTCTTTCTTAAATTGAGATTGTTGTGACAGAATCCCCATTCCCCCACTCCTTTACTTTTGTGTTTTCAAACACTTACTCTCTTAGTGAAGTCATTTCATTACAATCATCATTCTGCTATCTACAAGTCTCTGTGAGTATGATCCCAACATCCATTGGGTACTTATAAATGTCTTTTGCTTTGGAATCACCGATACCTCCATCTTGGAGAGTACGTTTGAGCGTTTATAAAATATGGTGCCATTGCTGGGGACTTGATTTGATAGCTATTTTTGATTGTAGATTTGAAATCACTTAGAGAGTGCTTGTTTCTTTTACTTTGGTTTGTTGTTTGTGTTATGATTGAGCAGGCTAGCCTGTGAGCAATGCAGATGATAACGAGAGCATTGACAACTTAATGGATGCAAATGCTACTGAGCCTGTGATGCAAGGGGGTATGGGTGCAATCCGCCTACCCCCTACGGTGGGAAGTGTTGTCTTCCATATTACTAGCACCATGCTCCACTTGATCCAAATAAAGGGTATGTTTGGTGGGCAGCACATGAAGATGCCAACAGGCATATTCAAAATTTTGTGGAGATTTGCCAACCATTCATATTTCACAATATCTCCAAAGAATCCATCCGATTACGCCTATTCCCCTTTTCCTTGGTGGGGGAAGCCACAGTGTGGTTGGAAGAATTGCTGAATGAATCTATCATATCTTAGGCCAAGTTGGTTGAGGCATTTACATTGAGATTCTTTCCTCCATCTCAAATGATGCACTTGAGAGATGATATTACTAACTTTAGTTAACTCTCAGATTAACCTCTACATAAGGTTTAGTTAAGGTTCAAAAAGAAGCTTGTCTTGTGTCCGAACCATGAGTTGCCAGACAATGTATTGCACCAAAGCTTCTATCAATCGTTGAACTCTATGAATGAGTCGGTGGCTAAAAACCTTAGAGGTGACACCTTCATAGACTTAGAGTTTCCTATTGCCTTGACTTTGTTAGAGGGAATGACCAAGACCAACCAAGCTTGGCATACGAGAGAAACAGATGTGCCAACTTGGGGAGCGCCCTCATCCATCTTGACCAATGAAATGAGAAAAAAGGATGAGGAGCATGATAAGTCAATGGCCAAGATGATTACTCAAATTAATTTGATGGGTAAGCTTGTAATGGGAGGAGGTGGTGTGAAAGCTGTGAATGCAGTGAGTGCACCAGAAATTAAAGCAAGTGATGATGAGCTGATGACAGTTGTCGATGGTAAACTGTGCTTTGTGTCAGTGGGTTCTTGTCCTGAGTATTATCTTCCGAGGGAAGAGAACCAAGGTTGTATCAGAGATAAGAAAAAGGATAATAATTGGAGAGATAGAGATAAGGATGGTGATTGATTCAATCACCGAAGCTCAAATCCCTATATGCCTCCAAACAAAACAGACTCTCTCTACCAATGAGCCACAAGCAACCCCGGTCATTCAAAACTCGAGGACATGTTGTCCTTGGTTCTTGAAAAGGTGGATACGAATAATATTGGAGTGAGTGGGCTAATGAGTGAAGTTTCAACACTTCATCAAATTGTGAGCTCTCACTCAGCCTCGATCAAGAATCTTTAGCCCCAAATGAACCACCTCTCGACCCAAATGAACCCGAGGATGAAGGGGACACTGCCCAGTGTTACTATCACCAATCTAAAGAATGACTGAGTTCGAGGTACCATCGTTAAGCCGTGACATTAAATTAAATGCTATTTGGGAGGTAACCCAAGTTTATTTCTGTCATTTTTTGGTTATCTTTTGTTATTTTTGGTGTGTTTTAGGAATGCAAGGAGTAGAAAAAAAATGAACAAGTGAAAATAGAGTGAAAATAGGCTGTGCGATGGACTGTACAGACCATACGAATAGTTGTGTGTGTCGTACGGCTTACTGCATGGCAAAATAGAAGGCCTGGGAGAAAATAGAACTATTTGAGGTGATGTGCACTGGGCTGTGAGGACCGCACGAGCCCAAGTACGCATCGCACCTCCATCGCATGACGAACTAGAAGTGTGGGCAAGGCCAGGGTAGAAAAAGGTGAGGTGCAAAATGACATGTGGTCCACACAATGGTTTGTGCGAACCACACGTCGTGGCACACCAAAGGTAAACTTGAATTTTTATTGACCTAACCCGTTGACCGACCTGACCCAAAGATGACCCAGCTCAACTTTTCTTCTTCTTTTCTCTTTATAATTCGCCACCTTCACCATCTTCACCATATTTTATCTCCAACTCTCAAAATTCTCTCCAAAAACCTCCCACAAATCCCTCTACTTCTCCCAAAATATTCTTCTTCTTCCCCAAAATCACCACCACCGCTCCTCCACGCTACTACCATCATCTCTCTAGGTGAGTTAATTAGGTCACCATTGTTGCTTCCTAAAAGCTCTAATTTTTACTTCTCTCCACTAAATCTACACTTGTGGTAAGTTTTTCGATGTTAAATACTTATTTTTATGGAGGTTGGGAACTCATATTATGAAGCATACTTAATAGAATTTCCATGTTGATTTTGGATGTGATCCAAAAATTTTGGGTCCCCAATTTTGAATTGTATTGAGAATTTTGCTTAGTGTCAACTTGGTAGAACTTGAATTTTGTTAATGCATGTTGACTGGTTGTGATTCTTAGCCTTGAAACCTGTGTTTGGGGTGAAGTCTGAGTAATCCACTTGTGACTGATGCATTATTTGGCCCGATGATAGATTGGGTACTATCATTCTTAAGGGAAAATAGTCGTTTGTCATGAGGTTTTATTGAGAATAGTTTATTTGGGCTAAATCTTGCTACTTGCATGCCCATAATTCTTTGTTGAAGATTATCTTTAGGTGTATGATCTTGTACATGGAGGGGTTAATTGCTGCTAAACTTGTTTGGTGCCCATTGTTGCAAGTAAAGGCTTCATATTCCCGATGATAGATGGGGTAACGTCCATCTTGAGGGAAGTCGTTAAGTTCTTTTCTTGCTTGTTGATTTTGTCAATGGAAATCTGGGGAAGTATGAGTACCCGGATATTTATGGTCATGATACCCATTGCCCCTTTGTTTAATGTTGTTGGTTTGTTGCATGATGCCAAGTGCCTAAGCACATCTTGATCTGCAGATCATATACGTCACTCACAAGAACACAAGGAACCAAAAATTCCAACTGTGCCTTTGTGCATTTCGCATGTGATGCACAGATCTTGATGTGCGGGTCGTACAAGGCATCAAACCATGTTTGAAAAAGAGGACAGTTCACTGCTTCGAGGGGTGAAGCTTTGTGCGATGCACACTTTGGTTGGTGCAGTCTGCACTAGCTTTTCACCTTAGTGGGAAAACTCATGCAGGGTTTTGTTGGCTAGTGCGGAGGCACATGTGATGCACACTTCCTCTGGTGCGGTTTGCATATTGCTCAACACGATCCAATAGTCCCCTACTTTGTTTTCTACTTTGTTGCATTCCATTCTTTTTAGTTGTTAACTTCTTTTTAGATTTTGTTTTTACTTTTGGATCACAATCCTTGTACGCAGAACATGTCTTGTAGCAGGAGAAACACGGGAGGCCAACCAAGGAAAATGTCTGCCGCAAAAGAAGCAAGGCTTCGCTTCAGGGTAGATGGCATGAAGGCCTTCTATAAGCGGGACAAGAATAGGACCTTCAATATAGAGAAGAGTTTTAACCTAGGGAAAGTTGGGGATGAGCTGCCCAACATGCACCATCAATTTGACGAACGAGAGTGGAAGCCATTCCAGGATGTGCCCGGTGGGTATTACGAGGAGATAGTTTCGGAATTCTTTGCGGCCTATCAAACCATACAAGATTCCAAGGGATACAAAGGGAATAAGGAGAAGTTCCCTAACTTGGATTTAGTTGTCGTTTGGGGCAAGAGAGTTTCTGTCAACTCGGATGCCATCAATTCTATTTATTGGGGTCACCCAATAGAGCCTACCCCTGCACTCTTATCTAGGTTGAATGCTGAGCCAAAGCCGTATTGTAAAACAGCCCCCATCATTGCTCATGATGCACCTATTTTTTCCACTATGGGAGGATATATTCCAAGGAGGTCCTTGATCTTTGAAGCTCGTCTTTGGTATGATCTTGTACCCAATCATTTCTTGCCTTCCCAAAATGATCAGAAAATAACCCAAGATGGGGTCATTTTAATTACAGCCATTATGACGGGGGAACATGTAAATTTTGCGGAGTTGGCAGCTATGGTGATAGGAGAAAAGCTCATCGAGTAAATGATTCTTTCCCCTTCTCGGTGCTGATTACTAAGCTTTGTACTAAGGCTGATGTCCCCAACCTGAGTTGTGATAAGTTCACTCATGCTATTAGGACTATCAACCTTGATAAGAAAATAGACTGGGATGTCCCTTGTTTTAAGAGGCAAAGAACTGAGCAGTTAAGGGAAGTTGACAGTGATGAGCTCGATACTGGAGTAGGTGCTTCATCTCCTTCCTAGGCTACTTCAGAAGAATACACACATACCCCCGCACCCTCTTTGACCAAAAGTGGCCTTCAAGACACGATGGACAAAACTTATATCCATGAGCAGCAGCTGGCCAACCTAGCTGCGAAACTACCTGGTATGATAAACAAAGCTATCAAAAATTAAGTGCAAGGGGTAGTGGATATCGTAACCACACTTTGAAAAAGGGTGGACGTCATTGAGGGGGCGATCAAAACACTACAAAAATATATTGACAAATCCAAAGGCAAAGCTCCGGTAGTAGAAGTAGATTTGACCACCTTACCCCCACCTCACCACAGGCGTGGCCCCATAGATGCCTTGTTGGAAGCCTATGCAGATGATGAGGATGTGCTGCCTGGTATTGCAGATGCAGGTTTTGATGATAATGAGGACCCTGTGTTCCATTGAGTCCTTAAGACTCGACACTTTCTATGCACTCCCGAAAGTGTGGTGCTGGCCCGAGTGAAAAGACCCCAGATGAGGAGGCAACGGATGATGATGATGATGATGAGGCATATCCCTCCAAGGAGTTCCACCTTCCTTCCTTTGAGCTAATAGTATTGAGGGCAATGCTTCTTTTATGAGGAGGGGTGGCATTACTTTTTTTTGTTGGTTGCCCGTGATTGGGCTTGAGATATTATTTTTATTGCCCTTGACAGTCCTTGTTGACATATTTAGTTTTGCTAGATTGATTTGGCTCTTGTCGGGCATATTTTGGATGATTGTGATGCTTATTTCCATTGCCAGGCCTTTTTCTTATGTTAGTTGTTCAGAACTTAATTGTGTCCTTGCTGGGCTTGATTTTTGTTTTGTTGTGTTGATTGTGTTGCTGGGTTGGTCTTACAAGACTCATTTTTTCACTACCCGTGTTTTGCAAATGCGCAAAAGGCCTACGCCAAGGCTTGTTTTTAAATGAATCATGAGCGCACAATGTAGTTATTGCCTTGTTAATAGTAGTATAGCAATAAACTCTAGGGTTTTCTTAATACCACGGTTCTTTCCCAAGGAGAAAAAGTTTTGTTTATTTTCTTTTTCTTTTGTTTTTGTGTCGAACTGTGTTGGTGTTTCCCTATGATAGATTGAGAGGCGACTTTTTTAAGGGAAAATGCCAAGTTTTAGTTTAAAATTGAGTCTGTTGTTTCTTGTCTCGAAATGGGACCACTGAAAAAGTTTTCTTGGCAAGTTGTTTTTGGAAATAAAAGGAAGGGAAATGAATTTTTGAGGAAAAGCATTCTCTTGTCATGACTTGCACACTATTGCTTTGGCTTGATTGACTCACAGAAAAGTGTGTAATGAACTTAGAATAGCTTGTCAAAAGTCATTTACCCCGATTGATTTTGAGACTAATGAGAGAAGTCTTGTGGCATGATGCCTTGTGTGGTGAGGCTTTACCTTGATTCTCGTGCATGTGTATCATCTAGAACTTGCTTCAAATATGATTCAAGGCAAAATTTTAGGTGTGATCGAGCTTGGAAGATAACCTTAGGCCCTTTTTGATAGCCACTTTAACCAAATGACTTCCCTCAACATCAATCCTAGTGATCCCCTTTGAGGTTGTGACCGTTCTTTGGCACCTTGTTTAATACCTTGACCTTTCTTGGAACCTCTATCTTGGCACCCGTCCTCCCTAATTGCTTGATAGTGAAATGTAGGCTCAAAGCCTATGTTTGGGGGGGGGGGAAATAAAAAGACAACATAGGCAAATACCTAAGTTTGGGGGTGCATGTGATAAAATGAGGAGAAGAAAAGAAATGCACTTCAAGTGCAAGGTGGCACCTTAAGTTTGAATTGAAAATTTCTCCAAAAGTTCAATCCAATGAGCAAAAATGAAAAGCAAGAATAGGTTCTACCAAATGTCGGTGATACAAGGAGTTTGAATGATCCTAATTGAAAAGGAGAAGCTTGGGGTGTGTGAGGGAGAAATAGGGTGAAGTTTAAATTTGAAAATGTGAGCGGTGTTCAAAATGAAAACACAGATCATTAGGGAGGTGTAGTCACTTGAACCAAATGAAATCCTCACTTTAGCCCTAGCCAACATCATAACTTGCAAATCCTTGGTGATTCCGAGCTTGGATACCCTACATTAGTGGCGATGTACATAAAGGGCAATCCTATGGTTTGATGTGTGTGCACTTGAGCTTCCTTGAGAGAATGAGAGTTTTCTTGGTTCTCCTGTAATCCCTTTATTTAAAAATTGCAAGATTGTGAGTGGGATTCTCTCTTATGGTGAGTGGCATCATGCACTCGAATTAAAACATGAAGTCTCTATTTCAATTAAAAGGAATGAATGAGACAAGTTGTGTGGCGAATCTTGAGGCAAACCTTGACAGTCCATGCTAATGACTTGAGAAGATTAAATTTCTTATTTTGAATGACAAAATTCCCTTGATTTTGAATGAAAAATGAAGTACTTTTGGAAAAGGTTTTGAAATGACCAATTACCTTGATATTGTGGTGGTTCAAATTGAGATGAGCATTGTAGTTGAGTCATTTTGTTTGAGTCTTTTTGTTTATTCTTTTCTTGACTTTTAGCATAGATTAGTCTTTTGTGCCTTGATTGAGTCTAGAGCATAATTCATTCCTTGCCTTGTTAGGACAAGCAATAGTTCAGGTTTGGGGATTTGATAAGTCAGTAATCTACCAACTTATTGAGTCTTTATCCATGAATTATTGATATGATTTGAATAGATTTAGAGGTTCTTATGACCTTTATTGATGTCTATGCAGGTACATGTGATTAAAGATGGAAAAACAAGGAAATGGACCCAAAAAAAGCTTAAAAGGAGTGAAGTGTGAAGTGATAAAAAAGGATGGAGATTTTGCCTTGAGATGCGGTGCTTGTGCGCCATGCATAAGCCTTGGTGCATTTCGCACCTCTCACTGCATAGAGTCTTGAATTGACTGAAGGGTCTGTTACGAGGTGCGATCGCTGTGCGGCATGCACAACTCATGGTGCAAACCGCACCTCCTTCACATGAAATCTCCCAAATTAGCTGAGTCACTAGTTCAATTGAACAAGGTGTGCAACGCGAATATCACGATATGCAAACCGCACATCATGCTGCACACCACCCGAAGGGCATTTTTGTTCAAAAATTAAGTGACGTTTTGGGAAAGTATTTAAACCCATTTTAGGCACAATTGTGAAAAAAGATTCTCAAGCTCTGAATACTCTTGAGTAATTTTAGCTTTGAGAACAAGTTTTCTCTAAGAAGAAGAAGAAGGTTTCAATCAATTCTCTCTTCCAATTCTTAGTTCACCATTTGTGTACAAAACTGAGCTTAGATATTGAAATTACACTTGAATGAAGAGGAATTTGAATTACCCACTTGAATTACCCACTTGGTATATCTCTTTCCTTTAGCATGAGTAGCTAATTTCATTGTCTAGGGATGTGTTGATAATGGGTGCTTGACAAATGGGTGCGGGTGTTGCTAATTCTTGCTTATTTTACATGGGTCTAGTAGTTTTACCAAGTTTTAATCCTAAAAATTTGTGGTTGCAAACATTGATTTTCCTTAGTTTGTTATGTTGTTGATTGAAAGAGAATTTCATAGCTTCGTATGTGAAATTACTAGTGAGAACTTGGGCTTCCATTTAGATTGAGGCTAGAAATAGCTCGTATCGACGAAATCACGCATTTAAGGGTCTAAGATAGATATAGTATGACCTCCCTAAGCTTTAGCTTTGTTGCTTATTAGTAAACTGATAGTGCTTTAATCGAGATTGTTGGGTATATGGTTGTTGATCGAGAGATGAATAACCACACCAATAACCAAGGCTACCTATGTCAATGTGTGAGAATTTGCGTGAATAGGAAATCACCCTATCCCACACTAGAGCCTCATTAGACGCACATCTCTAGTCGTCTACTCTCATTTGTATACCTGCTTTACTTTACTGTCTTTCTTGAATTAAGATTGTTGTGACAGAATCCCAATTCCCCCCAATCCTTTACTTTCGTGTTTTCAAACACTTACTCTCTTAGTGAAGTCGTTTCATTACAATCATCATTGTGATATCTACAAGTCTCTGTTGGTACGACCCTTACATCCGTTGGGTACTTATAATGTGTTTTGCTTGACAATAGCCGATACCTCCATCTTGTAGAGTACGTTTGAGCATTTATCACTCAACCTAGCCTGAGATTTTCAAACTCTTACCTTAGGGACTTTTCTATGCTGGTACTTATGGCTTACATTATTATAACGATCGTACAGATCATTTCACCAGATACTAATTATACAATCATTCATCCCCAAATAATAATATAAGAAAAATAGGGGGTGAATAAGAATTACGTGATTTGGTGAACAAGTGAGAGTACTTGTTCTGCATATCTGCCTCCGTCGCCCAAATGGCCTCCTCAACAGGACGATCCCTCCACTAGATCTTTATAGACATAATCTCTTGCGCTCTCAACTTCCAGATGTCTCGATCAAGAATAGTAATAACCTCTTCTTCATAAGAGAGGTTTTTGTCCAATAGGACCTAATCCCAATGAATAATATAATCACCATCTTTATGGTACTTCTAAGCATCAAAACGTAAAAGACAGGATGAACCCCCGACAAACTAGGAGGCAAATCTAACTTACAAGCCACTGGCTTCACTTTTTCAAGAATCTCAAAATATACGATATACCTCGAACTCATCTTGCCATGCTTTCCAAATTGCATAACACCCTTCATGGGTGAAACCTTGAGCAATACTTGCTCACCTTCCATAAAGTGCATGTCTCTAACCTCTTTTTTTCTGCATACTCCTTCTTCTGGTTTTGAGCTGATAGAAGTTCTCCTTGGATGAACTTCACCCTTTCCATAAAGTCTCTTACAAGGTCAATACCCAAAGGCTTCACTTTAAACAAATCGAACCAACCAATAAAAAATCTACATCTCCTACCATACAAGGCTTCAAACGGGGCCATGTCTATGCTCGAGTGATAATTGTTGTTATATGCAAACTCAGCAGTGCTAGATATTGATCCCAATGACTCCTAAAATCTATCACACATGCGTGAAGCATAACCTCCAATACCTAAATTATATGCTCAGACTGATCGTTAGTTTGAGGGTGAGAAGTTGTACTCAAGTCCAACCTTGTTCCCAAATCTTCGTGTAACTTCTGCCAAAAATTGAAAGTGAAATAGGTGCCTCTATCAGAAATAATGGAGATAGGCACCCCATGCAATTAAACAACCTCATTCAGATAGATCTTAGCCATCTTAGCGTCATTATAACTCACCTGCATAGGGATGAAGTGTGAAGTCTTCGTCAATCTGTCAACAATGACCCATATCAAATCATATTTCCCCAAATCTTGGAATGACTAACCATAAAATCCATGTCTATTCTCTCCTACTTCCATTCAGGAATAAGCATCCTCTAAAGTGTACCACTAGGCTTCTGATGCTCATATTTCACCTCCTGGAAGTTTTGACACTTAGCCATAAAGTCTATTACATCTTTTTTCATTTCCCCCCACCAATAGTGTTGCTTCAAGTCTCGATACATCTTAGTCACACCAAAATATATAGAATATTTAGACTTGTGAGCCTCTGTTAAGATGGTGAGAATCAACTCTTCGACATGGGGCACATAAACTTGCCTTTCAATTCACAGAACACCTTCATTATCAATAATGGCCTCCTAGACCTCACTCCGCAACACTTTATCATAGATATTTCTTAATTTTACATAATCAAAATGTTTGCCCTTAATTCACTCAAGAAAAGAGGACCTCGCCTCTACACATGACAGTAAATCACCCCTTTCAGATACTTCCAAACTATGAATTTATTAGCCAGTGCTTGAATATCTCTAGCCAACAGACGCCTAGTAGCATTCAGGTAGGCCAAGCTACCCATACTCTCAGTTTTCCTACTTAAAGCATTAGCCACCATTTTAGCTTTACCCGGATGATACAAAATGGTGATGCCATAATATTTAAGCAACTCTATCCACCCTCATTGACTCAAGTTCAAGTCTTTCTAGGTGAAGACATGCTGCAAGCAATGGTGGTCTATGAAAAATTTACAACGGACTCCATATAAATAGTGTCTCCAAATCTTAAGAGCTAATACCACTGTAGCTAACTCTAAGTCACGAGTAGGATAGTTCTTCTCATGCAACTTGAGTTGTCTCGAAGCATAAGCAATGACATTTCATTCCTACATCCACATAACACCTAAACCAGACCGTAAGGCACACAATACACATTAAAGTCCTTACCTTTCACTAGCAAGGAAATAATAGGAGATGTGATCAAATATGTCTTGAGATTTTGGAAGCTCTCCTCACATTCATCCGACCAAACAAGTGGTACCTCTTTAAGAGTTAGGGGAGTCAGATGAGTAGAAATGGATGTAAAAGCTTTAATGAACCTGTGGTAGTAACTAGCTTATCCTACAAAGCTACAGACATCAGTCACTGAAGTAGGCCTGGCCCAGTTGTTAACCACCTCTATTTTCTGTGGCTCTACCACTACCCCTTCTTTCGAAACCACATACCCCAAGAAGGACACAGAGGATAAACAATACTCACACTTTGAGAATTTAGCATACAATTTCTTCTCTTTCAGCAATCCCAACACAATCCTAAGGTGATTTTTGTGTTCCTCATCACTCTTATAATATACCAGGATATCATCAACGAATATGACAACAAATGAGTCTAGATAAGGCTTAAATATCCCATTCATTAAACTCATGAAAGCAGCTGGGGAATTAGTCAGCCCAAATGACATCACAAGAAACTTATAGTGCCCGTATCGAGTTCAAAATATGGTCTTAGGAATATCAGAAGTCCGAATTTTCAACTAATGATTACCAAACCTCAAATCAATCTTAAAAAATGTAGAAGCCCTTTGTAACTGATCGAACAGATCATCGATACAAGCGAGTGAGTTATGGTTATGAAAAGTAACTTAATTCAATTGTCGATTATCTATGCATATGCGTAAACTACCATCTTCATTTTTAACGAACAAAACTGGAGAACCCCAAGGAGAGACACTCGAATGAATGAACCCTTTACTCAATAACTCTTATAGCGGAGCCTTAAGCTCTCTCAACTTACCAGGTGCCATCCTATAAGGAAGAATAGAGATAGAACACATATTCGCCTCTAAGTCAATACAAAAATTAATATCTCGATCAGGTGGAATGTAACAACCCAGAAAATCCTATTCCTAGAAAATCCCATAATCCTAAGTGTTCAGCTGTCAGAACTCAGAACCAAAACCATAAACCAAGACAACGAGCCATGGAATAGTCCCATGGAAATACTCCTATAGGAAAACTCTCAGGTCCTGATCCACAAGAGGGATCTACGGACATTGGAATGGAACCACGGGATATGGTTTCCATCCATGGAAATAGACCTGAGGGTCAACAATTTTTCGGAGAACCACGACCAGATTCCACGGACTGTGGAATGATCTATGGGCTATGGATTGTGGTCATGGAAATTAGATTTGCAACTTGACAAAAAGGCCTAGGAACTATGACATAGTTCTACAGGCTATGGAAGCATCCATGGACCGTGGTTCCTACTCGTGGAACTTAGGTCACAAAATTTTCAGCAGTTTTTCAAATTAAATTTTAAGGGTATTCCAGAGTTTTTCCATCTCTTCTTAAGGCTAATTTACAATGTTTTGACTAGCCTAAAGTAATTTTAAGCCTAAAACTACTCAAACCCCCTCATTCCCTTAGATTACATTGATACTTAGCAAATCAGGAGAAAAAGAAACACTCCTTTCCTCTCAAGAACAAGCTGGGTAATACACTTTTTCTTAAGGCAGAGGTTTTGGCAACTTCAAAAACATGTACTCCATTGAAGGCAAAGAGGTTTTAAGCAAACCTAGAGCTAGTTCAACTTGAAGAATATCTTTTTATCTATACGGAATTCCTAGGAGTCCACAAAAGAAGTACCAAATAACCTAGAATAAGGAAGTTTTATACCCACTCAAGGGAACTAGCAAAGAAGAAATATATCCAGTCACCTAGACTTTAGGATTCTTACAATAGCAGGTGAGACTAAGCAAAAATACAAAGTCTAGGTAATTCTTTATCCACTCTGCCAGATCAATCACATATGAGACCCAAGAAAGGAGAATTGGCAGCATCTTCTTCGAAAAGAGCCCATATTCTTTCAGTAATATTATGAGATAGATTAGCAAAGACTTTATTTTTATTCAAAGTAAGCAGATCGAAAGCATGAAAAGGAATGTCTTAGCATGCCCTTACTCTAATTTGAAATCCGTCTTTTTCTTTCTATTCTAATTCCTCTCCCTTCATTCCTTGATCCGCTAGTAAATTCTTGGTGTAATACTAACTCGTAAATGATTGGCATAATAATTTATCACTAATCAGGTGTGATTAGCCTCATCTATATAAGAATTAAAAATTCCTCTTCCAACTCATCCCAAAGTAGACATTATGTCAAAGAACAAGAAGAAAACTAAAGGAGAAATTTGTCCAATAGTAATAAACGGTTCCTCCACAGGTTGACAACCGATCCAATGCGGGTTTTATAAAGTTCAAGCTCTAATCCTAGAGTCTTTATAGATTCTACTTCTAGGTATATGGGATTTCATCAGTGGGTCCCTTTCACCCATTAAGTCCCTAGATTCAGTTAAGTTCTTCAGTTTTAGTTCAATCTTTAAAACTTAGGGCTCTAATGATTTTGATTAATCCCCTTATAATCCAGTTTCCCTATGAATTATGAATCTTTATTTGCATGTTTCTTGAAGCCTGGCACTATTATCTTCTCAGAAACCTAAAACCCTTACTATGTGGTATCATCGTTGAATTTGAATTATATATATGAACTACCATATTTCAGTCAGATTAAAGCATTGTAAAGATTAGTTAAATTCACTAGGATAGTGGGTTATGAACACCTACTCAGTTTTAGGTTCATGTATTTTTAGTCAAATACTCAGTTAGTCAGAACTTCATCATTTGAATGCTCTCAATTTCAGTATTATTATGCATTCTTAGAATTATCAGTATTTGAGCTTCCAGTATGTCAATTTATTTAGTTATTTACTTATTCAGTTGGGAGTAGACTTAGCAACTAGGAGAAAAAGGGATGAAGGCTCACCCGTCAGTTTAGACTGAGACCTAAAGTAGAAGTCCCTAAGTCCCAGAACTACGGTGCCACCATAGGTTCTACAACGGTTACCCGTTAGTTCAAGATTAAAACCCTGGTCCTTTGTTGGAAATCAAATTAGTGGATCTATGCCAGTATATGTTTGTACCCTTGGCAAGGTATGAACACCCTTCTATACAGGCTTATAGGTTGGCCCCATAGTTAGCTCAACTTGGGGTATGTCGGTTAGAAGTAGCTCCTATAGTTCAAATTTAGTATTTTACTGACCTTGTGTTCAGTTATTCAGTTCAGTTCAACATTATACAGTTGTATGTTTAATACTTGGTCATTGCATCAGTTTACCTTTCAGTCTCATGTGCCATTTATTAGTTAATGTTCAGTTTATTTCATCATATCCAGCTTATCTAGATTAGTGCATATTCCACATGATCAGTACATTCAGAGTACTGATGCATACTTTTGTGCTACATCCTATTATGATGTAGGTCTAGACATTCAGTATTCAGACCGTGCCTAGTATGATTCTCCAGTACTTTCAGCAACTCAGTTGGTGAGTCCTCATACTTTGAGGATAGAGTTTATGTTTTCTTTATTCAGTCTCTATTTACAGTATTCAAACTTTTAGAGTTAGCTAGGGAATTGTCCCAACAATTATCATAGATAGAGGCTTTTCAGACATAGAAGTTAGTTTTCAGCTTATACAGTCAGACTATATGTAATTTTAGATGCTTTAAAGTATTGTGATTTCAACATTTTAGTTTCCTCATAGATAATGTTTTCTTTATAAATGCTTAGTATATGCCAGACCACGGGTTATCTTAGGGTCAACTGTGACTCTAAGCATTGTGTTGTGCCTAGGGGGTAAGCTCGGGGCATGAAAAACTTGGTAGCAGAGTATCAAGTTCAAGAGTCCAAGGGTATATAAGAGCCATATCAAGTAGAGTCTTTTTTATAGGTGTGTAGAGCGCCACACTTATAGGAGAGAGGATACGAGATATATTTAGGAAAACTTCCCTTCTTTCTATTCCATATCATGTGATAGAGTATAAAATCTATTAAATATTCTTCTAACTCGTTCTCTATACAATTCAAACAATGCCTCCCAAATTAGATAATGGAAGGAGAAATGGCAACGTAAATCAGCAAGCACCACCAATTCTGGTAGACCCTTTAAACAAGCAAGTCACTCATGCTGAGTTAAGAGCTGCTTTCTAGGTTCTAGCTTGGCCCATGACTTCTCAAGTGAATTGGCAGGTTGTGGCACTAGTTAACCCACAAAATAGCATAACAACAGCTAGAGTCTAGGACTTCACTCATATAAATCCTCTGGAGTTTTATGGTTGTAAGGCTGATAAGGATCCACATGAATTCCTGGATGACATCCATAATGTTAAAGAGATTATAGGTGTTACCTCAGTTAAAAGTGTAGATTTAGCTACTTATTAGTTGAAAGGAGTGGCTCACATCTAGTACAAATAGTGTAAAGAAGCTAGGGGTGAATATGCAGGCCCAGTAGATTAGGATCAGTGTATGACTGCTTTTATGGACAGGTTCTTCCCACTTGAACTCAGGGAAGCCAAGGTTTAGAAGTTCATCAACTTGAGGCACGGTGACATGAGTGTTTTAAGTATTCTCTCAAGCTTACTCCATTGTTGAAGTATGCTCCGACAATGTTTGCTGACTCTAGGGCCCGTATGAATAAGTTTGTGTCAGGAATTTCTGATGATATAGTCAAAGAGTACAGGACTACGATGCTAGTGAAAGAGATGGATATCGCCAGCTTAATGACTCATTCCCAACAGATTTAGGAGGAAAAGATCAAGAAAAAGGATAGAGACAATAAGAGGTCCAGAACAGGTAACTTCAGTTATTCTCAGCAGAGGTCAGATTGTGGAAATCACTCTTAATTCTTCAAAAACTCTTCAGCTCTAGCCCCAACCTCTGCTAGTGCCCCATTACCAAATTTTGGGTAGGATCAACAAGATAAGGCACCAGGCTCTAAGTCCTATGGCAGTGTCACTAGTGGGTGTACTCATCTGGTTTACAAGAAGTGTGGAAGGAACCACCAAGGTGAGTTCATAGTAGGTAGTGGGAACTATTTTGGATGTGGCAAGCCAGGCCACAAAATGAAAGAGTGCCCAATGGCTTCATAGAAGGGCAGGGATTCTCACCCGCAAAATCAAGTTAACTTTATAGCAGCTCCAACAGGTTGCTCGGCTACACATGGTGCCTCATCTAGTGTAGGTGGTGGTCAGTGACAAAATAGACTTTATGCTCTCCAGACTCGACATGACCAGGGGGATTACCCTGATATAGTCACGGGTACGTATGCGTGTTTAATCTTAATGTATATGCATTGTTAGACCCCAAAGCTACACTCTATTTTTTGACTTTATATATAGAAGTCGACTTCAGTGTCAATCTAGAAACCCTCCTATAAACTTTCTCAATCTCTACTCCAGTTGGTGATCCATTCATCGATAGACAGATACACAAAAATTGCCCAATCACAGTTTCTTAGTCAGCCGATCTTGTAGAGTTAGAAATGACTGACTTTGATATTATCCTAGACATGGACTAGTTAGATTCTTGGTATGCCTTAGTCGATTATAGAACTAGGGTAGTTCAGTTCTAGTTCCCTAACGAGCCAATCTTAGAATAAAAGAGTAATACCTCAGTGCCCATAGGTTGGTTCATCTCTTACCTTAAGGCCAAAAAAATGATATCCAAGGGTTATATCTATCATCTTGTTCGGGTCAAGGATTCAGATTCTGAGATCCTAAGTCTTCAGTCAGTCCCTGTGGTTAGTGATTTTCCAGAAGTATTTCTAGAAGATCTTCACAGAGTTTCTCCCAAAAGGGAAATTGACGTTGGAATAGATCTCCTTTCAGATACCTAGCCTATATCAATTTGTCCTTACAGAATGTCTCCAGCTAAGCTTAAGGAGTTAAAAGAGCAGTTGAAAGACCTTCTAGATGAGGGCTTCATTAAACCCTCTCTCCACGTGGTGCTCTTATCCTTTTTGTGCGCAAGAAATATGGTTCTCTCAGGATGTGCATCGACTAACGTCAGTTGAATAAGGTCACAATCAATAATAAGCATCCCATCCCCAAGATTGATGACTTGTTCAACCAGCTTCAGGGTGCTAGTTGCTTCTCTAATATTGACTTCAGATCCAGTTATCATCATCTTAGAGTTAGATAATGTTACATTCCCAAGAAAACCTTCAAAACTCGATATGGTTACTATAAATTTGTAATTATGTATTTTGGACTAACAAATGCTCCTACGACTTTCATAGATTTGATGAATAAAGTATTCAAGCAGTACTTGGACATATTCATCATTATCTTTATTGATGATATCCTCGTATATTCTCTATGTAAGGAGGAGAATGCAAATCATTTGAGAGTTGTGCTACAAACTTTTAAGGATCACCAATTATTTGCCATGTTTAGCAAGTGTGAATTCTGGTTGAAGTCAGTTTCCTTCCTTGGTCATGTGGTGTCTAGTGAAGGTATTCGAGTTTATTCGCAGAAGATCGAGGCAGTAAAGAACTGGCCTAGACCCACTTCTCCGACAGACATCAGGAGCTTTTTAGGTTTGGCTAGTTACTACTGTAGATTTGTTGAGGAATTTTCATCCATAGCTGCCCTGTTGACCAGATTGACCAAAAAAAGGTTAAGTTCAATTGGTCAGGTAAGTGTGAGAAAAACTTCATAGAGTTGTGACTAGGTTGACTAAAACTCAAGTTTTAACTCTACCAGAGCGTTTAGATGGTTTTGTTATGTATTTTGATGCATACAGAGTTAGATTGGGTTGTATCTTGATGCATTATTTTAAGGTCGTCACCTATGCCTCCAGAAAACTGAAGATTCATGATAAGAACTACCCGACTCATGACCTTGAGCTTGCAATAGTTGTTTTTCCTTATATATTTGGAGACACTACTTGTATGGTGTCCATATTGATGTGTTTACAAACAATAAGAGTGTCTAGTACGTGTTCACCCAGAAGAAGTTGAATCTTTATCAGAGAAGGTGGCTTGAGTTCCTCAAAGATTATGATATGAATATGCTCTACCATATGGGTAAGGCAAATCTAGTGGCGGATGCACTCAATAGACTATCCATGGGTATTGTGTCACATGTAGCAGAAGAGAGGAAGGAATTAGCTAAGGATGTTCATAGGCTTCCTCGCCTAGGAGTTTTCCTTACGGACACAACAAATGGCCATGTGATAGTTCAGAATGGGTCAGAATCTTCCTTAGTGGTAGAGGTAAAGGAGAAGCAAGATAGTGATCCCATACTACTTTAGCTAAAGGGTGTGGTCCATCAGTAGAGAGTAGAGGTTTTCTCCCAAGGAGGAGATGGTGTGCTTCGCTACTAGGGTCATTCATGCATTCCTAATGTGGATAATTTAAGGCAGCAGATCCTAATAGAGGCTCATAGTTCCAAATATTCTATTCATCCATGTGCCACCAAGATGTACCATGATCTATAGAGGTCTATTGATGGAATGGAATGAAGAGGGGCATCGCATATTTTATGGATAAGTATCCCACCTGTCAGCAAGTGAAAGTAGAACATCAGCGATCGAGAGGTGTGACTGAGGATACTGCCAGTCCCACTTGGAAGTGGGAGGTGGTCAATATGGATTTCATTATGGGTTTACCTCATACTCGCCGACAGCATGACTCCATTTGGGTGATAGTAGACAAGATGACTAAGTCAGCTCACTTCTTAGCTATCAAGACTACAAATTTAATATAGGATTATGCTAGACTCTAAATCAGCGAGATAGTAAGGTTGTATAAGGTTCCCTTGTCTATCTTCTTAGATAGGGGTACCTAGTTTACATTTCATTTTTGGAGATCATTTCAAAAAGGTCTTGGTACTCAGGTAAATCTGAGAATAGCATTGCATCTACAAACGGATTGTCAGGCAGAGCATACCATCCAGACCATTGAGGATATGTTGAGGGCTTTTATGATTGAATTTATAGGAAATTGGGATAAACACTTGCCTATTATTGAGTTTGCCTGTAATAACAACTCCTATTCTAGTATTCAGATTGCCCCATATGAGGCCCTTTATGGGTGAAGCTGTAGATCACCTGTTGGTTGGTTTGAGGTAGATGAAGCAACTTTGATTGGGCCAGATTTAGTTCATGAAGCTACGGAGAATGTTCATCTTATAAGGGAAAGGTTAAAGATGACTCGTTGTCGTTAAAAGTCCTATGCAAATATGAGGAGGAGACTTAGAGTTTGAGATCGATGATTGGGTTTTCCTGAAGGTGTCACCCATGAATGGTGTGATGAGATATGGCAAGATAGGGAAGATCAGTCCCTGTAATGTTGGTATTTACAGAATCCTAAAGAGGGTTGGTAATGTAGCCAATTAGTTAGAGTTGCCAGCCTAACTTGCAGTGATTCATCCTCTCTTTCACATTTCACTATTGAAGAAGTGTGTCGGTGATGCAACATCGATTGTTCCATTAGAGGATGTGGTGTAAAGGATAGTCTCACCTATGAAGAGGTTCCAGTTGAGATTCTTGACCGTTGGGTTTGTAGTATGATAAATAAGAAAGTAGCTTCTGTGAAAGTTCTTTGGAGAAATCAGTCCATTGAGGGAGCTACTTGGGAAGCAAAAGTTGCTATGATATCCAAGTACCCTCACCTCTTTCCCTCCGATCCAGCTTCATCTTGAGGTAATAGTTCCTCTCTAGTTTATTAGTTTACTCATGTGTATTTCAATCTCAATACCATGTTTCCTTAGCCATTCTAGCATTTTCAGCATGCTTTCATGTCCTTATAACTCAATTCAGTTAGAAATCAGCTTTTAGAACTCAGTTGGTAGGGATTGTAGCCTTTTCCTCAAAACTCAGCTTGTTTAGTCTTCATTCGAGGATGAATGATCCCAAGGGGGAGATATTGTAACACCCTAGAAAATCCTAAGCCTAGAACCAGCCCAAAATCCTTAGTGTCTAGCTGTCAGAACTCAGAATCAAAACCATGGACCAGGACCATGAGACGTGGACTTAACCACGAGCCATAGAGTGGTCCTACAGAAATAGTCTTGAAAGAATAATCTCAGGTCCTAATCCATGAGAGGGATCTACGGACCATAGAGGGAACCACGGGCCATGGTTTCCATCTGTGGAAACAGACCTGAGGGTCAACAGTTTCTCTGAGAACCATGACCAGATTCCACGAACCATGGAATGATCTATGAGCCATGGATTGTGGTTGTGGAAATCAGACCTGAAACTTGACAAAAAGGCCTAGGAAACAAGATAGGGTTCTAGGGGCCATGGAAGCATCCACGGATTATGGTTCCTACCCGTGGAACTCAGGTCACGAATTTTTTAGCAGTTTTCCAAATTAAATTTTAGGGGTATTCCAGACTTTTCCCATCTCTTCTTAAGGCTTAGCTATGACATTTGGACTAGCCTAAAACTAATTTTAAGACTAAAACTACCCAAACCCTCTCATTCCCTCAGATTACATCGATACTTTTCAAGTCAGGAGAATAACAAATGCTCCATTCCTCTCAAGAACAAGCAGAGGGTTATATAAAGTTCAAGCTCCAATCCTAGAGTTCTTTCGTAGATTTTACTTCCAGGCATGTGTGATTTCATCAGTGGGTCCCTTTCACCCATTGAGTCCCTAGATTCGATCAAGTTCTTTAATTTCATTTCAATCTTTAGAACCTAGGGTTCATATGATTTTGATGAATCCCCTTATATTCCAGTTTTCCTATGAATTATGAATCTTTATTTGCATATTTCTTGAAGCCTTGCACTATTATGTTCTCAGAACCCTAAAGCCCTTACTATGTGGTATCATCCTTGAATTTGAATTATATATATGAAATATCATATGATGGTGGGTTATGAACACCCGATTAGTTTCAGGTTCATGCATTTTTAGTCAAATACTTAGTCAGTTAGAGCTTCATAATTTGAATTCTCTCAATTTCAGTATTATTGTGCATTCTCAGAATAATTAGTATTTGAGCTATCCAGTATGTTAGTTTATTTGGTTATTTACTTATCTAGTTGGGAGTAGACTTAGCACCAAGCAGATGAAGGGATAAAGTCTCACCTGTCAGTTTAGGCTGAGACCTTTAGTAGAGGTCCCTAAGTCTCAGAACTCTGGTGCCATCATAGGTTTTACAGGGGTTACCCATCAGTTTAGGCTTGACACACTGATCCGTTTTTGGACATCACATTAGTGGATCCACGCCAGTGTATGTTTGTATCCTTGTCAAGGTATGAACGCCATTCCATCTAGGGTTACATGTTGGCCCCATAGTTAGCCCAACTTGGGGTATGTCGGTTAGCAGTAGCTCCCACAGTTCAAATTCAGTATTTCACTGACCTTATGTTCTGTTATTCAGTTCAGTTCAACATTATACAGTTGTATGTTTAATACTTGGTCATTTCATCAGTTTACCTTTCAGTCTCATGTATCATTTATTAGTTATGTTCAGTTTATTTCATCATATCCAGCTTATCTAGATTAGTGCATATTCCACAAGCTCAGTACATTCAGAGTACTAATGCATACTTTTGTGCTACATCCTATTATGATGTAGGTCCAAACGTTCAACATTTAGAATGCGCCTAGTACGATTCTCCAGTCCTTTCAGCAGCTCAGTTGGTGAGTCCTCATACTTTGAGGACAAAGTTTATGTTTTCTTTACACAGTCTTTATTTACAGTTTTCAAACTTTTAGAGTTAGCTGGGGACTTATCCCAATAATTATCTTAGATAGAGGCTTTCAAACATAGAAGTTAGTTTTCAACTTAGACAGTTAGACTATATGTAATTTCAGATGTTTTAAACTATTGTGCTTTCCTCATTTTAGCTTCCGTATAGCCAATGTTTTCTTCATAAATGCTTATTATATGCCAGACCATGGGTTAGATTACAATCACTTATGACTCTAAGAACCATGTTGCGCCTAGGGGGTATCCTCGAGGCATGACATGGCATGCCAGACAAATCTATAGGAAAGGCCTCTCTGAATTCACACACCACCAGAACTGATTCAATAGCTAGGACATTGGAAGTAGTGTCCTAAAGATGGGCTAGGAAGGCTAAACATCCCCTCTCTATCAGACCCTCAGCACGAATGAAGGACACAAACTTCATTGGAGCAGTGTTATAGTTACCCTCCAACTCTAACCTATCCAACCTAGGCATAGCCATAACCATTTTCTTAGCATAACAGTCCAGAATAACATGGTACTGAGACAACCAACTCATCCCCAAGATGATGTCAAAATCTACCATGTCAAGGATCACTAAATCTTCTTTTAATTTCTTAGATAATAAAATCAAGTTTCAAGCCAGTCAAGTCAATCAATTCAGAGGCCCTTGGGCCATTGACTATACGGAAAGGGGTTTGACTCAATGTTCTTTCAGGAATCCTCTAGCTATTAATCTAGCCTTGTATCTATGTATCGAGCTATCTTATTTCTTGACCCTTTGACTTAGTATTAGTCAGTTATATTTCTTGACACCTGAAAGAGAATAAGTGGATTCTCTCCCCACAAATATAATAGGGCAAGCCCGCAACACCCTATCCACAACTATAAAATCCCCCACTGACTAAATACAGTAATATGAAAGTTAAGGGATTCACATAGCATATCAAAACTCTTAGAAAATCTAGGAGAAACATAAAAAAAAGTAGAACCAAGGTCAAACAAAACTGAATCCATGCTGTCATAGACAAGAATAGTACCTTTTATCACCGCGTTTGACACCTCTACCTCTGGTCTACCCAGAAAAATATAAAAGTGGTTCTTACTACTGATTTGCGCACCACCCTTGTTGGGATGATCACCTTCTCTGCCGTTACCACTTCCTCAGTTAGGCCGGGTGCCATCTCTACCAGCTGTGTGAACCACCCCGCTTTTCCTGTGGATGAATCTGGTATAACCATTTCCTCTACTAGCTGGAACCTGGGCTCTAGGAGCCTGCTGTTGAGCTACTTATCGATGCCAAGGATAATTACTCCTCAAGTGCCCAATATTACTATACTCATAATATGCACGGTCAAAAGTAGGTCGTTGTGCTAGAGTCGATGAAGTAAGATACCCACTAAATTCTGATAAAGGCTGACTGGTCCCTGATGGAACCCTAGTAAAAACCTACACTGATGACTAAATAGGGTGCGTAGGGAATCTTTGTGAATCTTGACCCTTTGAAAACTTTCCACTGTAACTGCCCCCAGATTGAAGCTTCTTTGAATCTATTCTTCTCTGACCTTTTTGCTTCACTCCCTCATCATTCTTCATAAATTCGATAACCTCCAGGAAAGACTTGCTAAAGACGCTACCTGTAATGCAAAAATATGTAACCCTGTATTTAGACCCTTCAGAAAATATAGGATCTATTCTTCCTCTGTACTGATCAACTGAGAAAAATAACGATCCAAGGCATGAAAGTGTGCCTCATATGCAGCCACAAAAGAACTACCTTGCTTAATGTTTGCGAACTCATCTTTCTTCCTGTCCCTCAAGGTCCAGGGAACATACCTTTCCACAAAAGCCTAATAGAAGTGACTCCAAGTCAGAGGGAGCTCTCCAATAGGCCTATACTCCATGAAGGTCTCCACCACATCTTTGAATCCCCTTGCAACTAAAAAGACACAAAATCTATGCCATTCTTCTTAACAATACCCATCATATGAAGCTGCTCATGATAGTCAATAATAAATTCATAGGCATCCACAGAATCCAACCCATGAAATATCAGAGGTCTCATTTTCACAAACTTGCAGAAAAAATCATGCTCACCATAAGTCATCACAGGGCCTGTCACTGATCGTGGGAAAATACCTGTCTCAAAAGTAGAATCTATTCAAACAGCCAGGGCTGTAGCATGCTGGGTCACCAGATGATGTACAATAGGGACTGCAGGAGTAGCTCCATTCCCTGCTAATCCACTAAGAAAGCTCAGAACCTGTTGGATCATATTAGATGACATTGGGACCTGTGCTACACCTCCCTAAATGGGTGGTACGCCTATCCCATAGACTGGTTCTACCACCTCATCCTACTCAATCTGAACTTGTTCCTCTACCACAACCTCAAGAATATTCTCTTGCTGAGGAGGAGATGCTGACCTACCCCAAGACACAACTGCAACTCCACCTCCATCTCTGGCAGGTGCAATTCCCCTCATTCTTCTGGCTCTACCTCTCACTCTGCCTCTACCATGCCTTGAAGACTCAACCACTGGCTCAGGTTATGCTGCTTTAGTCTCGGATGAACGTGTTTTCACCATCAGCTAGAAAAAGAGTGAAAGAGTTAGATACTAATTTAGATTGCTAGATACCAATTAGAATCAAGTAATAACATGAGGAATTAAAGAAGTTAAGGTTCCCTAAAGTCCTGTAGCCTTCTATGGAGAAGTACAGATGTCTCTGTACCATTTCACAAGACTCTACAAAACTCGTTCTTAAACGATGAGATCAATGAACCTGAGGCTTTGATACCAACTTTGTCATGACCCAACTGGGTGTTAGTGGCACCACACAAACCCTATGGTGGGAGAAACAACCAACCTAAACCTTTATCTTACACTTAGCCAATTTTAGAAGAATTATAAGTTAACCAAGCATTAACTCATAAAGGAATCAATACTTCTATAAATGAAAAGAATGAGCGGAAGTCATTGACTATATTATCTCCAAGAACTGAAAGTCATCTTATAGAACTCTAAACCAACATATCGTATAAGATAACCAATAAGTACTAGAAGCAATAAGAAATATGAGTCCCATTGTCCGAAGAAATGGACAACAACTCGTGGAGAATCCATGGCAGCTTGAGAAGTAGTGCTCACCCTTGGATATGCAGTCAACTCTTATACTCTAGATATGGTCGCGTCTCAGCCTCTGGAATATGGTCTGCACTCAACAAAAGAAGAGCACATAGTAGTATCAGTACAAAATACTATGTTTTGGTAGGTATCATAGGCCGATCCAAAAATAAAACATGGATGTAGTAAACATATAACAAGTAAAAGAAACTTCAACACTTATCATATAATTAGTCAACAGATAGTCTTTTCAAGTCAATTCAACACCAACAATCTCAAGTTCATAAGTCAGCGAAATATCACTATAAAAAGGAAAGGAGTAATCACTATCATCATTTATCTCATAAAATCACTATTTCCATCAACTTGCACTCATATCACATGTGCCTCTAGTCCCATCTCAGTTCACACGTAGTTCACTATGAAAGACAGTACGATAATGCAAAATAAGATAAAAGAGTATAAGAGTGTACACACATGCTATGAGTCTTAGCCATGACCTGCAGGAGACTCTAGGTGTCCATGTACCATACCAGTGTGGCATCCAATCCATAATAAACAATGTCAACATTAATATCTATATAATCAAGCTCTTAGACCTATCCCTCATGAATATACACAGTGCCCCAGGCATAATCACATTTAGCCATTTCATCTCACTTATCACTTCCTGTTTATCTAGCCTATTTATACAAGCATAACAAGAAAACACATACAATTCAACCATGTCCGTAGATCAATCACAAGTTATACAGTTCTACCAAATAACATGCAATAAAGTGAGTCTTAACTCCAATACAAAACTATAACTTACCTCGAGTGAAGAAATAACACCCACAAGCTAATTCATCACTGCCTTACCCTTCCTTAATACTTTAGAATACTCAAGGTCTATAAATAACAATAATATGAGAGTAATTAATCATTTACTCTTCATTATAGGTATTGGGAATTTAATTCATCAATTCTGTTCTTTAAAACAGGTTTCTCATATTTTTGAACGACTTATTAATCACTAACCAGTCCCATTGCATTCACAAAATTAATATTTCAATGTTTATAATCAAGTTCATACATTTATAGCCATTTTTATGTCTAAAGGTTTCACCTTTAAAGGACTCAAGGTTCACCATTAACCTTAATCAAGTTAAAGACAATCAATTCCATGCTAGGAATCAAAATTATACATCATATGATCAATTCTAGGTGATTTTACACCTACCCAGAGGTTTTTTTCCTAAGTTCATTCTTCTAGAGCTTAAACTCAAGAATTCCACCATTAATCCTTCTCCCAAGGTCTAAGGAAGATTAATAATCAACAACTAAGAAGCTTTACTGATTACTTACCTCAAAGGCTCAAACGATGAAGAAATATACTAGTTTTCTTGGAAAACCCACTTCTTAGAGCTCTAGAACAAAGTTGAATTATGAGAGAATTAACTCAGAAAACTGTCAAACGCCAGGTATAATGCCCCATTTTCTCATTATGATGGATGATTTGTTATCACGATAAGCCATCACAATGAGGATTGGCTCTTTACTATGAACAATCGTGATGAGACGTCCTCCATTGTGGTAAGGGAAAATTTCCAGAACACTATTTTCTCACCCCCATGCCCTTATTTCACAACAGACTTTATTTTATGGATCACATGAATTTTCTCCGATGCGACAACTATCATATCCAGAGTTTGATGAACTCAAATTCAGTCCTAAAATTTTCTATGAGATTCTATGACAGTTGGCACCCAAATATGGATACCACATGAATCACAAATCATCTTTAAGATACAACATACTATATTTTCATCTAAGCTCACCCTAGCCTGAGATTTTTAAACCCTCACCTTAGGGACTTTTCTTGCCGAGTAGTTATGCCTTACTTTACTATAATGATGGAACATATCATTACATATTTTTCTCTGAGCATATTCATTTATTCCTAACCTTTTTTCATATGGAACATTTGCTTTTTTTTGATTAGAAATAGTTCTCTGATTCTTGCTCACCTCTTCATTTTCCTTCTTCCCAACTTGCCTAGCTCAACATACGGAGGAGGTATTTCTCTATAAATTTTTATTAGATTTTTTGAAGATTCTGTAGATGGCACGAATTTAATTTTCTCCAAGTATACAAAAAGGTATGTCTCTACCTTATAATATGAAGATCAATAATCATAAATGCACCTCCCATAGTCTTCACCATACTGGCAGTGAAGAACCACCATAGCATGTGGATAAAATATTTTATCAAGGTAAAATCCTTTATAAGTTCAAGATTTACAATGCAAATCAACTGTTATAACTGCATCATAATCGGAGATAATATACCTGGATTTGACAGTTTGATGAACCAATAATTTATTCTCCAAATTATTAATTTTTGTAATGAGATTTTCTATCGAAAGGACAAAGATGATTGGTGCATTGAGGAACTCCATACATCTCTGGTGATTTTTTTTTTGCAAAATTCTTATTTATTTTATTAAACTGAGCAATAATAGAAAATTCTTTACCATCAAGAAATATTGTGTTAATTGACTCAACAATATTTATCATCATAATATTATGTTTGTAAAAAATATCCAATAAAAACTTTTAATAATATGAAAATCTCTGAACCATATCAAAATCAAAATTCAACACTTGCTGTGTATGTTTCATCAATTGTTGTACAAGCTTTTGCAATTGCTGAAACAGATACAACAGTTGTTGCAACAGATGCAACAGTTATTGTAAATTACAGAACCTTAAATATGCGAATCTCTATAGATATAAAATAATAATAACAATAAAGTATAACTATTTCCCGGGAAGAATGTCTTGGTCCATCTCAGAAATCTAACACGTTCAAGATGTGCAGCGCCCTGGAACTATATTTCTGATTTGATTTAAGTGATCATTGAACATATCTTTGATATACGTTTGTAATGATTTATAAAAATAGTAGATGACTTTTCCATTGTGAAAGTTAGTGCAAATATTTTTCTTGAGGTTCCTCAAGCAAAGAGCTGACAGATAAGAAATTAAAACCATCTTTTTCATACTTGGATGTTGATCAGAATTATGCATAATTAAAGGATATCATCTGCAAAAGTGCTCATTTGCTCGAATAAATACTGATAAGAGAAATCACACTCAAAGTCTACTATATAAAATCCCACAGAAAAAATATGTTTCTCCGCATCCTGTGTAATAGAAGTCAATAACACTCCATCGTACTTGCCCTTCAAAAATAACCCATTGACATCTATAAATTTTCTCATATGCCTAAACCAAAGAATCCAAGCTCCTACAGTCATAACAAAATACTTGAACCTACCATTTTTATTAACCTTCATTGCTTTCTTAGTTTTTGAATTTACTACTCTAAGCATATAATGGTACACATCAAGCACTGCATACCCGCGCTCATGTGTTCCCCTTAACAAAGACTTTGCAATCTTGCTTTTCTTTCAAATCTTTTAATAACTGACCTTCCAATACAATTAAATATGGATTGAATTCTACATATCTTTTATAGATGGGCCTTTACCCACGGGAAACCTATCTTAGAAAAATGCACCAATAACTTTTATTGTGGAATTTGGGTTATGGCTAGTAATTTTGAGAACCACATATGCGAATCTTTTCATACTTTTTGATGTAAAATCTATCAGAATTTTTAATCTTTACAACTCTCAGCCTCCACTTGTACTCATGATGCACACATTTGACACAATACAAAAAATGCGAGTTAATCACCTTCTTAAATCTGAAATCTTTCTTCACGCAAGAATTTTTTAGCATAATATCTAGTTCTTGCTTATTGTTGAATGACATACCATTGTAAAATCCTATTTCATCGTCTTGAACATGATTAACTATGTTTATTGTGTAGTTCCCGGTGTATTACTGGCAACTTCAAGAGTAGAAATTTGTTCACCTTCACTTTCTTTATCTGGAATATCCATATTCACTAAATCACATTTATCATTTAATATTTATTGATTTTGAGATAAATTGAGGTTCTCTATCAATCTTTCAATCACGTATACCCTTAAAATGGGTCTATCTTTATCTTCCAAATAAGTATACAAACTAATTTTTTTATCCTAAATGGTGTCGCCCTCTGCTTTCACCACAAGTGTGCATGTAAGTGATGACAAAATCTTTCAACTCATAATTTAATTCATAGTTGGTATCATACACGAGATACCGATGCCCAATCATCGCTATCATCTCTACCATTTCTCTATCCTTTCATTATTAAATACAATGATTGTTGGACTCAACTCATTCACCATGAAAATTAACACCAAATGTGATTTTATCCCTGATTAATGATGTTGAAAGTACCTAAAGATATTATAATCTAAATAAAAAAATTAATCATGACAGAAGAGAAAAATTGTACTAAAATGCTACAACTGCTATAATTTATTCAACAATTGCTTCATTAATTACATTATAAGATACAATAGTTGCTGTAGATTATTCAACAACTGCAATATTTATTTTATCAGTTGATGAATATATTACAACAACAAATTTAACAACTACTGAAATAGATTCAGTAACTGCTGAAAACTTGTAACACCCCAGAATTTAGACTAGCTCAAAAAACCCAGAACTCAGCAAAACTTAAGAAAATTCCATCTCCAGTCAAGCCCCACGGGGGTCATGGACAAGATGGCTCATCAGGGGTCCCTATGGGAAGGCCCCGGAGGATCAGTCCAATCCAGCTCCAGTCAAATAGGGGACTCGATGAGCGTCATAGGTCTGTTGGGACATCGAGCAGCCCGTGAGAAGGAGCCAGCACCCCAGTCCCAGCCTCCTTTTCCCCAATAGGAAAATCACCACGGGCGTTGCTGATATGACGGGCCTTGGGTATGCCCATGGGAATAATATAGAGGGCCATCCAGGTATACCCTATCCTAATGCCCTGTCCAATGGGCCGTTGCAGATCCGACACCCATCAGGCAGCCCATCCGGTGGTGAGTTTTTCTGAAATTTTCAGTATAAGTTGGGGGCATTCTGGTGTTTTTCCAATTCTTTTAACTCTGATCCTAAGTCATTTTGGGAGTAATTAAAGAGTTTTTATCTCTATTTTCCCTCATTACTCCTAAATTATTCGACACTTAGGAATATCAGACAAAAACAAAGCGCTTTCTCTCAAGAACAAATCGCGCTTTCTCTCAAGAACAAATTAGAGGGTTTCCTCCAAGTTTCTCCCAAAAAATCCAAAGGTTCAACCGTAGAATATTCCTCCAGGTATGTGGGATTTCACTAGTGAGTTCCTTTCACTCACTAGGTCCCTATAACTCAGTCAATTTCTGTAATTTCTCCATGATTACTTAGACCTAAGGTATAAACCCTAGAGATTTCTGTGTTGTTTAGATGCTATAACTTATATGATGCTTAGTTCATGTTCTTGGAGAATTATCATAGTTTTATGTATAGAACTCTGAAACCCAAGTTTTTGTTAATGTCAGTATTTCATAAATTATGCTTGCTAGGCAGATTAGTCAGACAATCATGCTTCAGAATTTGAATGCCATATCATTCAGTATATGTATATTGCATTCTCATATTTTATCAGTGTTTTGAGCTATCCAGTATTACAGTTGCATCTTTATCTTTATATTTAGTTGAGAGTAAACTTAGCACCGAGCGGACGAAGGGATGAAGGCTCACCCGCTAGTTTAGACTGAGACCTTTAGCAGCAATCCTTGAGTCACAGAACTACGGCGCCACCGTAGGTTCTAAAGGGGTCACCCATCAGATTAGGCTTGACACCATTGTCCCTTGTAGACATCAGTTTAGTGGATCCATATTAGACTTGTTCGTACCCTTTGCAAGGTATGAACACCCTTACATCCAGGGTTACAGGTTGGCCACATAGTTAGCTCAACTTGGGGTATGTCGGTTAATAGTGTCTCCCACAGTCAGACTCATGTTGCATTGATCTTATACTCAGTTACACAGTTCAACATGTGATATACTCATGATATTTATTTGGTCATTGCATCTCAACTTACTTTTCATTTTATGCTTCAGTATATATATTTCCATGTTCAATTGTTTTTTTGTTCAACTTAGTTCATATCCTGCATGCTCAGTACATTCAAAGTACTGATACATACTTTTGTGCTACATCATTTTATGATATAGGTTCAAGCACTCAGTATCCAGATAGCACTTAGATCGATTTCCAGTTCTTACTCAGCAGCTGTAGTGGTGAGTCTTCTTAGTTCGAGGATGATAGAAGTGTTTTACCTTTCAGTCTTATTATTTCAGTTTTCAGATTATTAGAGTTATTTGGGGGCATGTCCCAGTAACACATCTCCGTTAGAGGCTTTTAGACATAGATTAGATTTAACTTCAGTTGATAGTGTTGTTCTTCAATTATGACTACACTCTTATATATTTTATATTCAAACATGTTTGTTTTGGGCTTTTCCCCATTTTAGTTCTTAAACTATTTTCAACTTCCGCATAGTATAAGCTTTTAACTTGAAATTGTTTTGATATGCCAGACCATGGGTTAGATTAGGGTTACTTGTGACTCTAAGCACCGTGGTACATCTAGGGGGTAGCCTCGGGGTGTGACAAACTCTATATCAGAGCCTCAGGTTTAAGTGTCCTAGGGATTCTAAAAACCACATCAAGTATAGCCTTCTTCATGGGTGTGAAGTGCGCCACACTTATGGGGGAAGAGCTATGAGACGTCATTAGGAAGAACTTCCTTTCCTTCTTTTACAGCTCGTGCTATGGAGTATGAACTCTATTTAACCTCCTTCTAACTATTGCTCTTTGCATTTCAGAAAAATGACTCCTAGAAGAGCTAACACCAGGAATCAGCCAGCACCAGCAGATCCAGCAGACTCATTGAATGAGCAATTTATGCATGCCAAATTCAGGGCTGCTTTCCAAGTGCTTTCTTTGGCCATGACCGCCCAGGTCAAGCAGCAGGCTGCGACGCCCTCTCCGCCTCATACTAACACTGTTGCAGCAAGAATCTGGGACTTCACTCGGATGAACCCTCCAGAATTTCATGGGTCTAAGTCAGAAGAGGATCCACAAGAGAATTTTGATGACATTCAGAACGTGACAGACATTATGGGTGTCACTCCAGTCAAGGGTGCAGATTTGGACGCCTATCAGTTGAAGGGAGTGGCCTACACTTGGACCAGCAGTGGAAAGAATCTCGTGGTACTAATGCAGGCCCAGTGAGTTAGAACCTTTTCAAGACTGCTTTTCTAGACCGATTTTTCCCACTTGAGCTTAGGGAAGCCAAGGTCCAAGAATTTATTAACTTGAAGCAGAATGACATGAGTGTGAAGGATTATGCTCTCAAGTTCACACAACTATCCAAGTATTCTCCAGCAATAGTAGCTGACTCTAGAGCTCGTATGAGCAAATTTATTTCTGGTGTGTCTGATGATGTGGTCAAGGAATGTAAGACCGCCATGCTCATTAAGGAAATGCACATCTCCATGTTAGTTACTTACGCTCAACAGATTAAAAAGAAGAAAATCAAGGATTGGGGAGGAGACATGTCATGACCCAACCCATCGGGCCGTGTGGGCGCCTACTCTAACCACCTAGATAGACGAACCGTCACCACTTGTCTAACAGGTGACATGCGGAAAATAAGAAGTAGCAAAATAAACTTCCTTTTATTATGAAAACCTTGTTATAACAACATTTGAAAATAGAAAAAATAGTTCTGAAATGTCAATTACCCTCCCTAGTACCTACTCTAAACAGGTACAAGAGCTACTACAAGATTTATACAAGGAGGAAAAGTAAATGAGACACAACTTTCGTCATGGAGGAAGGACAAAAGCTACTACAGATCACCATCGCCATATACCTATAAAATATTACCAGCCCTGCAACCAGACTATACCAAAAAGGTATAACAAGAGTAGAGTCAGTACAACCACACATACTGGTAGGCATCATATAAGAAGAATAGGGGATGGTGAAAAACATGAAAATAAACAATATAACTCCATCCTTTACCGCTTTCCCTTACCAAACCCGATCTCAACCGATCATCTACTCGTACTCCTTACCTCAACCCTTTCTATTCCTTCCACTGCTGACTCCCTCTCTCTCAAGTCTTTTGAGTCACGCTAAGCTTAAACTTCCCAAGTCACACTAACTTTAGACTTCCCAAGTCACACAACCTTAGACTTTCCAAGTCACACAACCTTAGACCAACTGCTAAATCCAACTCTGACTGCCTCACCACTAACCTAGTCAACTCCCATGACTATGCATCCAGAACAACCTAGACCCTGTCATTCTAGATCCACTACACCCAGGGTACTACACACAAGTACCCGGACCCACCTCGAGTCCCTAGACAATTCCTCCTAGGATATCAACCGCTAGTCACACCATGTAAGACTCCCATCCATTCCCCTAGTTTATCAACCAAATGTAAACCACCTTTATAACTATGATCAACAATCGACTACATAACCAACAACAACCCTTGTCATACCCGGACCCACCCTAGGATCCCCTCTAAATAATACCTAAGTGTTAAACAGACAACCCATCCTAATCCAAGACCAACTCAACAGATATAACACGATTCTCAATCACTCAAGGACCATCAACCAATATCACAATTCAAAAAAGTAGCCCGGTCCACTCACAGAACTAATAACAGTCAATGCAATGCAATAATAGCAATGCATTGCAACACTATCAATGCAATGATGCAGTAAAATAAACCCATACCAGGCGTAGTACCCGAGCCAACCGTTAGTATTCTGTACCAGGCGTGGTACCCGAGCCAACCATTTTTTATACCTGTACCAGGCATGGTACCCATGCCAACTGTTAGTATACCTGTACCAGGCATGGTAACTGAGCCAACCATTTGTTATACCTGTACCAGACGTGGTACCCGTGTCAACCGTTAGTATACCCATACCAGGCGTGGCACTCGAGCGAACCGAGTGTCAACAATCCACAGTCAAATAATGAACAAATAACTTGTAAACCAACAAGCAACACACCGTTCAATTCATAGGCTATAAAACAGGACCCTTAGACATTCTACACAATTCCTCTAAGCAATACAATTCATACAAACACTTAGATAAGAGTAAAAAATATACAACATTCGTAGGAATCGTAAGCCATCACCTACCCTCTCTCCATGTTATATAACTTAATATCGACCTCCGTCCGAAGACTAAACACACTCACCCTTTATTTACATATAAAGAACGGTTTCCCCTTTTGATCATAAATTAACAATCCCATTGATTTTGGAACATACATAGATAATAACAACACGAGTTACTACCCTTTAGCCCTTAGCAAAACAATGACTACTTGTCATGCCTTCCGCATTCCAAAACCCCACCTAAGAGTTTCCCATTTTCATACCCTTTTAGTTGTCCTTGAAATCCCCGATTCCCCAAACCTTCCCGATATCCCAGTCCCTGAGTCCTATCATTTTAGCATGCTAAGACAATATAAACAGCCCAAAATAACTACAACTAAACCACAGTTCAATCCAACCAATCCTTAGCTCACTCATAACTAATACCAAATCCACCAGACTCCGTGCCCGAAGGCCTAAAACATGAAATCTCCATTCTGCTATACAATAAAAAAAAATGTAAACAGGTCTAACTACTCATGAAAACCTAGCCTACCTGGACGCCAAACAACTGTAACCGTGCATTTCTTGCTCTATGAAGGCATTCTCGGCTGAACGATGGTCCTGAAATCCGTTGTTCCATATCCCTCCAGCCATGACCCCTCCTTCTCATGATTCTGTAGCCTTGGAGCAGCATGTGAGGGTTTTTGGAGAAACCCTCACATGTTTTCCACTTGAGGAGGAGAGAATCTTTTATTAAATCCCATTCTGAGTCTTCTGCCTCCTGTCACTCTGCTATGGCAGTTAACCCTCCGCTATGGTAGTCCTGCTATAGTAGAATAATTACCGCTATAGCGGAGTGACGTCAACCTTGATTATTTTAAAAAAATTAGAAATTTCCACTATGTCACCCTACTTATATAAACGTACTTTAAATTAGTTTCCCCAAATAATTCGATTTCATAATTCTTAAAGTAACAACGGGTCCGGTCATTACAACAGATACTAATTTATCCATCGTTCATCCTCGAATTATCCTGGAATAAAACAAGATTAGGGAGACTAGCCCGGGACTTTTACTATCCCAATCGATTGCGTAACTTACTGACCTATGCAAATTACCAACCCTCCCTAGATTAGTCACACCGATTTGGAGAAGATTAGAAGATCCCACTTCCTCGGAGAAAAAATTTCCTTCTAGAGAATTACACGTGACCTCCCCGAGTACCCAAGAAAATCCGGGGCCTCGTGTCATGTTGAGATGGATGAATTTGAAAAAACCTGAGAGAACCTTTCATTAACAATATACGCTATAGCGGTTTCACTATAGTAGATTGTCGACCACTATAGCGGTTGATAGTAGAATGAAATAGGGGAGAAACGGACTTCACCCCCCATTGCCCAGCATTTCCTTCAAAAAATACTACATTCTCTCCCGATCACTTTGCTTTCGACGTTGAAATTTTCAGGTAAGACTCATTTCTACTTGATTCTTTACTTCCTTGCACGAATTTAGACATGATTATGCTAGAAAACTAGGAACCTTGGTGTATATTGAAGTGGGTTTTCAAACTTAGATCTTTTGGTTGGATTTTGTTGAATTCCCAAAGCATAGATGCTTCCCTTATATTTACAATGCCTCCCATGCGTTCTGGGCATAATGATTACGCTATTATTTGCCAAAAATGGGCCAAAACACGGGTGGAATGTGAAGGGTTGTTCTTGAACAAAATAGGTAATTTGGACGAATTATAGGGGTTATAATGCCCAAAATTTTGTAGAAAACAGAAATGGGGGACTTTGGGTAGGTAGATTTAAACTTAAGGTGTCAAAAATAGAATTTTTGACCAAGGGGCGCTATGCTAATCCTTTCTGTATTGTTCCAATTTTATCGGATGTCCCCGAGTGGATTCGGGTCGATCGATGATGCCTACCAGTACGTGTGGTTGTACTGACTGTACTCTTGCTATACCTTTTTGGTATAGTCCGGTTACAGGGCTGGTGATGTTTCATAGGTACATGGCTATGGTGATCTGCAACAGCTTCTGTCCTTCCTCCATGATGGAAGTTGTGTCTCATTTACTTTTCCTCCTTGTATAAATCTTGTAGTAGCTCTTGTACCTGTTTAGACTAGGTCCCAAGGAGGGTAATTTACATTTCAGAACTATTTTTTCTATTTTCAAATGTTGTAATAACAAGGTTTTCATAATAAAAGGATGCTTATTTTGCTACTTTCTATTTTCCGCATGTCACCTATTGGACGGGTGGTGAGGGTTCGGTTATCTAGGTGGTTAGAGTAGGTGGCCACATGGCCCGATGGGTTGGGTTGTGACAAGACAGTAAGAGAGCTAGGATATGTGACTTTATCTACTCTCAGCAGAGGTCAGAGGGTGGTAACCACTCTCAGTTCTGTCATAAGACTTCAGCTCCATCTTCTGCTAGTTCCTCAATGCCAAAGTTCAAGAAGGATCGATGGGATAGGGCATCTGGCTCTAAGTCCCAAGGTACAATTACTAGAGGGCACACTCATCTAGTGTGCAAGAAGTGTGGTAGGAACCATCAAGGTGAGTGTATGGCAGGTAGTGGAAATTGCTTAGGGTTTGGTAAGCTAGTCCACAAGATGAAAGAGTGCCTTAAAATTTCTCAGAAGGGCAGGGATGCTCGTTCGCAGAATCAAGCCAGCTCTAAAGCAACTCCAGTAGATCACCCCACTCAGCAGGGTGCCTCATCTGGTATAGGTGGTTATTAGCACCAAAAGAGGTTGTATGCCCTTCAGGCTTGACAGGATCAGTAGGACTCACCTGATGTGGTCACGGGTACGTTGCGAGTCTTTAATACTGATGTCTATGCATTGTTATATCCAGGGGCTATGCTTTATTTTTTAACTCTATATATAACAGTAAATTTTGATGTCAATCCTGAAATTCTCCCAGAACCCTTCTCAGTCTCTATTCCAGTTGGTGACCCAGTTATAGCAAGACGGGTGTACAGAACTTGCCCTGTCATAGTATCCCAGAAAGTCACCTCAGCAGATTTTGTAGAGTTAGAAATGGTAGATTTTGATATCATTCTCGGCATGGATTGTTTACATTCTTGTTATTCCACAGTCAATTGTAGAACTAGGAACGTTTGGTTTCAGTTTCTAAACAACCCAGTCTTAGAATGGAAGGGTAATAACTCAGTGCCTGTAGGTCATTTCATCTCCTACCTTAAGGCCAGAAAAATGATTTCCAAAGGGTATATCTATCATCTTGTTTGGGTTAAGGATTCAAACTCCAAAACCCCAACTCTTCAGTTAGTTCCAGTAGTGAGTGAGTTTCCAGAAGTGTTCCCAGAAGATCTTCCCGGAGTTCCTCCCAAAAGGGAAATTGACTTTGAAATAGATCTCCTTCAAGATAACCAGCCTATTTTGATTTCTCCTTACAGAATGGCTCCAGCTGAGCTTAGAGAATTGAAAGAACAGTTGAAAGACCTTCTAGATAAGGGCTTCATCAGACCTAACATCTCTCCAAGGGGTGCTCCAGTATTATTCGTGCATAAGAAAAATGATTCTGTGAGGATGTGCATTTACTATCGTCAGTTGAACAAAGTCACAATCAAGATTAAATATCCCATCCCCAGGATTGATGAATTGTTTGACAAGCTTCAGGGCGCTGGTCCCTTTTCTATGATAGACCTCAGATCTGGCTATCATCAGCTCAGAGTCATAGATAGTGATATCTCGAAGACAGCCTTCAGGACTCGGTATAGTCACTATGTATTTGTTGTTATGTCGTTTGGACTAACCAATGATCCTGTAGCTTTCATGGACTAAATGAAAAGGGTGTTCAAATAGTATTTTGACTTATTTTTCATCTTCTTCATTGATGTTATCCTCATTTATTCCCAGAATGATAATGAGCATATGACTAGTCTGAGGGTTGTTCTGCAAATTCTCAAAGATCTCTAGTTGTTCGCTAGGTTCAGCAAATTTGAATTCTGGTTGCAGTCTATCGCTTTCCTTGGTCATGTAGTATCCAGCGAAGGGATCCGAGTGGATTCTCAGAAAATTAAGGCAGTAAGGTACTGGCCCAGACCCACCTCTCCGACTGATATTAGAAGTTTCTTGGGTTTGGCTGGTTATTATAGGAGGTTTGTTGAAGGTTTTTCATCCATAGCTGCCCTATTGACCAAGTTGACTCAGAATAAGGTCAAGTTTCAATGGTCAGATGAGTGTGAGAAAAGCTTCTTAGAACTGAAGACCAGGTTGACTACAGCTCCGGTCTTGACTCTACCAGAAGGTTCAAATGGTTATGTGGTTTATTGTGATGTGTCCAGGGTCGGCCTAGTTTGTGTTTTGATGTAGCAGGTTAAGGTCATAGCTTATGCTTCCAGATAGATTAAGGTCCATGAGAAGAACTACCCGACTCATGACCTCGAGCTTGCAGCAATTGTGTTTGCACTAATGATTTGGAGGCACTACTTGTATGGTGTTCATGTTGATGTGTTCACAAATCATAAGAGCCTCCAGTATTTGTTCACCCAGAAAGAGTTGAATCTACGTCAGAGGAGATGGCTTGAGTTCCTCAAAGATTATGCTATGAATGTGATCTACTATCCGGGTAAGGCCAATGTAGTGGCTGATGCTCTCAGCAGACTATCTATGGGTAGCGTGTCACATGTTGAGAAAGAGAAGAAGGAATTAGACAGAGATGTTCACCGGCTTGCTCGATTAGGAATTTGCCGTATGGACACGTCATATGGTGGTGTGATAGTCCATAATGGGTCAGAATCTTCATTGGTAGTGGAGGTTAAAGAGAAATAGGATAGTGATCCTATATTTCTCCAGTTGAAAGGTGCAGTTCATCAGTAGAGAGAGGTTTTCTCCCAAGAGGGAGATGGTGTGCTTCGCTACTAGGGCTGCTTATGTGTTCCTAAAGTGGGTGAGTTCAGGTAGAAGATCTTTAAAGAAGCCCATAATTCTAGATATTCCATTCATCCGGGTGCCACTAAGATGTATCGTGATCTATGGGAAGTCTATTGATGGGATGACATGAAGATGGACATCACAGATTTTGTGGCTAAGTGTCCCAACTGTCAGGAGGTTAAAGTAGACATCAGAAACCAGGGGGTGTGACTCAAGAGATTAGCATTCCTACTTGGAAGTGGGAAGTGGTCAACCTGGATTACATTATGAGTTTACCTCATACTCACAGACAGCATGACTCCAATTGGGAGATAGTGGACAGAGTCACTAAGTCATCTCACTTCTTGGCTGTCAAGACTACAGACTCTTCAGAGGACTACGCCAGACTGTACATCAGCGAGATAGTCAAGTTGCATAGGGTTGCCTTGTCTATCATCTCAGATAGAGGTCCTCAGTTTACATCTCATTTCTAGAAGTCTTTTCATAAAGGTCTTGGTACTCAGGTGAAACTCAGTACAATATTTCATCTGCTGATGGATGGTCAGGCAGAGCGTACCATTCAGACCTTAGAAGATATGTTGAGGGCTTGTTTGATTGATTTCAAAGGTAGTTAGGATGATCACCTGCCTCTTATAGAGTTTTCCTATAATAACAACTTCCATTCTAGTATTCAGATGGCCCCATATGAGGCACTTTATGGGCATAGATGCAGGTCACTAGTTGGTTGGTTCGAAGTAGGTGAAGCAGCCTTGATTGGGATAGATTCGGTTCATGAGGCTATAGAGAAAGTTCAGCTCATCAGGGATAGACTAAGGACAACTCAGAGTCGTCAGAAGTCCTATGCAGATGTGTGAAAAAGGGCCTTAGAGTTTGAAATCGATGATTGGGTTTTCCTAAAGGTGTCACCCATGAAGGGGGTGATGAGATTTGGTAAGAAAGGGAAGCTCAGTCCCAGGTATGTAGGTCCTTACAAAATCCTGAAGAGGGTTGGCAGTGTGGCTTATGAGTTAGAGTTGCCAATAGAACTAACAATGGTTCATTAAGTCTTCCATATTTCCTTGTTGAAGAAGTGTGTGGGTGATCCGGCATCGATAATACCTTTAAAGAGTGTGGCTGTGAAAGATAGCCTCACCTATGAGGAGGTCCCAGTTGAGATTCTTGACCGTCAAGTTCGTAGGTTGAGGAATAAAGAGGTCGCTTCAATAAAGGTTTTGTGGAGGAATCAGTCCGTAGAGGGAGCTACTTGGGAAGCAGAAGCAGCCATGATGGCCGAGTACCCCTATCTCTTTTCTTCTGATTCAGTTTCAGCTTGAGGTAATAGTTCCTCTCCAGTCTCTCAGTTTCCTATTATGCACGTCAGTCTCAGAATCATGTTTTCCCAGCCATTCTAGTATTTTCAGTATGCTTTCACGTACTTAGAACTAGACTCAGTCAGATGTCATCTCCTAGTATTCAGTTGGTAGGGATTGCATCTCTTTGCCTCCAAACTCAAATTAGTTAGTATTCATTCGAGGATGAATGATCCCAAGGGGGAGATATTGTAACACCCCAGAATTTAGACCAGCTTTAAAAACCCAGAACTCAACAAAACTTAAGAAAATTCCATCTCCAATCAAGCCCCACGGGCTGACCCACGAGCATCGTGGACACGAAGGCCCATCAGGGGTCCCTAGAGTAAGGGCCCAGCGGCTCAGTCCAAGCCAGCGCTAGTCAAATGGGGGACCTAACGGGCATTGGAGGTCTGATGGGCCATCGGGAATCCCGTGAGAAGGAGCCAGCGACCTAGTCCCAGCCTCCTTGGCCCCAACGGGAAAATTGCCACGGGCGTCGCCGACACGACGGACCATGGGTATGCTAGTGGGAATGGTCCAGAGGGCTATACAGGATTACCACATCCTGACACCTGGCCGACGGGCGATCATAGGTCCGACGCCCATTGGGCAGCCTGTCCGGCGATGAGTTTTTCTAAAATTTTTAGTTTAATTTGGGGGCATTCTGGTCTTTTCCCAATTATTTTAACTCCGATCCTAAGTCATTTTGGGAGTAATTAAAGGGTTTTTAACTTTATTTTCCCTCATTACTTCTAAATCATTCGACACTTAACAACATTAGACAAAAACAAAGCGCTTTCCCTCAAGAACAAAACAAAGGGTTTCCTCCAAGTTTCTCCCCAAAAATCCAAAGGTTCAACCGTAGAATCTTCCTCCAGGTATGTGGGATTTCACTAGTGGGTTCCTTTCACTCACTAGGTCCCTAGAACTCAGTCAATTTCTGCAGTTTCTCCATGATTACTTAGACCTAGGGTATAAACCCTAGAGATTTCCTTATTGTTCAGATGCTATAACTTATATGATGCTTAGTTCATGTTCTTGGAGAATTAGCATAGTTTCATGTATATAACTCAGAAACCCTAGCTTGTGTTAATTTTAGTAATTCATAAATTATTCTTGCTAAGAAGATTAGTCAGAAAATCATGCTTTAAAATTCGAATGCCATATCATTCAGTATATGTATGTTGCATTCTCAGATTTTACCAGTGTTTTGAGCTATCCAGTATTACAGTTGTATCTTTAGATTTATATTCAGTTGGGAGTAAACTTAGCACCAAGTGGATGAAGGGATGAAGGCTCGCCCACCAGTTTAAGCTGAGACCTTTACCAGCAATCCCTGAGTCCCAGAACTACGATGCCACCGTAGGTTCTAAAGGGGTCACCCATTAGATTAGGCTTGACACCCTTGTCCCTTGTGGACATCAGTTTAGTGGATCCACATCAGACATGTTCGTACCCTTGGCAAGGTATGAACACCCTTCTATCCAGAGTTACATGTTGACCCCATAGTTAGCTCAACTTGGGGTATGTCGGTTAATAGTGTCTCCCACAGTCAGACTCATGTTGCATTGACCTTATATTTAGTTACTCTGTTCAACATGTGATATACTCATGATATTTAATTGGTCATTGCATCTCAGCGTACTTCTTAGTTTATGCTTTAGTATACATATTTCCATGTTCAGTTGTTATGTTGTTCAGTTTAATTCATATCCCTCATGCTCAGTACATTCAAAGTACTGATGTATACTTTTGTGCTATATCATTTTATGATGTAGGTTCAGGAGCTCATTATCCTGATCGCGGTTAGATCGATTTCCAGTCCGTACTCAGCAACTGCAGTGGTGAGTCCTCTTAGTTCGAGGATGATAGATATGTTTTACCTTTCAGTCTTATTATTTCAGTTTTCAGATTATTTGAGTTAGCTGGGGGCATGTCCCAACAATTCATCTCGGTTAGAGGCTTTCAGACATAGATTAGATTCAGCTTCAGTTGATAGTGTTGTTCTTCAGTTATGACTACACTCTTATATATTTTATATTCAAACATGTTTGTTTTGGAATTTTCCCAATTTTAGTTCTTAAACTATTTGCAGCTTCCGCACAGTATAATCTTTTAACTTGAAATTGTTTAGATATGCCAGACCATGGGTTAGATTGGGGTCACTTGTGACTCTAAGCACCGTGTTACGTCTAGGGGGTAGCCTCGGAGCGTGACAAAAATGCTGTAGCAGGTGCTAAAATTATGTGGCAACTGCTGAAATATATTTAACAGTTGTATCTTTTTCAGCAGTTGCTGCAATTGATGAAGTAGTTGCGGAATAAATATTTTAGCAACTACTGCATATTTTTCAGCAGTTGTTACATCTGTTTAAGCACCTGCTACAGTAATTGCTGAAAAATATACTTCAGTGGCTGGTAAAATAGTGTAAAACTAGATGAACAATACCAACAAAATTACATGAATTCACTTACCAAATTGATTAAAGATCATCTCTCAAGTAATTCTCAATACTACACGAACGAAATTTAGTCCAAACTAAAAGAAAATTATTATTTTTCTCTCAAATTCTTCAAAAAAAAATCTCTCACTCCAAAAGCAACAGTATGAATAACAACAATAGCAATAAAAATAACACTAACAAGAGAACAACAAAATAGAGAAGAAGAAGAAGAAGAAGACGTAGAAGAAGAGGAAGAAGAAAACATAGGTTAGAGAGGAAGAAGAAAAAAATGTGCCAAAGAGGGGAAGAAAAAGTGGTAGTTTTTCCTAAATTAGGGTTTTATTTTGTTGAGTCAAAGTATAAAAATTGAACTTGAGTACTTATTTGAAACTAGTCAAATATCACTAATTACTAACCATAAACTTGTCACCTATACGCAATTCTTATGACTTGAGTCACTCTTTTTATATTTCAACACTTTTTTATCACCCTTAATTTATTCTCCCTGGAAAGAAGTCGAGCTTGCTTAAAGAACAAAGGAGAAGATTGTCTTGAACAACTTACTCCAGAACTCGAAGATGAGCTCAAATCGAAAAGAGAAGGAGATAATTTTTACTGATCTTTATAATGAGGCTAAAGTAAAGGCAACTACTCTAACTCTTGCTATAAATTGAAAAGACCCAAAACGTTTAGCAAAAAGGTTATAAAATTGGAAATCTTGACCCTCTTTCTAATTTGAGATTTGTTGTAGGTTCATTTGGTTAATTTATGACTTATGAGTATGAGGGACATAAATCATAAAGGCTTGGAACACTTGCTTAAAGTTCTTAGAGTTTGCATTTTGAGTAAACAATCTTGGTTTCTTGATTTGAAGGTTCAAATAGGTTCGTATGATAATTTTGAACTTGTGTGTATGTTTGGATTGGGGCCCAAGAGTCTCGAGTGTGATTCGACACTATTGCATGAGAATTTAGAGATTAAGGTTCATAAGTTTGATTTGAGAGTTGAGTTTGTGTTGTAGATTTGTACCATTACTCATTGTGTTTTGAGTCCTTGTCCAAGTCCAAATATGGTATTTATACGTTTCAGGATGATTTGATTAGATTTTGATGAGTTTTGCATGGGTTTAATTATGTAGCAATTGTATTTGATGTTTGAACATTCTTTTGAGCGTAAATGGTACCACACAAAGTAAATAAGCTTCAAATTATATTTGGTTGAACCATTAGATCCATATTATGATTTAGATGTTATAGCAATAAGAATCGTCAGATTATGAGGTCGTTTGAGGGGTTATAACTATTTTTGCACAAAATATTTTGATGAGTTTAGCTGGTTGATAACGCTCAAACGTACTCTCCTATCAAGAGGTATCGGTGATTGTCAAAGCAAAACACCTTTATAGTTCCCAACGGATATCGGGGTCAAACCCAAAGAGAATTTAGAGTTTAGCCTTAGATGATTATTAAACAGAGTTCACAATGAGAGTGAGTAATATAAAAAAAGGGGAAATTGGGAATCTGTCACAATTTTGCAGTTCAACAAACAAACAATAAAGTAAAAATATGGCGTAGACAATAGAGAGGACGACTAGGGATGTGTGTCAAATGGGACTCAAACATGGGATAGGGTGAGTGCTTATTCATGCAAATTCATGCTAAATGACATGGGTAACCTTGGTTTTAGGCATGGTTATTTATCTTTCGATCAACAACCATATGTTCAACAACCTTAAGTCAAGCACTACTGATTAATCACTAAACAACCAAGTATTTGTTTAGGGAGATCATAATATTTCTAACTTTAGACCCTTAAATGGGTGATTCTGTCAATTTGAGCTATTTTTAACCTCAATCTAAAGGGAAGCCCAAGTTCCTACTACAAATTTCACATCCGTAGCTATGATCTCCTCTTTCAAGCAAAACCATAACTAAGTAAGGAAAATCAATGTTTGCAACCACTAATTTTAGAGTTAAAATACGATGAAATCACTAGACCCTTGTCAATAAAGAAATTATAAGTAAGAATCAGCAACACCCACACCCATTTATCAAGTACCCATCATCAACACATCCCTAGATAAGAGGTTTAGCTAGTCATGCTCAAGGAATGAAATATACCAAATGGGTAATTCAATTTCCCTTCCATTCAAGCTAAATTTCTCAATATTCAAGCTCAATTTGTACACAAATGGTGATTCTAAGAAGTGGAAAGAAGGAATTATGAGAAACCCTCTTCTTGTTCTTAGAAGGGAAAACTTGTTCACAAAGCTAAGAATAATTCTAAAACTCAGTGCTAGCTGAACTCATTACAATTATACCTAAATTGGGTATATAAACATTCCCAAGACGTCATATGATTTTAGACAAAAATTCCCTTTGGGTGGTGTGCAGCGCGACGTACAGTTCGCATATCGTGATGTGTGTATCGCACACGTTCTTTAGTGACCAGTGACTCAGGCGACTCGAGGAGCTCCATGCAAAGGGGGTGCGGTTTGCACAAGGCATTGTGCATGTCACATAGCGACCGCACCCCTCAATAGATTCTTCAGTCAACTTATATATTCATGCGGTGGGGGTGTGGTCTGCACCAAACCAAGTGCGTGTCGCACAAGGGCCGCATCTCTCAGCAGAATCTTCGTCTTGTTTGCTCACTTCACACTTCAATCCTTTTTAGCTTTTTCTGGGTTCATTTCCTTGTTTTCCATCTTTGATCATAAGTACCTATATAGACATCAATAAAGGCCATAAGAACCTCTAAATCATATCAAAACATAGCAATAATTCATGAGTAAAGGCTCAATAAGTTGGTAGATTACCAACTTATCAAACCCCCAAACTTAAAATATTGCTTGTCCTCAAGCAAGATACTCACAAGGTAAGGAATGAATTATGCTATAGACTCAATCAATGCACACAACACTACTCTATTCTAAAAAGAACTATGAAAGATAACAAACAAAAAGACTCTAGATAAAGAATCAACTACAATGCTCATCTCAATTTGAACCACCCCAATATCAAGGCAATTTGTCATTTCAGAATCATTTGAAAAACTTCATTTCTCATTCAAAATCTAGGGAATTTTGTCATTCAAAATAAGATACAAAGCTTCTCAAGTAATTGACATGGACAATCAAGGTTTGCCTCGAGATTCACCATACAACTTGTCTCATTCATTCCTCTCAATTGAAATAGATACTTCATGATTCAATTCGAGTGCATGATACCACTCACCACAAGAGAGAATCCCCCTCACAATCATACAATTTACAAATTAAAAGGGATTATAGACAACCAAGAAGACTCTCACTCTCTCAATGAAATTCAAGTGCACACATGTCGACCCATATGCTTTCCCTTCATGTAAGCCGCCACTAATGTAGGGTAGCCATGCTCAGAATTACCAAGGGATTGCGGGTAACGATGTTGGCTAGGGCTAAGGTGAGGATTTCATTTGGGTCAAGTGACTATACCTCCCTAATGCTCTTTGTTATCATTTAAAACACCACTCACATTTTTGACTTTGACTTACCTTATTTCTCCCTTACACAGCCCAAGCTGCTCCTTTTCAATCATGATCATTAAAAACTCCTTGTATCACCTTCGTGTGGTAGCACCACATCTTTCTTTTCATTTTTCTCATTTGATTGAACTTAGCAAATTTTTCAATTCAATTTCGAGGTGCTACCTTGAACTTGAAGTGCTTCCTTGTTTTTCTCCTCTTTGATCACATACACCCCCAAACTTAGGCATTTGCCTATGTTCTTTTTATCCCCCCCCCCCCAAACTTAGGTTTTTAACCTCTTTTTGACTTTCAAACAATTAGGGAGGACGGGTTCCAAAATAGAGGTTCCAAAAAGGTCAAGGTGTTAAACAAGGTGCCAAAGAACGGTAACAAGTTCAAAGGGGTTCACTAGGATTGATGTCGAGGGAAGTCATTTGGGTGAAGTGGCTATCAAAAAGGGTCTAAGGTCATTTTCCAAGCTCGGTCACACCTAGAATTTTGCCTTGAATCACATTCGGTGGAAGTTCTAGATGACACATATGCACAAAAATCAAGGTAAAGCCTCACCACCAAGGCATCATGCCACAAGACTTCTTTCATTAGTCTCAAAATCAATTGGGACAAATAACTTTTGACAAGCTATTCCGAGTACATTGCACACTCATTTGTCAATTTATCAAGCCAAAATAAGAGTTTGCAAGTCATGACAAGAGAATGCTTTCCTCAAAAATTTATTTTCCCTCTTCCCTTTTATTGAAAAACGTCTTGCCAATAATTTTTTTGGTGGGTCCATTTCGAGATAAGCACACTATGGACTCAAATTAAAACTAAAACTTGGCATTTTCTCTTAAAAAAGTCGCCTCTCAATCTATCATAGGAAATCACCAATATGGTTCGACACAAAAACAAAAGAAAAGAAAAAAAAATAAAGAAAAGATTTTTTCTACTTGGGAAAGAACCGTGGTATTAAGAAAACCCTCAGATTTATTGATAAGCTATAATTAACAAGGAGATAGCCAAATCGTGCACTCATGAATCATTTGAAAAAAACAATCCTCAGTGTGCATTTGCAAAGCACGGGTAGTGGAACAATGGGGTGTGTAAGAATATCCCGGCAACACAATCATGAATTAACAATCAAGCCCAGCGAGGGAACAATTAAGCTCAAAAACATAAACATAAAGGCCCAGCAAGGGCAATATAATCACAATCATCTAAATATACCCGACAAGGGGTAAATCCAATCTAGCAAGGAACATAAAATGTCAACAAGGCCCGGCAAGGGCAATAGAAATATCTCAAGCCCAACACGGGTGGCAAAAATCAAAGTTCAAATAATGCCACCTCCTCCCCATAAAAAGAAGCATTTCCCTCGATGCTTTCAAGCTCAAGTAAGGAAAGAAAAGGGAAACTCCCTGGAGGAGTATGCCTCATCATCTGCAGCCTAACACTATGGACAGCCCCATCCTTTTGGGAGTGCATAGAAACTGCGGAATCTTTAAGGGCCTGTTGAAAGTCTAGATTTTGGTCATCCTCATCAAGCAATGCATCCACATACCCGGTTAGCTCCTTCTCAACATTCGCAAGGGATGCAATCAAGAGATCCATAGGACCATGAATGGTATGAGGTGGTGGTAAGGTGCTCAAATCTGCCTCTATCATCGGATCCTTACCTTTTGCCTTATCGAGGTCCTTCCAGAGTATTTTGATGGATCACTCAATAACATCTACCCATTTTCAAAGACTGGACATGCTATCCACAACTCCATTGATGGTCCTCTTCACTGCCCTATCAAATAACCCTAGTAGATCATTTGCCACACCCCTCAATTGCCTCTCATGGTTGAATGTTTTGTCAATAATATCTTAGAGGCCACTCTTGGTCAATGGTCCTCTAGGCGCAGTTGGGTGGCGATGGGTGCCTCTGAAGTAGCCTGAGGATAAGAAGGAGCATCCGCTTCAGCATCTGAGTCATCAATTTCAACTTCTACCGATATCTCTACCCTATGCCTTTTGAAATGAGGGGCATCCCTGTTTGTTTTCTTATCAAGATCCAACACACTAGTGGTGGGGGTAGGAGTGTCACAATTAAAATAAGGAATGCCCATATTTGCACAAAGTTTACTGATGATCACATGGAATGGGAATGCATTATTCTCCCGGTTAGCCTTCCTCTTGATCACTAAGGCAACAATCTCACCAAAGTTGACATGGTCCCCTACCATGATTGAGGCTACCAGAATGGCCCTATCATGGGTAACCTTTTTGTCATTTTGAGAATGTAGGAATCGGTAGAAAATAAAGTCATACCAATGGCGAGCCTCAAAGTGTAAGGACAGCCATGGAATGTCACCCCCTATAGTGGCCCAAAGAGGTGTGTCAGGAGAAATGATCGGAGCCGCCCATTCGAGAGGTTTGTGCTTGGCAGTCAGCTTGGCCATGAGTGCAGGTGCTGGCTCAATTAGAGTGCTCTAATAGACAACATTAAACATCTGGAGTGAGCCTAATTTCCTTGCCTCTAACAATGATGGATTCTAAGATAGGAACAGTTTTTGGCCCTCCTTTATAACCCTTAGCGTCTTGCGTGGCTTGGTATGGAGAAAAGAACTCCTGGATTATTTCCTTGTAATAGACTCCAGGACCCTCCTGAAATGGTTGCCACCATTGGTGGGCAAACTATTTGGGGATGTTAGGCAGGTTATACCCCACTACATCCAGATTAAAACTCTACTCTGTGTTGAAGGACCTACCTCTATCACGCTCATAAATCGCCCTCATACCTTCAACTCCGAACCAAAATCCCTCCTACTCTGAGGCTTAGGTGCGGGAAGACGAGACTTTCTTCTTCCCTTTTGAGGTTGGATTGGAAGAGAAGGTATCTATTGGCCTTCGCAAAATACTATCAACTTTTCCCCTACTAGAATACATGTTACGCACGAGAAAATTGTGAGCCAAAAAACAACAAAAAAAATAAAATCTTATTCTATTTTTATCATATATGAGAGAAAACGATCAAAAAGAAGTTAACAAACTAAAAAGATGGAATGCAAAGGAGTAGAAAAACAAAGGAGGTAATTGTTGGCTCATGCGGACCACGTGTAGACTACACCAGACGAGGTGCCCGTCTCATTTGCATCACATGAGCTAACAAAAATGTTCAATAGTTTCAGCCTAGATGTGCTAAGCTGGTGCAAACTGCACCAACCAGGATGTGCATTGCACCAGCCGCCCCATATCAAAATAGTGAACTGGCAGCGTATTTTCACATGGTGCGGTGCCTTGTGCATTCCGCATATCAAGATCTATGCATCATATGTGAAACGAACAAAGGCACAATTGGAATTTTTTGGTTCCTTGTGTTCTTGTGAATTATGTATGTGATTCATAGAGCAAGATTTGCATGAAGCACTTGGCACCAAGCTATAAATCAACAATTATAACAATGGGGGCAAGGGATATCAAGACCACAAAATTGTCCAAGTACTCAAACTTCCCCGGATTTTCATTGACACACACTTAAAGCAAAAGAAGACTCAACAATTTCCCGTAAGAAGGACGTTACCCCATCTATCATCGGGAACATCAAGCCTTCAATCACTCAGTTGGGCACACAATTAATAACAATAATTACCACCTCCCCACATAAGATCATACACCCAAAATGTATTCAACAAAGATCATGGGTATATAATTAGCAACTATTTTCAGCCCACACAATAATTTTCGACCAAAATTCATGAAAAACAATGATTTTCCCTTAAGAATGACGTCATCCAATCTATCATAGGGCCAAACCATGCATCAATCACAAGTGGGTTACTCAGACTTCACCCCAAATTCAGATTTCAAGGCTAAAAAACTCCACCAATCAACATGCATTATCAAAATTCAAGTTCAACCAAGTTGATCCTAAGCAAAACCCATGGCACAATTTAAACTTGGGGACCCAAATTTTTTGGATCTCACCCAAAATCAACATGACAATTGTATTAAGAAAGCTTCACAATATGAATTCCCAATCAATATAAAAACCAGTATCTAACATTGGAGAACTTACCACAAGTGAAGATTAAGAAGAGAGAGGTAAAAATTAAAGCTTTTGGAGAGCAACAATAGTGACCCAATAACTTTCCCGGAGAAAATGACGGCGGGACTAGGGTGGAGCAGTGGTGGAGGAGTTTGGGTGAGAGGAGGAGAAGATTTTGGGATAATTTGGGGGATTTACAGGAAGTTTTGGAAGGGAATTTGAGATTTTATAGGAAAGAAAGTGGAAGAAAAGGTGAGGGTGGCAGAAATTAAATGGAAAAGAAGAAGAATTTTGAGCCGGGTCAGGTCGATTAACGGGTTTGGTCAATTAAAAATTAAAATTTACCTTTGGTGCACCGCGATGTGTGGTTTGCACAAGACCTTGTGCGACCGCATATCATTTTGCACCTCACCCTTTTTCATCCCCTGAATTTGCCCAGGCTTCTTCATCGTCATGCGAAGAAGGTGTGAGGCACACTTGGGCTCATGCAAACTGCACATTCCAGCGCACATCGCCTATAATTTTCCTTTTTCTTCCTAGGCTTCTGATTTGGCATGCATTGGGATGTGCAACCATGCACAATGGCTTGTGAAAACCGCACGGTCTTTTGCATGTCCCATTATTGCCTTGTTTTGCACTTGTTCAGTTTTATCCTCCATGCAATCTTAAAACAAACCAAAAACAACAAAAGGTAAAGAAAAATAAAATAAAAAAACTTGGGTTCCCTCCCAAGAAGAGCTTGATTTTATGTCACAGCTCGACGATAGTACCTCAACCTTAGTCGTTATCGGATAACATGTCAATATGGTTGGAGTGGCCCCATCCCGATAAAGGGAATTGCTCCAACAACGTCCTCAAAACATCAATATGTTATCAACATGGAAACTCTTCTATCTTGGGCATCTTGCCTATTTAACGCTCTTCAAGGGAACTATTAAACTTTCCCTCCAACTCTATCACCAATATCACCCTCAAATCATCTGGAGGTCTTGTGGTTTGGCATACATTGAACGTCACCACTTTATTCCCCACTCGGAATTAAGCTCACCGAGTTCAACATGCACGAGTGCTCTCCCAGTGGCTAACAATGGTCACCCTAAGATGATGGGCACCTCAACATCAACTTCACAATCTAAGATCATGAATTCAGCTGGGAGAATGAACTTATCAACCTTCACCAACACATTGAGTAGGATTCCTATCGGGCGTTTAATGGATCGATTAACCATGAGAAGTCTCATAGATATAGGTTTGGGCGTACCAAATCCTAACTTGTTGAAAATTGCTAGGGGCATTAAATTGATGCTCGCACCTAGATCACACAAGGCTTTCTGGAACACAAAGAGCCTAATAGTACATGGTATGGTGAATACACCGGGATTGTCTCACTTTGTAGCAACATTGCTTATCATCACAATGCTACAACTGTGTGATATCTCAATGGTTCCCACATCGACCACCTTCTTATTTTTAAGTAACTCTTTCATAAATTTTGAATACCTTGAAATTTGCATCAAGGCTTCAACTAAAGGGATGTTTATCGATAGCTTGCTAAATATGTCAACAAACTTGCTGAATTTCTGATCTTCCTTCTTCTTGTTAAGCCTTTGAGGGTGTGGAGGAGGTCCCTTGGGTAGTATGGTCGGCACACTTTGCACAAGAGGGGGATCCTTCTAAACATCAATGGTCTCTTGGGATGGAGATTCAGCCTCCTCCCTTTCATCATCAACATCAACACTTACCGGGGAGTTGGGTGCACTAGGCTTCACCCCAACCTCCAATTCTACAATTTCTTGATCATGCACGATCTTTTTTCCTTTCGGCTCTACGATGGCTTCAATGATAGGCTTCTTTTCTATGATAACCGGCTCTATAACATGCTCTCTCACCACTCCACTTGTTCTCCCTCTCCTAGTGACAATAGCCATGACATGAGCATTGTTCTTAGGATTTGCAGTGGTGTCACTAGGTAGTGTTCCTTTTAATCTCGGATTCATTTGGGTAGTGAGGTGATTCATTTGGGCCTTGAGATACTTGATTGAGGCTGAATGAGAACTCACAGTTTGGTAAAATGTTGAAACCTCTTTTTTAAGCTCACTAATCCCGGTGTTTATCGAATCCACTTTTTTCAAAACCAAGGACAACATTTCCTCTATCTTTGAATGATGGGCATTGCTTGTGGTGGGTTGGTATAAGTAATACGACTTGTTTAGAGGCACATATGGGTTTGAACTTTGGTGATTGAATCTATCACCCTCTCTATTACGATCTCTCTAATTTCCATCCCTTTCTTTATCCTTGTTCCAACCTTGATTCTCATCCCTGAGGTGATAATACCCGAGATGAGAACCCGCCATTACATAGAAAACCTTACCATCCACGATGGTCATTAGATCATCGTCATTGGCCTTGATTTTTGGTGTACTCACAATATTCACAGTCTTAGCACCACCTGCCCTCATCATGTGCTTGACAAGAAAGTCTATTTGGGTTATCATTTTGTCCATGGTCTCATCCCTCTCTTTATCCTTCCTCCTTATCTTATTAGTTAAGATGGATGTGGTCACTCCCGAGGTTGGAATATCCGCTTCCTTTGTGTGCCAAGCTTGGTTGGTCTTTGTTATTCTCTCAAGAAAGGGTAACGCAACAGGAAATTAGAGATCTATAAAGGTGCCACCACCAAGATTATTGGCTACAGATTTATTCATAGAGTTCAAGGATCTAAAGAAGCTTTTCAAAAAGACATGGTCCGACAAACCATGGTTAGGACATAACACAAGATTCTTTTTAAATCTCAACCATGCCTCATGTAGAGGCTCTTCGGGGAGTTGGCAGAAGTTGGTAATCTCATCCCTTAGCTACATCATATGCGATAGAGGGAAGAATCTCATGGTAAAGGCATCCACCAATTCATTCCAAGAGGTAATGGACCCATCCAACAACTCCTCCAACCGTGCCGCGGCTTCCCCCATTAGAGAGAAGGGTAATAGGCATAGTCGAATGGATTCTTGGGAGATATTTTGAAATATGAACGGTTGGCATATCTTCATAATATTACGGATGTGTCAGTTGGCATCTTTGTGGGATGCTCCTCCAAACATATCCTTCATTTGGATCAAGTAGAGCATTGTGCTAGTAATGTCAAATACCATATTTCCTACCGTGGGGGGGTAGGCGGATTGCACCTACTCCTATTTGTATGATAGGCTCAACAACTTCTGCGTCCATGAAGCCTCCATTGATACTATCATTGTAACCTATCTCACTCATGGGTTAGCCTGCGCAATCACAACACAAACAATAAACAAAGTAAAAAGAAACAAAGACACTCAAGGTGATTTCAAAACTACAATAAAAAAATGCTAAACAACTTAATTCCCCGGCAATGATGCCATTTTTGATAATGCTCAAATGTTCTCTCTTATTAGGAGGTATCAACAATTGTTAGAGCTAAACACATGTATAGTTCCCAAGAGATATCGGGGTCAAACCCATAAAGAATTTAGAGTTTAGCCTAATGATTATAAAATGGATTTCACAATGAGAGTGAGTAATATTAAAACGGGGGGGGGGAATTGGGAATTTTCCACAATTTTGCAGTTCAACAAACAAACAATAAAGTAAAAATGAGGTGTAGACAATAGAGAGGATGACTAGGGATGTGTGTCAAATGGGACTCGAACATGGGACAGGGTGAGTGCTTATTCATGCAAATTCATGCTAAATGACATGGGTAACTTTGGTTTTCGGCATTGTTATTTGTCTTTTGATCAACAACCATATGTTAAACAGCCTTAAGTCAAGCACTATTGATTAATCAATAAACAACCACATATTTGTTTAGGGAGGTCATACTATTTCTAGCTTTAGACCCTTAAATGGGCGATCCCATCGATTTGAGCTATTTCTAGCCTCAATCTAAATGGAAGCCCAAGTTTCTACTAGCAATTTCACATGTGGAGCTATGATCTCCTCTTACAAGCAAAACCATAACCAAGTAAGGAAAATCAATGTTTTGAACCACCAATTTTAGAGTTAAAATACAATGAAATCACTAGACCCATGTCAATAAATGAATTATAAGCAAGAATCAGCAACTCCCACACCCATTTATCAAGTACCCATCATCAACACATCCCTAGATAAGAGGTTTAGCTACTCATTCTTAAGGAAAGAAATATACCAAATGGGTAATACAATATCCCTCCCATTCAAGCTAAATTTCTCAATATCCAAGCTCAATTTGTACACAAATAGTGGTTCTATGAAGTGGGAAGAAGGAATTGTGAGAAACCCTCTTCTTGTTCTTAGAAGGGAAAACTTGTTCACAAAGATAAGAACAATTCTAAAGCTCATTGCTAGGTGAAATCTTTACAATTGTGCCTAAAATGGGTATATAAACATTCCCAAGACGTCATATGATTTTGGATAAAAATGCCCTTCAAGCGATGTGCGGCGCGATGTGTGGTTTACAAGTCGTGATGTGCGCGTCATACACCTTCTTCAGTGACTAGTGACTCAGGCGACTTGGGGAGCTCCATGCGAAGGGGGTGTGGTTTGCACAAGGCATTGTTCATGCCACATAACGACCGCACCCCTCAACAAATTCTTCAGTCAACTTATATCTTCATGCGGTGGGAGGTGCAATTCGCACCAAGCCAAGTGCGTGTCGCACAAGGGTCGTATCTCTCAACAGAATCTTCATCTTGTTTGCTCACTTCACACTTCACTCCTTTTTGTCTCTTCTTGGATTCATATCCTTGTTTTCCATCTTTGAACATAAGTACCTGCATAGACATCAATAAAGGCCATAAGAACATCTAAATCTTATCAAAATATAGCAATAATTCATGAGTAAAGGCTTAATAAGTTGGTAGATTACCAACTTATCAAAAATTTTGATAACATTCAAACATACTCTCAGAAGATGGAGGTATCGGCGATTGTTAAGCAAAACACATTTATATTCTTGACAGGAGTCGGGGTCAATCCCACGGAGAATAATGCAATCGTGATTGAGCTAATAAAGAATCCAAGCAACTTATTGGTGTTCAAAGAGCAAAAAGTTGATTAAAGAACCCAAAAGATATCGATTGGGGGGATTAAACTAAAACTAAGGATAAAAGAAAATCAAATAAAAGATAGATTGATCAATGGATTTCACCTTGCTATCACCAAGCAAGGACAACAAGGGAGAATTGGGAATGGGAATTCAACTCAGAAGACTTGCACCCAATTGATACATGGGTAGTGTTGGCTAAAGGTATACTCAACCGTCTTTCAACCAATCAAGCAACTATCCTCATGGGTTCTCTCGAATTACCACAAGTGAGAAATAACCAACAAATTAACTTGGGTAAGTTGGGCTATTTTTAACCCCAACTCTTAGATGGGAGTTTCTGGCAACCAAAATATCTCTAGCTTTGATCTAAAGTGGAAACCCCAAATCCCCACTATTAAACCTTCCCGAATTGAGGAACTCATCTTTCAAGAAAGAATCCAATTAGTATGCTAAGTCAATGTTTGCAACCATCAACTATAAGATTCAAGCATGGAAGATTCAATAGACCCACATGATTAATAAAGAGAAAGCACAAGATAAAAATTAAATACCCAAATTTAGTATTATCTCTAATACAAAACCCAAATCACAATTCAACAATTACACCTACAAATTAGCAATTAAGAACAAGAGTTGAAGAATAGAATTTAATAATTTTACAATAAAGTTCATCCAAATATTCACTCCTTTGGTGTAGGGTGATGAACTTGCTCTCCAAGCTTGTCAAGAGTTGTGATATTTTCCAAAGATACTTCCCAAAATGGCTGGAAAGTGTTTTTATGTGGATTGGGGTTTTCAAAAATGGACATTTCCAAATCTTCCCACAGCTGATGCTTCCTTGCTTGCGTACGCAAAAGGCACATCGCATACGCAAAGTGTCTTTGTCTCATTGACCTTCGCATACGCGATTACTACAGTGCATTCGTAGAGCTCTACGGGAACTAACCTCCTCGTTCGTGTGTGAGGTGCCTTGTTTACATAGGTATATTTTGATGTCAGTTAATTGGTTCTCTGATCAGCTTTCTTTTGACTTATTTTCATCCAAATTCTCAAACACAGAGACCTGCAAAATAGAACTAATCCGTGTCAATTGCACTATTTATCAACTTTATTCTAGCAAAAGCATAAGATTAAAAGTTAAATAAGTAGGTAGAATACCAACTTATCAAACCCCCAAACTTGAACTATTTCTTGTCCTGAAGAAACTAAAAATTCTAACTCAAGAGGAACACAACACAAGTGCAATGATAATACCATAATCAAAGGAAAACCCATTTCAAGCACCAAGCATGACTTCGGTTAGTACTAATAATTAGTCAATCACATGATGACTTAATCTAAACATGCCCCTTTATACAAAACACAATTCACGAATGCAATGGAAATATAAGAACAACCAAATGAAAACAACCAATCCTCAAGATGTGACTCAAACCATTAGCTTACCAAACATTCTCCATTGACTCATTTTTGGAGTTTATCAATGTCACCAACTATCCTAATTCCCATGCCCTCACAAGAAAAAAATTTCCAAAAACACATTATGTACAAAGATAATCACACGGGACAAATACACAAACACTCACACTCACAAGGCATTTCAAGTACCAAAAAGTATCAACCATAGGCTTTCCCTTATTCTCATTCGCCGCTAGCTCAAAAACAATCGGTCGAAGATCTCATAGGGCTTTTCTAACCTTGTAATCTAGGCTAGGGGAAGGGTAGGATATTCATTTTGATTCAAGTGACTACATCCTCTTCGAACTCTACCCAACTTTTTCAATTCAAAACCAAAGCCATTTGTTTTCATTCTCATTCAATACAAGACACCATTTCACTCATATCAATTAGGGTTCAATTTTTATCATTTTATTCACCTTGGAGGATTTATTCCCTTTCTTTCCTTTCCTCTTTTCCTTTCTTCTTTGCTTTATTTTTCACATTCTTACTTCTTTTTGACAATTCTTTTTAAGCAACAAACCCAGATAAACTCATTTAGCACTCCTCCAAGGTACCTTTTATCAACCCCCAAACTTAGGCTTTTAGCCTGGATTTCACACTTGTAGAATTCAAGGAGGGACGTGTTCAAGAGAAGGGATTCATGTTCAAAATGGTTTAAGGCTTGTACTGAGGTTGCCAACAAAAATGTATTAAGCTCAAGAGGGGTGACTAGTGATACAATTTGAGTGCAATGGTGGACTTTAAGGCTAAGTAGGCTTCAACAATCACAAAGAAGGCATAAGATCATTTCTCCAACCAATACAATTGAGATTAACATTAAATGACTAACCGGGAAAGTTCTAGTTAACACAAGCAAGCACACAAATTATTAAACTACACTTCACCACACATGGCATGCGAATCATTCAAAAAGGGTCAATTTCTACCTCCTAAAAAACAACAAATAGAGTCACATTCTTTCAATTTCAAATTATCACCACTAATGCATTAAGAGTCACAAAAAGAGTAAAGGAGTTGTCACAAAAATCATTCTTTGCTATGCACTTTTCACAATTTTTTTTAGAAGGGTATGCCTATTGCACTAAACATGCAAGACTAACTTTATTAGTACAAAACAAGTCAATCACAACCAAAATCTCAAAAGATAATGATTTTCCCTTAAGAATGACGTCACTCAATCTATCATAGGGCAAACTCATCAATCTTAATCGATATGGTCTACTCAAGGTTTATCAACACAACCATACCAATACACAGTGTAAAACCCCAGAACTTCTAAGCCTAGACTTAGCTCAGAAAACCAGAGGAAATAAAATTTTCCAACTGTCAGTGAAACCACGAGTCACTTCCAAGAGCCGTGGAATAGTCCATGAGTCATAGACTGGACTCATGGAACACATATCAGAGGACTACTCCTCTAAAGTCAATTCCACGACTTGAGTCATGGACCGTAGAAGTTTCCACATACTGTAGAAACCGTACGTGGAATCCTCTTAGATGATGAATCCCAAGAACCACAATTAGGTTCCACGACCCATGAAAGTTTCCACGAGTCATAAACCCAACTCTTGGGATAAATTCCAGTAGACCAACTTTAAGTCCCCAGGAACCACGAGTGGGTTCCACGACCCGTGGAAGTTTTCACGAGTCATAAACCCAAATCGTGGAGTTCAGTCCAGTAGCTCAACTTTCAGGACCAGGAAACCACGACAGGGTTCCACGACCCAGGAAACTTTCCATGAGCCGTAGAACCAAGTCGTGATCCCTGAGTCACGAATTTTAGTAGTTTTTCCAATTATTTTCCAAAGGCATTCCAGACTTTTCCTTTCTCTTTCAATGCCTAGGACACGTCATTTTGACTACGCTACGCCTAATTAATTAGTCAAAGACTTCCTAACACCATCATTCTCCTAAAAACATCATACTTAGAAAGAAAAGAAGAGAAAGAAGCGATAGTTTTCTCTCAAGAACAAGCAGAGGTCTTCATCAATTTCAACCCCAAAAATCCAAGGATTTCTCCGTGGTTTTCTTTACCAGGTATGTGGGATTTGACTAGTGGGTTCCTTTCACCTATTAGGTCCCTAAAACTCAGTAGTTCCTTCAGTTTCTCCGTGATTGATTAGACCTACGGTTTACAAACCTTAGAATTTTTCCTTACTATTCAGATGCTATAATTTATGTGGTGTTTTGTCCAGATTCCTTGGAAAATTTATATAGTCATGTTTAGAATTCAAAACTCTAACCTATCATAATTTCCAGTACTTCATAGATTAAACTTCCTAGGTAGATCGGTCAAATAATCATATTTCAGGATTTAAATACCATATCCTTCAGTATGTATATGTTGCATTCTAAGTTAATTATCAGTATTTGAGCTATCTATTATTTCAGTGCATTGTTGCTTATATTTAGTTGGGAGTAGACTTAGTACCGAGTGGGCGAAGGGATGAAGGCTTAGCTTTCAGTTTAGGCTAAGACCTTTAGTAGCAGTCCCCAAGTTCCAGAACTGCGGTGCCACCATAGGTATTAAAGGAGCCAGCTGTCAGACTAGGCTGTACCTCCTTGTCCCTTGAGGACATTAGTAGTGGAACCACATATGACTTGTTCATACCCTTGGCATGGTATGAACACCCTTCCATCCAGGGTTACAGGTTAGCCCCATAATTAGCTCAATATGGGGTATGTCGATTAACAGTACCTCCCACAGTCAGATTCATATTGCATTGACCATGTACTCAGTATTTATTTCAGTATTCAGTTCAGCATGCTATATTCATGATTTGTACTTGGTCATTATACTCAACCCCGCTTTTAGTTATATTTCAGTGTGATTATTTCCAGGTTCAGTTCCTTATTGTTCAGCTTAGTATATATTTTGCATGCTTTCTACATTCAAAGTACTGACACATACTTTTGTGCTACATCATTTTATAATGTAGGTTCAGGCACTCAGCATCTGGACCACGCTTAGTTCGATCTTTCAGTCCTTACTCAGTAGCTCAGCGGTGAGTCCTCATAGTTCGAGGATGATAGACATGCTTTACTTTCAGTATTTAGTTTTTAGTATAACTCTTATTAGGGTTAGCTGGGGGGCATTTCCCAACAACTCATATCAGTTAGAGGCTTTTAGACATAGACTAGATTCAGTTTGAGTTGTTAGTGTTGTTTTCAGTCATCACAATACTCTTATTATAGTTTTAATATTCAGACATGTTTAGGTTCTTCTCACCTCAGATATAAAAACTATTTTCAGCTTCCACAGAGTACATGTTTTAAAAAAAGTGAACTTGCATAGATATGACATGCCATGGGTTAGCTTGGGATCACTTGTGACACTGAGAACTGTGTTGCGTCTAGGGGGTAGCCTCAGTGGGTGACAACCTTGATATCAGAGCATCAGGTTTAAGTGTCCTAAGATGTCTGAAAGCCGCATCAAGTAGAGTCTTCTTCATAGGTGTGAAGCGCGCCACACTTATGGGGGAGAAGCTATGAGACGTCATTAGGAATAACTTCCCTTCTTTCTTTTCCAGTTCATGTTGTTGAGTATAAACTCTATTTAATTTCCACCTATTCGAACTCATGCTGTTTGCATTTCAGAAAAATGCCTCCCAGAAGAGCTAACGCTAGGAATCAACCAGCACTGGCAGCTCCAGTAGACCCCTTGAATTAGCAAGTCACACATGCCGAATTCAGGGCTGCCTTCCAAGTGCTTGATCAGGCATTGACCGCCTAGGTCTACAAGAAGGCTGTGGCCCCTGCTCTACTTCAGGTTAACACTGATGCAACAAGGATTCTGGATTTCACTCGGATGAACCTCCAGAGTTTTATGGGTCCAAGTACGAAGAGGATCCTCAAGAGTTTTTAGAGAATATTCAAAATGTGACAGACATTATGGGTGTCAATCCAGTTGAGGGTGCAGACTTGGCTGCCTATCAGTTGAAGGGAGTGGCCTACACTTGGTACCAACAGTGGAAGGAATCTCATGGTTCAAATGCAGACCCAGTGAGTTTGAATCATTTCAATACAACCTTTATGGACCGATTCTTCCCACTAGAGCTCAGGGAAGCCAAGGTACATGAATTAATCTAAAGCAAAATGACATGAGCATGAAGGATTATGCTCTCAAGTTCACTCAGATATCCAAGTATGCTCCGACAATAGTAGCAGACTCCAGAGCTCATATGAGCACATTTTTATCTGGTGTATCGGATGATGTAGTTAAGGGGTGCAAGACTGCTATGTTGATTAAGGATATGGACTTCTCCATTTTAGGTACTTATGCTCATATAATTGAAGAGGAGAAGATCAAGGAAAGGGGAGGAGATACTAAGAGGGCTAGGACAGGTGTCTTTAGCTACTCTAAGCAGAGATCAGAGGGTGGAAATCGCTCTTAGTCCCACAAGAAAAATTCAGCTCTAGCTCGATCTTCTACTAGTTCCCCAGTGCCTAAGTTCAAGAAGGATAATCGGGATAGAGCATCTATTTCTAAGTACCAAGGTATGGTTACTAGTGGGTGCACTAATGCAGTATGTAAGAAGTGTGGGAGAAACCACCAAGGTGTGATAGAGCGTCTAGTTCTAAGTCCCAAGGTATGATTACTAGTGGGTGCACTAATCTAGTATGTTAGAAGTATGGGAGAAACCACCAAGGTGAGTGCTTGGCAGGTAGTGGAAATTACTTTGGGTGTGGCAAGCCAGGCCACATTATGAGGGATTATCCAATGGCATCTCAAAAGGGTAGGGATGTTCGCCCGCAAGCTCAGACTGATTCTACAGCAGCTCTAGCCGGATGACCCACTCAGTAGGGTGCCTCATCTAGGATAGGTGGTGGTCAGTGCCAGAACAGGTTATATGCTCTTCAGGCTCTACAGCACCAGGAGGATTCTTTTGATGTGGTCACGGGTACATTGCGAGTCTTTAATACTGACATTTATGCATTGTTAGACCCAGGGGTTACACTTTTCTTTATAACTCCATTTATAGTAGTAAACTTTAGTGTCAGTCCAGAAATCCTCCCAGAACCCTTCTCAGTCTCTACCCCATTTGGTGACCCAGTCATAGCTAGACGAGTGTACATAAATTGTCATATCACAGTTTCCCAGAAAGTCACCTCAACAATTTTTGTAGAGTTAGAAATGGTAGATTTCGATGTCATTCAAGGAATGGATTGGTTACATTCATGTTATGCCTCAATCATTATTGAACTAGGATCGTTTGGCTTCAGTTTCCTAACGATCCAGTATTAGAATGGAAGGGTATTAACTCAGTGCCTATAGGTCGATTCATATCCTACCTTAAGGCCAGAAAAGTGATCTCAAAAGGGTATATCTATCATCTCATTTGGGTTAGGGATTCAAACTCCAATACCCCAACTCTTGAGTTAGTCTCTGTGGTGAACGAGTTCCCATAAGTGTTTCTAGAAGACATTGCTGAAGTTCCTCCCGAATGGGAATTGACTTTAGAATAGATCTCCTTCCAGATACCCAGCCTATTTTAATTCCTCCTTACAGAATGGCTCCAAGTGATCTTAAGAAATTGAAAGAACAACTGAAAGACCTTCTAGAGAAGGGCTTCATCAGACCCAACATCTCTCCATGGGGTGCTCCAGTATAGTTCGTGCATAATAAAGATGGTTCTCTCAGGATGTGTATTGATTATTGTCAGTTGAACAAAGTCACAATCAAGAATAAATATCCCATTTCTTGGATTGATGACTTGTTCAACCAGCTTCAGGGCACTAGTTGCTTTTCTAAGATAGACCTCAGATTCGGCTATCATCATCTTAGAGTCAGGGGTAGTGACATCCCAAAGACCATCTTCAAGACTCAGTATGGCCACTATGAATTTGTAGTTATGTCTTTTGGACTGACCAATGCTCCTGCAGCTTTCATGGATTTAATGAACAGGGTGTTTAAAAAGTATCTGGACTTGTTCGTTATCATCTTTATTGATGATATCCTTATTTATTCTCGCAATGAGGAGGAGCATGCAAATCATCTGAGGGTCATTCTACAGACTCTCAAGGACTGCCGGTTATCACCAAGTTCAGTAAGTGTGAGTTCTGGTTGAAATCAGTCACTTTTCTTAGTCATGTGGTGTCTAGTGAAGGCATCCGAGTTGATTCTCAGAAAATTGAGGCAGTAAAAGGCTGGCCCAGAGCCACTTCTCTAACAGACTTCAGAAGTTTCTTGGGTTTGGATGGCTATTACAGAAGGTTGGTAGAAGGATTTTCATCCATAGCTTCCCCATTAACAAAGTTGACTCAGAAGAAGGTTAAGTTCCAGTGATCAGATGAGTGTGAGAAAGGTTTCTCAGAACTAAAGACTACGTTGACTACAACTCCTATTTTAACTCTACCAGAGGGTTCAGATGGTTATGTGGTGTATTGTGATGCGTCCAGGGTCGGCCTAGGTTGTGTTTTGATGAAGAAAGGTAAGTTCATAGCTTATGCTTCTAGAAAGCTCAAGGTCCATGAGAAGAACTACCCGACTCATAAACTAGAGCTAGCAGCAGTTGTGTTTTCCCTAAAGATTTGGGGATAATACTTGTATGGTGTTCATGATGATGTGTTCACAGTTAATAAGAGCCTCCAGTATGTTTTCACCCAGAAGAAGTTGAATCTTCGTCAGAGGAGATGGGTTGAGTTCCTAAAAAATTATGATATGAATGTGCTCTACCATCCGAGTAAGGCCAGCGTAGTGGCTGATGCTCTCAATAGACTGTCTATGGGCAGCGTATCACACGTTAACGAAGATAAGAGAGAGTTAGCTAGAGATGTTCATTGACTTGCTCGCCTAGGCGTTTGCCTTATGGACACATTAAATGGTGGTGTGATAGTTCAGAATGGGTTAGAATCTTCATTGGTAGTGGAGGTTAAGGAGAAACAAGATACCGACCCCATATTGCTTCAGTTGAAGGGTGCAACTCTTCAGCAGAAAGTTGAGGTTTTCTCCCAAGGGGGAGATGGTGTGCTTAATTATCAGGGTCACTTATGTGTTTCTACGAGTCATGAACCAAACTCTTGGGATAAATTCCAATACCCCAATCTTAAGTCCCCAAGAACCACGAGTGGGTTCCACGACCTATGGAAGCTTCCACTATTCGTGAACCCAAATCATGGAGTTCAGTCCACTAGCTCAACTTTCAGGACCAGGAAACCACGACAGGGTTCCATGACCCGTGGAACTTTCCACGATCCATAGAACCAAGTCGTGATTCCCGAGTCGCGAATTTCAACAGTTTTTCCAATTATTTTCCAAGGGCATTCTAGACTTTTACTTTCTATTTTAATGCCTAGGCCATGTCATTTTGGATACTCTAAGACTAATTAATTAGTGAAAGACTGCCTAACACCCTCATTCTCCTAAAGCATCAGACTTAGAAAGAAAAGAAGAGAAAGAAGTGATAGTTTTCTCTCAAGAACAAGCAGAGGTCTTCATCAAGTTCAGCCCCAAAAATCCAAGTATTTCTCTGTGGTTTTCTTCACCAGGTATGTGGGTTCCTTTAACCCATTAGGTCCCAACAACTCAGTAGTTCCTTCAGTTTCTCCATGATTGATTAGACCTAGGATTCATTAACCTTAGAATTTTCCTAACTATTCAGATGCTATAATTTATGTGGTGTTTAGTCTAAATTCCTTGGAAAATTTATACAGTCATGTTTAGAATTCAGAACCCTAACCTATCATAATTTCTAGTACTTCATAGATTATGCTTGCCAGGCATATCAGTCAAATAATCATGTTTCAGGATTTAAATGCCATATCCTTCAGTATGTATCTGTTGCATTCTTAGTTAATTATCAGTATTTTGAGTTATCTATTATTTTAGTGCATTGCTGCTTATAATCAATTGGGAGTAGATTTAGTACCGAGTGGATGAGGGGATGAAGGAATAGCTGTCAGTTTAGGCTAAGACCATTAGTAGCAGTCCCCAAGTCCCAGAACTACGGCGCCGCCATAGGTATTAAAGGAGCCAGCTGTCAGACTAGGTTGTACCTCCTTGTCCCTTGAGGACATCAGTAGTGGATCCACGTTAGACTTGTTCGTACCCTTGGCACGATATGAACACCTATCCATCCAGAGTTACAGGTTGGCCCCATAGTTAGCTCAACTTGGGGTATGTCGATTAACAGTACCTCCCACAGTCAGATTCATGTTTCATTGACCATGTACTCAGTACTTATTTTAGTATTCAGTTCAGCATGCTATATTCATGATTTGTACTTGGTCATCATACTCAGCCCCGCTTTCAGTTATATTTCAGTGTGATTATTTCCAGTTTCAGTTCCTTATTGTTCAGCTTAGTATATATCCTGGATTCTCAGTACATTCAAAGTACTGACGCATACTTTTGTGCTACATCATTTTATGATGTAAGTTCAGGCACTCAGCATCCGAACCGCGCTAAGTTTGATCTTCCAGTCCATACTCGTCAGCTCAGCAGTGAGTCCTCATAGTTTTAGGATGATAAACACGCTTTACTTTCAGTATTTAGTTTTCAGTTTCAGTCTTATTAGGGTTAGCTGGGGGGAATTTCCCAGCAACTTATATCAGTTAGAGGCTTTCAGACATAGACTAGATTCAATTTGAGTTGTTAGTGTTGTTTTCAGTCATCACAATACTCTTATTATAGTTTTTATATTCAGACATGTGTTGGGTTCTTCCCACTTTAGATATAAAAACTGTTTTCATCTTCCGCACAGTACATATTTTTTAAAAAAGTGAACTTGCATAGATAAGCCATGCCATGGTTTATCTTGGGGTCACTTGTGACACTGGGCACAATGTTGCGTCTAGGGGGTAGCCTCAGGGCGTGACACAAAGGCACATGCGATTCACACATGTCAAAGTGTAGGTCACACGTGTAATGCACAGGCCAGATAGTGGGCATGTGTGAAGCTTATGCGGTTTGCACGTCGACATGTGCGATATAATATTTCCAGCTCAGACAAGTTCTATCTAGCCTAATGGGTATTCAGATTTCCCCTGGCCTAAAATATCCAACACACCAACTACAAAATAAACTAACGAAGCTAAGAAAAATAAAGAAGTAACACAAGCAACTAAACCATCAACTCTATCCATAGCAACTCCAAAACCCAACAAGGGCATAAATCCATAAAACACACCTGACAAGGGCATAAATCCATAAAACACACCTGACAAGGGCATAATAACATCCAAACAAACAAAACAAGCTCTACAAGGGCATAGTAATATCCAAAACATCAAAACAAGCCCAGCAAGGGAACAATAATGTCATACAATACAACAAGCTAAACTAGACAGAGTGCGGTCTAACACACCACCCCCAACTAAAATAGGGTAGTGCCCTTACGGCTACAAAATAAAAGATCAGTTTGAGGGGGATACCTGAGTGGATCAATCTGAAATGGAGGAGGATGGAAACTGAAGTCTCTCCTCATCCTCATCCTCATCATCCTACGATGTACCCTAACCACAAAATGACTTCAATTTATCCATCATCTTGTTCAAGAACTTGCTTTTCTTTTTTTCATGCTCTATAAACTTCCTTTGTTGATTTTCAACTTTTCCTTGCCTACGATTCATGTTCTCTAATTGGGTGCTCATCTCATTCAATGTCCCATTAATCAACTTTTTCTTGGTGGCCACTTTGGCTAAGAATGGTGGGGACTCAGAGCCTACTGGTGTGTTGGCTCCACTAAGCTAGTAGGAAGTCCAACTAACAGCTGCTGAACATGTGCATCCACTCCTTGAATCTGGCTGGAGAGATGGCATATAATGTAGGGCCCAGAATATAGTAGTCCCACTGGATGAGATGATCCAGATGCAACTGTGAAAGGGCCGGTGGGCTCGGTCGAAGACTCTGGGAACTGCCCGATAGATGGAGAAGCTACATCAATCTTTCTCTTCTTAAGATTTGCTTCTGGGGATCTTTTCAACAATGGATGTATCAAGGTAGATTGTTTCTTCTCAACATTAGTTAGGTGTTTCAACACCCCAGCATCATACCATAATTAGGTCACCAATGAGGGGAAGAAAAGGCTTTTTGACCTTTCCATAGCTACCTCTTCCATTTGAGCCACAATATAGAGTCCAACATTCACATCTAGCCCATCAATGAGTGGTGCAATCATCAACACTGGGTCAAGAGTCACATCAGTGTTATGAAAGGATGGTATAATCCTTACACAGATAATCAAAAGCCATGACTTAGATTATACAGTGAACTCATGTGAGTCAACCCCTTTTTGTAAAATTAACCAATTCAAAGTCACTCTATTATGAAACTTGTCAACCAACCATTGGGGTCCTTCTGCTTTAGATTTTTCCATATAGACCTCATTATTCGTATCCGAAAGGTTTACAGCGCATTAATGATCTCAGGGTTGAAACTCAATTGGACACCCCAAACGGTAGTGACCAATGCGCCCATGAAATCGGTGGTCGAAGCATTAGCATAGAACTCTTTGACCATTGTATGATTTGCCTTGATAGGTGAAGGAGCAAAGCAAGTCCACCTATTCTCCACCAATCTCCTATAGAAAGCCGACATCTTACTCTCAACTTTGTCCATGTTGATTCCTTTCTCCCTAACAAAGGGCTTGGATAAGAGTACATACTGATGCTCACATGATGCCGCTAGGAATCTTTCCTGATCATAATTAACCTCTATCTCCACTCCAGAACATTTTCAACTTCATTGTCACTACTATTGAAGGCCATTTTGAGGATCAAAGTACCTACCAAATAAGACAACATGTTAAAAGTTCTTGGCACTTAAAACAATGTATTATGAAGTACTTAAGACAAAGAAATGGTTGAAAAAGAAGCTGAGGCAGTCTGTGCGAAGCTACTATTTTCATCACTGCCAGGCACATCTTCTTCGCGTACGTGGCTAGATGGCTGCATTTGCAAAGACAATTTTATTTTTTAAACAATTTTTAAGCTTCGCATATGCGGCTAGGCAATCGCGAACGCGAGGGTCATCGTGTTCGCCCAGGTCAGCAGCCCTTTGAAAATTTTCTCAAACAGATGGGGGGCACAATTTTATCAAGCCATTTATGCACATTAGGATCATGCGAAGCAAAACATTTTTGCACAATTTGCACCCACTTTCACCCAATCTCGTTTAATAATTACCTAATGGTGAACACACAATTTTTAATTTTGAAATCACAATTTTTACCATTGTGATAGGACAAAGAGTGGAACGGAGTAGAACTTAGAAACAATATTAAAGTGGGTGAGTCTCATACCTGATGGATTGCACTAGATAAAGCAATGATGGAAGAATTGATGAAATTATTTTGTTCTTAAGGAAGAGAAGCACCTTTGTTTTGAGAAGAAAAATGTTTTGGGGCCCTTCTGATTTGTGAACATTCTCTTATACCTAGAAACTGCTGTTGCTTTTGCATTTGCGGGTGGTCCAGTGCATACGCAATAGCCTGATGTTCGATTGTCCTTCATGTACGCGGCCGGTCCACCACATTTGCGAACAAGGCTTGCTGGACCAGATTTTCACATTTTCCCCAGCTTACTATTTATGACGTGCAAAGTCGGGTGTGATGGGCATTTTGGGAGGTCATAAATGCACTAATTTTGCATTTACAAATGTTTTTTCCTATTTCATTGGTCGCTCATGCGATGAAATGTGCGACAGGCACTCTTATAGGTGCAAAACACATGTTTTCAGAGGTATTTTTAGTGCTCCTCAATACTTGGGTTCCCTTCTCATTCCTATGGGTACCTAACACAAATAAAAAATAAACAAAAAGTGAAGTAAAACATAAAGAAGAATTTTTCAAATGATGCCTCTCATCAAGCGCACACTTTAATGTCGCGGCGCGAAGAAAGCTATGTCACCATTTGGATCTCTATTTGGATGACTTAAACCTTTGAAATGAACTTTCGATGACAATCATGGGGTGAAGGTATGAACATGAGAAGGCCATTTTCTTGGTTTTGCATTTTTCACCTTTTCGCCTTCAAGTGAGGGAGATCGCTTTGCCTTTTTTCAATAACAAACTTAAAACTGGATAAACCTTGATCTAACCTCCTTCCAAGGTCTTCCAAAAGCTTAATACTTCAACTTTTTTCCATTAAACCAAACTCAAGGTTGAAAAATGGTTGGAGTAGGATTTCATCATCTCCACCTTCAAACATGTCGCATTCATAACATCCTCACTTTCGAATGAACTAGAGTCTTTGAAATGAACCGTTGAACTTTGCCTTGCAACTCTAGTATCATTTGTTTGATTTTGGCCTCATGATTCATGCAAGGGGTAGTTGGTTTCCACAACACCTTCAATTCATGAGCATCCCTTGTGTCCTCCTCTTCAATAGGGAACAACTCAAAACTACTACCCACAATTGTACACGTGTCAACATGAGCATTCAAATCAGTGTCCAAATTTTGTAAAGCAATTTCAAGCAACCCTTCTTTCTGACTTCTCTTGGCATGCCTTTTTAACAATATCTCAATAATTGGTAGCATTGTTTCACGTTGTTCCCCATAGGCCTCAAGTTGGTGAGATCGATTTAACATCTACTCTTGGCTCATAACCTCACCTAATACAAATTTTTCCTCTTGTTGGGGTTCAAGAACTACCGGTACAAACTCACTCTCAGACGATTCCATATTTTTTAAATCTTCATCATCATCCCTGAAGTTAATTTTGATTGAGCTCAATATTCAAGACATGTTGATTGAGTGGGCTTGGAGGGTTTTCTTTACCAATTTGACCAAGAGGAGTAGACAAACCCGCCATGGGTTGCATGACATGATTTCTCTACTCTTCTTCTTTAGCCCTTTCATCTACAAAGCCTTGCTTTATGTATTGCACACCCTCCTCTAAGATATCTTGTATGTCCAAGAGAGTTTGGAGCCTGGTGCACATGCCTTCTTCGCTTGTTACATCATGGTTCCTATTAATATCACAAGCACCTCTAGAAAAATTGTTAGCATGAGAAGAGGGAGGAGGATGGTCATCATTAGAGCAATTGCTCCAATGTCCATCACAACCACAACACAAATAGCAATTACGCCCATCATAAGAGCAAGAAGGTGAATACCTCCCTCTCCTAGGACAAATTTTACATCTTTGCCAAAGGTGGGGTCCTCCACAATAAATACAATAGTCAGGGATATAAATTGGGATGTAACCACCAATATTTCTAACATTCCGCGATGTGACGGAATCTATAAACAAAATAAAACTAAACAAAATAAAAACAACTATTCACAAATTTGAACTAATGTAAGTAAACTCAAATTCTAAACTAACTCAATACACCAAATTGTTCCCCGACAAAGGAGCCATTTTTTATAATGCTCAAACGTACTCTCCAAAGATAGAGGTATCGATGATAATTAAGCAAAACACATTTATATTCCCAACGTGAGTCGGGGTCAATCCCATAGAAAATAATGTAATCGTGATTGAGCTAATAAAGAATCCAAGCAACTTATTAGAGTTCAAAGAGCAAAAAGGAAAACGATATCGATTGGGGGGGTTGAACTAAAACTAAGGATAAAAGAAAATCAAATAAAAGATAGATTGATCAATGGATTTCACCTTGCTTTCACCAAGCAAAGACAACATGGAGAATTGGGAATGGGAATTCAACTCACAAGACTTGCACCCAATTAATACATGGGTAGTCTTGGCTAAAGGTATACTCAACCGTCTTTCAACCAATCAAGCAACTATCCTCATGAGTTATCTTAAATCACCACGAGTGAGCAATAACCAACAAATTAATTTGGGTAAGTTCGGCTATTTCTAACCCCAACTCTTAGATGGGAGTTTCCGGCAACCAAACTATCTCTAGCCTTGATCAAAAGTGGTAACCCCAAATCCCTACTATTAGACCTTCTCAAATTGAGGAACTGCTCTTTCAAGCAAGAATCCAATTAGTATGCTAACTCAATGTTTGCAACTATCAACTATAAGATTCAAGCATGGAAGATTCAATAGACCCACATGATTAATCAAGAGAAAGCACAAGATAAGAATTAAATATCCAAATTTAGTATTATCTCTAATACAAAATCCAAATCTCAATTCTATATTTACACCTACAAACTAGCAATTAAGAACAAGAGTTGAAGAATGGAATTTAAGAATTTTACAATAAAGATCATCCAAATCTTCACTCCTTTGGTGTAGGGTGATAAACTTGATCTCCAAGCTTGTCAAGAGTTGTGATATTTGCCAAAGATACTTTCCAAAATGGCTGGGAAGTGTATTTTTATTGATTGGGGTTTCCAAAAATAGACATTTCCAAATCTGCCCCGCAACTGATGCTTCCTTCTTTGCATACGCGAAAGGCACATCGTGTACGTGAAGTGTCTTCTTCTGGTTGACCTTCGCTTATATGGTTACTTCAGTGCATTCGCAGAGCTTTGTGGTAATTGACCTTCGCGTTCGTGTGTGAGTTTCCACATTCATATAGGTATATTTTGCTGCCAGTTAATTGCTTCTCCGATCATCTTTTTTTTGACTGGTTTTCATCCGAATTCCTACCAAAAACTTCTAAAATACAGAGACCTGCAAAATAGAAGTAATTCATGTCAATTATACTATTTATCCACTTTATACTAGCAAAAGCATACGATTAAAAGTTAAATAAATAGGTAGAATACCAACTTATCACTGGTCTGGTGGCTACAATTGTGAATCTTAGGTTGTGACTTTTGCCTCCTTTGAGAAAAGATTTTTTCACGTAAAAATATTTGTATTGATTTATATATTTCATACTTTACCTTCTTTCATAGCTACTCAAAGAACTTGGTTCTTTGAGTACTTAGGTCGTAGCAAAATAACAACACTCTTTACCATATTCTTGAGTTCGTGTAGGGCATCATTAGCATGATCCTTCCTTTAGTTGGTGCAGCTAGAAGTTTCTCAATCTCCTATCCTACATTTTGATTCTTCAGTGTGAGAACCTTGTTTTTAATTTTTTCAACTTCACTCTCTAGGTTGTTGTCTTGACTCAAATTTGACTTTGGCAAAATAGATATTCTATGTTGATGTACAACATTTAAAGCACCTGATAGTAATTCACTTGTTTGCTCCATCTTTATTAATTAATTTAACTATGCATATTTAAAGTCAGGACAAAAATTAAAAGAAACAAAGTTTTTGGTGACCAAAGTACTTAAATATTTTTGCGACCTAAGCACCTAAATATGGACTCACAAAAATCTGGATGTGGGCTCACCAAAATAACGCAATATACTTTTATAGTGCCTCTATGAAGAATAAAGCTAATTCAGGTCACAAACCAAAATGTAATAAAACAGTAAAAGAGTCACTAGAGTCCCACAAACAAAAAATGTAGGCTCACCAAAAATCTAGATGGATGACAAGTCCTTCGCGATCAACCTGTACATGGTCATTTTAACTGATACATATGAAAATAATAATGATATGCCTAAGTACTTGTCACACCCCAAACGTTATCCTGAGCAGAATCGATACTAAATGCTTAACTTACTCGAGCGAGCTTCGCTCTTTCTGTAATAAGCAAATTGCATATAGAGATCCGTAAGGGCTTATAGTTTAATTGGTTGAAATGTACCACTCTTAACAGTGATAATGTAGGTTTAAGGGCTACTAAGCCTACCACCTCTTTCTCGTCACATGATACAAGGCAGTCGAAGTGCCGCCACCCTGCAGATCTCAGTCTAGCAACAGGAGCCACATTGCTGCCTCCCCATGCATAAACTAAACAAATAATTAAGATAAGCATGAAAACGAAAGCTTCTACAAATATAGATACACCTAATACGTCAAAACTCATTGCCCATAGATAAAGAAAAAGCATTTCAATATCAAAAAATAAAAACTAAAGAAAATATATAATAATAGATTCAAAATTACAACCAAGCATCACCCATTGGTTCTATACTTGACTCATAAGTAGAAAGTTTCTCCGGCCCTTTGCTAATCCAGGCTAAACCTGCAGAAATTAAAAATGCCAAAATAGGAACAAGGATGGATATGCCCAAAGAACTAGCATAATATTCATTTGAGGCATATGCGTAAGTAAATGAAATAGATTCATAAGGTAATGTCTTTAAAGAAAAGAATTTCATTCATAAAATGTTGCCTTAAGTTCGAAACGTTAAATCATAAGAATCCAATAAATTGGAATATTAACAAAGTTTGCATAAGTGACATCTAGATTCATCTATCAAATGGCAGTTATAGAGGGTACTTTCCAGGTAGTGGTCAATATGCCTAAGTAGGTTAAGTTTATGAGATGCCACGAGTTTGGTAATTCTAGGGAAAATAGGTTTCGTACTTATAGTGGCACCTCATCTGGAGGTAAGGGCTTTTCTGGGAGGAGGTTTCATCCTTATTTTGTCAGACCAATTAATGCAACGATTAAGGCATCCCAAAGAGGTCATTCCAGATGAGATTCCTTTTGTTCAAGACAGGGTTTCTAAATTTTTTCTAAGAGATCTTTAGGTCATAGAGGTTATTCAAACCTCCTTTATTCTACAAAGCAGATGGTGGTACCCATATATATTTTTTGTATGGTGATCCAAGGTATCTCAAGAGGGATTGCCCATATCTCAAGCAAATAGGTTAGCATCAGAGTTCTTAGGCACCTTCTAGAGAAATAGCACAACCGGCTAGGGCTAAGGTGTCACGACCCAAAATCGTACCATGATGGCGCCTACATAACCCCCCAGTAGGCAAGCCAAACCTAATAATGTGGAAGACAATAAAAACAGTTAAAGTAAGAAAAGCAGAAGACATACATAAGGGAGATAGGGCCAATAACATCTATACATACCAACTGTACTAAATAAACAAAAGATGACCCTAAAGTGACCAAGAAGACAAAACATACATGAGAACCAACCCAAACATGGTGTCACCGGTACAAGAGCGACTAAAGTATGGAGTAACTATACAACAAACTCTATCTATTCAAAATACAAAATCTAGACAAAAATACAAGATGAAAAGCATGTAAAGTCTTCAAGGCGCCGGGAGTTCGCCGCGATCTAAACTGCAACAAGCTAGAGTGAAGGGAGGATCAATAAGGGTGGCTCATACTAGGTGCTGCATCAGGAAAACATGCAGAGTGTAGTATGAGTACCAAAACAATGGGTACCCAGTAAGTATCATAGGCCGACCGAGATTAGAAAGATAATGTATAATATAAATTACAAGAAAGTAAGCTAACTACAGGGATCCACCTAAATCTAGTTATAAAACTGTAAATAGAACTAACCAAACCAACAAGAAGGAAAATAACAACAGAATCAAACCAGGAAACTGACAATCCAAATACACTCAAGCTAATGCAATGCGAAGGGAGATGATGCGATGCATATATGTATAAAAGTAAAAACCTAGAAGATAGCATCGGGCACCCATAATTTGACATCAGACTCATCAACATATGCATCAAAAGTAAAAACCTGAAATATCGCATCGGGTGCCCAGAATTTAACATTGGATTCATAATATATGGAGGCACTCAAAATCGGTATAAAAATAGTGTTTTCCTTTCCTTTCCAAAACCAATAGTAAAACCAAAATAATATCCTTTATGGTCCGAAAATCATAGTAACTATATTAAATCTCAAGTCTAGAACAAAAACCTCAAAAATCATTCGTTTCTACACCGATGGAATGAGAATGCAGAATGAGCATGCAAATTTCCACGTTCAGAGAATATAGCACACAACAGGGCAAAAAAATACCCTCCAATTAAGAGAACTAACTTGGAAACTCCACCAAAATCCAAGCTATGGTCTCGGTCTCACAGTTACGCACAACGATGGAATAAAATGGGAAGAATGGAAAATAACTATGAAAATAGCTAAAAGCAACAACTCTACCTCTAAAACCTCCTAAAAGCATACTAAGGATTGTATTATACGCACAACAATACTACGGGCTCCTAGACTAAGGATAATATGAATAATTCTAATCTATGATCTGAAATGGCAAAATAATACAAGTAACATGATTTAAGCCTAATTCTACCTAGAGTCCAACCTAATATTCTAGTAACATATATAATATAAAAATCTAACTAAACTCAATCATGGAAAGTAAACTGTAACCTACCTCAGGGCCGAACTGCAAACACGAACCGTCACTCATATGCCTTCCCTTTACGAACAGCCTCAGAAAGCTGCCACGCTATTAAGAACATAATCCAAGTATCAAAACAAGAATAATGACACCCATATTACTATACGAAAAATTGGGCCAGAAATCGAGTCAAAAAATGACCCTCGGGGTCCGACAAAAAATAAAAATCACAGTTTGGTCTGCAATGGGTTAAAGAACCCATACCCAAAAGTTGGGCGCGAACGGGACTCATTTCGGGGCCAAAATAGCCCCAAAATCCTCTTGATCAAGAATGAAATTTAAATGGATAATTAAGGATTTTGGAGGCGGAAACGTACCAATTAGGAAGCAAGAAACGACCACGAACAAGAATTATAACCACCACGAAGCTTGGGGAAAGTTGGAGTTGAATTTTGGAGGTTGGAGCCCAAGTTTATGAAGGAAAAATGAGTAGGAAAAGAGTTGGAGTGAAATAAAAATGAAAGAGAGTGGGCATCTTATAACTGCCAGCGCCTCGCGCAGGTGCGCCCATGAAGGAACAAGGGAGGCCATGCCATAGCGCCCAAGGCACCACACAAAAGAATAGAAAATAACCTGGAGGGTCATTACAACATCCACTACTAAAAGGACTTTTGTCCTCGAAAGTTAGATAAAAGAAACTACTTAAAGACTCAAAAAGGCAAGGATAGCGGGTCCGCATGTCGGTCTCAATCTCCCAAATAGTCTTCTTGATAGGATAATGCTGCCACTGAACCTTAATTGACTAAATCTCCTTGGACCTCAACTTTCTAACCTGCCTATCCAAAATAGTAACAGGCTTCTCTTCAAAGGCTAAGGACTCATCCAACTGAACCATATCCCACTAAAGCATGGGAGATTCATCCAGGATATACTGCCGTATCATAGAGACGTGAAAAACTGGGTGAACACTGGAAAGAGCAGGAGGCAAGGCCAACTCATAAGCAACCTCCCCAATATGACGAACGATCTCGAATGGCCCAATGAACCTAGGACTTAGCATACCTGTCCTCCCGAACCTTATCATGCCCTTTATGGGAAATACACGAAGGAACACACTGTCACCAACCATGAACTCTAGATCTCAAACTCTCCGATCAACATAACTCTTCTGCCTACTCTGGGCAGTGCAAAATATCTCTTGGATAACCAAAACTCTATCCATTGAATCACAAAGCAAGTTGGTACCCCATGGCCTAACCTCGAAAGCATCAAACCAACCCACTAGAGATCTGCACTGCCTACAATATAAAGCCTCAAACGGAGCCATCTGAATGCTGGAATGGTAACTATTGTTATATGCAAATTCTGCCAAGGCTAAACACTGGTCCCACTGACCCCCGAAATCAATAACACAGGATCACAACATATTCTCTAGAACCCTAATGGTACGCTCTGACTGATCGTCTGTGTGCGGATGAAAAGCGGTGCTAAGCTCAACTCTAGTACCCAACTCTTTTGAAATAGACCTCCATAAATATGAAGTGAACTGAGTACCACAGTCAAAAATGACAAAAACTGGCATACTGTGTAAATTGGATAATCTCCCGAATGTAGATCTGAGCCAACCTCTCGGAACTGTAGGAAGTCTAAACCGGTAGAAAGTGAGAAGACTTTGTCAACCTATCCCTAAAGACCCAAATAACATCGAATCTCCGCAAGTTATGTGGAAAATCAACCATGAAGTCTGTAGCTATTCGCTCCCATTTCCACTCCAAAATGGGTAGCCTCTAAGACAAACCACCTGGCCTCTGGTGCTCAAACTTCACTTGCTGACAGTTCAAGCACCTAGACACAAAACCTAAAATATCCCTCTTTATCTCGCACCACTAGTAGTGCTACCTCAAGTCACGATATATCTTAGCTGCCCCGGGATAAATGAAATATCTTGAATAATGAGCCTCCTCCAAGATCAATCTAACTAAGTCACCAACTCTAGGAACAGATATACGACCGTCGATCCTCAGAACACCCTCAGAATCTAAGGTCTCCTTCCTAGCCTCACCACTCAGCACCTAGTCACGAATGATCCTCAACCTCGCATCATCAAACTGTTGTGTCTGAATCTGCTCCAATAAGGAAGATCTAGCATCAACACAAGCAAGAATACGACCCAACTCTGAAATATCAAATCTAACCAACCTGTTATCCAAGTACTGGATGTCCCAAGCTAAAGGTTGCTCCTCTATCGCTAAGAAAGCCAAGCTACCCATACTCACTACCTTCCGGCATAAGGCATCCACTACCACGTTTGCCTTGCTCGAATGGTAAAGAATAGAGATATCATTGTCCTTCAGTAACTCCAACCACCTACACTGCCTCACATTTAGATCCTTCTAGCTAAAATTGTACTGAAGACCAAGATGGTCAGTGAAGATCTCACAATGCATGCCATAAAGATAAAGCCTATAAATCTTCAACGTAAAGACTACCGCTACTAACTCTAAGTCATGTATGGGGTAGTTCCTCTCATGAACCTTCAACTTTCTGGAAGCATAAGAAATAACTCGGCCCTGTTGCATCAACACACAACCAAAACCAATACCTGAAGCATCACTATATACGATAAACCCCTGACCCTCGACCGAAAGAGTAAGAATCAAAGATAAAGTTAACAAGGCCTTGGACTTCAGAAAGCTCGCCTGTCACTTATCTGACCACTGGAAGAAAACATTCTTCTGAGTCAATCTAGTTAATGAAGCCGTTATAGAGGAAAATCCCTTTATGAACCATCTGTAATAACCAGCCAACACGATGAAAATGCCAACCTCAGTAGGAAAAGTAGGCCTAACCCAATCATGAACTACCACAATCTTCGCTGGATCCACCATAATACTATCCTTGGACACCACGTGCCCTAGGAATGCCACAGACTCAAGACAAAACTCATACATAGTGAATTTGGCATATAACTGATGGTCTCACAATGTCTGAAGTACAACTCTAAGATGCTGCTCATGCTCCTCTTTACTCCTCAAATATATCAGAATGTTGTCGATGAACACAATTACAAATGAGTCCAAGTAGGCATTGAACACACAGTTCATCAATTCCATAAATGTTGTTGGGGGATTAGTCAACCCAAAAGACATGACTAGGAACTCATAATGGTCGTACCGAGTCCTAAATACAGTCTTTGGGATGTCCGTAGCCCTGATCCTCAACTGGTGATAGCCTGACGTCAAGTCAATCTTAGAAAACACCACTGCCCCCTGTAGCTAGTCAAACAAATCATCAATACACGACATTGGATATTTGTTCTTCACTGTCACCTTATTCAACTATTTTTAGTCAATACACATATGCATGGACCCATCCTTATTCTCCACAAACAAAATCAGAGCACCCCACGGAGGCACACTAGGCCTGACGAACCCTCTACTTAATAGATCCTGGAGTTGATCCTTAAGCTCCCTCAACTTAGTTGTTGCCATCCCATATGGCAGAATAGAAATAGGCTGAGTGCCCAGCTCAACATCAATGCCAAAGTTTATGTCATGATCAGGAGGAAGACCCGAAAGATCAGAAGGAAACACATTCGAATACTCACAAACCACAGGAACTGACTCAATAGAAGGTGTGGTGGCACTAGAATCACGAACGTAGGTAATATAGGCTAAGCACTGCTTCCCAACCAACCGCTGGGCACTCAGGAAAGATATAACTCCCCTCGGCATATGGCTATCAACAACCTTCTATATGTTAGGAGGGATACCCAGCATCCGTAGAGTAACAGTCTTGGCAAAGCAATACAAGACCGGATTATAAGGAGACAACTAATCCATGCCTAAAATCATATCGAAATTAACCATACAAGGTACAACCATGTCTACCCATGTGTCATACCCCAGAATAGTCACCACAGAAGCCTGATACACCTAATACACTACTAAAACATCTCCTACTAGGGTAGATACATGCAAGGGTGCATGCAATGACTCACAAGCAGACTCCAGACGAGTAGCATAATAAGCAGATACATAGGAAAATATAGACCCCAGATCAAACAAAGCAGAAGCAGACTTATGATAGATAGAGATCATACCGGTGATGATAGCATCTTAAGCCTTGGCCTCTGTCTGGCACAGAACTGTATACATGTGGCCTCGACTACCAAGACCACCTAATCTACAAGTCTGAGGACCACCTCTAGTACCATGGATACCACCCCTACTACCCTGTGCACTGCCTCTGGTTGGTGGTGCTGGAGCTTGGGGGCCTGACATAGCTGATCCTATTGCCTCTGGTGCAATACCAATGGGCAATCTCTAGTAAAGTGTCTTGTCTCACCACATTCATAACAACCCCGGCCGAATGTGCCCTTCGGTGAAGACCCGACTTAATTAGAATACTACCATGACCTGTGAACCTCAAATAAGCAACTCGTAGAGTAGGAACAATACACTGGCTACTCTGACACTCAACAATCTGTAATGTCGAATGAACAGGCCAGCTTGGCTAGAAATGTTGTTGATGCTGACCTCTACCATAGGAGCCTCCTACCACGAGCCTGTGAACTACTAAAACTTCCCTGATAGCGGGGCCTCTTATTGATTCCCCCTTGGGCCTCGCAAAGTATGCCATTAATAGTGCTGGAATGGTCTAATACCTCTAGAAAGGACTAACTTGAATCTACCATACCCTATGTAGCACAGTGAAGGTGTAAAGTCAATCCTCAAACAAAGAGATGCACCAACTCGTGCTTGGTGGGTAGAATCATAGTGGCGTGCCAAGCCAACAGGTAGAAGTGAACCTCATACTCAGAAATAGACATGGATCCCTGCTCCAACCCAGCAAACTGATCCATCAAATGCTCCCTCATGCTACACAATACATACTTCTCCAAAAAAGCTGCGAAGAACTATGCCCAAGTAAGCGGAGGTGACCCAGCTGGTCTGTGATAATGCTTAAATATACACTCCAAGATAGAGCTAACAGTGATCGTTAATAAAAACACAATTTATATCACCCAACAAAAGTTGGGGTTGATCCAACAAAGAATTGGAGTATAGATAAAGAGATTGTAGAAAAGACTTCACACCGAGAGTAGATTGGCCAAACAACAAATAATGTAAAAAGGGGGGGATTGGGAATTTATCACAGTTCAAATTCCAAACAAAGAAATAAAGTAAAAATACGAGGTGTAAACAAGAGAGGATGACTAGGGATGTGCTTTCGATGTGTCTCGAACACGGGTTAAGGTACTTGATCATTTGTATAAGCTCTTACTAACTAACATAAGTAGCATTGATTTTAGGCATGCTCGTTAATATTTAGATCAAACAATCATTTATCCAATGGTTTTTATTCAAACACCATTATTTAGGCATAAACCAACCAATATAGGCTTGGGGAGGTCACACTATCTCTAGCTTAGACCCTTAAATAGGTATTTCTGATGAATTGATCTATTTATAGCCTCAATCTAAGAGGAATCTCAAGAACCCACTAGCAATTTCACATCCAAAATCATGAACCCCTTTCTCAAGCAGGAACACAATCAAGTAAATTAAATCAATATTTGCAACTAGCAATTTTAGAGTTAAAATATATTGAAATCACTAGACCCATGTAATATTAGCAATTATAAACACAAATAAGCAAGACCCATACCTTTTATCAAGTACCCAACATCAACACATCCGTAGAGAAGGAAACTTATCCACTCCTGCAAAGGGAAGAAGAAAGTATACCCATAGGGAAATTCAAATTCTTTTTCATTAGTTGTAGCAAGAATCAAATATCCAAGCTATTATTTACAAATCCAAGTTTCAAGATTGAGAGAATGGATTGAAACTCTCTTTCTTGCCTTGGGAGAGAAACTTGCTTCAAGAAGTGAAAACTATTTAAAAACTATGAAAAACTATGCCTAAATTGTGTTTTAGAATGTTTCCAATTCGTCATACAAAGATGGACAAAAATGCCCTTCAGGAGTTGTGCGCCATGACATACAGGTCGCATGTCACATTTTGCACGTCGCATAGCTCCACATGAGTGAACCAGAGACTTGGCTGAGCTTCAGTCATCGTGTGAAGCGGTGTGCGATTTGCACCAGAGTTTGTGCGTGTCGCATGATGGTTGCACCCCTAAACAAATCCTTCTCTTATCTTATGAGCTTTATGTGGAGAAAGGTGCGGACCGCAACTTATGTTGTGCGTGTCGCACGAGGTCCACACCTCACCACATAATCTTCATCTCTTCCGATCACTTCACACTTTAACTCCTTTTGATCTCTTTTGGATCCATTTCCTTGTTTTCTTTTCTAGGACAAGAGTACCTGCATTCATGTCAATAAAGTCCATAAGAACCTCTAAAGTTTATCACAACATGGAAATAATTCATGAGTAAAGGCTTAATAAGTTGGTAGATTACCGACTTATAAAACCCCCAAACTTGAACTATTGCTTGTCCTCAAGCAAGATACCCCCAAGGTAAGGAATGCATTATGCTCTAAAACTCAATCAAGTCACAAAAGACTAATCTATTCTAAAACCAAAAAAAAGATAATAAACAAAAAGACTCAAACAAAAGACTCGACTACCATGCTCATCTCAATTTGAACTACTACATTATCAAGGCAATTGATGATTTTAAAACCTTTTTAAAGGACCTCATTTCTCATTCAAAAATCAAGGGAATTTTGTCATTCCAAATAAGATATAAAGCTTCTCAAGTCATTGGCATAGACCATCAAGGTTTGCCTCGAGATTCTCCACACAACTTGTCTCATTCATTTCTCTTAATTGAAATAAAGACTTCATGTTCCAATTTGAGTGCATGATGCCACTCACCACAAGAGAGAATTCCACTCACAATCATGCAATTTCACAATACAAGGGATCATAATAGAACCAAAAACACTCTCACTCCCTCAAGGAAGTTCAAGTGCACACATGTCAAACCATAGGCTTGCCCATCATGTACATCGCCACTAATGTAGAGTGTCCAATCTTGGAATCACTAAGGACCTGCGGGTTACGATTTTGGCTAGGGCAAAGGTGAGGATTGCATTCGGCTCAAGTGACTAAACCTCCCTAACACTCTTTCTCATCATTTTGAACACCATTCACATTTTTGAACTTTGTCTTCACCTTATTTCTCCCTCACACATCCCATGTTTTTCCCTTTCAATATTGATCATTCTACCTCCTTGTAACACTTTCACTTGGTAGAACTAATTCTTCTCTCTTCATTTTGCTCATTGGATTGAACTTTTGGAGAAATTTTTAATTCAACATGAGGTGCTACCTTGAACTTGAAGTGAATTCCTTCTCTTCTCCCTATTAAACACATACATCCACAAACATAGGATTTTGCCTTTGTTATCATTTCATTTCCCCCCTCCGAAACTTAGGCTTTTAGCCTATGTTTCAATTTTAAGTTGTTAGGGAGGATGGGTGCCAAGATAGAGGTTCCAAAGAGGTCAAGGTGTCAAACAAGGTTCCAAAGAATGGTCACAATCTCAAAAGGGTTCACTAGGATTGATGTTAAGGGATGTCATTTGGGTAAAGTGGTTATTTAAAAAGGGCCTAAGATCATCTTCCAAGCTCGGTCACATCAAGAATTTCGCCTTGAATCATATTCAGGGAAATTTCTAGATGACATGCATGCACAAGAATCAAGGTAAAGCCTCACCACGCAAGGCATCATGCCACAAGATTCTTTCACATTAGTCTCAAGATCAATTGGGACAAATCACTTTTGACAAGCTATTCTGAGTTCATTACACACTCGTTTGTGAATCGATCAAGCCAAACCGAGAGTGTGCAAGTCATGAAAAGAAAATGCTTTCCTTAAAAATATATTTTCCCTCTTTCCTTTCCTTTTCAAAAATGTCATGCCAAGGAATTTTTTTCAGTGGGTCCATTTCGAGGCAAGCAAAGCACGAACTCAACTTAAAACTAAAACTTGGCATTTTCCCTTAAGAAAGTCGCCTCTCAATCTATCATTGGGAAACAATAACCCGGTTTGACACAAAAACAAAAGAAAAAGAAGAAGAAAATAAAGTAAATAAAACATTTTCTCCTTAAGAAAGATCTGTGGTATTAGGAAAACCCTCGGAGTTTATTGCTAAACTATTATTAACAACGCGATAACCAAATTAAAGCACCCCCAAACACAAACGGAGCATTTCCCTCAATGATATTTGAGTTTAAGAAAATAGATTACTCTCTGGGTCACTTGTGCAAAATGTATGGATCACGTGCAAACCACATCATCAGATGCACCATTAGATGGAACATAGGTTCCAGTATTCTAATTGTTGTTGTGCGTTACACATGCAAGACGCACTTGGTGTTGTGCAAATTGCCCCAACAATCACATGGATGGCTAAATATTTTGGTGAAGTTGCAAGTGTTATGTTCATGAGGTGCAAAACCAGTATGCGACGCGCACAACCAATGGTGCGAACCGCACATCGATCGCATGCCACAGTTACAAACTTATAAATTTTTTCCACTGATCTGTCTCCACCATGCGAAGTGTTGTGCGACACGCACAATGGGACATGAGAAAGCATGGTGCAACACATTGACTCATGATTGCTCTAACACCCTTTTCTTTGTTCCTAACTACAAATCCAACATAAAGAAGACACACAATAATAGCAAAATAGTAATAATATGGAAACTAAAGGTGAAATCTTTCGTTTCCTCCCAAGAAGCGCTTGGTTTAACGTCATGGCTCAATGATGGTACCTTCCCTTCAAGGTTTATCAAGGTAAATAGCTTCGAAGAGTGCAACTTCCTCTGGTATGCCCAAGTACTTGTTCACTCATTTCCTATTCACTTTAAAAGTTGAGCAATTTTTAGCTTCTAGCTCTATTGCGCCATTTGGAAATACTTGACACACTTTGAAAGGGCAAGACTATTTGGACTTTAACTTCCTCGGGAAGAGTCAAAGTCAAGAGTTGAACAAAAAGACCCAATATTCGGGGGAGAATTCTCGTTTGGGAATTTGTTGATCGTGATAGTGCTTCATGAGCATTTTATAAATTGATGCACTCTCATATGCGCTTATTCGGGAGTCATCCATCTCGTTGAGGCCCTCAACTCTAGCATGGGTGGCCTTTTCCCAATCTAAATTCAGCCTCTTCAAAGCCCACATAGATTTATGCTCAAGTTCTGATGGGAGATGTCAAGCATTGCCAAAGACCATTTGACACGGAGACATACAAATCAGGGTCTTGTATGCAGTTCTAGAGGCCCATAGTGTAGCGTCCAAATTTTAGGTCCAATCCGTTCAATGGACGTTTACCAACTTTGTAAGAATATACTTGATCTCCCTATTGGATACCTCAACTTGTCCGTTCATTTATGGGTGGTAGGGGGTAGCGTTCTTATGTTTGACTCTATACTTTTCAAGGAGAGCGCTAAAAAACTTGTTGCAGAAGTGTTTACCCCTATCACTAATGATGGCATGGGGGTGCCAAACCGGCCGAATATGTGCTTCTTTAGAAAAGTTGTGACACTTTTGCCTTCATTGTTAGGAAATTCCACGGCTTCAACCCACTTTGAGACGTAGTCTACAACCACAACCATGAAAGTGTTTCCATACAAACTTACAAATGGCCCCATGAAATCAATCCCCCACACGTCAAATAATTCCACTTCAAGGATTGGTGTCAGTGGGAGCTCATGGTGCCGAGACATGCCCCCTTCGTGCTGACATTTGTCACATGTCTTCACCACATCATGGGCATCTTGAAAGAGAGTTAACCAATAAAATCCACATTTTAACACTTTCGAAGCTGTGCACATACCTCCATGGTGACCACCAACAGGGGAAGAGTGGTATGCCTTAGGAATAGACATCATCTCAATTTTGGGGATGCACCTCCAAATCAGAGAAAAAAATCTTAAATAGGTAAGGTTCATCCCAATAGTACTTCCGGACATCATGTAAGAACTTCTTTTTTGGTGTGAATTCAAACTAACCAGAAGCAAACCACTCGCTAAAAATTTGGCAAAGTCGGTGAACCATGGTGTGAGATAATGCGAAGCAGCCAAAATACACTCGTCGGGGAATGAATCAATTATCTCAAGTTCCCCTACAGGCCTGCCCTCTTCTTCTAGTCTTGATAAATGGCCAGCCATCTAATTCTCACAACCCTTCCGATCTTTTACTTCTAAATCAAATTCTTGGAGGAGTAACACCCAACGAATTAGCCGGGGCTTGGAATGTTTCTTAGTCATCAGGTATCTTATTACCACATGGTCAGTGTGCACTAAGAATTTGGTTCCCAAAAGATATGCCCAAAACCTTTCAAAGGCAAAGACTACGGCCAACAACTATTGTTCAGTCATGGTGTAATTAGTTTGAGCCATATTCAATGTATTGCTCGCATGGTAGATTGGGTGGAAGAGTTTCTCTCTTTTTTGACCAAGTACAGCCCCCAAAGTTACACCACTAGCATTTCACATAAGCTCGAACAATTTTTTTTCAATTTGGTGAAATGATAATGGGGGTTGAAGTTAACTTCTCCTTGAGAGTGAGGAAGGCATTCATGCAAGTACTGTCAAAGTCGAATTTGGCTTCTTTTTCAAGCAATTTACACAAGGGATAAGCTACCTTTGAGAAATCTTTTATGAAGCGCCTATAGAACCCGACATGACCAAGAAAACTCCTTATCCCTTTAACAGTTTTTGGAGAAGGTAGCTTGGATATGACTTCAATTTTGGCTTGGTCAACTTCAGGCCCTTTTTCAGATATTTTGTGCCCCAATACTATCCCTTCATATACCATAAAATGGTGCTTCTCCCAATTTAACACCAAGTTTGTTTCCTCGCATCGTTTAAGCACTTCTTCTAAGTGTTCTAAGCAATCATCAAATTCATCCCCCACTACTAAGAAGTCATCCATGAAGATCTCCATAGTATCTTTGACCATATCTAAGAATATAAACATCATACATCATTGGAAGGTGGCCGAGGCATTGAACAGTCCAAAGGCAATCTTTTTGAAAGCAAAAGCCCCATAGGGACATATGAAGGTTGTCTTCTCTTGATCTTCTAGGGCGATTGAGATATGGTTGTAGTCGAAATAACCCTCAAAAAGTAATAAAAACATGGCTATCCAACCTATCTAGAATCAGATCCATGAATGGGAGGGGGAAATGATCCTTCTCCGTCTATGAGTTCAACTTTCGGTAATCCATACACACCTTCTATCTAGTCATAGGTCTGAGGGCTATCATCACATCTTTTTCATTTGGCACAATAGTGATTCCACCCTTCTTTGGCACACATTGCACTGGGCTGATCCAAGTACTATCAGAGATAGAGAAGACCACTCTCGCATCTAACCACTTAATAATTTCCTTATTCACCACCTATTGTATAGGTGGGTTTAGCCTACGTTGGGGCTCAATCGAAGGGGTGCTTTCCTCTAGGAGATTTATCTTGTGCGTGCATATCCTCGGGAGTATGCCAATTATATCAACAATAGTCCACCCGATGGCATGAATGTATTTCTTCAATACCTCGAGCAATGCCCACTTGTTTTTCATTCAAATTGTTAGAGATGATGACCGACAAGGTTTCATTAGCACCCAAGTAAGCAAACTTCAAGTGAGATGGTAACGACTTGAGCTCCAATGTGGGTGGTTCAATAATTGAAGGTTTGGAGGGAGGTGTTTGCCTATTTTTCATATCAAGATCAAGCTTCTTTGGGGGGTAGGAGTTGGAACCCATTCCCACTAATGCACAACAAATTTCATCATAATCTTTTACCCTCTCACGATCATAATTTAATAACACCGCTTCGAACACTTTATCTACAAACCCCTATTTTATGTATAAGTCAATGCTTTCCTCAATCTTTCCAACACAACAAAATCCATACGGTACACAAACCAACCCACCTTTACCATAATATCGTAACCAACCCCCATGGGGTGCTTTACCGATCGATCCTCCATGAAAAGCCTCGTATCTGAGATGGTGGATTGCCCAAGTTGAAATTTTTGAAAGGTGGTCATCATTGACATCAAATTTACCTTTGCATTTTCATCACACACTATTTTTCTGGATTTGTGCATTCCCTTCACATCACATATAGTGCACACACCCATTGGTAGCCCATTATTTTTTCATGTTGCCCGATATTATTGCACTACTTTGAGGGGACATGTGAACCACCCAACCATATTCAAAGTTGTATGTAATGCATATTTCTTTTACCAACTTGGCATACTCGGGAATTTTGTTGAAAGTTCTACTTGACGAAATATTGACAATGATCCTTTACACCATAGGGTTAAACTCTCCCGCGTGCTCATTCTCTTTGTCTTGCACTGAACGCTAGGGAAAAGGCGATGGACATTTAGGAAAAGTCTTGCAAACTTTAGGCACCTTGTTCTTGTAATGCATTCCCTTTTTTCCAAGCCCTCTTGTTTCTAGGGTTACTCGTATTTGGTATCGCAACTTCAACAGGATCGATTGATTCCCTTATATCTTCACTTCCTTCACCTCTTTTTACTTGCGCAGAGTCGAATTGAGAGGTAAGCCAAATCATTCTCTCTTCAAGACTTTCAATGGAGATGGAGTGTAATTGTAACATTTGGGCCAGGCTCCCAAGATCATATCTCAGCTCCTTGATGACTCCGTCAGTGGAATCTACCTTTTCCAACAACCTCATGCGCATACTTTCAATTCTAAAGCCACAATTTTGTTCGTTACAACCTTTATTCCCATGGTCATGTCTCTCCACACTTTGAGTACTTCCATGGGAACCCATCTCCTAGTCTACCAAAGATGCCTCTTCCACTATTCGCACAGCCCCAACAAAATTAATGGTACTGACTGTTTCAAACTGGTGATTCACTGTACTCATTGCCATGAATTCAAGAAGTGTGGTGGTGATTCATAGCTCTCTATCCCTTCATTCACCACTCTTTACCCAATCCTCAATCTCTTTAGCGGAGGTCGCACTCATTGCTCCCTCGGCTCCCCAAATATCCAACTCACGGTCTAATAACATTTTATTCTCAAATGCACATGGGTTGAGTGAGAAGTACTGGCATTAGTACTTGAGGAATGTCTACCTGCACCCAATGAAAAAAAATAACAAACCAAATAAAAAGAACAAACACTCTATAAAGTGATTTCAATTCACAATAAAAAAGGCTATTCAAACACAATTCCCCGGCAATAGCGCCATTTTAGATAACGCTCAAATGTACTCTTCAAGATGGAGGTATCAACGATCGTTAAGAAAAGAACAATTTATATTACCCGACGGGAGTCGGGGTCGATCCCACAGGGAATTGGATCCTAGCCAAAGAGATTGTCAAAATGACTACACACTGAGAGTAGATTGTCCGAACAACAAATAATGTAAAAGGGGGAGGGGAATTGGGAATCTGTCACAATTCAAATTCCAAACAAAGAAATAAAGTAAAAATGCAAGGTGTAAACAAGAGAGAGGACGACTAAGGATGTGCTTCCGATGGGAGTCAAACACGGGTCAAGGTACTTGCTCATTTGCATAACCTCTTACTAACTAACACAGGTAGCATTGGTTTTAGGCATGCTTGTTAATCTTTCGATCAAACAATCATTTATCCTACAGTTTTTACTCAAACACCATTGCTTAGGCATAAACCAACCAATATAGGCTTGGGGAGATCACACTATCTCTAGCTTAGACCCTTGAATGGGTGTTTTCGGCTACTTGAGCTATTTCTAGCCTCAATCTAAGTGGAATCCCAAGTACCCTCTAGCAATTTCACATCTAAAATCATGAACCACTTTCTCAAGCAAGAACACAATCAATTAAATTAAATTAATGTTTGCAACCAGCAACTTTAGAGTTAAAATATGGTGAAATCACTAAACCCATGTCATATTAGCAATTATAAACACAAATAAGCAAGACTCATACCCTTTTATCAAGTACCCATCATCAACATATCCCTAACCAATGAAACTTAGCCACTCATGCTAAAGGAAGAAAAAGAAAGTATACCCATAGGGAAATTCAAATTCCTTTTCATTAATTGTAGCAAGAATCCAATATCCAATCTCAAATTTATAAATCCAAGGTTAAAGATTGAGAGAATGGATTGAAACCCTCTTTCTTGACTTGGGAGAGAAACTTGCTTCAAAAACTGAAAAACTATTCAAAACTATTAAAAACTATGCCTAAATTGGGTTATAGGATGTTCCCAATTCGTCATATAAAGATGGACAAAAATACCCCTCGGGAGTTATGCACCATAATGTGTGGTTTGCACATCCCATTATGCGCATCACAAAGCTCCACATGACTGAATCCGAGGCTTGGCTGAACTTCAGTCTTCCTGCGAATCAGGCTGCGATTCGCACTATAGCTTGTGTGTGTCGCACAACGCCCACACCCCTTAACCTATTCGTCTCTTCTCTTCAAAACTTCACACTTCACACTTCAACTCCTTTTGAGATATTTTGGGTCCATTTCCTTGTTTTCTTATCTAGGACAAGAGTACATGCATTCATTTCAATAAAGGCCATAAGAACCTCTAAATCTTATTAAAACATGGCAATAATTCATGAGTAAAGGCTTAATAAGTTGGTAGATTATCAATTTATCAGTCTACAAGCTACATATGACTTCTACCACTGTTTTGCTGGGCCATCCAGCTGAAATATGATGTAATCTACTCCGTGCGAGTCAACACCCGAAATTATGCAATCTCTCCTTACGGCTAGTCTGAAACTGATGTGCATCCTCTTTAGAAGCACCTAAAAACCTCGGAAGAGCCAATCTAAGAATCCTACCAAGCATCTTCTTCTCCTCAGAAGACATGACAGGACCGGATGGAATAGGTCGAGCAACTGTAGGGATCGACATACCTCAAATCTAGGAGCCGCAGCAGCAGTCTGCACTCTTGAACCTTGAGCCACTGCCTTGGCTGAAGTTTGAGCCTCATCTATAATCTGAGAGCTAATCGGAGTACCTGGTGAAGCTGTTGGTGGAGTCATACCCTAATGAAACCCAAGTAACCAAACCAAAGTGTCCTGCAGCACTGGCGTAGCCACGAAACCTGTCAAATGTTGGGCTGGCCCTATACCCTCCAGCTCATACTAAACCTCCTCAACCATAACCTCATTCTCAGATGATGGTACCCTAGCTTGGGCCCAAGCTGGCATCGCAACCCATCCCCTACCTCAACCTCTAGGTCATCCTTTACCCCATCCCCTAGCTGGGGATCTATTTGCAAGTGCAGGGGCCTCGTCCTCACTCGTTGCTGATCTCATCTAAACCATCTAAGAAAGAGTGAAACAAAGAAACATAGAAGTTGATCAAGTCAAGGAAGAACGACAAGGAATCAAAAAAATGGAATCTTTCCTAAGAATGTCCTATAGCCTCTCACAGAATGGATACGGATGTCATCGTACTGATCCATAAGACTTTACTAGATACCTTGCCCTTGTACTGGCGAGACTGGTGAACCTAGAGCTCTGATACCACTGTGTCATGACCCAAAACTGGGCCATGATGGCGCCTACATAATCCCCCAGTAGGCAATCCAAACCCAACAATACGAAAGACACTAAAAGCAATTAAATTAAGAAATGCAAAAAACATTAATAAGGGAGATAGGGCCAATAGAATATATACATACCAATTGTACTAAATTAATAAAAGATGGTCCTAAAGTGACCAAGAAGACAAAACATACACGAGAACCAACCTCGACCTGGTGTCATTGATACAAGAGAGACTAAAGTATGGAGTAGCTATACCACAGACTCTGTCTATCCAAAATACAAAATATAGATAGAAATACAAGATGGAAAGCATGTAAATTATCCAAGGCAGCGGGAGCTCACCACGATCTGAACTGCAACAGGCCTCGAATGAAGGGAGGGTCAATGAGGGTGGCTCGTAATAGGTGTTGCATTATAAAAAGATGCAGAATGTAGTATGAGTACCAAAACAATGGGTACCCAATAAGTATCATAGGCCGACCGAGCGTAGAAAGATATTATATAATATAAATACAAGAAATTAAGCTTACTATAGGGATCCACCTAAATCTAGTTATAAAACTAGAAATAGAACTAACTGAACCAACAAGAAGGAAAATATTAACAGAATCAATCCAAGCAACCGATAATCCAAACACGCTCAAGCCAATGCAATGCGAAGGGAGATGATGTGATGCATACATGTATAAAAGTAAAAACTCGAAATATCGCATCGAGTGCTCGAAATTAACATCAGACTCATCAACATATGCACAGAAAGCAAAGACCCAAAATATCGCATCGGGCACTCAGAATTTAACATCAGACTCATCAATATATGCAGCCATCGAAAATTGATCATCAGACTCATCAACAGAAAAGTAAATGGAGAAAACATTCAGAAATGTCCCTCAGACATACATAAAAATAGTGTTTTCCTTTCCTTCCAAAACTAATAGTAAAACCAAAATAATTTCCTTTAAGAATAGTGTTTTCCTTTAAATTCCAAAACTAATAGTAAAACCAAAATAATTTCCTATAGTCAATACACATACGCATGGACCCGTCCTTTTTCTTCACAGGTAGAACATGAGCACCCCATGGAGACACACTATTCCTGATGAACCCTCTACTCAATAGATCCTGGAGTTGATCCTTATGCTCCCTCAACTCAGCTAGCGTCATCCGATATGGTAGAATAGAAATGGGTTGATTGCGTAACTTAACATTAATACCAAAGTTGATGTCATGATCAAGAGAAATACCCAGTAGATCAAAATAAAACATATCCAAATACTTGTTAACCATAGAAACTAACTCAAGTGAAGGTATGGTTGCACTAGTATCATGGACGTAGGAAGGATAGGCTAAGAATCCCTTCCCAACCAACCACTAGGCGCTCAGGAAAGATATCTCCCCTTGATATATGGCTATCGGTACCCTTCCATACTATAGGAGGGATACCAGGCATCCGTAGAGTAATAGTCTTGGCGGAGCAATCCAAGACTGCATGGTATGGAGACAACCAATTCAATCTTAAAATCACGTCAAAATCAACCATATCTGGCATAATCAGGACTACCCACGTGTCATACCTAAGAATAGTCACCACACAAGCTTGGTATACATGATCTACTACTAAAGAATTTCCTACTAGGGTAGCTACATGCAATGACACGGGCAATAACTCACAAGCAGACTCTAGACGAGTAGTAACATAAGCAGATACATAGGTGATGATAAGAAAATACATACCCTGAATGTATCTTACATCCAATAAGGACAAACTAACTTTCTAGTTTTCATCCACCCAAACAACATTCCACAAGCAGAAGGTTGTAAGTCGTATATTTCAACCCCTTCAAACCACAATTGTTACACCTCATAAAGTTGTAAGTATACATCAATCAAGGATTTTCGATTACGCGTCCAGGAACAATACAATTAAGAAATATATATGGACTAGTAATACACATTTCAGGTGGAAGATTATATGGTGTAATAAGGACGTGCAAAGTGAATATGGTGCAGATGAAACAAAAAATAGGGTGAAATCATCTGCACACAAACCCAACCTACTATCCATAGTTCCGCTGCAAAACTGGATAGATTCTATCAAAATTCTTGCAAACCTCTCCATCTGATGGATTACATAAAACACTCGGTGATCTTCCTTTTTCATAGTCACATCTCATATGGAAAGTAGATCTATTTGATGCATAGAACATTTTCAACCTTGTTATTAATAGGTAAATAGTGTATCACCTTAATAAAAGCTTTCTTTCGAATAGAATTCCACTTATAGCAAGTGTTTCCATAAAATTTACTTTAATGACCCTCAGGTTGTTTTGTCATTTTAAGTTTTTCCCTGTTTGACCCTCTCCAGAAATTTAGTTAGCGTTTATGACTTGTAGAGATGAGTGACATGATTCTCGAGGCTTTTGATGGTAGTTTGGACCCTTGGGAGGAATTCTTGAGTTTCTTAAGGTTAGAGCTGACCATAATCAATATTCGGTTAAGATGACCTCAAAATAGTGATTTGACAATTTTAACAGGTACGGTATATATTTTATTATTGATTGCACTATTAGTTTATGTCTGGAGGGTTTCAAATGATTTTCGAGGGTTGAAACAAAATTTGAGGCTGCTTTGTAGGGATTTTTCCAATGTATAAAATGAAAATTCCAATGGTTTTGTCTACTCTAACCTTTGCTTGTTCAACTTTGTTTGTTGCAATCACACCGGCAATACTTTTTTGCTTACGCAAAAGTATAACACTTCAGCGAGCCTGGACTCCTAATGGATAGTCCATTTTGGCGAGATGTTAATGCCCCTATGACTCCACTTGGGCGAGGAAGGTCCACCTCAGCAATGTCACACTGTCAAAGACCTTTTACTTTTGTAAAGCCGAGTCACTTAAGTGACTTTCTCTTCTGTAGAGATTCTTCTACCACTGTGGGTCCACTGCTGTGAATAGTTTCTCTTCTATAAGGATCATTATTCTTAAACAGTGAATTATTCCCAAATCAAATTCATTGTTCTAAACTAGATTTTAGGAGATTTTGAGCTTGACTTAAGGTGATTTTCTAGGCTAATTAGAGATTTTATCATAGGGGTAAGATTATAACCTTCATTTTGGTATTTCTCCATTGATTAATCATTCATTTTATCGATTTACCACGTATGCATAATGGAATTCTGAGATTTTTATCCTAGAGATAAGAAAGTGTAATTTGATAATTTAAGAGTCAAGAATCCTACTTTTTTTATGAAATTTCATATTTGAGTCCCTTGTCTTATGAGTAAAATAATTTCAAAGAAAATATTTAGTTTTAACATTGAGTCTCAAGGTTGACTTTTTGACCCAATTTTTATCCAGACTTTTGTAATACGATATGAATATTGATGGACTCGTATTCACTTGTAGATCACATTTTTGATAGATTGGGAGAGTTATGAAGTCCTATGCAAGAGCCTTTAACCATGAATTATTACTATATTTTGATGAGGTTTAGAGGTTCTTATGACCTTTATTAATGTGTATGTAGGTACTTGTGATCAAAGATAGAAAACAAGGAAATGGACCCAAAAAGATCCTAAAAGGAGTTGAAGTGTGAAGTGATCAAATAAGATGAAGATTTTTCTGAAGGGTGCAGACCTTGTGCAACACACACAGTCATTGGTGTGGTCCGCATCTCCCACTGCATAAAGCTCAGAGTTAGTTGAAGAATCTATTAAGGGGTGCGGTTGCTGTGTGATGTGCATATTTCTTGGTGTGAACCACACCCCACTTTGTATAAAGCTCTCAAATCAAGTCAAGTCTCTTGTCCACTAAACAGAGTTGTGCAACGCGCACATCAAGACGTGCGAACTGCATAGCTCCCAAAGGGCATTTTTGTCTAATTATGTGTGATGTTTTGAGAAAATTTTAAAGCACATTTCAGGCATATTTTTAGATAGTTTTGAAGAGTTTTTTGAAATAGTTTTTGGAATAGCTTTGCGTAGTGAGTAAGTTTTCTATCCAAGTAAGAAGAAGAGGGTTTCACTCTAATTCCTTCTTCCTAACTCTTGGAATCACCATTCTTGTAAAAACTGAGCTTGGATATTGAATACTTAGCTTGAATATGTCACGACCTGGTTTCTCGATCATGATGGCACCTATAACCCACCAGTAGGTGAACCATTTCCCATAGCTCAGAATCGTTAGTAATTAGCTATTATCTAACAAGCAAGTAGAATAAGCATAATATAAGTGGAAGCAAGCGATATACGATAAAGAAAAAGGACAACAAGAATATATATAGAAGCTAAAACCCTCCCAAAACCTGGTATCATAGCATAAGAGCCGGAACTACATCAACAGAGTATAAAAGGGTCCAAAATAATATATACATATTTGTATCCGAACAACAAAAAGAGTACATGATACACAAGATGAACTAAAAGCTAAGCTCCAGTCGCCAAGAGCTCACCCTATGTCTGGGACGGTCCAAAATCAGCCTTCGACGAGTTTCCATGAGCTAACGCCGATGGCCCACACTAGGATCTGCACCAGAAGATGCAGAGTGTAGTATGAGCACCAATTGCTAATAAATGGGTACCTAGTAGATATCATAGGTTGACTGGGAACATATAAGATATAAGAGCAGTAATATAGCAGAAATGAAGCAAGTAGTCACAGAAAACAAAGAATAAGTACATGGAAGCTAGAACAAAAGGATACATGGGGAAAACAACATACTTGGCTAGCTACTAGAATATATATCACATAGACACATGTGAAACAATGAGTAACGCAACTGGGATCCTTTCAATAACAATATATATATAGAAAGTTTTTAGAAATAGGCGGTATATCGGTAACCTCAACTGAAAGAAGGGAAGGAGAGAAGCAATTAATCTAATCATGCTTGGAACCCAATTCTACCTCTAATAAAATGCCAATAATCTAAGTATAACATGAAGTGAACGCGAATACAACCATAATCAGTGCCAGAAATGCGATAGGGTAAGAATAAGTCTACTTACAGTCCTAACGGGCACCCATATACCCGAGGAACACAGACAAGTGAAGAAAACCCTCCGACATCCCATACTACCGGAGCGTACACTCAGCAAATAGCAAACAAGGGTGGAATCTCACACAATGGATGATATAATTCAATAGTGAAAAGCAGGTGGAACAGTAACCCCGTATGTACCTTCTCCGGTGCCTAGAGGCCCACTATGTAGGATCCATGGAAGGGTATGACCCATATACCATAACTACACTGTATACCCCTCTTACAACACACTCAGCACGTAGCCCCTAGTCTGAATTGTCAAGGTCCATGGAGGTCCTCAACCACATACTAACTCTCATAACCTCAAAGTAGTAGTCCGGAGTGAATTCGGACCCAAAGTAGTAACCGAATCTTGAAATTCATGTCTGGAACCTATCCAGGTCTAAATCGGTGAAATAAGTCTCAAAATCCCCTATAGGGGTGCCTGGACATAACTGAGTCTAAAGCAGTAGTAAAACAAGTCTGATGCTTGGCCTAACCGAGTCCAGTATCTTATCCAACCAACAGTAAAACAGGTTTAACACTCTGGCCCTGTCGAGTCTAGTAGAAGTTTGAAAATAATGGTAAAATCATCCTATTAACTTTCTTACCCCAAGAAGATCCATTAAAATTATTACCAAACCCTTAATAATCACTTTTACCAAAAATGGACAAGGTTTAGAAAACCCAATAATAGTGGGCCCGAAGCCAAAACTGTAGTGAAACATGCGAAAAGTGTCTTATATGCATGATAATGGCATTCTCAATCACAAACAGTAGCCCAATGGCTCACAATCAACCGATCAGCCCTGCACATGCTCCAATCACTCTATAACACATATAACTAGCCTAAGACCACAATGTTGATGTTTCGGACTCACATGCATTCCAAATAACACACCATCTATGTTCTAGAGTCAATACAAGTTCACACAGGAGCATAAGGGTGCTAATATCATCTACCACGATTACTACAATCATTGGGTAAAGCAAAATAAGTCAGACATGAAGAAGCAGACAAGGTCTGGGTGGAACAATCTAATAAACCCAAACCAAGGATGCTAATTAGTACAATTATATCCTATATATGAAAAGTCTAGAGGTGTTAAATTGTAACCTACTTGTCATCCGATGATAAGTTGCTGGAACAGCAATGTCCAAGACCGAACCGCTCCGAGAAGCTTCAAATGGAAATAAACCTATCAAGAACACAAACTACACGTTAAAATGAGACTATCGATACACATATTTCTATAACTATAGCTGGGTCGAGATTTGGGTCACCAGCGTTCCCGTGGGCCTCGTAACTCAAGCCGGAAATGAAAGAGCTTACAATGATCACCACACTCCCATGAGTGCATGCTCAGATTATTGAAGGAAACGACCAAGAATATGGCTTAGAACAACCTACCAACAACAAGCACAATCTAGGAATCAAAGAGGTGAATTTAACGGAATAAGCAAGGGACTCATCGATTTGGAGATACAAAAATGATCATGGGACCAATAAATTTCAAACAGATGCCAAGAATCAAAGCTATGCAAAGAATTATGAAGCTTAAGCTTATAACAATGGAAGTTTTCGGTTTTTGGGTGAAGAACACGAAGGGAGAAGATTATATACTGCCCAGGGGTCCTTCATCGCGATCGCAAAGGAACACCACGTGGTTGTGATGACTACACTGGATAGACCATCGCGATCACAAAGACTAGCCATGCGGTTGCGAAGATCAAGAAGGGAAGGGCTTCATCACAGTCGCGAGGATGGATCACGCGATCATGTAGAGCAAGAAAGCAGGGACAACATCGCGATCGCGAAGAGCACCTCGTGATTGTGAAGAACACAGGTACCAGGTCCACAGGACCTTCATTGTGGTCACGTGAAATGGTCCTCTTGATCACAGTTATGGCCTGAGGCCTGTCCCTGCAACTGCCAACAGCAGAAGCCAAGAGGGAAAAAGTCTTCGAGTAGGCCTACAAGGTCAATCCGGGATCCTGCACATGAAAATGAAGTATGCTAACATACCAGACACAACATTCCAGACTCAATGGAAAAGTTGAAAAACCCAATGGAGGTCGATTTCACGAAAAGTGGGCACAATGCCCAAAAACCAACCTTAAGCCAAAATAGAACTCAACACCCAAAAATGAGTCCGGAAGCGTCGGGACCCAAACCATATGTCCCTCAAGACCAAACTCGACATTCGAGAACTAACAACGCTTATGAAATTTCCATCCGAGACCATCTTCTCTGAATGTTGACCAAAGTCAAACTTCCAAGTTCAACAGGCTAGAAAAAATAGAAACTCGCACAAAATCAAACTAAAATATCCCAAACCCCGACCAAGGATCCACCTAGACTAAATTCCATGCTCTAAAGCTAGCGGAGCTGTCCAAATTCAATTCTCAGTGTGTTTACCAAGAATGTTGACCGAAGACAATGATATCCTAAGTTAAAGCTCTAAAATAGGGAAATAGCCATAACGGGCACCGAACCACCGGTCCTAGTAAGCCATAAATGACTTGGGGCCACTACAGGCAAGCACTATTAGTACAAGAAAAGCGTAAACACAAAAATGACCAGAAGGGTCATTACATCATCCACTACTAAAAAAGACTTTCGTCCTAAAAAGTCAAAGATCTCAACCTCCTGACATCTCAAGCCAAAATAGTTATCGGCTCCTCAACAAAGGCCAAACTCTAATCCAACTATACCGAATCCCACCACAACACATGAGACTCTTCTGGAACATACTGTCTCAACATCAACACATGAAATAAAGATGCATAGCTGAAAATGTCAGAGGTAAGGCTAACATGTATGCAACACTACCAAACCTTTGAAGAATCTCAAATGACCCAATGTACCTAAGGCTAAGCTTTCCCCGATGACCAAATCTCATCACGCCCTTCATGGGCGATACACGGAGGAATACTTAATCACCAACACTGAACTCCAAGGAACGAAGTCTACAATCAGTGTAGCTCTTGTTCCTACTCTGAGTAGCTCGAAGTCTTTCTTGAATCACTCAATCTCAGTCTAAGCAATCTTAAAGCAAGTCTGTACTTTGTGGCCTAGACTCCAAACAATCAAACAAATCAACCTGTGATCTGCAGTGCCTACCATACAATGCCTCAAAAGGTGCCATGCTAATGCTCAAATGGAAGCTATTATTATAAGCAAACTCGGCCAAAGGCACAAAAGAATCCCAAGAACCTCCAAAGTCAAGAACAAAGGCCCGAAGCATGTCCTCCAGGACCTGAATAGTCCTCTCAGACTGGCTATTTATCTGAGGGCGGAATGCAGTACTAAGATGATCCTCAGTACCTAAATCTCACTGAATAGCCCTCCAAAACTGAGATGTGAATTGACTATCGCGGTCTAAAATGATAGAAGCTAGGACCCCGTGCAACTGAACAACCTGACGAAGGTAAATCTGAGCTAACCTCTCTGCACTGTAGGTAGTCTGGATCAGCAAGAAGTGCGCTGACTTAGTCTGCCAATCCACAATTACCCAAATAGAGTAAAAACTCCTAAAAGTGCAAGGGAATCTGACTATAAAATCCATAGTAATCCCTTCCCACTTCCAGTAAAGAATGGGAAGTCGCTGCATTAATCCACCCGATCTCACGTGCTGGAACTTCACCTACTGACAGTTCAAGAACTGAGATACAAACTCTGTTATGTCTACTTTATACCACTCCACCAGTAAAGCTGCCTCAAATCTGGATGGAATATCTAGAACAATGCACCTCCCGAAGAATCAATTATTTAAGATCCCCAACTATCGGAATACAAAGACGACTATCAAACCTCAGAACCCCATCTGAATCTAGAGTAGGTCGGCTGGCCTCACCCCAAACAACCTGATCACGAAGGTTACACAATCGCTGATGCTCAAACTGACAGCTCTGAATCTGATCAACCAAGACAAAATGAACCTTTACACTAGAGAGAACCCTACTAGGATCTGAAAAGTCAAGCCTAACCAAATGGTTAGCCAATGACTTGATGTACAAGGCCAATGGTTGCTCCAAAACTGAAAGTAAAGCTAGGTTACCCATACTCATCGCTTTTCGATTCAAGGCATCCGCTACCACGTTTGCCTTGCTCTGATGGTACACAATAGTGAAATAATAGTATTTAGTAACTCAATCCATCTTCTTTACCTCAATTTAAACTCTCACTGACTTATGATGTACTGAAGACTACAATGATTGGTAAATATCTTGTAGTGAACCCTATATAAGTAGTGCCTCTAGATCTTGAGCGTAAAAACTACCGGCGCCAACTCAAAGTCATGAGTGGGGTAGTTGCACTCGTGAACCTTCAGTTTCCTTGATGCATATGCTATCACATGACCCTGATGCATCCACACACAACTAAGACCAACCCTGGAAGCATCACAATACACAGAGAAGCTCTAACCCTGAACTGGCAAGGTCAACACAAAAGCTGAAGTCAATAAGGCCTTAAGCCTATGAAAGTTATCCTCGCTTTAATCTGACCACTAAAATAGGACATCCTTCCTAGTCAGCATAGTCAAAAAGTGTTGTTATGGAAGAAAAACCCTCGATGAACCGTTTGTAGTACCTTGCTAACCTAATAAATCTACAAACCTCAGTAGGAATAGTAGGTCTAGGCCAATTATGAACTGTTGATACCTTTCTCAGGTCCACTCTAATCCGATCCTTAGACACCACGTATCCTAGGAATGCAACTGACTCCAGCCAAAACTCACACTTTGAGAACTTGGCATAAAGTCGATGATCTCCTAATGTCTGGAGTATAATCCTCAAGTACTGCTCATGCTCATCTATACTTTACGAGTATATCAAGATGTCGTCTATGAAAACTATCACAAATGAGTCCAACTATGGGATAAGCAACCTGTGCATCATATCTGTGAAAGCTGCAGGGGAATTAGTCAACCCAAAATATATCATCAGGAATTCATAGTGGCCATAACGTGTCTTGAATTCTGTCTTAGGGATATCCTCTGCCCCTAATCCTCAACTGGTGGTAGCTTGACCTCAAATCTATCTTCGAAAAAATGGCTAAACCCTAAAGCTGATCAAACAAATCATCTATGCATGGCATCGGATACCCATTCATCACAGTAACCCTATTCAGCTGCCAATAATCAATACACATCCGCATCGACCCATCCTTTTTCTTTACAAATAGAATAGGAGAACCCCAAGGAAACACACTCAGCCTAATGAAACTCTTAGCTAACAAGTCCTGGAGCTGCTCCTTGAGCTCTCTCAACTCAGCTGGAGCCATACGGTAAGGAGAAATTGAAATAGGCCTAGTGCCCGGCTCTAACTCAATAGAAAAGTCAATATCCCTCTCAGGTAGGAGGCCAGGCAGGTCAGTAGGGAACACATCTAGAAAATATCTTACCATGGGAACCGACTCAAGGGAATAAGGGTTGGCATTAGCATCTCTAACATATGCTAGATAAGCCAAACACCCGCGAGAAATCAACTTCCTAGATCAAACACAAGAGATGATCCCAGGTGGTGCATTATTGACAGAACCCTGCCACACAACCGGGGATACGTCAGGCATGACTATAGTAATGATCTTGGCATAGCAATCCAAAACTGCACGATGAAGGGATAACTAGTCCATGCACAGAATCACATCAAAGTCTAACATATCAAGAATCATCAAATCACCCCAAGTATCCAAATCACCAATAGAAATCATACAAGACCTCACAATCCGATCCACTACTAAAGAATCTCCTACTAGGGTCGAAAAAATACATGCATATATAATGTCTCACTAGTCAACCCCAAACAAGGCAAATAGTAGGAAAAAATATACGAGCAAGTAGATCTAGGATCAAATAAAGCAAAAGTTGGTCGACGACATACATAAATTGTACTTGTGATCATAACATCTAAGGCCTCTGCCTCTATTCTCTCAAGGACCGCATAAAACTAACTATGACCACCACCTTACCAATCACCATCCCTACCACCTGTACTACCTCATAGGCCACAACCTCTACCCTGACCACCACCTCCTCTAGCCGGTGGCTGAATTGTGAAAAAAGGCTGAGCCGGCTGGGTAAATTCTACCCCACTGGGGGAAATCTCTAGCATAATGACCGATAACACCACAATCATAACAAGGCCCTGACGGATTAAACTAGCAAGATGAACTAGCAGAAAATGTATGGACACTAAGGCCTAATGCCCCAGAAGTTGCACCCCTGGAAGACTGACCATAGTGACCATGCTGGCTACTCAGACCCTTCTCAAAATGATAACTACCAAAAGACTAAAGTGAAGCCTGAAATGGTCAACTAGACTAATCCTGGTGCTACTATGGCTGATAACCTCAGCCCCACTAGCCTGAAACCCTACTAACATAATAAGAACCAACTTAGCTACCCTAATATCGAGGCCTCTTATCTCTGGCCCTAGAGTCATGATGATGCAAATCCTCTTCGGTATGGGCATAGTCTGCAATAGCCTGGAATGATCGACCACTAGCAACCAATATCTTAGCTAGATTTGTAAACTCTGCAATCCCCAAACAAACCTACAGACTTTGTCAGGCTCGATAGGCATGATCATAGACCCAAATTGAGCAAGTTGGTGAAAGCGAGTCTCATACTCAAATACAGTCATAGAACCCTACATAAGTCTAGTAAACTTCTCCCTATGATGCTCTCTCTCACTCTGTGGTACGAACTTGCCATAAAGTCCTCATAAAATGCTGACAAAGACAATGGAGGAATGAAGATTGTCTACAAGCAACCTGGGCTTTCCACCATAACTTAGTTGGGCCCTCTAGCTGATAAGTAGTGTATCAAACATTGTGAGTTTCTAATAGGCCCAAATGGTGTAGCATCACCTCACAATTAGTAATTTAGTCATGTGGATCCTGACCAGAAGTACCAGCAAACCTCAGAGGTGCCAATCACAGAAACCTACCCAACACCTTCTACTCCATCCTATCATAGATGGACGAGGGGCAAGAGGTTGTACAATAGATGGAACCAGAATAACCTCGGCATCGAGAGCTGCACTAGCAGGCTGCACTCCTAAACTTTATATACCCAGGGCTGCCCCCTATGCAGATGTCTGTGCTACCCTAGTAGGTTGATCCCTGATCATACCCAGTAATATAGAAGTAAACCCCGAATTCCTAAAGACAGAGTTAGGGCTAAAGATGGCATAAAAGCTGGTGCTGGAGCTGGTAATCGGGCTGGTGGTACCTGGGCTGTCCCCTGGTCCACATGTTGCTGCTTAGGAACGAACTCGAGCTCATACTTGAGCTCAACCTCGATCCTAGGAGCTCTAGCATGTGGTGTTGCATGGGTGCATCCTCGACCCCTACCTCTACGACCTCCCCAGCCCCTAGATAGTGTCGGGGGTGCTAGAGTCAGAGGCTTACCCCTGCTTGATGTCGATGACCTCATATGAACAATCTACGGAAGAATGAACTAGAATAAGTGAGATTTCAAGAAACTTCCAAGGATACTACGCATGAGATAGAAGCAAGAAAATGTCTATGTTTTCTAAGATGCCACTATAGCCTCTCAAATATTGAGTACACATGTCTTTGCCCTGATCCGCAAGACTCTGCTAGACATTTGCTCCTATACAGATGACACCGGTTAACCTAGAGCTCTGATACCAAGTTGTCAGGACCCAATTTCTCAGTCATGATGGCAACTACAACCCCCTAGTATGTGAACCAGTCCCCATAGCCCAAAACAGTTAGTAATGGTCTATTATCTAACAAGCAAGAAGAACAAGCATAATATAAGTGGAAGCAAGGGATATACAATAAATAAAAGGGATAACGAGAATATATATAAAAGCTAAAACCCTCTAAAAACTTGGTATCATAGCATAAGAGCCGAAACTACATCAAAAGAGTACAAGAAATTCCAAAATAATATATACATATCTATCTCCGAACAACAAAAAGAGTACATGATACACAAGATGAATTAAAAGCTAAGCTCCGGTCACCAAGAGCTCACTCTCAGTATGGCATGGTCCAAAATCAGCCTCGCATGAGTCTTCACGAGCTAATGGCAATGGCCCATACTAGGATCTACACCTGAAGATGTAGAGTGTAGTATGAGTACTAATTGCTAAGCAACGGGTACCCAGTAGGTATCATAGGCCGACTGGGCACATATAAGATATAAGAGAAGTAATATAGCAGAAATGAAGCATGTAGTCACAGAAAACAAAGAATAAGTACACAAAAGATAGCATAGAAGGATTCACGGTGAAAATAACATACTTGGATAGCTACTAGAATATATATCACATAGACATAGGTGAAAGAATGAGTAACGCACCTGGGATCCTTGCAATAACAATATATATATGTACATAGAAAGTTTTTAGAAATAGACGGTATACCGATAACCTCAAATGAAAGAAGGGAAGGAGAGAAGCAATTAATCTAATCATGCTTGGAACCCAATTCTACCACTAACAACATGTCAATAATCTAAGGAGGACATGAAGTGAACCCGAATACAACCATAATCCGTGCTAGAGATGCAATAGGGTAAGAATAAGTCTACCTACAGCCCCAACGGGCGCCAATACGCCTGAGGAACACAGACAAGTGAAGACAAACCCTCCAGCATCCCATACTTCCGGAGCGTACATTCAGTAAACAACAAACAAAGGTGGAATCTCACACAATGGATGATATGATGCAATAGTGAAAATTAGGTGGAATAGTAACCATGTATGTACCTTCTCTGGTGCCTATGGGCCTAGTAAGTAGGATCCATTGAAGGACACGGCCTGTATACCTCAACTACACTATATACGCCTCCTCTGGCACACTCACCACATATCCCCTAGTCCAGATCGACAAGGTCAATGGAGGTCCTCAACCACATACTAACTCGCATAACCTCAAAGTACCAGCCCTAAGCGAATCTGGACCCAAAGTATTAACCCAATCTCAAAATGCATGCCCGAAACCTATTCGGGTCTAAATTAGTGAAATAAGTCTCAAAAGCCCTTACTGGGGTGCCTAGACATAACCGGGTCTAAAGAAGTAGTAAAACAAGTTTGATGCACGGCCTAACCGAGTCTAGTATAATCTCCAACCAATAGTAAAACATGTCTAGCACTCTGGCCCTGCCGACTATAGTAGTAGTTTGAAAACAGTGGTAAAATTATCCTATTAGCTTTCTTACCCTAAGAAGATCCATTAAAATCATTTCCAAACCTGTTATAATAACTTTTACCAAAAATAGGCCCTCGGGGACATGCAAGGTTAGTAAAACCCAATAATAGTGGGATCGAAACCAAAACCCTAGTGAAATATGTGAAAAGCCTCTTATATGCATGATAATGGCATGCTCAATCACAAACAGTAGCCCAACGGCTAACAATCAACCTATCGGCCCTGCACAGGCTTCAATCACTCTACAACACTGATAACCAGACTAAGATTGCAATGTATATGTCTGGGACTCACTAACATTCCCAATAACCCACCATCTATGTTCCAGAGTCAATACAAGGTCACACAGGACCACAAGGGTGCTAATATCATCTACAACGATTACTACAATCATCAAAGAAAGAAAAATAAGTATGACATGAAGAAGCGGACAAGGTATGGAGAACCAAGCTAATAAACCCAACCCAAGGATGCTAATTAGTACAATTATATCCTATATATGCGAAGTCTAGAGGAGTTAAACTGTAACCTACCTATCGTCCTATGATAAATTGCTAGAACGATGATGTCCAAGCCTAAACTGCTCCGAGAAGCTCCGAATGGAAATCAAACTATCAAGAACAGAAACTACACATTAAAACGAGACTATCGATACCCATATTGCTATAACTATAGCTGGGTCAAGATTTGGGTCACTGGCAAGCACGGTCCAGCCCCGCAACCCAAAGCCGGAAATGAAAGAGCTTATAATGATCACCATACTCTCGTGAGTGCATGCTCAGAGTATTGAAGGAAATTAGAATAGCCTACCAACAACAAGAACAATCTAGGAATCAAAGAGGCAAATTTAACGAAATAAATAAGGGACTCACCGATTTGGAGATACAGAAATGATCACGGGACCAATAAGGTTCACCCAGATGCCAAGAATTGAAGCTATGCAGAAAATTATGAAGCTTGAACTAATAACAATGGAAGTTTTTGGTTTTTGGGTGAAGAAAATGAAGGCATAAGCTTATATACTGCCCAGGGGTCCTTCATCGCGATTGCGAGGGGATTTCATGCGGTTGCAATGACCATGTTGTCTATATCATTGTGATCGTGAGGAATAGCCACGCAGTCGTAAAGAATAAGAAGGAAAGGGCTTCATCACGGTCGCGAGGATGGAACACGCAATCGCATTGAGCAAAGAACCAAGGACAACAACGCGGTCGCAAAGAGCACCTCGCATTGCAAGGAACAAAGGTACCAGGACCATAAGACTTTCATCGTTGTAGCGTGAAATGGTCCTCGCAATCGCGATTAAGGCCTGAGGCTAGTACCTGCAACTGCTAACAACGAAAACCAAGAGGAAAAAAGTCTCTGGGTGGGCCCATAAGGCTCATCCAAGACCCAACACATGCAGACGAACTATGCTAACATACCAAAAACAACATTCCAGACTCAACGGAATAGACAAAAAACCCAACGAAGGTCGGTTTCATGAAAAGTAGGATCAACGCCCAAAAACAAACCTTAAGCCAAAACGGAACTCAACACCTAAAAATGAGTCTGAAAGCCTCGGGACCCAAACCAAAGGTCCTTTTAGCCCAAAGTCAACATTCCAGAACTAACAGCGCTGACGAAAATTTCATCTGAGGCTGTATTCTCCAAATGTTGACCAAAGTCAAACTTCCAAGTTCAAAAGGCTAAAAATGCAGAAACTTGCGCAAAATGAAACTGAAAGATCCCATACCCTAACCAAGGGTCCACCTAGACCAAAATAAATGCTACACATCTAATGGAATTGTCAGAATTCAACTTCGAGCGCATTTACCAAGAATGTTGACCAAAGTTAACGATATCTTAAGTTAAAGCTCTAAAACAGAGAAACGGCCATAACGACCAAACAAATGGCCAAGGCACCAAACCACAGGTCCCAGAAAGTCATAAATGTCTTGGGACCACTACAGGCAAGCTCTATCAGTACAAGAAAAGCATAAACGCAAAAATGACCAGAAGGGTCATTACAGAATAAAAGGGAATTTGACTTACCCATTTGGTATTGTTCTTTATTCCTTTATTATGTGTAGTTAAATCTCTTGTATAGGGAGGTGTTGATAATGGGTGCTTGATAAATGGGTATGGGTGTTGCTAATTTGTGTTTATAATTGCTAATATGACATGGGTCTAGTGATTTCACCATATTTTAACTCTAAAATTGATGGTTGCACACATTGATTTACTTTAATTGGTTGTGTTCTTTCTTGAGAAAGGAGTTTACAATTTTGGATGTGAAATTGTTAGTGGGTACATGAGATTCCACTTAGATTGAGGCTAGAAATAGCTCAATTTACCGAAAACACCCATTTATGTGTCTAAACTAGAAATAGTGTGACCTCCCAAAGCATATATTGATGGTTATTCCCTAAACAATGGTGTTTGAATAAAAACTGTTGGATATATGATTGTTTGATCGAGAGATTAACAAGCATGCCTAAAACTAATGCTATCCATATCATCTAGCGAGAATTTATATGAATGAGCAAACACCCTAACTCGTACTTGAGTCCCATTTGACACACATCCATAGTCGTCCTCTCTCATTGTTTACACCCGCTTTTATTTCATTGTCTTACTTTGAATTGTGAATTGTGACATATTTCCCAATTCCCCCTTCCTTTACTTTTATTGTTTGCAAACAAACTACTTACATTGTGAAATCTCTTCTTTACAATCGACTTGGCTAGTCACCAATTCTCTGTGGGATCAACCACGACTCCCATTGGGAATATATAAATGTGTTTCTCTCTAACGATTGTCGATACCTCCATCTAAGAGAGTACACTTGACGTTATTAAAAAATGGCACCATTGCCGATGCCATTTTTGATAACCCTCAAAAGTACTCTCCAAGATGGAGGTATCATGGATCATTAAGCAAAACAAAATTTGTATTATTTGATGAAAGTCAGGGTCGATCCCACAGAGGATTAGTGACTAGCCAAGTCGATTGTAAAGAAAAAAGGTCAAAATAAGAGTAATTTATTTACAAATAATAAAAGTAAATGAAGGGGGAATCGGGAAATCTGTCACAATTCACAATTCAAAGCAAGACAATAAAATAAAAGCAGGTGTAAATAAGGAGAGAGGACAACTAGGGATGTGTGTCAATTGGGACTCGAATAAGGGTTAGCGTGCTTGCTCATTCATGTAAAAAAATTCACTAAATGACATGGATATCATTGGTTTTAGGCATTATTGTTAATCTCTCGATCAAATAATCATATATCTAACAGTTTTTATTCAAACAACATTGTTTAGGTAATAACCAACCAACATATGCTTAGGGAGGTCACACTATTCCTAGCTTATACCCTTAAATGGGTGTTTTCGGCGAATTAAGCTATTTCTAACCTCAATTTAAGTCAAATCCTAAGCACACACTAGCAATTTCACATCCGAAAATTTTACCCCCTTTTGCAAGAAAGAACACAACCAAGTGAAGTAAATCAGTGTTTGCAACTATCAATTTTAGAGTTAAAATATGGTGAAATCACTAGACCCATGTAATATTAGCAATTATAAACATAAATTAAAAACACCCATACCCATTTATCAAGCACTCATCATCAACACATCCTTAGACAAGAGATTTAGCTACTCATGCTAAAGGAATAAAGAACAATACCAAATGGATAAGTCTAATTCCCTTTCATTCAAGCTAAATATTCAATATCCAAGCTCAGTTTTTACAAGAATGGTGATTCCAAGAGTTAGGAAGAAGGAATTGGAGTGAAACCCTTCTCTTCTTTCTTGGAGAGAAAACTTGCTCACTTCTCAAAGTTATTCAATTCTATCTAAAAATATGCCTGAAATGGGTTTTATAATTTTCCCAAAATGTCATACCAAATTGGACAAAAATGCCCTTCAGGAGCTGTGCAGTGTGACGTGCTGTTTGCACGTCTTGATGTATGCATCACACAACTCTGTTCCAAGGACTAGTGAATTGACTTAATTTGAGAGCTCTATGCAAAGTGGGGTGTGGATCACACCATGCTGTGTGTGCATCGCACAGCGACCGCACCCCTTACCAAATCCTTAAGTTAACTTTGAGCTTAATGTGGTGAGAGGTGAAGAATGCACCAACGACTGTACGTGTCACACGAGGTCCACACCCTTTGACAGAGTCTTTATCTTGTTTAGTCCCTTCACACTTTAACTCCTTTTAGGCAATTTTTGGGTCCATTTCCTTATTTCCTATGTTTTATCACACGTACCTACATACACATCAATAAAGGCCATTAGAACCTCTAAATCTCATCAAAACATATCAATAATTCATGATTAAAGGCTCAATAAGTTGGTAGATTATCGACTTATCAAACCCCCAAACATGAACTATTGCTTTTCCTCAAGCAAGATACTTGAAAGGTAAGGAATGAATTATGATCTAGAACCCAATCAAGGAACAAAAGACTACTCTATTCTAGAAACTAAGAAAAATAATAAACAAAAAGACTCAACTACAATGCTCATCTCAATTTGAACCACCACATTATCAAGGCAATTGATCATTTCAAAACCTTTTCAAAAGGACTTTATTTCTCTTTCAAAATCAAGGGAATTTTGTCATTCAAAACAAGACATTAAGCTTCTCAATTCATTGGCATGGACCATTAAGGTTTGCCTCGAGATTTTCCACACAACTTGTCTCATTCATTCCTCTCAATTAAAATAGAGACTTAATGTTTCAATTTGAGTGCATGATGCCACACACCACAAGACAAAATCCCACTCATAATTATACAATTTACAAAAAAAAGGATTATAAGAGAACCAAGAAGACTCTTACTCTCTCAAGGAAGTTCAAGTGCACACATGCCGAACCATAGGCTTTCCTTTCATGTAAATCGCCATTAATGTAGGGTGGACAAGCTCAGAATCACTAAGGACTTGCGAGTTACGATGTTGTCTAGGGATAAGGTAAGAATTGCATTTGGCTCAAGTGACTAAATCTCCCTAATGCTCTTTCTCATTACTTTGAACACCACTCACATTTTTGAACTTTGACTTTACCTTATTTCTCCCTCACACAACCCAAGCTTTTCCTTTTCAATTTTTTTTTATCATTAAACCTCCTTGTAACACCTTCATTTGGTAGGATCCATTTTTTACTTTTCATTTTACTCATTGCATTTTGGACTTTTGGAGCAATTTTTGATTCAACATATGGTGCTACCTTGCACCAGAAGTGCGTTCCTTTTCTTCTCCACATTAATCACATACAACCCCAAACTTAGGCATTTGCCTATGTTGTCTTTTCATTTCCCCCCAAACTTAGGCTTTTAGCCTATGTTTTACTTTCAAGCAATTACGAAGGACGGGTGCCAAGATAGAGGTTACAAAAAGGTTAAGGTATTAAACAAGGTACAAAAGAACGGTCACAAGCTCAAAGAGGTTCACTAGAATTGATGTTGAGGGAAGTTATTTTGGTGAAGTGGCTATCAAAAAGGGCCTAAGATCCTTTTCCAAGCTCGTTCACACCTAGAATTTTTCTTGAATCACATTTGGGGCGAGTTCTAGATGACACTTATGCACAAGAATAAAGGTAAAGCCTCACCACAAAAGGGATTATGCCAGAAGACTTCTTTTATTAGTCTCAAGATCAATTGGGACAAATGACTTTCGACAAGCTATTCTGAGTTTATTACACACTCATTTTGAATCGATCAAGTGAAAACAAGAGTGTGCAAGTCATGACAAGAGAATGCTTTCCTCAAAATTTCATTTTTCCTCTTTCCTTTCCTTTTCAAAAATGTCTTGTCAAGATTTTTTTTTGATGGGTCCATTTCAAGACAACCACATTACAGAGTCAAATTAAACTAAAACTTGGCATTTTCCCTTAAGAAAGTCGCCTCTCAATCTATCATAAGAAAATACCAACCTGGTTTGACACAAATGAAAAGAAGAAAAAGAAAATGAAAAGAAAGAAAACATTTGCTCCTTGGGAAATAATCGTGGTATTAACAAAACCCTCAATGTTTTTTGCTAAACTACTATTAACAAGGCAATAACAAAATTTACACTCTCATGAATCATTTGAAAAATAAGCCTCGGCATAGTCCCTTAGCGCATTTGCAAAACAGGGGTAGCGAGACAATGGAATCATGTAAAACTAACCCGGCACACAATCAAGAGTTATAAATCAAGCCCGGAGAGGGCATAATTAAGCTCAAAAACATAATAAAAAGGCCTGGCAAGGGAAATATCATCACGCACAAAGTGAGAAATCTAATAATTACAGACCCCCCCAAACTTAAAGTAAGCATAGCCCTCGATGCACAAAAATTATACAGATAAGGATGAGTGCAACAACTCCCTGGTGATTCTAATGGTGGTGGCGATGCCTCCTTGAGTAAACCTACTGAGGTGGCTTATGAGACTGAGGTGGTAACAATGCGAGTGCCAGACTATAAGAATGTGCTGGGTCAATTTTTAAAATTCTCCAACTGGGGTATTACAGGGTCCCATGGCAGCTTAAGGGCACCAAGAGGGTCATCCACGAACCATCTGTCCTCAGCGGTCATTAATTCATGATAAGAAAGTGGCGGTGGTAACCAACTTGGCGTAGGTAGACGCCTGTATTTAGGAATAGGTTAAACAAGAGGATCAGGGTATTGCTGAGTTGCTGGTGCATCACACACTGCTTGGCTAATGCTCAAGTGTACTCTCCTAGATAGAGGTATTGGTGATCATTAGATAAAAACATATTTATATATTTCTGATGAGAGTCGGGGTCGATCCTACAGAGAATTGATAACTAGCCAAGTTGATTGTAAAGAAGAGACTACACAACGAGAGTAGTTTGTTTGCAAACAATAAAAATAAAAGAGGGGGGGAATTGGGAAATTTATAACAATTCACAATTCAAAGTAAGACAATGAAATAAAAGAGGGTGTAAACAATGAGAGAGGACGACTAGGGATGTGTATCAAATGGGACTCAAAACGGGTTAGGGTGTTTGCTCATTCATATAAATTCTCAGTAGATGACATAGATAGAATTGGTTTTAGGCATGTTTGTTAATCTCTAGATCAAGTAATCATATATCCAACGGTTTTTATTCAAACACCATTGTTTAGGCAATAACCAACCAACATATGCTTGGGGAGGTCACACTATTTCTAGCTTAGACCCTTAAATGGGTGTTTTCAGTGAATTAAGTTATTTTTAGCCTCAATCTAAGTGGAATCCTAAGTACCCACTAGCAATTTCAATCCGAAATTGTAAGCTCCTTTCTCAAGCAAGAACACAACCAAGGAAAGTAAATTAATATTTGCAACCATCAATTTTAGAGTTAAAATATGGTGAAATCACTAGACCCATGTCATATTAGCAATTATAAACACAAATTAGAAACACCCATACCCATTTATCAAGCACCTATTATCAACACATCCCTAGACAAGCGATTTAGCTTCTCATGCTAAAGGAATAAAGAACAATACCAAATGGGTAAGTCAAATTCCATTTTATTCAAGCTCAGTTTTTACAAGAATGGTGATTCCTATAGTTAGGAAGAAGAAATTGGATTGAAACCCTTCTCTTCTTTGTCAGGGAGAAAACTTTCTCACTACACAAGGCTATTCAAAAAACTATTTCAAAAACTATCTAAAAATATGCCTGAAATAGGTTTTTGAATTTTCCCAAAATGTCACACCAAATTAGAAAAAAATGCCCTTCCGGAGCTGTGCAGCACGATGTGCAGTTCACACGTCTTGATGTGCGCATCAAAATGCTTTGTTCAGTTGACCAGAGACTTGACTTGATTTGAGAGCTCCATGAAAAGTGGGGTGCGGTTCGCACCAGGCAATGTGCACGTTGCACAACGACCACACCCCTTAACAGATTCTTCAGCTAGGTCTGAGCTTCATGAGGTGGGATGTGAGGACCGCACCAATGATTGTGCATGTCACTTGAGGTGTACACACTTCAGCAGAATCTTTGTCTTGTTTGATCAGTTCATACTTCAACTCCTTTTAGGCTCTTTTTGGGTCTAATTCCTTATTTTTTATCTTTGATCACAAGTACCTGCAATTACATCAGGAAAGGTCATTAAAACCTCTAAATCTCATCAAAACATTGCAATAATTCATGGTTAAAGGCTCAATAAGTTGGTATATTCCTGACTTATCAAACTCCCAAACTTGAACTGTTGCTTGTCCTCAAGCAAAATACTCACAAAGTAAGGAATGAATTATGCTCTAGTGTTTTACGAGAAAAATGACTTGGGTTGAAAATTATTTCAAAAATCTAGTTAAAGTTTCAAAAATGTTTTCAATTAAAAAACAAGAGTCGCCACTTAGTTTTATGAAAGGAAAACCAAGTAAACTTATAAAAAGTTTTAAAGTCTAAAATAGATAAAGACTTAGAAAACATTGCGAGATTTAGGTAAGGGTTCAAATTAATACTCTTAGAAAGGTGTTAAGGTACCAAGAGTATCCGCTAACTCGTGATTATCCGAACTTGTTTGAAAAAAACTAACTTGACTAACTTTTAAAAGATCTTTATTTGTTTAACTTTAGAAAAATAATCTGGTTTTAAATTCGACTTGGGGAAACATGGCAAATGAAAGAAGATTTATACTCAATTTTAAAAGTGAAAAACATATGACGAATTGTTTTTAAACGAAAGAGGGAACCATGCTTTTTGAAACCATTCTTTAAAACATAATTCATTCATATGGAGACAGTAAATGATTTCAAGAAATAAAGCAAGAATGTTTACTCGTTTGGGGTAATTCAACCAAGTTAAGCGTTAGAACATTTAATACAAAACTAACACATTAAAGAGTTAAAGAGTATGGGAGAGAAGAAATTTAATTGAGCTTTTGGCACAACACTATCCTGTCCTAAATCTAGTTGGGCTTTAAGGCCCATTTCCTTCGAATCCAGTCCAACTGGACTGCTATAGCAGCTGGATCCTATGGGTTTGACCCATATTTTAGGCTGCTGTTGTCACATGGGATGTAGCCCATTTTTTCTTATCTGGTCCATTGTTGGACTGCTGCTGCTATGCTATGGGCTTGGCCTATTTTCTGGTATACATGCAGTATATCAGTGTATAATCATGTATATTTGCTTCCTTTTCCATATCCTCCATGTATATCAATGTATATAAGCTTATTTAGGCATGGTTCAAGACTTAACTCAAAAGGAGTGGGCTTCAGCCCAACGAAAATGCAAGGAAGAGGGTCCGAAGTGGACTCGGGTTGGTGTGACATGCATCAAAAGAGGAGGTAAAGATTAGCAAGTGTCTAAACAACACTTAAATGTTGGCTTTAAACAAATCAAACTAACCAAACATTCAGATGAGAACAAGCAGGAAACACAACATATGGAGAGCATTGCTTTCACACACGAAATTATATACTCAAAAAAATAGTAAAGAAAGGGACTGTTACCACATATAGCCACGGGTTACCAATACTCAAAAATCAAACACATGACTATCATGATATATCTAACACATTGAGTTTGTTCATGATTCATGGGAAGAAGTAAAACAAAACGACTCATGTTCAATAGTTAACATACCACCATTTAGGATCAGATAACTACAAATTAATGTTCAAATGACAGAAGGCAAACACATGAACGTAGACAGGGCTTGTTAATCTACTCACGATTCATTTTGAGGGAGGGACTCTTAAATCTTTGTTGAATTACTTGGAACAGTAAGAAGAACAGACACATTGATTTGATTTGGGACATACAATAACAGGGGAAAAGAGGAGCTTGAAACTGGTTTATTATTCAATCAAATCCTAACCATAACTTTGATGATAGAGGGTGTGCTACAGGGTGGTCACAAATCAGGGGTTAAGGGGGACAAATTAGCAAAGAAATGATACATGCTTTTAGGCATTTAATCATGACAAACATAAATTCAAAGCCATTTCAGAATTCGAACTTAATCACATATATATACCTTTAGGGAAGCGGATGGGTGTTAATCATGATGCATAATAAAAGGGAAGAAGGGAATCAAAACAGATCTTAGCTATAATTTATGCCCCTAAACGAACACATGTCTAACTACACATACTCGATTCTATCAAGTGGTTCAAGTTCTTAGGATCATGAGCAAACTAGCATTCTGCTGAAAATATAGCACAACAAAATCGGCCAACAACCTTTAAGCATGTTCAAATCGATGCTCGTACGGTCACATGACATTCATGAAAATAGTCAAGGAACTTTGAACTCTAATTTTTAACAAAACAAATGACAATTGACGAGTAGCTCAGCCATAAAATTCACACACCAAACTACCAAGGCAAGATCCAGAAGCCACATGACAGGACAACAACTTTAAACAAAAAAAAAAACATTTTGAATCCTTATTCCTTATATCATGAGAATCAAACAAGACCATCTCAAAAACCAACCAGAAGTATCAAAGAAATAAAGTTCGACATAATTTATAAAAATACGAAGAGAATGAAGGATTTACCTTTCTCAGAGCAGCGTACTGGAACAACGAGCTTCTCGGAGAGTGTCACCACCGCCAAAATTAGAAACAACTTCGTCGGAGTTAGATTCTTAGTAGGCTTATATCTAAAGTTGACGCAGTTGTGTAGGGTTAGAGAAATGCTTCCCCAAAACCCTCAATTTTTCCATAAGTCAGCTTACCATTCTCATAGAAGAGGGGGGTTTATATCGGATGAAATTGGGGGGGGGGGGGGGGGAAACAGAGGGGCAAAGTAGGAAAATCCTCTGAGAAATTTCAAATCCTCGGCTGGATAACATTGGCCAGCAAAGGGTTTGTATGAAACTTGTACAAATTTCCCCGAATCATGCAGAGAATTTGACACCTAGCCACTTCTAGAGGATTCTCAATGATGCCAGCACGATTTTGACGGAATCTTGGTTGGCATTTGGGAATTTTAATGGAGGTGATGAAGATTTGAGCATTAGATTCGTTAAGAAACGTTGGGGAAACATTGGGGTATGTACTGACTTTCGTCGTTTGCTAGACGAAGAAAGAGAGAGGAGAGAGGAACGAGGCCACGTACCCCCTTTTTGGTACCTTTGTGGTACAATTTTCATGTTGGGCACGTGATTTGTACGGTGGAGATGAGCAATTTAGAAGGCGACGGCTTAGGGTTCTTGAGAGTAGAGAAGAAGAAGAAGACTATAGGGGTCTTTTGTGTGTATGATGAGAGAGAAAAGGAACAAAGAGGAATATAGGGTGTGAGAGTTGGGCTGGGTCAGCTAGTTAAGGATTTGGGCTGGGTGGATTTTTGTGTTGAGTGGTCCAAGTGGGGATGGAATAAGGAGTTATAAGGGTATTGAGGATTCGGCCACATTTTGCAAAATGTGGCCATTTTGAGTTAAAGATATAGCCAAACTGAACAGGATTTAGGAAAATTCGACTAGAATTTAAATGTTTTAAAAGAAATAGGCTAGAATTGAAATATAGACGAAATAATTACAATTAACCACTTGAGATTTTTCTTTAAATTTAAACAAATTGAAGTAATTATTGTATTTAACACTTAATTACCTCTTTAAAAAAATTATGAAATTAATTATTCAATTAATCTCTAATTTGAAATAATTTGGAGAAAAATCAAACATTTAATCTTTGAAATAATTCTTTAAGTAAATTTATATAAGTTCCACATAATTAAATATGGAAGATATAAATTATTACTCATAACTATTATAAAGCTGATTTTGGAAATGTCTCATCCCTTTTTACAAAACAATTATTTGAAAAATTATTTAAAAATTCAAACAGGCTCAAGATTAATTCGTAATGTGGAGGGTAAAAATTGGGTGTCAACATCTAGAAATCAATCAAGGCAAAAAAAACTACTCTATTCTAAAAACTAAGAAAAATAATAAACAAACAAACTCAACTGCAATGCTCATCTCAATTTGAACAACCACATTATCAAGACAATTGATCATTTCAAACCTTTTCAAAAGGACTTCATTTCTCTTTCAAAATCAAAGAAATTTTGTCATTCAAAATAAAATATTAAGCTTCTCAAGTCATTGGCATGGACCATCAAGGTTTATCTCAAGATTCGCCACACAACTTGTCTCATTCATTCCTCTCAATTTAAGTAGAGACTTCATATTTCAATTTGAGTGCATGATACCACTCACCACAAGAGAGAATCTCATTCACAATCATGCAATTCATAAAACACAGGGATTATAAGAGAACCAAGAAGACTCTTACTCTCTCAAGGAAGTTCTAGTGCACACATGTCAAACCATAGGTTTGCCCTTCTTGTAAATCGCCACTAATGTAGGGTGGCCAAGCTTAGAATCACTAAGGACTTGCGGGTACGATGTTGGCTAGGGCTAAGGTGAGGATTGCATTGATGTTGAGGGAAGTTATTTTGGTGAAGTGGCTATCAAAAAGCGCCTAAGATCCTTTTCCAAGATCGGTCACACCTAGAATTTTTCCTTGAATCACATTCGGGGAGAGTTATAGATGACACATATACACAAGAATAAAGGTAAAGCCTCACCAGACAAGACATCATGCCACAAGACTTCTTTCATTATTCTGAAGATCAATTGGAACAAATAACTTTTGACAAGCTATTTCGAGTTCATTACACACTCGTTTGAGAATCGATCAAGCCAAAACGAGAGTGTGCAAGTCATGACAAGAGAATGCTTTTCTTAAAATTTCATGTTCCCTCTTTCCTTTCCATTTCAAAAATGTCTTGCCAAGAAAATTCTTTTGGTGGGTCCATTTTGAGACAAGCACATTACAGACTCAAATTAAACTAAAACTTGGCATTTTCCCTTAATAAAGTCGACTCTCAATCTATCATAGGGAAATACCAACCCGATTCGACATAAAAACAAAAGAAAAAAAATAATAAAGAAAACATTTTTTTTGCTCCTTGAGAATAAATCGTGGTATTAAGAAAACCCTCAGAGTTTATTGATAAATTACTATTAACAAGGCGATAACCAAATTTGCGCGCTCATGAATGATTTGAAAAACAAGCCTCGGCTTAGGCCCTTAGGGCATTTTCAAGGAACGGGTAGCAAGACAATGGAATCGTGTAAGACTAACTCAGCATACAATCAAGAGTTAAATATCAAGCCCGTTAAGGGCAATAAATAAATAAAATATCTCAAGCACAAAATGGGCAACTAACAACCAAAATCAAATAGCACCACATCCCCTCCATAAAAAGGAATTATTGGCCTCAATGCTTTAATATCAAATAGGGATAGAAGGGGTACAACTCCCTGGAGGACTATACCTCATCATCATTAGTTGTTTCCCCATCATCTGCAAAATCTCCACTAGGACCTGTGCCACTCTTTCGAGAGTTCACAAAAACTGTGGAATCTCTAAGGACCTTCTTGAACTCCGGGTCCTGATCATCATCCAGCTCCGCATCCTCATCATCTACGAGAGATGCAAACAAGGCATCCATGGGTCTATGAGTGTGATGGGGCGGAGGTAAGTTGCTCAAATTTTCCTCCTCATCTGGCTGCTTCCCTTTGGCTTTGTCAACATCCTTCCCGAGTGTTCTGATGGACCCTTCGATGACATGCACCTTTTTGCAAAGCATGGAAACTCTATCCACAACTCCCTTAATGGCCTTCTTGAAAGACCTCTCAATCAACCCTGGCAGATATTTTGCTAAATCTCTCAATTGCCTCTCATGGTTGTATGTTTTGTCAACCATATCTTAGAGGCCACTTTTTGTCAATGACCCTCTAGGTACAGTGGTTGTAGGGGTGTGTTCCTCTGAAGTGTCCCTAGAAGGAGAGGAAGAATTTGCTTTAACATCTGAAATCATCAACCTCAACTTCCTTTATATTACTCGAGGGGAGTCGGGGTCAATCCCACAGAGAACAATGTAATCGGGATTGAGGTAATAAAGAATCCAAGAAACTTATTGAACTTCAATTAACAAAAAGAAAAGATAACGATAGGGGGGGTTTTAAATTAAAACAAAGGATAAAAGAAAATCAAATAAAAGATAGATTTGATCAATGGCTTTCACCTTTCTTTCACCTTGCAAGGACAACAAGGGAAAGTTGGGAATGGGAATTCAATTCACAAGACTTGCACCCAATTAACACATGGGTAGTCTTGGCTAAAGGTATGCTTAACCGTCTTTTAAATAATCAAGCAACTATCCTCATGGGTTCTCTCAAATCACCACGAGTGAGCAATAACCAATAATATTAACTTGGGTAAGTTGGGTTATTTCTAACCCCAACTCTTATATGGGAGTTTCTGGAAACCAAACTATCTCTATCCTTGATCTAGAGTGGAAACCCCAAATCTCCACTATTAAACCTTACCGAATTGAGGAACTCCTCTCTCAAGCAAGAACACAGTTAGAACATCAACTATAATATTAAAGCATGGAATATTCAATAGACCCACATAATTAACCAAGAGAAAGTACAAGATAAAAATTCAATACCCAAATTTAGTATTATTTCTAATACAAAATCTAAATCTCAATTCAACAATTACTCCTACAAATTATCAATTAAGAACAAGAGTTAAAGAATGGAATGTAAGATTTTTTAATAGAATCATCCAATTTTTCACTCCAATGGTGTAGGTTGATGAACTTGCTCTCCAAGCTTGCCAAAATATGTGAATATTGCCAAAGATAGCTTCCAAGATGGCTGAGAAGTTTTTTATGTGGATTGGGGTTTCCAAAAGTGTGAATTTCCAAGTCTTCCCTGCAGCTAACGCTTTCCTTCTTCGCCTACGCGGGAGGTTCATCGTGTATGCAAAGTGTCTTCGTCTGGTTGACCTTTGTGTAGGCGGTCAGTTCACTGCATGCGCAAAGTTCTTCTTTGAGTGACCATTGCGTGCGCATATAGGACACCACGTGCGCATAGGCATATTCAACTACCAGTTAATTGCTTCTTTGAATAGCTTCATTTTGACTTGTTTTCATCTAAATTCTTCCGAATACTTCTAAGCACAGAAACCTGCAACATAAAGTAATCCATTTCAGTTGCACTATTTTTCCACTTGAGACTAGCAAAAGCATAAGATTAAAAGCTAAATAAGTAGGTAGAATACCAACTTATCAAACCCTCAAACTTGAACTATTGCTTGTCCTCAAGCAACTCAAAGTTCTAATTTAAGAGACACACACAAGTGCAATGACAATACCATAAGCCAAGGAAACTCATTTCAAGCACCAAGGATGACTTCGGTTGGTACTAATGATTAGTCAATCACATGATAACTTAATATAAGCATTCCCCTCTATTCAAAACACAATTCAAGGATGCAATGGGACTACAAGAACAACCAAGTGACAACAACCAATATTCAAGAAGTGACTCAAAACCACTAGTTTACTCAGTATGCTCATTTTACTCATTTTTGGAATTTATCAACATCACCAACTATCCTAATTCGCATGCCCTAACAAGAACGAATGTCCCAAAACACACTATGTACAAAGATGACACAAGGGACAAATGCACAAACACTCACACTCACAAAGAATTTCAAGTACCAACAAGTGTCAAACCATAAGCTTGCCCTAATTTTAATTCGCCGCTAGCTCAAAATCAATCGGTCTAAGATCTCAAAGGACTTTTGTAAGTTTTTTATGACGGCTCGGGGAAGGGTAGGATACGCATTTGAATTTTAAGTGACTACATTCACATCGAACTTCATACTACTTTTACAAATTGAAACCAAAGCCATTTCATTTCATTTTCATTCAACACAAGGCACAATTTCACTTATTTCATTTGAAGCTCCAATTTTTATCCTTCTAATCACCTTGGAGGGTTCATTTCCTACCTTTTCTTGCCTATTTTCCTTTCATCCTTGTTTTTTTTCAAATTCTTCCTTCTTTTTGACAATTCTTTTAGGATTTGACCAACAAACCAAGATAAGCTCACTTAGCACTCCTCTAAGGTACTTTTTTATCAACCCCCAAACTTATGCTTTTTGCCCCAATTTCACACTTGAAAAGTTCAAGGAGGGATGGGTTCTAAAGAGGGACTTATTTTCAAAATGGTTCAAGACTTTTAACGAGGTTTCCAAAGAAGAGGTATTAGGCTCAAGAGGGGTGACTAATGATACAATTTAAGTGCAATGATAAGATTTTTAAGGCTAAGTAGGCTTGAAGAATCACAAAGAAGGCCTAAAATCATTTCTCCAACCAACACAATTGAGACTAGCATTGAAAAACTAACTGAACAAGTTTTAGTTAACACAAGCGAGGACAAGAATTATTCAACTAAACCTCACCACACATGGCATGTGAATCAATAAAGAAGGCTGAATTTCACTTCCCAAACAAGAACAAATAGAGCCACATTCTACACTTCTGAATTATTGCACCTAATGCGTTAAGAGTCACAAAAAGATTAAAGGAGTAGTCACAAACATCATTCTTTGCCATGCACTTTCCATAAAAATGCTGCCACCCCCAACCAAAATCTCTGCAGTGCCCTCAGTGCGTAAATCCAAAATGAAATATGGGCAAAGTAGTGTGAGGGGCTCCCTGAGATGTAGCTAGAGGGGGCTCACTGGAGCACCACCATCACCGTGAGTCATAGAGCCATCATTCCCATGATCCTCGGTGTCTGAACCCCAACAAAAGCTCTTTATACTTTTTCACATCCTCTTCAGCAATTTATCTCTTTCTTTTTCCCTTTTCTTCTGATCATCAAGGCTGTCACTCATTGCTTTATTTTTCTTCTCTTGTTCCTCAAAATTCTTTTCCAACCTTTGCTGACTCACTTCAATCTTCTTCTTATGTTCAACAACATAAGTTAGTGTTTCGATCTGGGCCTTAGGTGCTCCCGAAGGAATACTAGTGGCCAACGCCCTAATGGATGCCTGAACTCCTGATATCTGAGTGGGGAGGTGCTAAAATGGTGTAGGCATGGGTGGAAGTAGTGGTATAGGGGGCTGATTGGATACATCCTGTAGCTCTCGATGTTGAACTAGCATCCACTTTCCTCTTCTTAACCATAGATCCCGAGCCTGTCTTTTTCAATGGATAAATATGAATCTTTGGGTCAAGTCAAACATCTCTTAGGGCATTCAAATCAACCTCCACTGCCTAGCAGAGTTCAGTAATCAAGGAAGGGAAGAACGAGCTTTTATTGTTGTCCCTAACACAATTCTTTATCTTCCATAGGATCAGTGGCCCCACATTAATAGAAACTTCATCAATAATTGTTTCCACGGTCACTGCTCTATAAAGAGAAACCTCACTCTCATTTTGTACAAGTTGTACTCTGCTGCATATGATGGACAACCACATCTTTGCCTCAATAGTGAAGTCATAAGAATAAATCTTAGTCACAAACATAGGCCATATGGGCTCCACTCTAGAACAGACCTTTGAAGCAATACAGGGCCTACCTATAGCTATCTTGTAACACCCCAGAATTTGATTCAGCTTTTAAACTTAGAAATTCTAAAAAATTTGAAACTTCCAGGGATCACGAGTCAAGTCCACGAGCCATAGACAGAACCATGATTCATGGAAGTGACCCGTGAAACTAGTCTTATAGATTATCCTAGGGTCTGAGAACCACAAGTCAGGTTCATGGCCTGTGGATGGTTTTACGAGTCGTGGCACCAACTCGTGGAACTCAGACTGAGGGTTGTCAGTTTTCCTAGGAACCACGAATGTGTTCCACGAACCATAGAAGTTTCTACAGGTCATCCTGTTGAATCATAGAAACTCATCTGCAACCAAACTTTTGGCTCAGGAACCACGACTCTAATCCACGAGCCGTGGTTACTTCTACGATCCGTAGAAAGGACTCGTGGAACCTAAAGCTGAGGTTTATAACAGCTTTTCTCTAATTAAATCCCAGAGGTATTTATATAATTACACACCCTTTTCACTCTTAAGTGAGGTCATTTTGGCCATTTTTAGTAGGGTTTATACTCCTATTAGCCTAGGTCTTTCACTACTTCTCATTCATCTACCAAAAGAGGAAAAGAACTCCTTCAAGCTCCAAATCCTAAGCTCCAAGTTCAAGCCTCCATTTATTTTCATCTTAGATCAAGCAAGCTTCAATAAGGTATGTGGGTATTCAATAAGGGATTCCTTTTACTCTTATGCCCAAAAGCCCATCTTTTACTTTGATTTGTGAAATTGTGAAATTAGGGTTCTTACCTAATTCGGGGGAAAACTTATGGGTTCAGTTTTAAAGCTTCAATTCATGGTTTGTCATTACTTATTTATGATTTATTTAAGGTTCCTTAATTGATTTAAAATTCCCATGTATTAAAGATGATTTCTAGCATGATTCCATTTAATTGCATATTTTCAAGTGAAAATTGCCATGTTTAGATAACATGATCTTATGTATTATGAAATTGCATGCCAAATTCTTCAAGTTATGAATTTAGAAAGAAAAGTATGTTTTGGAATTATGACTATGCTAAGCTTTAAGACTTATGATATGTGAATTGCATGACATTAGATATGTCCTTATGCTTTTTAAACAGATTTGGCGTTAATATGTCACAAGTATGAATTGAGCTATATGTATATTTTGGGAGTAGTATTTAGCACCAAGTTGGACTAGGGTTTAGCGTACCCTTAAGTCCAAGAACTACGTTGCCACCGTAGGTTTCCCTCCATGGCTTATGACAGGATCTTGATAAATAAGGTTCTAACCTTGGTCGGTTAGGATAACCATTTTCAGTGTGGGTGTATGACACTGGACTCCATGTAGCTCATCATGGTTTATGTAGGTTAAGAGAAACTCCCATATGAATGTTTTTAAGTCTTATGCTATGATATCTCTTACCATATGCAAAAATTATGATATATCTTATGATTTCTCGGATTATGCATGTATTCAGTTTTAACTATGTTTTAAGTACGTTTTACTATATTTATGCATATCTTACATACTCAGTACATCCTATAGTACTGACATATATTCTTGTGTTGCATCCTTTACCGATGAAGATATAGGCTCCTTCCCTCAGACTCATGGCTAGTCATCGCCAGAGACCCAATTTCGGTTGGTGAGATCTCATTATCCGAGGGCTAGTGTTAGACCTATTTCTTTCATATTGTTTCTTTGTATTTCTGAATTACTTGGGGGATTGTCCTATCAACTCTTTATAATGGATTAGAGGGTTTCAGACATAGATAGTATTCTGGTCTCTCTTTGGAATTATGTTTCATCTTGAATTTATCATTTATTGAGTGGGTTGCCTAGCTTTCTATTTATGCTTTCGCTATGTTTTCTTATGCATATATGAGTATGCTATGACCAAGGGTTAACTTAGGATACTTGTAGTCCCGGATACTGTGTTATGCCTAGGGGGTAGTCTCAAGGCATGACAAACTTTGTATTAGAGCATCAAGTTCAAGAGTCCTACGGTGTATAAAAGCCGCATCAAGTAGAGTCTCTTTCATGTGTGTGAAGCGCACCACACTTATGAGAGGAAAGATATGAGGTATCTTAGGAAAAGCTTTACTTCTTTTATGATGAATATCGTATGATAGAGTTTAACTCTATTACCCTCTAATTTGTTCTTTATGCATTTCAGATTATGCCTCCTCACTGTGCCATGCCTTACCGAGCTGCTTGAAATGTTGACCCTCTGATTCCCAACCCTGAGATCACTAATGGGGTGTTTATAAATGCCATTCATATTCTAGCTCAGACTATGGCTGCTCACGCTAATCAGTAGACTCCTATCCCTGCCCACCCTCAAGGTGGAGTAGCATTCTGAGTCCGAGAATTCATTTGCATGAACCCACCTGAGTTCTGAGGTTTGAAAGTTAGTGAGAATCTGAAAAATTTCTTGGATGAGGTAAAGAAGATCTTTGGTGTAATGCAAGTGGGTGGTGTTGATAGTATTGAGCTAGCTTCCTATCAACTCAAGGACGTGTCTCATATTTGTTTCACTTAGTGGAAAGATGCTAGATCTAGGGATGTGGTCCCTATAACTTGGGAATGCTTTGAGAGGGCTTTTCTTGATCGGTTCTTCCCGAGGGAGTTAAGGCAAGCTAAGGTAGAACAATTTATGAATTTTAGGCAAGGTTCTATGTCAGTTCAGGAGTATAGATTGAAGTTCACCCAGCTTTCTAGGTATGCTCCTTCCATGGTGGTTGACTCGTGGGATGATATGAGTAAGTACATTAATAAAGTATCAAATTTGGTAAAGAAGGAGTATAGGTCTGTGATGATTTTAGGCGACATGGATATTTCTCGACTTATGACTCATGCCATCAAATTGAGGGAGACAAGTTGAGGGAAAAAGCAAGGGAGAACAAGTGGGTTAGATCAGAGAGTTCAGGTTTTGGCCATCAGGGGTCCGGAGATAGACATCACTCTTCATTTCTAAAGAAATCATTAGGGCCCATTCATTCTTCGGCTAGTGCTCCTACACAGGCCCTCAGGCCTCATCATGATCAGGCGGGTAGAGGATCTAGTTCCTATTCGCAGGGGAGTATTCCAAAGGGGTCCCCTTACCCTACTTGAAACAAGTGTGGTAAGAGTTATCTTGGTGAGTGTTTAGCCGGTTCAGGTGGATGCTTTAGATATTGTCAGGTTGGACACAAGATTAAGGATTTCCCTTCAGCTAAGAAGGTACAGGGAGGTAGTAGGACTCAGTATGCTCCAGCAGCCCTAGGAGGTCGACCGGCCTAGCAACTTTTAGTTCTAGTGGTCAGCGCCAGAACTGCCTTTATGCCATATTCTCTCGCCAGGACTAGGAGAGTTCACCGGATGTTATCACTGGTATGTTGAAAGTCTTCTCTCTTGATGTATATACTTTATTGGATCCAGGTGCCTTCTTATCTTTTGTGACCTATTATGTGGCTTGCAAATTTGAGATTAGTCCTGATCATATCTTAGAACCCTTTTGTGTTTCTACTCCTATTGGTGAGTCAGTCCTAGCCAAACTAATCTACCGAAATTACCCTATCTCACTCCTTCATAGAGTCATGTCAGCAAATCTAGTAGAGTTGGAGATAACTAATTTTGATGTTATTCTTGGGATAGATTAGTTGTATGAATATTATGCCTCGATCGATTATCGTACTCGAGTAGTCAGTTTTAAGTTTTGAATGAACCTGTCTTAGAGTGTCAAGGTAGTCCTCCATCCTCAAAGGGTCATTTCATATGTTGTCTTAAGGCTAGGAAGATGATTTCTAAGGTTAATATTTATCATATAGTTTGGGTTATGGAGATGGAGTCCAAAACCCCATCTCTCCAGTTAGTTCCTATCGTAAATGGGTTTCTTGAAATGTTCCCCGAAGATTTGTCTGGAGTCCATCCCAAGCGGGAGATTGACTTTGGAATAGATCATATTCTAGATATGAATCCTATCTCTATTCCTCCTTATAGGATGGCTCTAGCAGAACTTAAGAAATTGAAAGAACAGTTGAAAGACCTCCTTAATAAGGGTTTTATTCGACCCAGCATCTCTCCATGGGGTGCTCCAGTTCTATTCGTGCGAAAGAAAGATGGTTCCCTTAGGATGTGTATCATCTATCGTCAGTTGAACAAAGTCACAATCAAGAATAAGTATCTCATTCCTAGGATTGATGACTTATTCGATCAGCTTTAGGGTGTCAGTTACTTCTCCAAGATCAACCTTAGATTCGGTTATCATCAACTCTGTGTTCGAGAGTGTGACATTCTGAAGATAGCCTTCAAAACTCGGCATAGTCATTATGAATTTGTGGTTATGTCTTTTGGAATAACGAATACCTCTGCAGCCTTTATGGATTTGATAAACCGTGTGTTTAAGTAGTATTTGGGTATGTTTATAATTATTTTCATTGATGATATTCTTATCTATTCTCGAAGTAAGGAGGATCATGCAGACCATTTGATAGTGTTACAAACTCTCAAAGATCGATAGTTATTCGCTAAGTTTAGCAAGTGTGAGTTTTGGATGCAGTCTATTTCTTTTCTGGGTCATATTGTGACTAGAGATCGTATTTGAGTTAATTCTCAAAATATTGAGGTAGTAAAGAACTGGCCTAAACCCGCTTCCCCATTTGATATTAGAAGCTTTTTGGGTTTGGTTGGTTACTACAGGAGATTTGTGGAAGGGTTTTCTTCCATTGCTTCCCCAGTGACTCGGTTAACTCAGAAGAAGTTGAAATTTCAGTCGTCTTATATATGTGAGAAGAACTTTCAAGAATTGAAGACTAGGTTGACCACAGCTCCAGTGTTGTCTCTACTCGGGGGCCTAAATGACTTTGTGGTATATTATGATGCTTCTAGGATTGGTTTGGATTGTGTTTTGATGCAACGTGGCAAGGTGATTGCTTATGCTTCTAGACAGCTTAAGATTCATAAGAGGAACTACCCTACTCATGATCTTGAGTTGGCGGCCATTGTTTTTTCTTTAAAGATTTGGAGACACTACTTGTATAGTGTTCATGTGGATGTATTCACCAATCATAAGATCCTTCAGTATGTATTCACTCAGAAGGAATTGACTCTTTGTCAAAGGAGATGGCTTGAGTTTCTTAAGAATTATTATATGAGTGTGCTTTACAATCCGGGTAAGGCCAATCTCGTGGTGGATGTACTTAGTAAGTTGTCTATGGGTAGTGTGTCTTCAGCTAAATATGGAAAGAAGGAATTGTCCAAGGATGTTCACCGACCTTCTCGATTAGGAGTTTGACTTATTGATTCAACAGAAGGTGGTGTTATTGTTCAGAATAGTTCTAAATTATCTTTGGTAGATAAACTGAAAGACAAGCAAGACAGTGATCCTATTTTGCGCCAGATGAAGGGTGCGGTCCATCAGCAAAGGGTAGAGGTTTTCTTCCAAGGGGGATATGTGGTGCTTTAATATCTGGGTCAATTGTGCGTTCCTGACGTAGATGGGTTGAGACAACAAATTTTGGTAGAGGCTTATAGCTCCAGGTATTCTATTCACCCTGGTGCCACCAAGATGTACCATGACCTACGGGAAGTCTGTTGGTGGAATGGCATGAAGATAGACATAGCAGGTTTCGTGACTGTGTCCCAACTGTCAACAAGGGAAGGTAGAGCATCAATGGTCGGGTGGTATGACTCAGGATATTGACCTTCCTACTTGGAAGCAGGAAGCGATCAATATGGATTTTATTACAGGTTTGTCTCATACTCACAGAAAACATGATTCTATTTGGGAGATTATCGACCAGATGACTAAGTCATCCCACTTCTTGGTTGTTAAGACTACGAATTCAGCAGATGATTATGCCAGACTCTACATTCAGGAGATAGTCCAATTGCATGGTGTTCCATTGTCTATCATTTCAGATAGGGGTACTCAAATTACATCCCGGTTTTGAAAGTCATTTCAGAATGGTATTGGTACTCAAGTTAAGCTTCGCACAACTTCTCAACCACAAACGGATGGTCAGGCAGAGCGTACTATTTAGACTTTCGAGGATATGTTGAGAGATTTTGTGATTGATTTCAAAAGTAATTGGGATGATCACTTACCTCTTATCATTTTTCCCTACAACAACAACTTCCATTCTAGCATCCAGATGGCTTCTTATGAGGCACTTTATGGGCGGAGGTGTAGATCTCCTATTGGTTTGTTAGAGGAAGGTGAAGCAGTTTCGATTGGTACAGATTCAGTTCACGAGACTATGGAGAAAGTTCAGACTATTAAGGAGAGGTTGAAGACCACTCAGAGTCAAAAAAAATCATATGCAGATATGAGGAGAAGGGAATTGGAGTTTGAAGTTGATGATTGGGTATTTCTAAAGGTGTCACCCATTAAGGGTGTGATGAGATTTGTAAGAAAGGAAAACTTAGTTCTTGCTATGTAGGTCTTTATCAGATTTTGAAGAGAGTTGGTAGTGTTGCTTATGAGTTAGATTTTCCATCAAATTTAGAAGCGGTTCATCTGGTTTTCCATGTTTCTTTGTTGAAGAAGTATGTTAGTGATCCGACCTTGATTATTCCTTTGGAAGATGTGAGTGTTAAGGATAGCCTTACTTATGAGAAAGTTCCCGTGAAGATTCTTGATCATCATATTCGGAGGTTGAGAAACAAAGAAGTCGCTTCGATGAAGGTCCTTTGGAGAAATCATCTAGTTGAGGGAGCTACTTTGGAAGAAGAAGTAACCATGAAAGCCAACTACCCTCATATCTTTCGTTTCGATTTAGTTTCAGCTTGAGGTAATAGTTTTCTCCTTAGTATGTTCCTTCGATTTTATTCCATCATTTTTCCTCATGATCCTTGCATGCATTCATGTTTTCCAAAGTTAGTTCAATCATGTTTTAAGTTGAAAAACTCAGTTTTCATGTTATTCTTGAGTTTCTATGTTTTATTTTTTGGTTGGGCTGTTCTCTCTCTAGTTTTCCTTGCTTAGTCTTCATTCGATGACGAATGATCCCAAGGGGGAGATACTGTAACACCCTGAAATTTGATTCAGCTTTTAAACTTAGAAATTATAAATATTTTGAAACTTCCAGGGATCATGAGTCAAGTCCACGAGCCGTGGATAGAACCACGAGTTATGAAACTGACCCATGAAACCAGTCCTACAGATCATCCTCAGGTCTGAGAACCACGGGTCAGGTTCATGACCCATGGATGGTTCCACGAGTCATGGAACCAATTCGTGGAACTCACACTGAGGGTTGCCAGTTTTCCTAGGAACCACGAGTGTGTTCCACGAACCATAGAAGTTTCTACAGGTCGTCCTGTTGAATCGTAGAAACTTATCTGCAGCAAAACTTTTGGCTCAGGAACCACGACTCCAATCCACGAGCCGTGGTTACTTCTACGGTCCGTGGAAAGTAATCGTGGAACCTGAAGTCGAGGTTTTTAACAGCTTTTCTCTAATTAAATCACAGGGGTGTTTCTATAATTACCCACTCTTTTAGCTCTTAAGTGAGGTCATTTTGGCCACTTTTAGTAGGGTTTCTACTTCTATTAGCCTAAGTCTTTCACTACTCCTCATTCATCCACCAAAAGAAAAAAAGAACGCCTTCAATCTCCAAGTCTAAAGATCCAAGTTCAAGCCTCCATTTATTTTCATCTTAGATCAAGAAAGCTTCAATAAGGTATGTGGGTATTCGATAAGGGATTCCTTTTACCCTTATGCCCAAAACCCCATCTTTTACTTTGATTTATGAAATTGTGAAATTAGGGTTCTTACCCAATTTGGGGGAAAACTTATGGGTTCAGATTTAAAGCTTCAATTCATGGTTTCTCATTACTTATCTATGATTTATTTGAGGCTCCTTAATTTATTTCAAAAGCCCATGCATTAAAGATGATTTCTAGCATGATTCCATTGTATTGCATGTTTTCAAGTGAAAATTGCCATGTTTAGATAACATGACCTTATGTATAATGAAATTGCATGCCTAATTCTTCAAGTTATGAATTTAGAAAGAAAAGTATGTTTTGGAATTATGGCTATGCTAAGCTTTAAGACATGATATGTGAATTGATGACATTAGATATGTTCTTATGCTTTTCAAATAGATTTGGCATTAGATATGTCACAAGTATGAATTGATCTATATGTATGTTTTGGAAGTAGTATTTAGCACCAAGTTGGACTAGGGTTTAGTGTACCCTTATGTCCCAAAACTAGATTGCCAATGTAGGTTCCCCTCTGTGGCTTATGACAAGATCCTGATAGATAAGGTTCTAACCTTGGCCGGTTAGGACAACCTTTTTTGGTGTGGGTGTATGACACTAGACTCCATGTAGCTCATTATGGTTTTTGTCAAGAGAAACTCCCGTATGAATATTTTTAAGTCTTATGTTGTGATATCTTTTACCATATGCTTAAATTATGATATATCTTATGATTTCTCGTATTATGCATGGATTCAGTTTTAACTATGTTTTAAGTATGTTTTACTACATTTATGCATATCTTACATACTCAGTACATCCTATAGTACTGACGCAGATTCTCGCATTGCATCTTTTGATGATGCAGATACAAGCTCCTTCCCTCAGACTTGTGGCTAGTAATCATCGGAGACCCAATTTCTGTTGGTGAAACCTCATTATCTGAGGGCTAGTGTTAGACCTATTTCTTTCATGTTCTATCTTTGGATTTCTGAGTTAGTTGGGGGATTGTCCCATCAACTTTTTATGATGGTTTAGAGGCTTTCAGACATAGATAGTATTATGGTATCTCTTTAGGATTATGTTTCATCTTGACTTTATCATTTATGGATTAGGTTTCCTATCTTTCTATTTATGTTTCCCTTATGTTTTCTTATGAATATCTGAGTATGCTATGACCAAGGATTAATTTGGGGCACTAGTGGTCCCGGGTCCCATGTTACACCTAGGGGGTATTCTAGGGGCATAACATCTCTCCTCCCCAAGAAGAGTGGTGTCATTATCATCCAACCCATAGTACCTGTTGATCTTTTCAGCACCAACTCTGAATTTTTCCCCCGGACAGTCACCATCAGATCCTTGAGGTTTATGGCTGAAGAATTAGCGTAAAATACCCGAACAACTATTTCATTAGACCTACAAGGCGAGGCTATGAAATAGTTCCACTTTGCTCTATGCAATCGACCAAAAAACTAAGGCAAAGCTGCCTTCACTTCTTGGATTGCAATTCCCCTTTCAGGGACCACTTTCCTGGACAAGTGAGCCCCATACCATTCCTCACAAACCGGTGAAACAAACTTTGTGTGATCATACTCCTTATAAAGAATTTCATCAACTTGATTGCCTGAATGTGATGCACTAGCACTCATTTTTCAATTCATAATACCTACAAAAATCATTTTTACGGTAAGAATGTGGTCTTAACATGTAGCACAATGAAAAACATGTGTTTTAAGCAATAAAATTGGGTTGGAAGGCAATGAAGTAGCTCTAGATAGAGCTACTATTTTTTTGCCAGCTGCAGTTACTCAGTGCTATCACATCATATCATTGTGATCGCGCCAAATCTATTTTTTTTATTTTTCTTTCTTGAGCGCTATCGCGTCATAGCAGCGCAATCGCACAGGTGACTTAACTCACAGGTCGTGCAATTGTGCTAGAACAGGGATAGTGCGCTGAGCAACTGGGAAGTCATCTTCTTCGACCAAACGACCCTCCATTACAATTTTCATAACTAGATCGTGGATTTTATCCATTTTGGAGGGTATTTCTCAACACCAAGCACAATAACAACACAATTCATACTCAATTTCATTAAACCCATTAACAAACATGATTTGGGTCTTTAAAGTTTCATAACAATGCAGGAGCCTTGGGTATTCAAGACTTCCCCACGTTTTTACTCAACTCCACTCGTTCAACCCATAAAGTCAGACCAAGAAACAAGAAAGGGGAGGAAAAGCAGAGACATAACTTGGTGGACGAGTTCAGTAGGTAAAAGGGGAGAGTAGAGAAAAAGCAACTTGTGCTTGAAATTTCAACTGAACCCAGTTACTTTTGCTTATGATTTAGGCACGTAGAACTCTGGGGAAGTACTGGGAAGAGGGAAGTTGAACAATAGAGGATACCTGTTGAACTTGAAGAGATGTGGAGAAACTGAAAAGCTTTGTCATTTTAATTCACTGTGCTAACATTTGCTTCATTGCGATCGCGTCAAAACCAGTGCGATTGCAATGCTTTGTGAAATATTTCACAGTTCCATCGGCGCTACCTCAGTGCGATTGCACTGCACTAGTTTTTCAATAATTATTAACAGCTCAGTATTTTGATGTGCGATGGTTGTTACGACGTGCACACTTCCAGGTGCGAAATGCACTAACTTTTCATGTTCCAACTAATTTTTAGAAGCTTACTATTTTGGGGTGCAATGGGCATACTTCTAGGTGTGAAATGCACCTATTTCACACGCTTTGACCTTTTTGGCAGCCTCACTATTTTGGGGTGCGATTGCATGTCGAACGCGCACATTTAGATGTGTGTTCGCATGTCATTTTAGCACCTTTTTTGGTTCTTGAATGGATTTTTATGAAGCCTCCACTTCTCAATCTACCCAAATAGATCAAAAAGGCTTGAAACTTTATGGATTAGTCAAAAACAATTACAACTAAGCTACTCTAATAAATAAAGCAAAACAAAAATAGTAAACCTTCAATATTTTGAAACGATAGGTTTCATCCCATCAAGTGCACAATTTAACATCGATGTGCGATGCATGTTACCTCACCATCTAGATCTCCACTTGGAAGATTTGAACCTTTGACCAAAACTTGAATCGAACTTCCGGTGACAATCACGGGGTGAAGGTGAGAATATGAGAAGGCCATTTTCTTGGGGTCACATTTTTTACTTTTTAGCCTTCAAGTGAGGAATGTTGTTTTGCCTTCTTTCAACAACAAATTTAAAACCGGCTAAACCTCGATCCATCATCCTTCCAAGGTATTCCAAGGGATTGATTACTTTGACTTTCATCCATTCAACAAAACTTAAGTTTGACAAGTGGTTGGAGTAGGATTTGGGCATCTCCACTCTTAAGTTTGCCTCATTCATAGCATCCTCACTTTTGAATGAACTAGAGTCTTTCTAGATAAAATGTTGGACTTTTCCTTGCAACTCTAGTGTCATTCTCTTGATCTCGGCATAATAATTCATGTATGGGATGGTTCGTTGCCACAACACCTTTAATTCATGAGCATACCTTGTGTCCTCCTCTCAATAGGGAATAACTTAAAAATACTACCCACAATTATGCATGTTTCAACACGAGCATTCACATTGGTGTCTAAATTTTGGATAGCAATTTCAAGTAACACTTCTTTTTGACTTCTCTTGGCATGTCTTTTTAACAAAATCTCAAACATTGTTAGAATTCTTTCACGTTGTTCCCCATATACCTCTAGTTGGTGAGCTTGATTTAACGCCCATTCTTAGCTCACAACCTCACCTAATGCAAATTCTTTTTCTTATTGGGGTTCAAGCACTCCCGGTAAAAACTCACTCTCGGGAGATTTCATATTTTGCAAATCTTTATCGTCATCCGTAAAGTGAATTTTATTTAGGTCAATATTCGAGACATGTTCATTAAGTAGGTTTGGAGGGTTTTCTTTACCAATTTGATCAAGAAGAGGGGACAAAACCGCCATGGGTTGCATGGAACAATTTCTCTCCTCTTCTTCTTTAGCCCTTGCATCCACAAAGCCTTGCTTTATGGATTTCACACCCTCCTCTAAGCTATATTACGTGGCCAAGAGAGTTTGGAGCATGGCACATATGCCTTCTTTTCTTGTTAAGTCATGGTTCCTATTAAGATCACAAGGACTACTCACAAAATTATTAGCACAAGAGGGGGGAGGAGGACGGACATCATTAGGTCATTCGCTCCAATGTCTATCACGACCACTATACAAATAAAAGTTGTGCCCATCATAGAAGCAAGAAGGTAAATACCTCCCTCTCCTAGGGCCAATTTTATAATTTCATAAAATGTGAGGTCCTCCATAATAACAACAAGGATTCTTATAACACAGGCTCCAAGCACCAAAATTTCTAACATTCCGAGATGCCATGGAATCAATTCACAAGATAAAACTAAACAAAATAAAAAACAACTATTCACAAATTTGAACTAGAGTAAGTAAACTCAAATTCTAAACTAACTCAATACGCCAAACTGCGACAATGGCACCATTTTTGATAATGCTCAAATGTACTCTCTAAGATGGAGGTATCAGCGATCATTAAGCAAAACAAAATTTATATTACCCGATAGGAGTCGGGGTCGATACCATTGAGAACAATGTAATCGAGATTGAGCTAATAAAGAATCCAAACAACTTATTGAAGTTCAATAAACAAAAATAAAAGACAACGATAGGGAGGTTTTAAACTAAACCAAAGGATAAAAGAAAATCAAATAAAAGATAGATTTGATCAATGACTTTCACCTTGCTTTCACCGAGTAAGGACAACACGGGAGAGTTGGGACTGAAAATTTAATTCACAACACTTGCACCCAATTAACACATGGGTAGTCTTGGCTAAAGGTATGCTCAACTATCTTTTGACTAATCAAGCAACTATCCTCATGGGTTCTCTCAAATCACCACGAGTGAGCAATAACCAATTAAATTAACTTGGGTAAGTTGGGATATTTCTAACCCAAACTCTTAGATGGGAGTTTATGAAAACCAAACTATGTCTAGCCTTGATCTAGAGTGGAAACCCCAAATCCCCACTATTAAACCTTCTCGAATTGAGGAACTTCTCTCTCAAGCAAGAACACAATTAGAATTATAAGTCAATGTTTGCAACCATCAACTATAATTTTAAAGCATGGAAGATTCAATAGACCCACATAATTAACCAAGTGAAAGCACAAGATAAGAATTCAATACCCAATTTTAGTATTATCTCTAATACAAAATCCAAATCTCAATTAAACAATTACTCCTACAAATTATCAATTAAGAAAAAGAGTTAAAGAATGGAATGTAAGATTTTACAATAGAATCATCCAATTCTTCACTCCAATGGTTTAGGTTGATGAACTTGATCTCCAAGCTTGCCTAAATATGTGAATATTTCCAAATATATCTTACAAGATGGCTTAGAAGTGTTTTATGTGGATTGGGGTTTCCAAAAAATTGAATTTCCAAGCCTGCCCTATAGCTGACGCTTTCCTTCTTAGCCTACGTGAGAGGTTCATTGTGTATGCAAAGTGTCTTTGTCTGGTTGACTTTCGTGTACGCGGTTGGTTCAGTGCATGAGCGGAGCTGTTCTTTGAGTGACCATCATGTGCACATATGGGACACCGTGTGCGCACATACATATTCAGCTGCCAGTTAATTTCTTCTCTGAATAGCTTCATTTTGACTTGTTTTCATCCGAATTCTCCACGAACACTTCTAAACATAGAAACCTGCAACATAAAAGTAATTCGTGTCAATTGCACTATTTTTTCACTTAAGACTAGCCAAAGCGTAAGATTAAAAGCTAAATAAGCAGGTAGAATACCCACTTGTTTGTTAATTTCTTTTTACACTCCTAGGTTGTGTACAGATACTTGGTGCCTGCTACTAACCTCCCTTTGCAGGACTATGTCTTCCATTAGGCGACACCAAAAGAGGTGCACCTCAAATCAAGCTTCAACATACACAATTGCAGGTTTGCCTATGCAAGATGAGAGTCCTACTAAATCTGAAATTCGATTTGTCCTCGAGAGTATGGAGGAAAACTATTTGAAGTTTTAGGAGAAGCAACAAATCTTGGAAGAAAAAGGGTTGGATGTGGAAGCATTTGAGGCTTAATTTCCAAATATCCCCAAAACATTTCTAGAACAAATCTGGGCCTACTTTGCCAAGACTTCGGGCCCATATTTCCCAGAATTGGTGTGGGAATTATATGCCTTCTATCGAGATAGGCAACACATTTTGAAGGATAAGGGTCTGATAAGCAAGATCCCATGTCTCGATTCTGTGTAGGTGAGAGTAAATGAAATAGATATCACACCTGCGACCATCCACTTCTCTATATGGGATGATGAACCAGTCCTAAAGTCATAATACATGGAACTTGTGGCTATGAAAGAGGACCACTATGAATGTGTTGCAACTATAATCGTTGAGGGAAACCGTCTTAGGGTAGTTTAAAAATGGCCCATTTATCATTCCGACCTCAAGTTTGAAGCTCGAATATTGTTAGATTTCATGTGCACACAATTCATCCCAACCGGTCTCAAGACAAAGGCGACTATGGAGGTAGCTATTATAATTGCTTGTGTCATGACTAGTCTTCTGTTACATGAGCGATATATAATCGTTGAACAATTGAAGTAGAGAGCAAGACAAAAGAACAACGCTATGTCTTTTCCTGTTCTCATCTACCTCATGTATCACCATGCAAACTTCCCGCAGATTCGTTCTTTGGATAAAGTTTGCCAAGCTAAGGGAATTTTTCAATTGGATACTAGGCGAGACAAAGATTCCCCGCATTTCAAGAAAAAACACCTTGCGCCTATAGGAAGATCTGAGATTGTTGCTTCTAATCAATTGGAATTTCCATCCTGATCTCAGGAGGCATCAAACACCACCCACATGGCTCCCCCAATAACATCAGCCTCAAGTAATTTTCTTAAACTTGCTCGCCTTGTCCAACATAATGAGAAGCGCTTGCACACGGTGGCTAGGGATATCCCACACATGATTCAATCCTCCATTAAATTGGCTTTGAAGCCGATAGTGTCAAGAGCAAGCTTTGTGCTCGAATGGATAACATGGAAGTGGAGGTTGATGAGCTTAGGAAAGTAACACCACATGTTGAGCCAAAGATTTCTAATTGGGATCTTAATCTACCAGCCCTGAACTCTATGTCCCCATTGAGGGTTGATAGCCCTTCCGATGATTGGTTTAAGGGTTGGGACCCAAATGAGGATGAAAGTGCCCCCGAAACCCAAGCAGTGTGTGATGCACCAGCAGCTCAGCAACACTCGGATCCACCTAATTCACATGTGCCTGAATGGAGGTATCTACCTGGGCCAAGTTGGTTACCACCGCCACTTTCTTATCATGAATTAATGATCGCTGAGGATAGATGGTTCATGGATGACCTTCTTGGTCATTTTAAGCTGCCGTGGGACCCTGCAATACCCTAGTTGGCAAATTTACAAATCGACCCAACACATGCTTATATTCCACTACCGGCATCGTCATGACCTCAATCTCATAGGCCACCTCAGCAGGTTTACTCAAGGAGCTGCCACCGCCACCATTAGCATCACCAGGGAGTTGGTGCACTCATCCCTATCTTTATAGTTTTTGTGCATCGAGGGCTATGCTTACTTTAAGTTAGGAGGATCTGTAATTATTGGATCTCTTACTTTGTTCTTAATGATATTGCCTTTGCTGGGCCTTTTAATTATGTTTTTGATCTTAATTGTGCCCTCACCAGGCTTGATTTATAAATCTTGATTGTGTGCTGGGTTAGTCATAAACGATTCATTTGTCTCGCTACTCGTGCCTTGCAAATGCGCTAAGGTCCTACACCGAAGCTTATTTTTCAAATCCTTCATGAGCGCGCAAATTTGGTTATCTCCTTGTTAATAGTAGTTTAGCAATAAACTCTGAGGGTTTTCTTAATATCGCGGTTCTTTCCCAAGTAGCAAAAATATTTTCTTTATTTTCATTTTCTTTTTCTATTTTTATTTTTGTGTTGAACCGGGTTGGTGTTTCCCTATGATAGATTGAGAGGTGACTTTGTTAAGGGAAAATGGCAAGTTTTAGTTTATTTTGAGTTCTTAATGTGCTTGTCTCGAAATGGACCTACCAAAAAAAAATCTTGGCAAGTCATTTTTGAAAAGGAAAGGAAAGAGGGAAAATAAAATTTTGAGGAAAACATTATCTTGTCATGACTTGCACACTCTTGTTTTGGCTTGATTGTTTGACAAATGAGTGTGTGATACACTCGGAATAGCTTATCGAAAGTCATTTGTCCTAATTGATCTTGAGACTAATGAAAAAATACTTATGGCATGATGCCTTTTGTGGTGAGTCTTTACCTTTATTCTTGTGCATATGTGTCATCTCAAACTTTCCCCGAATGTAATTCAAGGAAAAATTCTAGGTGTGACCAAGCTAGAAAAAGGATCTTAGGCCCTTTTTGATAACCACTTCACCCAAATAACTTCCCTCAACATCAATCCTAGTGAACCCCTTTGAGCTTGTCACCGTTCTTTGGCACCTTGTTTAATACCTTAACCTTTTTAGAACCTCTATCTTGGCATCCATCCTCCCTAATAGCTTGAAAGTAAAACGTAGGGTAAAAGTCTAAGTTTAGGTGGAATGAAAAGACAACATAGGCAAATGCCTAAGTTTGGGGGTCTATGTGATTAATGTGGAGAAGAAAAGGAATGCACTTCTAGTGCAAGGTAGCACCGTATGTTGAATTGAAAATTTCTCAAAAAGTCCAAAATCCAATGAGCAAAATGAAAAGAAAATAATGGATGCTACCAAATGAAGGTGTTACAATGAGGTTGAATGCTAAAAAAAATTGAAAGGGAAAAGCTTGGTTTGTGTGAGGGAGAAATAAGGTGAAGTCAAAGTTCAAAAATGTGAGTGGTGTTCAAAATAATGAGAAAGAGCATTAGGGAGGTTTAGTCACTTGAGCCAAATGCAATCCTCACGTTAAACCTAGCCAACATCATAACCCGTAAGTCTTTAGTGATTAGGAGCTTGGCCACCCTACATTAGTGGCAATTTATATGAAGGGCAAGCCTATGGTTTGACATGTGCGCACTTGAACTTTCTTGAGAGGGTGGGAGTCATCTTGGTTCTCTTATAATCCCTTTGTTTTGTGAATTGCATGATTGTGAGTGAGATTCTCTCTTGTGGTGAGTGGCATCATGCACTCAAATTGAAAAACAAAGTCTCTATTTCAATTGAAAGGAATGAATGAGACAAGTTGTGTGGCAAATCTCAAGCCAAACCTTGATGGTCCATGCCAATGACTTGAGAAGCTTAATGTTTTATTTTGAATGACAAAATTCCCTTGATTTTGAATGAGAAATGAAGTCCTTTTGAAAAGGTTTAAAATGATCAATTGTCTTGATAATGTGGTAGTTCAAATTGAGATAAGCATTGTAGTTGAATCTTTTTGTTTATTTTTTTCTTAGTTTTTAGAATAGAGTAGTCTTTTGTGCCTTGATTGAGTTCTACAGCTTAATTCATTCCTTACCTTGTGAGTACCTTACTTGAGGACAAGTAATAGTTCAAGTTTGGGGGTTTGATAAGTTGGTAGTCTATCAACTTATTGAGCCTTTAACAATGAATTATTGTTATGTTTTTATGAGATTTGGAGGTTCTTATGACCTTTATTGATGTATATGTAGGTACTTGTGATCAAATACAGAAAACAAGAAAATTTAAAAGAGCCTAAAAGGAGTTGAAGTGTGAAGTGATCAAACAAGACAGATTCTGCCAAAGGGTGCAGACCTCGTGCGCCACACTCAGTCATTGGTGTGATCTGAACCTCCTACCGTATGAAGCGCAGAGTTAGCTGAAGAATATGTTAAGGGATGCAGTCATTGTGCGACGCACACATTGCCTGGTGCGAACCGTACCCCACTTTGCATTGAGCTCTTAAATAAAGTTAAGTCTCTAGTCCACTGAACAGAGTTGTGAGATGCACACATCAAGACATGCAAACCGCATGTCACGCTGCACAACTCTCAAAGTGCATTTTTGTCTAATTTGGTGTGACGTTTTGGGTAAATTCTAAACCCATTTCAGGCATATTTTTAGATAGTTTTGAAGAGTTTTTTGAAATAGCTTTTTGAATAGCTTTGAGTAGTGAGAAAGTTTTCTCTCCAAGTAAGAAGAAGAGGGTTTCACTCCAATTCCTTCTTCCTAACTCTTGGAATCACCATTCTTTTAAAAACTGAGCTTGGATATTGAATATTTAGCTTGAATGAAAGAGAATTTTACTTACCCATTTGGTATTATTCTTTATTCCTTTAGCATGAGTAGCTAAATCTCTTGTATAGGGATGTGTTGATAATGGGTGCTTGATAAATGGTTATGGGTGTTTCTAATTTGTGTTTATAATTGCTAATATAACATGGGTCTAGTGATTTCACCATATTTTAACTCTAAAATTGATGGTTGCAAACATTGATTTACTTTACTTAGTTGTGTTCTTGCGTGAGAAAGGAGTTTACAATTTTGAATGTGAAATTGCTAGTGGGTACTTGGGATTCCACTTAGATTGAGGCTAGAAATAGCTCAATTCGCCAGAAACACCCATTTAAGGGTCTAAGCTACAAATAGTGTGACCTCCCCAAGCATATGTTGGTTGGTTATTGCCTAAACAATGTTGTTGGAATAAAAACCATTGAATATATAATTGTTTGATCGAGAGATTAACAAGCATGCCTAAAACTAATGCTATCCATATCGTCTAGCAAGAATTTATATGAATGAGCATACACCCTAACCCGTATTCGAGTTCCATTTGACACACATCCCTAGTCGTCCTCTCTCATTGTTTACACCCGCTTTTATTTCATTGTCTTACTTTGAATTGTGAATTATGACAGATTTCCCAATTCCCCCCTTCCTTTACTTTTATTGTTTGCAAACAAACTACTCTCATTGTGAAGTCTCTTCTTTACAATCGACTTGGCTAGTCACCAATTCTCTGTGGGATCGACCCCGACTCCCATCGAGAATATATAAATGTGTTTTCTCAAACAATTGTTGATACCTCCATCTATGAGAGTACACTTGAGCGTTATCATAAGGAAAAGCTATCGTGAGATAGTTTATGACATTGTAGTTTAGCTTTAGAGGTAGGTTATGACTTACTCTTCTTAGACTAAGGTTGGGTGTTATCATATTGTATAAAGTATGTTATGGGTTGGAATAAATGATTAATTTAGAAGTACCAGGTAAGTTGTAATAATGTTGTGATGATCCGAGATTCAATGACTTAACCTATAAATGGCATATGACTTGACATTTATATTTATCATTATGGCCCTTGAGATTGGAATTTAGCTATTAAATAGATTGTGATAAAAAAAGCATATCATTATTGAGTAATGCACAATGCATGCATTTTTATTATTCATGCGAGATGATTATGTCGATATGGGCATCATATTGAAAAGTAAACGTAACATTTGTGAAGGCACATAGTCTATGGCTATTGTAGTGTGTTAACGACTTCCCACACACACGCAAGTATACGTGATCGTCCATGTAATATATACTGGTTTATCCAGATATCATACCCAAGAGACTTATTACTTAACAAACGTTCTAAATTATTCGTATACTGCTAAAATAAATAAGTATGTAAGTCACTAAAGTATGAGTTTGTAGTAACTTAAAATCTAAAACAAATTGAGAAAATTAAAATCTAGTAAATAATTATTGTTTTTCCAAATTTAGACAGAATTCCATGGTTACGACTTTATTTTTGTCATCATGAGTAGTATTAACTTTAATCAACTTGTTCTTCTACCTAGTTGCTTATTTTGGGGTTGATTATATGACTATACAACTATAGACTTCTGAACCTCTAATCGTCTATCCATAATAGCATTACAACTACATCGTTGAGCAGGGATGTGAGATCTTATTCCAAACGCTTTTATATATCTTTTCATTTAAATCAAACAAGGCGTTCTAGGTATATTTCTATCCTAGTCGCAAACCTACCCTTCACGTTATAAAAGAGAGGTCTTACTCCCAATATTCCTTGGTCTATCTTATTGATCCATCTCCCGAGTTCAGAATAAAATTATAGATTTATCTTAATGGGGGCCAGACATCAAAGTACTAAATACAAGAATATAAGAACGACTACTAATGGCAAACGAACTAATCAATCCAACTTTATACTACTGATCATGCATTTATAGGCGTAACCCCAGAAGAAGGGATCTTAGCCACTCATGCTAATCAAGAATATAAATAATATTATTTTCATTCAAAGTAATGGCTAAGAAAAAAGAGAAGAAAAGAAACCTAATGTTGAATTCTATTCTCTGCCTTATGCTCTGAAACTATCACAGAACTCTTACAACATAGAACAATATTCTATTAATAGGGCTTGGGAAATAATCCCTTTTCCTTCTTAGAGTCGGATTAGGAGAAAGCTGGAATTTTTCGTTTTGAATGGACTTGGAGAGCCGCACCATGAAGGCTCCAGAATCACCCTTATGGAGTTTGGGCTCTGGCGTAGCCCCCTACCAAGGCGGCAGTGACAACCTTTTAGAGTTCTGGGTCTGGGGTAGCGCACCACCAAGGCGCCCTAGCCCAGTTTACTCTTGTTTATTTACTCCTGAGCATTTCACTAACTTGCTTCAATTCTTTACTCTTCTGTTTCATCTTCAAATGGTTGATTTCCCATGTCACATTCCCTAAAATCATCTAATCATGTGTCTCAGTTAATAATATAGCAATTCAACTCAAAACACACAAAATATAGTAAGGGGTGTTCTCAAAACATAAGGTAAATATGGGTAGAATATGATAAATGGGCATACAAATATGCCCAAGATCACTACCCAACACTTAAACCTTTGTTCATCCATGAATAACTCACTACCATCTATGCTATGCTTCACCATAAACGCCTAAGGAACTTTCCACCCTCACTTTCAAGTAACTAGACAATTTTAATCATGCTTTTGTAGTCCATTCATCAAGCAATATCCATACAACCTTTTGAGAACTAAGATCTTTCATTTGAGACAACACACCCTCTATTACCGACTCTTTAACATGATATCGGGCCAACGTGCTCATGTATAACCAAAGCAAGCAATAACATTACAAAACATATGTCATGGCCTCTCTATTTTAGTAATACCCCTATTTCCTTCACAATAAACTAATTTCAATAGGGAATTTTGAACGTTAAAGTACTCACTCTCTCAAACGATGTTTCAAACATATCATAACATGTTATAGGCTTTCCCTTAGTGTATCGTGAACACAACAAAGCACTAGCATTCATGGAATCAAAAGGACTTTCTTTTGGTTCTAATGTTGGCTTCGAGATGGGTAGGATACTTTTGGGTACAAAGTGACTCTTTTCCCTATTGCACATGCTTAAGACACTACACTTAACTTCCTCTTTCTCCTTTTGCATTATTTCCTCCTATGTTCACATCTTCTTGCACTACCACTCATTTTATCTAGTTTCCGCCCTTTAGTTCATACGTACTTGTTGCTAGCCAACCTTCATATTTTCTCACATCTTTTCTCTTTTTTTTTGTATGACTCCTAACAACAAGCACTTTAAAAATTTAACCGGGCACCCTATCTTTCTTTCACTATATTTATGTTCCCTTTTCATTTACCCTTCTCCTTTCATTCCCTTCTTTTCTTGTTCAATATTTTTATTTATCAATTACACAGTGCATTAGGGACTTTTATTTGGATCAAATTAATACAGCGTATCAAAAAAATGGGTAGGCTCATTATGCGTCTTAACAAAGAAATAGGCTTCAAGGCTCAAAGGGGCTTCACTAGTGGTAATGTCAAGGTGTCACAAACAATCATCAAAGAAACAAAAAAAAGGGATATACAAGGAAATGCCTTAATCATATTCCATAAACTCCATGCTAGTAAATTTTCACATACACACGGGGCAAGTTCTAGATGCTACTCTATGCAAGAAACCAATCAAAAACTCACCACACATGGCACCATGATTCATATATCAATATATTAAACTTGCATGCTCATACACAAAAACATTGAGTGATTTTTTTACAATTAAGCCAAATTCCTTCATTCTTTGAGTCAAGTTAAAGAACCTATGTGTCTCTAATGAAATTATTGTTCATTAGCATGACTTGAATGAACTACCCATGACGTCTAGCTAAGACTCCAAGTGGGATTTCAACATTCCAAAGGCAGGGATCCTATTCCTACAATTCTATGACTAATTTTCCCTTAAGACGGTTGTCATCCATCCATCATCAGGACAAGTCATTACTACTATGGCTCATCTAAAAAAAATCTACCCGATTCAAAGGGACTATCCTCAGGAAAAGAACTGAAAATAAAAGCCGAGGAACCAAACCTAATAAAAGAAAAACATAACTATCTACAATCATACTCAGTCATACATCGTCCACTACATACTCAAGATTTAGCAATGAAACACAAAGGAATTTTATTCCCCCACCCAATATTCAAACATGGCACTATCCCCAGTGCTTCAAATCAGTACACAAGTAAAGAGTGAGATAAAGAACTCCCTGGGCCTCTAGGCATCATCCTCATCATCATCAGGAATGAATTCCTGATCCTCCTCAGTTGTGGTATTGTCAATTTTGATAAAGGTTATGCCCGCATCATCGACCTCATCATCCTCATCATTATTCATGGCATGTATGGTAGGCTCATCATTATCTAATGGCTCTTGGAATGCAGGGCGTATCCTGCACATGTACATGACACTGTCGGTTAATGGGTATCGGTCTCTCATTGCAGCCATCTCTTTATCGGTCGCAGGTTGACCGCCAATCATTAACTGTAGCTCTGCCATCCTAAAAATCTAGCCCATCCAACTTTCATCCCTTGCCTGACGATCAATATTAGAGAGTATAGGTCTGTGTGAAGTGTCTTGGGCCTTGGTTTTTGTGACATCCACTTTGTATCTCATCAAATAAGGAACTCTGGGAGGGCATTAGTCATGAATCTCTTCCTCGACATCATATTTTCTCATAAATTGAGTCATCATCCCGCCATAGCAATAATGCCACCTCTTATTATTTCTGAATTTCATTATGTTATGACACATAATTAAAGAAGCATTGATCGAAAACCCTTTCATCAGCATATATACGAGAACTACTCTCTCTTTGGTAACCTCAGAAGTATGCTTGCATGGCAGGGGGGTACTCGAGACAATTTTCAACCACACTCATGCCTCCTTATTCAAGTATGTGTAATGCAAAGTCACATGACTTCCTGTATCCTTGCTTCTCTCCCATCAAGTTGTGGAAGTTACACCACATAGTGTGTGATAGATGTTTCTATATGGTGGATTTTCCACCATTTCCATGTATGGGTGTACATATACATGCGGTGTCCCTCAGAACTCACTCAGCGCCCGGATTGTGAATTTGATTGTTTTACCTCGAACCTCTACTCTGTGACTCTTGCCATGGTCTGTGTCCTAATTTGCATAGAATTCTCATATGATAGTGAGGTTGCACTCACTCGGGTCTTGAAATATATGGTGGATGCCCAATTGATAAATCATGTCATGAATCCAGGAAAATTCGGCTTGCAACCTCAGTTCATCAACCTGTTCATCCCCTAGGTACTTTGCCTCCTTCTGTGATTCAAAATCTTCCCTATATGTTTTGACAGCTTGTTTTCCAAACTTTCATTGGGGTCCCACGAGGCTGCCGAAGCTGCTAAACCTGACGCTTCTCCTTTTCAAGACCGCTTACTTCTCGCATCCTCTGTGAGAGCTTTCTTTCATCTTGGTGGCATTGTACCTATAAGCACACAATTTACACAAAATCATCCCAATACAATAAAGACTAGCAAAATTAGTGTTAGACAAGGTCATAATAACCCCACACTTAATTTGCTAGCATGGTGTCTGTAGGTTACTGATGTGGGGTACTCAAACCTCCACCATTAGTAATTTTTTTCCATCACCCTATGACACCATATCAATCAACCAATTTTCACAATTATTTACAAATAATTATCATGTAGTCACCACCTATTTCAAGACTACACAATATTCATGGCCACATTATTTTTCTCACCATGGGAAATTTCACCATTTTTCTTGAAATTTTCGAGTGACCCACCTTATCCCAGTTACTTACTTTCTTTCCCCAAATCAAGACCCATAAGAAAATAAGAATAAAATTTCGAAATTCCACCATTACTAGTGTAAAAACGAAAATAATCTTCCTTTTGGGTGTATTTTTGAATTTCAAGCTCTCATCCATGGTAGAAAAAATTTTAGTTTCCCCAACATGGTGAGACTAGTTCATTCACATAAATCTTGACAATGGAAAGCAAGAGTAAGAAGTGGGGAGTGATAGAAAGTAATAGAAGAACTTACCTTGAGAATTGATGGAAGATTTTAAAGCTTGAAGGAAGCAACAATGGAGAAAGATGGAAATTGGGAGAGAAAAAGTGGAGGGGGTGGCGGTCTAAAAAAGAGAGCAGAAGAAATAGGGAAAGAGGGGTTTTTAAGAGTGTGGGTCAAAGATATTTTGGGTCTCTTGTCTTTTGACCCTTGTCCTATCCATATTTTCATATTGGCGCGTTGAAGGTGCATTGCGCCACAGATGCGCCAATCTGGGTATGAGCCTTGGGGCGCCGCACCATTAAGGCACCAAAAATGATGTGCGGAAGTTTTCCCTTTGGGGTGCCTCTCAAAGAAGGCACCAAGATAGGCATACAAAAGTTCTGGCCATGGGGCAGTGCACCAGGAATGTGCCGAGATTGCCTGTCTGTAGTTTCGGCCCTGTGGCACCGCGCCAAGAGTGCGCCAGCCCCCCAGGGTAGTTTTTTATTGTCACTTACCTCCATAAATATAATCCTTGACCTATATTATCCCTTTATTTCCCTACAAAACAACAAAATCATTAGAAAATAGTGGGTTGTCTCCCACCTAGCACCTTAGTTTTTGTCGTGGCACGACACTTCTTTTTGTATTTTTGTTGTTTTCTCTTATACTATTACAATACATTCATGGGTTGCCTCCCACGTAGTGCCTGATTTAACATCATGGCACGATGCACCTGAAAAGTTACTCATCCGACAGGGTGATTAAGGTTTTCTCCCTGTCCACATGTTCAACCCAATAGTGCTTTACTCTTTCCCCGTTAACCAAGAATGTACCTAATTTGTCGGCCCTCTAAAGCTCAACTGCGCTATGCGGTGTCATTCTCACTACCTCGAATGGTCCAGAAAACATGGACTTAAGCTTCCCAGCAAAAAGCTTAAGTCTCGAATTGAACAGGAGGACTCTTTGACCATGTTCAAAAAAGCGAGGAAGGATGTGTTTATCGTGCCACCTTTTGGTCTTCTCCTTGTAGAGCTTGGCATTCTCATATGCTTGCAACATAAACCCATCAAGTTCATTAAGTTGCAATTGCCTCTTCTTTTTGGCTAGTTTTTCATCAAGATTAAACTTCTTTATGTCCCAATAGGCTTGGTGTTCCAACTCTACCGGCAAATGACAAGACTTACCATATACAAGCCAATAAAAAGAATCTCTAATGGGCATTTTATATGCAGTTTGATATGCCCATAATGCATCATCAAGCTTCTAAGCCCAATCGTTCCTTTGCACATTCACTGTCTTCTCGAGGATTTGCTTCACTTTCTGATTTGAGACCTTAACCTGCCCACTAGTTTGGGGATGATACGCAGTAGCTACTTTGTGATGCACCCCATATTTATACAATAGTTTTCTAAACTAGTTACTCGTGAAGTGCGTTCCACCATTACTAATCATCCCCGTGGAGTACCGAATGGCATAAATATATGCTTCTTGATAAACTTCACCACCACTTTTGTGTCATTGGTAGGAAGAGCTACAACCTCTACCCACTTGGACACATAAGGCACTGCAACAAGTATGTACTTATTGCCAAAATAAGATGGGAAGGGTCCTATGAAGTCAATTTCCCATACATCAAAGATTTCCACCTCAAGGATTTTTTGCAAAGGCATCTCATGACTTCTAGAAATAGCTCCAGTTATCTGACACTGATCACACCTTTTGAAAAAAGCTACAGCATCCTTAAACAAAGTAGGCCAATAAAAGCCTAACCGTAACATCTTATGCGTTGTGAGTTCTCCCCCATGATGTGCCCCATAAGGGGAAGAATGAAAACTCTCTAAGATCTCCCTTACTTGGTTTTCTGAAATGCATCTTCAAATTATTTGATCCAAACCTTGTTTAAACAAGTCGGGCTCCTCTCATATGTAAAATCGAGAGTCATGATATAGCTTCTTCTTCTGCTGAGTGCTGTCTTCCAGGGGATACTCCTCACTTACCACTAGGTTGACAACATCAGCATACCATAGTAGCTAGCAATGCTCAAGGCTAGAAGTTGTTCATTCGGAAACTCCTATATAATATGTCCTTCATTAGGCACATGAGACCAATCCTCTAGTCTACATAAGTGATTAGCTACTTGATTCTCTGTGCCTTTTCAATGTCTAATCTCCTGATCAATCTCTTAGAGAATCAAAATCCACCAGATAAGTCTTGGCTTCGCATCCTTGTTGCTGAATAAGTAACGTATTGCAGCATGATCCATGTGTACAATCACTTTTGTTCCCACAAGATAGGAGAAAAATTTATCAAGAGCAAAAACAAGGGCCATCATCTCCTTTTTATTGACTATGTAGTTGGCTTGAGAAGCATCAAGTGTCTTACTCGCATAGTAAATAGAATGAAATACCTTCTCTACCCATTGACCCCACACAGCTCCTATAACAATATCACTAGCGTCACACATTATCTCAAATGGTAGCTCCTAATTTGGTGCAATCAAAATAGGAGCCTCAGTCAAGCATTTCTTTAGATCTTAGAATGCTTTCACATAGTCACCACTGAATTCAAACTTCACCTCTTTCTAAAGAAACTTGCACATTGGTCTAGATATCTTGGAGAAATCTTTAATGAAATGTCTGTAGAACAGTGCATGCCCAAGAAAACTGTGTACACCCCTCATAGAGACAAGTGGTAGTAGTTTCTCAATAACTTCTATTTTCACTCGATCTACTTCTAACCCTATCTTTGACACCTTATGGCCAAGGACAATGCCTTCCTTGACCAAAAGTGGCACTTCTCCAAGTTAAGCACCAAATTCATCTCCTCACATCTTGCTAATACTCTATAAAGATTCTAGAGACATGCATCGAATGAAATTCCAAACACCAAAAAATCATCCATGAACACTTATACAATCTCTTCCACCATGTCGGAGAAGATAGACATCATACATCCCTGAAATGTAGTTGGCGTATTACATTGTCCAAAGGGCATACGCTTGAAAGCATATGTACCATAAGGACAAGTAAACATCATTTTCTCTTGATCCTCAGGTGCAATGGCTATTTGATTGTAGCCAGAATATCCATCCAAGAAACAGAAGTACTCCTGTCCAGCTAACTTTTCCAACATATGATCAATAAATGGAATGGGATAGTGATCTTTCTAGGAGGCTTCCTTCAATTTTCTGTAATCCATGCAAATCCTCCATACAGTGACTGTACATGTGGGAATCAACTTGTTCTTCTCATTTTTTATCACTGTCATCACCTCTTTTTTTTGGGACACATTGAATAGGACTGACCCACTTGCTATCTGAAATAGGGTATACGATACCTGAATCCATCCACTTTATCAACTCTTTCCTTACCATATCTTTCATGACAGGGTTCAATCTCCTTTGATGATGTTCCATGGGCTTGTACCCTTCTTCCATATAAATCTTATGCATGCTAAAGGCTGGATTGGTCCCATGAATGTCAGACATCTGCCACTGAATTGCTTTCTTTCTATTTCACAATACTGCTAGAGTTTTTTTCACCTGTGCTTCATTTAACATGGCTGCGAGGATTACTGGCAGTGTATCATCTTCTTATAAATATGCATATTTCAGATGAGATGGGAGTGGTTTAATTTCTAACTTTAGGGCCTCTTTAATATATGGCTTGGGAGGGGGTTTCAGAGATCTATTAAGAGGCTCGAACTCAATGGTACTAGATAACACACTTGCTACTTCTATATATTAAACTATTTCATGTGTCGCTCTATCTCCATAAATATCTACCCCTGTAAGGGATCTTTCCAATAGATCTTTGGATGTTATAAGCAGTATCCCTAATTCTATGTCCACCAAAGTAATGGCTGATAAGTCCTGATATAGTGCATGCAACTTCATTGCCTTATAAACACTGAAGACTTCCACCTTATCATGTGCCCTCATGGTGAGTTCCCCTTCTGCTACATCTATCAATGCTCTTCTTGTAGCCAATGATGGACTCCCCAAAATAAATGGGACTTCTGGGTTTGGTTCAAAATTCAAGATCACAAAATCTACTGGAAAGATCAACGATCCAATCTGCTCTAATACATCTTCAATAATGCCTTCAGGTCTTGCCAAAGATCTTTCTGCTAATTGTAAAACAATTGTAGTGGGGCGAGGACTACCCAATCCCATATTTTTGAAGATAGAAGATGGCATTAGGTTGATGATTTCCCAAAGATCACATAGTGATCATGCTATGACCTTCTTTCCAATAGTGATCTCAATTGTGAAACTTCCCGGATCATTAAGTTTGGTTGGTAATTTATTCTGAATTTGAGAATTGCATACCTCTGTAAGGGAAACTATGGCATATTTAGTCAACCGATTCTTGTTTGCCACAATATCCTTGATGTACTTCTCATATTTAGGGACTCCTTGAAGAACATCTATGATGGGGAGATTAATGTGCACCTGACTCAAGAGATCAAGAAATTTCTTAAAGCCAGCTTCCTCTCTCTACTTGATCAACTTCTGAGGGAACGGTGGAGGAGGCTTTACAAAAATTGCAGCTTCTTTAACCTCTGTGTCGGCATTAGCTCTTACCTTTTCTGCTGCAGCTTTTACTGCCTTGGGCTCTGCTTTATTTGGCGCAAGTTCTTCCAACTCTCTACCACTTCGGGTAGTAACCGCATTTACTTGCTTAGGATTTGGATCATTATCTCCCGGAAGGCCACTTTGAGGTCTCATATTTTATGATTTGTATAGTTGACCCATCTGCTTCTCTAGGTTCTAAATGGCAAGTTTCTGATCTTTCATTTTTGCTTCTTGGCTATCTTGTGTTTCCATAATCATCATCAGCATCGCCTCTATGTTGCTAGGTGATGCCGCGAGCTTATTGTTATTTTCAAACTGTTGATTTTGACCCTGATTCCTGAACTAATTCTGATCTTAATTGTTGCCATATGACAAGTTGTTCCACAGTTTTGCATTATATGTATTGCAAAAATTCTGATTTCCACCTCTTTGAGCATACCCTACAAAGTTTAAAGAATCATGATTTGCTGCACAATCTTTTGACAGATGGTCTCCTCCACAAGTATCGTAAAGCTGAAGGGTTGTAGGTTGCAATGCATTCACTTGTTCCTAATTACTTCTAAGAGCTAACTTGTTTAGAACTGTGGCTATGTTGTTCATCTGGTTAGAAATAGATTCCACCTTGGCAAATAAAGCCTTGTTGGTATCTGCCTCTAGCAAACTGGCAACCTTTTTGGGCGCAACCCTGCTGGTGTCTATGTTTCACTCCAAATTACTCTACGCCATCCTTTGTAGAAGAGTGTATAACTGGTCATAGGTCTTCTCTAGTGCTTGCTCGTTCGCTGCACAGTTTAGCAATATCTTTGAATGAGAATCAAGCCCCTCAATGAATGTGTGAACCAGCACCTCGTTTGTCTATTGGTGATGAGGACATCTCTAAGAAGGGACTTAAACCTCTCCAATGCCTAATAGATATTTTTACCATCCTTTTGCCTGAAACTCAGTATTTTGCTCCTCAACTTAGCTGTCTTTCCAGAAGGAAAGAATTGCATCAAAAATTTCCTAGCAAGGTCATTCCAAGAAGTGATGGAGTTTGGCAGCTCAGCTTTTAACCACCTCTTCGCTTCCCCAAGGAGGGAAAATAAAAATAATGTTAGCCATACATAATCCTCTAAGACTCCAGCCAGTATATAAGTATCACTAATTTCCAAAAAATTCTTGAGATGTTGTTGTGGGTCCTCATGCAATAAGCCTGTGAAATGAACATTGGTGTGCAAGAGTGGCACCATATTCTTCTTGAGTTCAAAATGACCACTTGCTGCTAGTTTTTGAATACTTTGGTGACATTAGGCACAAGTGGGATTGCCACATCTCTCACTGGCCTAGGTGCTGGCATTTCTGCGGGGAAAACTTCAAGGTGTTCAATTAACTGGGTTGGATTGGCAACTACCTCCTGAAACTTAATCGGATAAAGTATTGTTTCCCTTCTCCTTTGGTGAAATATTCTTTTGGGTTCAGGGTGTGGCTCCACTAAGTCTTTAGTCCTTGTCAGTATGTTGACAATTCAAAGTATATACCTGCAGATTTTCAACAAGCTAAGATCAAGTTGTCAATACTTGAAATAATAAAGTCATATAAGAAAATTTAGAAATTTTCTAATTTCTAATTCCTTGGCATTGATGCCAAAAACTTGTTAACGACTTCCCACTCACACGCAAGTGTATGTGGTCATCCAAGTAATATAGACTAGTTTGTATGGATATCGTACCCAAGAGACTTATGACTTAACAAACATTCTAAATTATTCGTATAACGCTAGAATAAACAAGTATGTGAGTGACTAAAGTATGAGTTTGTAGTAACTTAAAATATAAAATAAATTGAGCGAATTAAAAGCAAGTAAATAATTATTGTTGTTCAAAGTTTAGAGAGAATTCTAAGGTTATGGCTTTATTTTTGCCATCATCAGTAGTATTCACTTGAATCGACTTGTTTGTCTACCTAGTTGCTGATTCGGGGTTGATTATACGACTATGGTCTTCTGAACCACTAATCGCATATCTATAATAGCATCACAACTACATCGTTGAGAGGGGATGTGACAACTTATTTCAAACATTTTTATATATCTTCCCATATAAACCAAACAAGGCGTCCTAGGTATATTCCTATCCAAGTCGCAAACCTAACCTTTACGTTACAAAAGAGAGGTCTTGCTCCCTATATTACTCGGTCTATCTTATTGATCCTTCTCCCGAGTTAATAACAAAATTATAGATTTATCTTAATGGTTGTCAGACATCAAAATACTAACTACAGGAATACAAGAACAACTAGTAATGGCAAATGAACTAATCAATCTAACTTTATACTACTGATCATCCGCTTATAGATGTAACCAAGAACAAGGGTTCTTAGCCACTCGTGCTAATCAAGAACACCAATAATATTGTTTTCATTCAAAGTAATGGCTAAGAAAACAAAGAAAAAAAGAAACCTAATGGTGAATTCTATTCTATGCCTTATGCTCTAAAACTATCAGGGAACCCTTACAATAGACATATAATATTCTATTTATAGGGCTTGGAAAATAACCCATTTTCCTTCTTGGAGTCATATTAAGCGAAAGCTGGAATTTTCCATTCTAAATAGCCTTGGTGTGCCGCGCCACAAAGGCGCCAGAATCGCCTTTCTGGAGTTTGGGCTCTAGCATAGCACCCCACCAAGGTGCCACTGATAGCCTTCTGGAGTTGTGGGTCTAGGGTAGTGTGCCACTAACGTTCCCCAACCCAATTTTCTCTTGTATGTTTTCTCCCGAGCATTTCACTAACTTGATTCCATGATTTACTCTTCCATTTAATCTTCAAATGGTTGATTTCCCACGTCACATTCCCAGAAATCATCTAATCTTATGTCTCGGTACATAATATAGTAATTCAACTCAAAACACACAAAATATAGTAAGGGATGTTCGCAATACATAAGGTAAATATGGGTAGAATATGATAAATGGGCATATAAATATGCCCAAGATCATAGTGAGTAAGAGGCATTCATATATACATGTTGCATTTGAAATTTTCCTTATTGTTGTCAGCATGCATTCATATTTATTCTCATAAATCACAAACTTGGTAATATGGATGTAACAAAGTAACAAATGCATGGCCGATGGAAATAGTTTTGGGTGATTGATTATTGATGATAGCAATGATAAATATCAGTTTGCATGTCCGAGAGAAATAATTTTGAATGGGTATTTGGGTCTCGCGAGTTCCCCATGGTTCCTACCTCACATCATGCTACTATGAATAAGTTACATACCGGTATGGTTATTGGTTATTATATTTGTAATAACCCAAGCCTACACCCTGTATGTGACATGGTGCTTAGATCCACAAGTGACCCCAAGCTAACCCATGACATAGAATAATAGTAAACAATTCATATAATTAAAACTTAGCGGAATCTAGACTGATAAAAACATAAATTTTAGAATTTAATTGAGTAATCTCTGAATATAATACTAAGTCTGAAATGTAAAACTCAATCTGAAGTAAGTTGAATATCAGACTTTATGTCTGAAAGCCTCTACTACTGATGAGCTGCAGGGACAAGTACCCAGCTAACTCTAAATGCGAAAACTAAAAATACTATAGAAAATGTCATGATAAATCTATCTTCAGATTATGAGGACTCAACACTGGTAACCGCTTATATGGCACTAAATTGTACTCATTGTGATGCTGAGACTGGACGCCTGAATCGAATATCATAATATGATATAGTGCAAAGAAGTATGCGGTCATTACTTTGTCTGTACTAAGCATGTGAGATATGAAAACTGTAAGACAACTAAACATACTAAAAACATTGATATGTTGTACTGAATGCAAAATGATTGCAAGAGTTCAAATGCAGTACAATGACCCAAATAATGTGAACTATTGTGCAAAGATACTCTAAAGTAAAAATCATAATAAGATGTAATTGAACTGAACTGAGTATCATGTATATTCTACTAAGTCTGAGTGTATGAGAGATTCTGTAACTGACATAAACTACGTGAGCTAAACATAGAGTTTAATGTATTCGGCCTATCAAAAGAACCAATATACCTTGCCAGGATATAAAGGCATTACTGGCGTGATCACAAAACTGATGCCCAACTGGGGGCTAAATAAACCTATGGTAGCACTGTGACTTTGGGTGAAACTGAAACCGTAGTCCAACTCAGTGCTAAAGTACTACTCCCAACTGATTATGTTGATACCATATTTAAGATTGATGCTCTAAATACTAGGTCAGAATTTAATTAATCTGAATGATTCTAAAAGATTGTATAACTGAAAACGGATCATATTATGTGACATATCTGGATGTCAAAACTATTCATAAATCATGTGGTCATATCTAGATGTCATACTAACCATTAAACTGACTGAGTTCGTAATCATTGATGGCATACCTAGATATCATACTAATCATGAAACATACTAAGTTCATCGTCATTGATGGACTAATATATGGGTGTCAAAATTGTTCATATTTATGACATATGTTTTAAATCATACTGAAGGTAGACCAAAGCTTACTAAATCATGTGCAGTTCTTTGGTAACTAAAATAACTGGATTGAAATGATTGAAAATCATGCATACTTGTTTGCGAGAAAAAATCATAGTTATAATCATCGGGAGAAACTAAATTTTGTTTAAACTAAATGCTGACAATCTGAGCTAAATTCTAAAGAAAAAGCTAAATGATGAGAAAATACTATAAAGTAAGGCTAAATTTGTTTCCCCTAAAATCTTGGGGTTAGAAAGTTTATTTGCAGGAAATCATTAAGGATAGTAATCATGTAGCATCACCAAGATATCAAATTCATAGAATATTTCATGCTTTGGGTATGAACTTTAGAATTATAAAAATACTGAAATATCATACTGAAATCCTTGAACTTTTGGGAATGAGGGTGAAAAGAGGCCCTCATTAAAATCTCACATACCTGAAAGAAGATGATTCTTGGAGAAATTCTTGAACTTGGGAGCTTTGGAGTGATGGGGTTTGCGAAACCCATCTAACGTGTTCTTGAGTTTTTTTTAGAGAAGGGATAGGAATTGGGAGAGATATTGATATGTTTTGTTCTGAGAAATAACCTTATTGGGTGTTTAAAAACATGGGGAGGGACCTTGGGTAAGGAAATGACTAAACTACCCTTCAAATAATTATTCAAAAATACAGTAAAATTCTATCGTACGGTCTAGGTGACAGATTATGGGTCCCCCAATGGACCGTGGTCCAAACCATCTACTTTTGGGTAATTTTGAGCATATTGGATCAATCCCACGGTGGGGTATCATAGACCATGGGACCTCCTATGATAAGATCCCAATTGGGGGTACCAATTAAAATCTTTCAAATATGTGGAAATTAAAGATAGATGAGAAATTGGAGATAAGAAGTGAAGAAAGAAAGGCTTAATTGAATCCATAACTAAACCAAGGGGGAAGAGAGCTTGAATTCCATAGAAATATGAGACTTAAATGAATCCACAAATGAGCAATCTAAAGTGAAAATCAAGGTAAAGGAGTTTTTGATCAACAATGGGAATCCACTCATTACTAACCTAAGCTACACTAATGAGAATCCACCCAAACTACACTAAGCTTAAAAGCTACACTCTCGAAGGAGTTCTTCGATTCTCAATTTAACATAATCTAAGGAATAAAAATAGTTAAGGCATCTATTTATAGTATGCCTCTTAAAAACATAGCCCAAAAGTGACTATTTAAAATAAGACCCAAAGGTGACCTCAGAAGACTACATAGGTCGTACATCTGTGCAACGTGAGGTGCAAAATGCACTATCCATTATGTTGGTCACACATGGCTTCGCACAGCTCTGGCAGCAACCATCTTCATGTTGTCTTCTCCTTCTTGCTTTCAAGCAATCATCCAAATGTGGAATTTCTTTATTTGACGCTCAATGAGACTCTCCCAAGCTCCTCTTTTTTCCATCATGTCTTGTATATCTTGGTTCATCTTGGGTTGAACTTGACGGATAGGTCTATCATGAATGGCTTCGGGCAATATTGTATCATTCTCCCCTTCTTAAAAAGGATTCATCCTCGAATTCAAATCCTGCAAAACATCAAAGAGAATGAGTAGAAGTCCTCTCCCAACCCAAATAAGGTAATCATCATAAGGTGCATGATAATACCTAAAGCAAGCATAGCATGTATTCAACACTCCAAATTTCTCACTCTTATTATATTACCAAGTTTCAAAATAATTTAGAAAAAGCAAGTACTCAAAAATTCAAGAGATGTTAGGCAACTCGAGCAACCTTGATAAAAGGGTAAATCAAGAGAACCAATATATTTAGTCAAACGAACACACAAGTTCACATCAGTTATATACTTCAATAAGTACATATCTCCCCTTAATTCAAGATACAAGCTATAACCCTCATGGCTAAACGCAATGTCATAAACTAGGTCAACCCAATTTACGACTCCACTAAATGCACTATCCCACTTCAATAATTAAATTAGTTCCATTTTATCATCGGGATCAATACAAAGGTATCCCCCAACCAAATGGTAAAATATGTCACATTCAAGCCCATCAAGTCAAGTAATAACACTAAGTTAGACTCACATGAAAAATTAGAAGTGTCACTACTATGCTCATCACAAGACGATCTTACCTCCATGGCTTTATAAAGTCCAAGGATAAGCATAAGCCATGAATGCATACCCTCCTTAGGCTTAGGAATTTGTAAGGCACCAAATTGAATTTGTTTCCAAGGTGGTTTGCTCCAATGATCCTCCTCCTCAAGAATCCTCTTTTGACAAGACTTCACAAATAAGTCAATCACATAATCAAGTCTATCAAGAGAGAGATTTTTACCTTTAAGCTCATTGTTTCTACACCAATCTTCATGTAGAATCTTCTCATCCTTTAGGTTAGAAGCCTTGGCATAGTTTACATCAAGGGAATTCTCGTTTACCTTCACATTTCTCCCCTTCTATGAAAATCATTCTTCTTTGTGAGAAATCTTCTGCCCACACAAATTTAGTCCATTAAGTGGATTAGGAATCCTCAAGAAAGACTTTCCATCATAGGTAAGGGTGTTAACAAGAGATGACTCCATGGATGAAGTATCAAACTTTATATAAGTGTCACCTTCCTCCTCAAAACAAGAACCCCCAATTTCACCCAAACCACCACTAAAATCAAGGAATTTATAAGTCGATTCATCACATGAATTAACTAACTCATCCTCATATTTATCAAACAAAGGTGGTGTGTCATACAAAGGGTCACAATTATCACTAATTTTGTAAGGACAATCATGATTTGGATTTCTCAAATAATCAAGCAAATCAATATTATCTTTACCCAAAGAATCATCACTTTTGAAACGTGATAAGAGAATATCATCAAGTGGGTAGTTAGAACAATCTTCACCCACATCTTGCTTGTCATCTTGACCAAGCTTCACCTCACAAGTAAGAGGTCCACAATCCTTTGAGAACGAAGTTCCTTTATTGGGAAGGGTGTCATCATCCCACAGTGGATTACCAAACAACTTGTAGCCTCCAAGAGTAGATACACTTTCGACATTACAAGAACTACCACTATGCACACTTGCAATAGTCACATCATCATCAAATAAGATATTATCCTCAAAAACACATTCCATCACAAGAGTTCTTTGAGAGAAACAAGAGATGGAATCACTAATCAAAGAATCATTATCTAGATGCAAGGAATCTTCATAACTATCCACATGATCAACTACATCAAGACCATCACTAAATTGAGGTTCATTTAGGACATCACAAAATTTCTCATTTAGTAGGTCGTCATTAAAACCAAGTCGACCATCACAATAATTAACAATAGTTGGTGGCATGTTAATCTCATAAGGATCAATCACATGATTACCACAATTAAGGCCAACTAGCATTTGATCACCTTTTTCATATGATAATGTATTTTCATTCAAACCATAAGCATCGTGGACACTTTTATAAATGACATTATCAACACATAAGAAAGAGCCACTAGGCTCACCACATGGTAAAGGTTCATTAAGCTCACACAAAGATAAATTATTACTCACACTCAATGGGCTACTAGCCACACAATGGTCCTCCAAATTCAAGAAAAGAGTAAGGATTAGCTTTGTTACCTTGTATATCATAAGAAGAATCACCTTCACCTTGGTAGAGCACACTTGCTCTTTTGGTAAGATTTCAATTACCTCATGTTGTTTCACATTTTGAGGTTCATCATTAGGCTTGCTTTTACGAATACATGTACATTCATCAACACAACTAGAGAGACAAGAAAAGTTACATGAGTTAGGATTAGATCGTGACAACCCTCTCACATCACTCTACACAACCTCTCATTTTTCCACTCTAGAGTTGTCACTTTTCACACCCTTACTCCTCTCAATATTTTCTCTCTCAATTTCATTGGAGTTAGTACAAGTGCCAAGTATCCTTTGAGAAGGGTTAAAATGTCCCTTCAACTAAAGTTTCCACTTTGGAGAACAAGGAGTGGATGTTTTTGCTTCCATACTTAACTCATTAGTGCAATCATCACAAGGAGAGTAGCTTGCTTTGCTTCCACTAGCACCTCCTTAGGTTCATCTTCAAAAGGAGTGGCCTTCGCCTTGTTTGCTTGCAATTTCTTAGATCTATGGGTAATATACACTTGGTATATCTTGTTCAACTTCTCCTCTATTGAAGCACATTCTTGCCTTAATAAAGAAAAATCTTGCCTTATTGAGGCATATTCTTCCCTCACATAAGTATGACCTTCTTGCAAATTTTGGAGTGGTTCACTTGTTTGCATTTCTCTAGGAAATATTGTTGGAAGGAGAAGTTTCCACTCCTTGTTTTCCACATACTTGTACTGTTCTTGTGCACATGGAATCTAATGACTTTGGAACCAAGGATGTCCAAAACATATATGACAAGTATCTATAGAAGCCATATCACACCAAACCTCCTCTTGATACTCTCCAAGTGAAAAAAGTACCTTCACATATTTATCAACCCAATATCCTCTTCGAACGGGATAAGGATTTTGTCTCATAATACAAGGTAGCTTTAACCACTCATCCACTTGAGGGGTGATGAAGTTTGTAGAACTATGGTCATAAAATATAAGATAATAACTTGTACTAGCATAAACATTCACTTTTGTTCCAAGAATTTGCCTCTCTGGTACATGGCTATCTTCGAACCTTGGATTCCCTCTACTTTCTCTAATGCCATCTCCATATTACGAACAAGACACATTAGCATTAGGATAAGAAGTACGAGACATGGTACTCCTAGAAGTAGGAAATACCTATATACCATCATCCTTCGGATAACTCCTACTTGTTTCAACACATACACTCGTGTCCCTTTTATTAGGATAAGAAGTAGCACAAGACGAGGCATAGAATTCAACCTTACAACCTCCACTTCTACAAGGACTTTTGACAAATGATCACAAGGTATGTGTGAGAAAGTGTTATACCTCGCGTTGCCTCCATATTCATGGTGTGTAGTGTGAGAACCTTCACCATCATCATAAGACTCTTTATAAAGTTCTTCTACTCCTTCAACTTCATCATAAAATCTACGAGCACTTGCTTTATATTCTCCTTTGGAGTAGTAGATATCAACACATATTTTTCATGGTCATATGGACCATCAATGCCCTCATTGGCTTTACCATCATATTCAAAGTTATAGCCCTCGTTGGCTCCATCATAGATTTCATAGGCCTCACCATTAGAATTGTAGGCTCTATTGCTATAAGCATAGATTTCCATGTCATCATCATAAGTATCTGGGGATATGGATGACATGATGATTTATAAATCCTTTGTATATCTGAAAAACTCAATAATTAAGTTACTAGTAAAATTCCTCATGTCTCTAGTATTAAGACTCACAACTCACCTTCCTAGAGTGTCGTTTCCAAAGTTGATAGAGAACTACCTTTGTCCAATCAATTAACAAGGTCACTTATGCTTTGTGGAAGAATAGATTCTTGTTTCTTGAAAAACGGATGAATCAAATTCAAATGGAAGGATCCAAGAAATGATCAACAAGTTTGTAAAATGAGAAGCTAGAAGGAATTAGCACGAAATGAAATACAGACACAAGAACTAATCACAACCAAGTATACCAAGTACTTGTTGATAATTAGCTTTAAGAATCAAGAGAGGTGAATTAGAATCAAGGAAATGGAACTAGGAAGTTAGAATCTGAGATTCATTCAAGAAAAACTGAAGTTGCAAAAATTCAGCACGTGCTAAGGATTGTGCATTTCGCACCTTCCATTGTGCTCCTCGCACATGAAACCAGTAGCACAACACCTAAGGTGCGAAATCCATGTGCTAAATGCACCTTCCAAAGTGCTCCTCGCACATCACTTCACACATGCCCTGAAACAGACACCTGAAGCCTCCAATTTTTGTACCTTATTCTGAGTTTTGTTCTTTTCTCCTAGTACTTTCCCTTTTTGGTAAATTTCCTTTTGTACCAAAACAAGTACTCTTCTTTTTCCTTTTCTCTTTGAATCAAACACACCTTTTTGAGATTCTTCTTCTTCAAGACTTGAAGAACACCAAGAACAATTAATGAATTTTCAAATTTCCAACTTCTTCAATTTAGCTTGGATTGACCCCAAATTTTAAATGTAGCCTCTCCTAGATGTAGAGAACAAATCCTAGTACAAATTAGAATAAATTACCCCAAAAATCAAAGAGACCAATTTTTATGTTCTTCAAGTTCTTCAAAAGATTCAAACCCAAAAATGGTAGAAGCTTCAATTTAGCTCTGACTTCTTCCAAATTGGAGATTCAAACTCCTTATAGTGAGGAGATCAAAGCCCAATACCTCTGAGTCTTCAAACCAACCAAGGTCTTCAGAACCCTCTTGCTTGTTGTGTAAGTTCTTCAACCCAATAATGGTAAAACCTCAAATTAACTCTGAACAAGGTGAAATCTCATATCTAGACTCAATAAACACTAGAGAATACAAATCTAGTTTCAGAAACACAAACAACATACAAAATCAAAACAATTAGGAAATTTTCTCAAAAATATTTTTCAACCAATTTTTTTGTTTTTCAAATTATATACCTAGGATTAAGAATTGATGGAACAATCCTTTAGCCTAAGCTCTGATACCATATGATAAGATCCCAATCGGGGGTACCAATTGAAATATTTTAAATACACAAAAATTATTGATAGATGAGAAATAGGAGATGACAACTGAAGAAAAAAAGGCTTAATTGAATCCACAACTAAATCAAGGGGGGAGAGATCTTGAATTCCATAGAAATGAGAGACTCAAATGAATCCACAAATGAGCAATCTCAAGTAAAAATCAAGGTAAAGGAGTTTTAGATCAACAATGAGAATCTACCCATTGATAACCTAAGCTACACTAATGGGAATCCACCCAAACTACACTAAGCTAAAAATATACACTCTCAAAGAAGTTTTTCGATTCTCAATTCAACATAATCTAAGGAATGAAAATAGTTAAGGCATCTATTTATAGTATGCCTCTTACAAATATAGCGCAAAAGTGGGTATTTAAAATAAAGCCCAAAAGTGACCTTGGAAGACTATATATGTCACACATCATGTGCAAAGTGAGGTGCAAAATGCACCATCCATTATACTGGTCGCACATTGCTTCACAAAGCTCTGGCAGCAACCATCTTCGTGTTGTCTTCTCCCTCTTGCTTCCAAGCAATCATCCAAATGTAGAATTTCTTTATTTGACGCTCAATGAGTTTTTTCCAAGATCCTTTATATGCCATCATGGCTTGTATACCTTGGTTCCTCTTAGGCTACCTTGATTAAGTCTATCACAAATAGCGTCAGGTGATATCATATCATCCTTCTACGAACCATATCCCGAGTTATCACCCATCCCACTGACCATGGGACCAAGTCATCGCATATTAGTAGACTGATAGTGCTTCACTAAAATTCTCATTAATTTTTACTCAAGTTTCAAATTAGCGAGCGGATGACAGTGTTGGAAAGAAGACTAAAAAATTTATGATATGGTGGGTTATATGATATCTAATGTAATGACCCTTTTGGTCATGTTTACATTTTAAACTTCTTTTCACTATTAGAGCTTACCTATAGCAGCCTCAATTCATTTATGACTTGGTGATATCGTTGGTTCAGTGCCAGAGCCATTTGTTAGGTCATTGTGACCATTTTCCTATTTTAGAGCTTTAACTAAGAAAATCATTGACTTTAGTCAACATTCTTAGCAAGTGTCCTCGGAATCAAATTTTGATAGTTCTGTTAGCTCTAGAGAATGGATTTTGGTCTAGTTAGACCCTTGGTCCAGTTCTGGGAGCTTTTGTTATGGTTCTACCTCATTTTTTAGATTTCAGTCCAATTGGACTTAGTAGTTTGACTTTGGTCAACATTTGGAGAAGACGGCCTCAGATGGAAATTTTGCCAGCATTGTCAGCTCCAAATATTAACTTTAGGATAATGGGACCATTGGTTCGGGTCCCGAGCCTTCCGAATACGTTTTGGGCTATTGGGTTCTATTTTGAAAAAGTTGACTATTTAGGCATAGGGCCCACTTCTCTTTGAAACAATCTCTGTTGGGAGTTTTTCCATTTCTACTGAGTTCAGAATACCATTTATGGTAGGATAGGACCTTTGGTTTGTGTCCTTGAGGTTCAGAATATTCCACAAGGGTGCGATCAGAATGGTTTTGTGTTGTGTTGTAGCTGGTAGCTGTTGTTGCTGGCACAAGTGCGATAGTGGTGCCTTGGTCGCACCTGCGCAACTGCACCTGCGCTGTGGGTTCCACACCAGTGGTATCTGGTAGCTTCAACAGGGGCACGCCTGCGCTCCCTCTCCTGCCATGGTGGTGCTGCCCCTATGATGCTTTGGACTATGCCTGCACCTAGCATTAGCAGTTTAAAATGGGTCTTCTTCTTCATTTTTTTCTAAGTCATTAAAACATTTTCCTTCATTCATCTTGAGCTCAAAGCTCTAATTTCTCTGTGGGATCATCTTTAAGCAATAGGGTGACCATTTTTGTACCCGTGATCAATTTTCCATCATAGATTGTAAGTTTTCCTCTCCTTATTTCCATAATTTCTTCAATTGATTCCTAAAATTGTGCTTGGGTGTAGGGGTTGCTCTAGGCCCTTTCCCTTACCTAAATTATTGTAATGACCCTTTCGGTTATTCCTGCATTTATTCTTTCTTTGTACTATTAGAGCTTGCCTGTAGCAGCCTCAAGTTATTTATGGCTTGCTAGGATTGGTGGTTCAGTGCCCTGACCGTTCATTTTGTTGTTCTGGTCGTTTCCTTGTTTTAGAGCTTAAACTTAAAATATCATTGACTTCGGTCAACATTCTTGGTAAACATTCTCAGAATTGAATTTCGATAGTTCCATTAGCTTTGGAGCATGGATTTTGGTCTGGATGGACCCTTGGTCGAGGTCTGGGAGCTTTCGGTTTTGTTTTGTATTGTTTTTGTGTTTTCTAGGTAGTTGAACTTGAATGTTTGGCTTTGGTCAACATTCAGCGAAAATGGCCCCAAATGGAAATTCTGACAGTGTTGGTAGCTCCGGAATGTCAACTTTGGACTAGAAGGACCTTTGGTTTGGGTCCCGAGGCTTCTGGACTCATTTTAGGCCTTGGTGTTTCATTTTTGAAAAGTTAGCCTAAAGTTATTTTTTGGGCGTGGGGCACACTTTTCATTAAATCGACCTCTGTTGGAATTTTCATCGATTCTGCTGAGTTCGAAAGGTTATTTTTAGTCGAATAGCTCAGCTTGTTTGTGTTTGCGGGACCCCAGATTTGTTCTCGAGGGTCCATCAGAGTAAAATTCTATGTTGGCATAGTTGTTGGCAGTTGGTTACTGTCATCGAACTAGCAAGCCATCGCCCATGCATTGGCCTGTCCACGTGTGCACAACAGTGTGCCAGCCGCCCCCTCCGCCTGTGCTTCACTTGCGTGTTGCCTGGGCAGCGTGCACATGGCTGCGCGTGCACAGTGGTCGGCCCATGTGTGCTCTGGGCAGCGCCTGTCCTACACGTGCACCTGTTCCTAGCTGCGTGAGCATGGGCCGCATAGGCAGTGCCCTACCGCATGCGCCTGGCAGTGTTGGCAGCCTATAATTTGGCCATCTTACTCTTTTTCAAATCATTTAACACCCAACTCGTTCCACCATTGCAACTAGCTCCAAAAAAAAACCATTTCTCCACTTCTGACCATCCAAACTCTTAGAGGAAAATCATCATTGATTTGTGGTTGTTTCCTGACCTTAACCCGGTAAGTTTCCTTACTAAATTTTGGTTAAATCCCCTTTAAATTCCATCTTTGAATTCTTTTATTGGGTGGTCTATTTTAGCCCAAATTTCTAGTCCAATTCTTCTAATTCTGTGAGCATGCACTCATTGGATCATTGTGATCATCATGCACTCATTCATTTCCGCCTTTGGGTTGCGGGGCTCACTAGCTTGCCGATGACCCAAATTTCTATCTAGCTATAATTACAGCAATATGGGTATCATTATTCTACCTTTAATGTGTAGTTTATGTTTATGATAGTTTGACTATTGTTTCGAGCTTATCGGCGTGGTTCAGGCTTAGACACCATTTTTCTAGTAGCTTGTCATTGGATGATAGGTAGGTTATGGTTCAACTCTTCTAGACTTTGCGTATATAGGCTATAATTGTACTAATTAGCATTCTTGGGTTGGGTTTATTATCTTGGTACCCCAGACCTTGTCCGCTTCTTTATGTCCATCTCATTTTCACTCTAATGATTGTAGTATTCATTTTAGTTGATAGTATAACCCTTGTGGTCCTGTGTGGCCTTGTATTTGACTCTAGACCATAGATGATGGGTTATTTAGGAATGTCCGCAAGTCTCAGACGTCGATATTAGTTTGTAGAGCTAGCTATCTGTGTTATAAATTGATTGGAGCTTGTGCAGGACCAATAGGCTGGGTGTGAGCCGCTGGGCTACTGTTTGTGATTGGGCATGCCACTATCCTACATATAAAGAGGTTTTCTACATATTTTACCACTGTTTTGGCTTCGAGCTGACTATTAATGGTTTTCTAAACCTTGCATCGCCTCGAGGGCCCATTTTCAGTAAAGATGATTATAAAAGGTTTGTAATTGACTTTTATGGATCTTCTTAGGGTAAGAGAGTTAAAAAGATCATTTTCTCATAGTTTTTACACTTATACTAGACTCGGTTGGGTGGTAGTGTTAGATTTGGTTTCCAATTGATTTGAGATGGTACTAGACTCGAATGGGCTAAACATCAGACTTGTTTTACTATTGTTTTAGACTCGGTTATGCCTAGGCATGTATTTTTTTGAGATTTTGGCTATGTATTTGGATCTGGATACTCTTCAGACTACTATATTGAGATTCTGAGATTTAGTATGTGGTCGAGGACCTCCGTGGACCTTGCCAATCCGGACTAGGCGCTACATTCTGAGTGTGCTAGAGGAGGGGTATATGGTGTAGTTAAGGTATACGAGTTGTGTCCTTCTATGTATCCTTCCTGTTGGGCCTATAGGCACCAAATGAGGTACATATGGAGTTACTATTCCACTTGGTTTAAACTATTGCATCATATCATTCATTTGAGTGAGATTTCCCCCTTTTTTGTAGTTTGCTAATTGTACGCTTTGGTAGTATGGGATGCCGCAGGGTTTGTCTTCACTTGCATGCATTCCTCGGGTGTATGGGCACCCATTGGGACTGTAGGTAGCCTTATTATTATTTTATTGTGATATTGATCCTTATTATGGTTACATTCGATGATTGGTAATTATGAGTTGTAGTATATACATTTGGTCCTCGTGATGGTTACACTTGGGCTATCGGTTGATTATTCCTAACTTAAGACTCGTATTACTAGCATGACTTGGTTATTAGTCTTGTTTTCAAGCATGATTATCATTATTTCCTTTCCTCCTTCCATTTTTACTTGAGGTTACCGTTATACCGCCTTCTTCTTAAACTCTCTTTATATATATTGTTATTGGAAGGACTCCAAGTGCGGTCTTTCTTTCCTTCACCTGTGTCTGTCAGATATATATTTCTATTAGCTAGCCTAATATGTTGTTTTCTTCTTGTATCCTTCTGTTCTAGCTTCCGTGTACCTATTCATTATTTTTGTGACTAGTTATTTCTTTTCTGTTATATTACTTCTCTTATATCTTATATGCGCTCAGTTGGCCTATGATGCCTAATGGGTACTCGTTGCTTAGCAATTGGTGCTCATACTACACTTTGCATCTTCCTGGTGCAGATCCTAGTATGGGCCATCGCCGTTGATTCATTGGAGACTCATGCGGGCTGATTTTTGGACTATCCGAGGCTGAGGGTGAGCTCTTGATGATCGGGGCTTAACTTTTAGCTCATCTTAAGTATCTTGTACTTTTTTTCCTCTTCAGAGACATATGTGTATATATTCTTTTGGATCCCTTGTACTCTGTATATTTGGTAACGACTCTTATACTATGATACAAGGTCATGGGTTTGGTTTACCTTCCGCTTATATATATCCTTTTGCTTATTTCTTCATTTGTTTCCTTTGCTTCAGTTATTTATATCATTCTTCCGCTTGCTTGTTAGATAAGTATCCCAATACTAACCATTCTGGGCTATGGGAATTGGTACGCCTACACGGGTTGTAGGTACTATCAAGACCAAGAAATTGGGTCGTGACAATTATGGTCATCTTTCGAGCATGTGTTCCTATCTATGTTGGGAACCTTGTTGTAGTTTTCATTTTCTTTTTCAAGTTGCGAGGCCCACAGGCCCGCTTTTGACCCAGATTTCAACCCAGCTAAATTATTAGCATTGTGGGTATTGATAGCTTTGTATTGATGAGTAGAGTATGTTCTTGATAGTTTTATTGTAATTTGGGGCTTCTTAAAGCAATTTGGGCTTGGATGACGTCCCTCTAGAAGCTTTTCATCGAACATCAAGTAGTTTATGGTGTAACTATCTTAGTCTTTGCCTATATAGAATATAAGTGTACTATTTAGCATCTTCAGGTTGGGTTTACTAGGTTGGCACCCTAGACCTTATCCGCTTTCTTTCTATTCGCTCTTACTTCGTTTGCTTTAGCATTTGAGCTAGTTTGATAGTATTACCCTTGCGACCTATGTGGCCTTTGCATATGCCTTTGGAGTATAGACGGTGGGATATTTGGGAAATTTATATGAGCCTCGTAAATAGATTCACGATGATGAGCTGGTTATCTATGTTGTAGAGCGCATTGAGCATGTGCAGGGCCGGTAGATTGATTGTGAGTTGTTGAGTTGTTGGTTGTATTTGAACATATCATCATTATCATGAAAAGAGCTTTTTCTGCATTAGTTTACTACTACATGGTTGCGGGCCTAACTATCACCAGTTTTCTAAACCTTGCATGGACTAGAGAGCCCGTTTTCAGTTATAAATGGCTATAAATGGATTTAAAACTTGTTTTTTGGATTTTCTTGAGATAAAAAAGATTATGCAATAGTTTTCACATTGATTAGACTCGGCCGAGCCGGAGTGCTAGACATGATTTCTATTACCGATTTTGAGCTGATACTAGACTCAGTTGGGCCGGAGTGCTAGATATGATTTTTATCACTAATTTTAAGATGACACTAGACTCAGCTAGGCCAGAGTGATTTTAGACCTGAATAGACACTGGGCATGCATGTTGAGATATTGTGAGTTCGTATGTTGTCTCGGAGTCCTTTATGGACCTTGTCGATCCAGACTAAGGGCTACAGGCCAAGAGCACCAGAAGAGAGGTATACGGAGGAGTAGAGGTATATAGGGGAAGCCTTCCATGGGTCCTACCTGCTGGGCCTATGGATGTTAGAGGAGGTGCATACGGTACTACTGGCACTTCATATCATATCATATATAGTTTGCATGGTTCCAACCTCATTTGTTGTTTTTTGAGTGTACGCTCTGATAGTATAGTATGTTAGACGGTTCGTTTTTACTTGTATGTATCCTCAGGTGTATGAGCGCTTGTTGAGATTGTTGGTAGATTAGTTTACTTATGATCATCCTTACCTTATGGGTTTTATTATTAGCATGCTTATGTTTAGTTCCCTTTCTTTCCTTCTCATTATTTGAGGTTACGAGTACACCGCATGTTCATTAAATTTTTTATATATATTATTGTTCAAGGATACAAGTGTATTATCTGCCCTGTCACCTGTGTTCTGTGATATATCCTCTGTGGCTAGTATAACTTACTTATATTCTTTTATGCCTTCTTTATGTTGCTAGCTTCCGTGTACTTTTCTCTGTTTACTTCTGTGACATATTTTTTCTTATCTGCTATATACTGCTTTTATATTTTATGTATGCTCAGTCAGCCTTTGATGCCTACTGGTTGCCCATTCCTTTGAAATTGGCACTCATACAAAACTTCAGCATCTTCCTAGTGCAGATCCTAGTGTGAGTTATCGATGTTGATGCAGAGACTCGTGCAGTGCTTCTGGACATCCGAGACATAGGGTGAGCTCCTGGCTACCGAAGCTTAGCTATATCTCTTGTTTTGGTAGTCTTTTTTGTATACTCAGAGGCACTTGTATATTTTACTTTTGCACTCTCTTATACTCTGTATATTTAGTAGTGGCTCTTGTACATTTGGTACTAGGTCATGGGATGGTGTAGTTCCTATATATGTATATCTATATTGCTTTTTTTCTGCTTTGTTTTCCTTATCATATTCCACTTATTATGCTTTTTATGCATGCTTACTTAGAGTGTACCCCATCACTAACTGTTCTAGGCTATGGAGATTGGTTAGCCTATAAGAGGGTTGTAGGTGTCATCATGACCTGAGATATCGGATCGTTATAGCTTGGTATCAGAGCCTAGATACACTAGTGTCATCGGTATAAAAACCAATGTCTAGTAGAGTCATGTGGATAAGGGCGGAGACGTATGCACTTTATCTTTAGAAGGCTAAGTGGCATTTTAGGAAACATGAATCTTCTCTTGCTTCTATATCTTATGTTTTATCCTAGATGGTTTCCTATAATCTCATTTGTTCTAGTTCACTCTTCTGCATATGGTTCGTACGAGATCTTCAGTAGCAGAGCCTTCAGCACCAGCACCTTCTGCTACAGTCAAGGGACGGGGTAAGCATAAAGGTAGAGATTGAGGGTGTGCCCAAGCAGCGACACCAGTTAGATCTCCTGAGGCCAAGTATAAGTCAGAGTCAGTTCCGGATCAGCAGCCCATACACCAGGGGATAACCTAGGTGCCACTAGGGCCAGTATCAGCATCTGTGTTAGCGCCAGCACTAACCCCAGCTCCTACACCAGAAACTCGAAGTGTGCATTTTCAGTTGTTGAGTATGGTTAGGGGTCAACCTTCTAATACAGCCCAGACATTTGCTCAGGTGGCAGCCCTGGGTGTTCAGAGTTTAGGAGCGCAACTTGCTACTGCGGCTCCCCATGAACAAATTCTTCCAGTGCCTATAGTTTCTCAACCTCTTGCTCCTCGCCTAGTCATGTTAGAGTCAAAGCAGAATGCATGGGGATGGTTTTTAAGATTATCCCCATCGAGTTTCTATGGTGCTCCCAAATAGTATGCCCATGAGTTTATTACTACTTGTAAGTAGATTCTCCATCAACTGGGTCAGTTAGATGCCCACGAAGTAGATTATACCACCTATCAACTAGAGGGGCCAGCTAAACTTTGGTGGAGTGCCCAGGTAGCTTGCAAACCTTCTGAGTCTCCTTATATGACTTGGAGAGAGTTCTATGAGGCCATTATGACCAAGTTCTTGCCACAAAGTGACTGTGAGCACCGTAGGGAGTAGTTTACCCGATTGATGTAGGGATCGATAATAGTGTCTGAGTATGAGACCTGTTTTCACTAATTGTCTCTATTTGGGGCTATAATTATTCCCAAAAAGCCAGATCGGGTTTGTCTCTTTGTTTGGGGGTCGAGGATCGAGCTTGGATAGACTACAGATATACTAGTTGCTAGTGGACAACCATTTCAAGCTATAATAGACCATGCCCACACTATAGAAGATTTGCATAGCCATGACCCAGGGGACAGAGATAAGAGGCCACGCCATCAGAGCAGATACAGTGGTTCCCCCTCTGATGATAGAAGTTCAGGTTAGTGGGGCTGAGGATATCATGTTAAGTCTAGCCAAACAGTTCAAGCATCACTTTAGGCTTCAGGTGGGCCTCATTTTGATCAAGGTTATTGTGGTTATCGTGGATTCAGAGGGACGAGTTTAGGTCAGTCTTTGAGGAGTACATCATTTAGAGTATCAAGTCGTGGTACCCATTCAGGTTCAGCTAGTTCTTCACATCATGGTGGGCCATCAAGGACTTGCTATGAGTATGGTATCATTAGGCATTTTTATAGAGAGTTTCCTCAGTGAGCTACAGTTAAGCTAACCACTCAGCCAGCTCATCCTTTGGAGAAATACAGCCACCAAAAAGGGGTGGTGGTGCCTAGGGTAATGGTGGTGCCCAGTGTGGTAGGATATGTGGTCAAGATGGCGGTAGGTCAGGTGGAGGTCAGAGTCAGTTCTATGCGGTCCTTGGTAGACCGGAGGCAAAGGCCTCAAATACGGTGATCACAAGTACAATTCTATCTGCTGCCAGTTAGCTTTAGCATTGTTTGATCCAGGTTTTTCATGCTCATATATTTCTACCAACTTTGTTCCTTATTTGGGATTGTCTAGTGAGCCATTATCTATTCTTGTATCTATTACTACCCTAGTAGGTAATTCTTTAGTACTGGATTGGATCGTTAGATCCTGCTTGATAGTTGTTGGTTATCTTGAGACTTGGGCTAACTTGATGATTTTAGATATGCTAGACTTTAATGTGATTCTGGGCATGAAGTGGTTATCCCCTCACCGAAAATTTTTGTTATGCCAAGACTTTCACCATAGTCATGCCCAGCATATCCCCGATTATGTGGCACGGTTCTATTGGCCGGGCACCATCTAGGATCATTTCTTGCCTTCAGGCAAGGAGGATGATTTCACGCGGGAGTTTGGCTTGTCTAGCATATGTCCAGGATGTTAATGCTGACCTTTTTTCTCCCGAGTCGATCCTTGTGGTTAGAGAGTTATTAGATGTGTTTTTGACTGACCTGCTTGTCCTTCCACCTGAGCATGATATAGACTTTTCCATTGAGTAAGAGCTAGGCATCAGGCCCAATTTCATTACTATGTATCATATGGCTCTAGCTGAGTTAAGGGAGCTTAAAGTTCAGCTCCAAGACTGGTCAGCGATGGGTTTTATCAGGTCGAGTATGTAACCTTGGGGTGCTCCAGTGCTGTCTGTGAAGAAGAAAGATGGCTCAATGTGGATGTTTATTGATTATCGGTAGCTGAATAAGGTGACTATAAAGAACAAGTATCCAATGTCGCGTATAGATGACATGTTTGATCAGCTCCAAGGTACAATAGTGTTTTCTAAGATAAATATAAGGTCGAGCTACCAGTTGAGGATTAGGATGGAGCACATCCCTAAGATAATATTCAGGACCCGAAATAGCCATTATGAGTTCCTGGTGATGTCTTTTGGGTTGACTAATTCCCCCATAACTTTTATAAACTTGATGCACTGGGTGCTCAAGCCATACCTGGATTCTATCGTGATAGTATTCATTAATGACATATTGATATACTCGCAGAGTAGGGAGGAGCATGAGCAGCATTTGAGGATCGTACTCCAGACTTTGAGAGATCATCATCTTTATGACAAGTTCTCAAAATGTGAGTTTTGGCTTGAGTCGGTATCATTCTTAGGGAACATAGTGTCTAAGGATGGGATTAGAGTGGACCCAAGAAAGCTTGCAGCTATTCGCTATTGGTCGAGACCTACTACTCCTACCGAGGTTCACAATTTTGGTGGGTTGGCAGGATACTATAGATGGTTTATTGCGGGATTTTCTTTCATAGAAGCACCTTTGACTAGGCTGACTAGGAAGGACATTGTCTTTCATCTTTCAAATCAGTGCGAGGATAGTTTCCAAAGTCTTAAGGCCTTATTGACTTTATCTCTGATGTCGAGATTGCCAGTTGAGGGTCAGGGCTTCTTAGTGTAATGTGATGCTTTGTTAGTTGGTATTGGTTGTGTGTTGATGCAGTAGAGTCGGGTGATAGCATATGCGTAGAGGTAGCTGAAGAATCATGAGCGCAATTACCCTACTCATGACTTGGAGTTAGCGGTGATAGTCTTCGCGCTCAAGATATGGAGGCGCTATCTATATGGAGTTCACTGTGAGGTTTACACCGATCAATGTAGCCTTTAGTACATCATGAGTCAGCGAGAGCTGAACTCTAGGCAGCAGAGATGGTTTGAGTTACTGAAGCATTATGACTTCTTTATTAGGTACCATCCAGGCAAGGAAAACATGGTAGCAAATGCCTTGAGTCCAAAGGCAGTGAGTATGGGAAGCTTGGCTTCTCTTTCAGTTTTAGACCCACCATTGGCCTTAGACATCTAGTCCTTGGCTAACCCTTTGGTTAGGCTTGATTTGTCAAACCCTAGCAGAGTCTGCCAATGTTGAGATCCGTTCTACTCTAGTTGATCAGATTCATTATCATCAGCTTGAGGATCATCCGTTGTGTGATATTCGTGATCAGGTTTCTCAAGGTGAGGCCAGCATGGCTACTTTAGATTCTAATGGTATTTTGAGGTTTTACGGTCGCCTTTGTGTTTTGAGAGTTGGGGATTTGATTTAGTTGATTCTCCATGAGGCTCATTATTCTAGATATTCCATCTATTCGGGGGAAGCTAAGATGTATAGAGATTTGAGGCAGCTTTACTGATGGAGTGGTATGAATAGGGACATAGCGTAGTTTGTATCTCAGTGCTTGAACTATTAATAGGTTAAGTTCGAGCACATGAGACCTGGTGGATTGATGCAGAGACTTTACATTCCTGAGTGGAAGAGGGAAGAGATCACTATGGACTTCATAGCACGGTTGCCACACCCCTCTCAAGGGTTTGACTCTATTTGGATTAGTGTTGATAGACTGACTAAGTCTGTACGCTTCTTGCTGGTTCATTCTTCCTATAGTGCAGAGAGGCTAGCTCAGATTTATCTCTGTGAGGTTATCCATTTACATGGGGTTCCAGCTTCTATCATTTCCGATCATGGTAATCAGTTTACAACTCAGTTTTGGAAGACTATTCTGCTAGAGATGGGTACAGAGGTTCAGATTAGCACTACATTTCATTTTCAGACAGATAGTAAGTCTGACAGGACTATCTAGGTCCTAGAGGACATGTTATGGGCCTGTGTTCTTGATTTTAAGGGTTTCTAGGATCAGTATGTACCTTTGGCAAAGTTTGATTATAATAATAGTTATCACTCGAGTATTTGCATGGCACCTTTTGAGGCATTGTACAGTAGGCGTTGCAGATTTCCAATAAGTTGGTTTAATGGTTTTTGAGTCCCGGTTGTAGAGTATAGACCTTTTTTGTGACTCCTTAGACAAAGTTTGGGTGATTCAGGACAGACTTCGAATAGCCCAGAGTAGGCAGAAGAGCTATATAGCCTGTAGATTTCGTGCCTTAGAGGTTAGTTCCATGACAGGGTATTCGTTTGAGATTCATCCATGATGGGAATAATGAGGTTTGGCAGGTGGGAAAGCTCAGCCCCAGGTTTATTTGGCCATTTATGATTCTTTAGAGGGTTGGTCAGGTTGCTTATCAACTAGCTTTTCCTCCTATATTCCCAGCTATGTACCCAGTATTCCATGTATCCCTGTTGCAGCATTATGTTTTGAATGAGTCATATTTGCTACAGTGGGATTCAGTGCAGTTGGATGAGAATTTGGCTTTTATTGAAGAGTCGGTAGCCATTTTAACCAGAGATGTCAGAAGATTGAGGTCTAGAGATATTAATGTGGTTAAGGTTCAGTGGAGGCACTATCTAGTTATGGAGGCTACCTAGGAGACAAAGAGAGAGATGTGAGCTCAGTATTCGCAGTTGTTTGAGCCTTTAGGTACTTCTTTTTTTTGACTTCTGAGGATGAAAGTCCTTTTTAGTAGTGGATGATGTAATGACCCTTCTGGTCATGTTTGCATTTTTGCTTTCTTTGCACTGTTAAAGCTTACATGTAGTGGCCCTAAGTCATTTATGACTTGCTGGGATCGATGGTTTGGTGCCCGAGCCATTCGTTAGGCCATTGTGACCATTTCCCTATTTTAGAGCTTTAACTTAGGAAATTGTTCACTCTAGTCAATATACTTAGAAATCATTTGCTGAATCGAATTTAGATAGTTATGTTAGCTCCGTAGCATGTTTTTTTGTCTAGATGGACCCTTGGTCGGGTTCTAGGAGATCTTACTATGGTTCTATCTCACTTTCAGAGAATTCATTCCAGTTGAACTTCGAAGTTTGACCTTGGTCAACATTCGTAGAAGACGACCTCGAATGGAAATTATGTCAGTGTTATTAGTTTGGAATGTCGACTTTGGGCTAGAGGGACCTTTGGTTTGGGTCTCGAGGCTTCTGGATGCGTTTTGGGCTATTGGGTTCCATTTTGGAAAAGTTGGCTATTTGGGCATAGGGCCCACTTCTCTTTGAAATGATATCTGTTGGGAGTTTTGTCATTGCTGTTGAGTCCAAAAATCCATTTCTAGTAGGGTAGCACCTTTGGTTTGTGTCCTTGAGGTTTGGGATGTTCCTCAAGGGTGTGATCAGAATGGTTTTGTGTTGTGTTGCAGCTGGTAGCTGTTGTTTCTGGTACAGGCGCGGAGGCGGTGCCTTGGCCCCACTTGTGTAGTAACACCTATTCTCTAGGTGCCACACATGTGGTGCCTGGTGGTTTCATAAGGGGTGCACCTGCGGTCCGTCACCCACCATGGCAGTGCCTCCCCTGCGGTGCTTTAGATTGCGCCTGCACCTAGCGTTGGCAGTTTAAAAGAGGTCTTCTTCTTCATTTTTTTCTAAGTCTTTAAAACGTTTTCCTCCATTCCTATTATTCTCAAAGCTCCAATTTCTCTGTGGGATCATAGTTAAGTATTGGGGTGATCATTTTCATACCCGTGATCAATTTTCTATCATAAATTGTAAGTTTTCCTCACCTTAATTCCATAATTTCTTCAATTGATTCCTAAAATTGTTCTTGGGTGTAGGGGCTGCTCTAGGCCCTTTCCCTTACTCGAATTATGCTCATCTTTCGAGCATGTGTTCCTGGCTATGTTGGGATCTTTGTGGTAGTTTTCATTTTCTATTTTGGGTTGTGGGGCCCATGGAACTGCTTTTGACCCAGCTAAATTATTAGCATTATGGGTATCGATAGCTTTGTATTGATAAGTAGAGTATGTTCTTGATAATTTGATTGTGATTCGGGGCTTCTCGGAGCAGTTTGGGCTTGGACGATGTCCCTCCAGCAACTTTTTTTCAGACGTCAGGTAGGTTCCTGAGCACCCTTGATGGGGTTGTTGAAACTTGATTCACTATTTTAGATCCAGATAGGTTCCGGGCATGCATTTTATTTGAGATTTAGGCTGCGTATTTAGATTTGGATACATTTTGGACTACTTTATTAAGATTTTGATATTTAGTATGTGGTCAAGAACCTCTATGGACGTTGTCGATCCGGACTAGGGTCTACCTGCTGAGTGTGCTGGAGGAGGGGTATATAGTGTAGTTGAGGTATACGGGTCATGTCCTTCTATAGATCCTACCTGTTGGGCCCATAGGCACCGGAGGAGGTATATACGGAGTTATTGTTCCACCTAGTTTTCACTATTGCATCATATCATTCATTTGCGGGAGATTCCACCCTTATTTGTTGTTTGCTGATTGTACGCTCTGGTAGTATGGGATGCCAGAGGGTTTATCTTCACTTTCATGCATTCCTCGGGTGTATGGGCGCCTATTGGGACTGTAGGTACCCTTATTATCATTTTATCTCGATATTGATCCTTATTATGGTTACATTCGATGATTGGTAATTGAGAGTTATAGTGTATATGTTTGGTCCTCTTGATGGTTACACTTGGGATATTGGTTGATTATTCCTGACTTGGTTATTAGCCTTGTTTTCAAGCATGATTATCATTATTCTTTTCCTTCTTCCCTTTTTACTTGAGGTTACCGGTATACTGCCTTCTTCTTAAACTCTCTTTATATATATTATTATTGCAAGGACCCTAGGTGCCTTATTTCTTTCCTTCACCTGTGTATGTGAGATATATAATTCTATTAGCTAGCCTAGTATGTTATTTTCTTCTTGTATCCTTTTGTGCTTGCTTCCCTGTACCTAATCATTGTTTCTGTGACTACTTATTTCTTTTCTGTTATATTACTGTTGTTATATATTATATGTGCTAAGTCTGCCTATGATGCCTACTGGGTACCCGTTGCTTAGAAATTGGTGCTCATACTACACTCTGCATCTTCCTGGTGTAGATCATAGTGTGGGCCATCACCATTTATCCATTGGAGACTCGTGTGGGCTGATTTTTGAACTATCCGAGGCTGAGGGTGAGCTCTTGATGATCGGGGTTAGCTTTTAGCTCATCTTATGTATCTTGTATTCTTTTTGCTATTCAGAGACATATGTGTATATATTCTTTTGGATCCCTTGTACTCTATATATTTAGTACCGGCTAATATACTATGATACCAGGTCATGGGTATGGTTTAGATTTTGCTTATATATATTCCTGTTGCTTATTTCTTCATTTGTTTCCTATGCTTCCGCTATTTATATTGTTCTTCTGCTTGCTTATTAGATAAGTAGCCCATTACTAATTTTTCCAGGATACAGGGATTGATACATCTACAGAGGGGTTATAGGTGCCATCATGATCGAGAAATCAGGTTGTGACAGCCTGGTATCAGAGCTTAGGGTGTAGGATCTAATGTCTAGTAGGGTATTGCAGATCAAGGTGGAGATGTCCGTACTCAATTTTTGGGCGGCTACAGTGGCATCTTAAGAAATATGACTCTCTTCTTGCTTTTGTATCGTACGTCTTATCCATGATGATTTCCTGAAATTTCACTTATTCTAGTTGATTCTCCCGCATATGGTTTGTATGATATCATCGACATCAGGTGGGGGTGAGCCTTTGACTCCAGCACCCCCAACTCCAGCTAGGGGCCAAAGAGGTCATAGTGGGTAGATCTAGGGGATGTGCCCATGCATCGGCATCAGTTAGAGCTCCTAGGGTCGAGGTTGAGCCTGAGTATGAGCCCGAGATTGTTCCAGAGCAGTAGCCTATGCACCGGGGGACAACCCAGGTACCACCAGTGCCAGCACCAGTTTCTGTGCCAACTTCAGCCCTAGGTCCTTCGTCAGATATTTAGGGTTTACTTCTACAGTTGTTGGGTGTGATAGAGGGACAGCCTTCAGATGTGGCATAGACATCCACTCAAGGAGCAGCCTTGGGTGTTTAGAGTTCAAGAGTGTAGCCTTCTGTCGTGGCTCCCCGTGGTGAGGTTATTCCGATACCATCTGTTGCACAGCCTCTTGATCCTCGCCTAACTATGATAGAGATGGAGTAGAAGGCGTTGGGTAGATTTCTGAGATTGGCTCCACCTAGATTTCCTGGTACTCCTGGTCAGGATCCTTATGACTTTATATCCACTTGAGAGGAGATACTACACCATTTGGGTTTGTTGGAGACTCATGGTGTTGGATACACTACTTATAAGCTAGAGGGCCTAGCTAAGTTATAGTTGAGGGCATACGTTGCTTGCAGGCCCTCTACAACCCCTTTGTTACCTTGGTCATAGTTCTATGAGGCCTTTATGGCTAAGTTCTTTCCACAGAGTGATAGAGAGCATCCCAGGGAGCAATTCACTAGGTTGATGCAGGGTTCTATGACCGTTTCTGTGTACGAGACTCGCTTTCACCAGCTTTCTCCATTTGGGGCCATGATTATCCCCACCGATCTAGAAAGAGTTTAAAGATTTGTTTGGGGGTTGAGGTTAGAGTTCAGACATACAACTGAGATGTTAGTTGATAGAGGGCGATCCTTCTAGGTTATTATGGATCATTTTTGTACTATGGAGGACTTGCACCACTATGATCTGGGATCTAAAGAAACGAGGCCTCGACATATGGGTAGCTACAGTGGTAGAGGTTTAGTCTAGTGGGGCTAAGATTATCAGCCACAATAGAACCAGGGTAAGTCTAGTTGACCGGTTTAGGATTTGCTTCAGGCTTTTAGTAGTTCTCAGTTAGAGCAGGGTCAGAGTAGTCACCAAGGTTACAGGGATAAGACTCCGAGGGGTTCAATTTCTGGGGCATCAGGTCATGGTGGACACTCTGGTGCAGCTAGTTCATCCAAGCAAGGTAGGCCATCAGGGCCTTGTTCTGAGTGCGGAGCTATTTGGAACTATGCTAGAGATTGCCCCCAGTGGGGTACAGTTCAACCAGCCACTCAGTCGGCTCAGCCTATCCGTGCAGTTCAACCAACATCTAGAGGAGGTAGTGGTCAGGGTAGAGGTGGTTCCCCGTATAGCAGGACAGGTGGTAGGGATGGCAATCGGTCAAGAGGTAGTCATCGTCAGCTTTATGCAGTCCCCGAGAGACTAGAGGCAAAGGCCTCGAATGCTGTGATCACAGGTACGATTTATGTATATCGTCAGTCAGCTTTGGCTTTATTTGATCTTGGATCTACTTGCTCGTATGTTTCTGCATACTATTTGCCTTGTTTGGGGTTGGCTAGTGAGCCCTTATCTATGCAAGTATAGGTTTCGACCCCAGTAGGAGATTCTTTAGTAGGGGATCGAATTGTGAGATCATGTATGATTTTTGTTGGAGATATTGAGACGGGATGATTTGATGATCCTTTAGATGTTAGACTTTGATGTGATTCTAGGCATGGACTTGTTATCCCCTCACCGTGACATTTTGGATTGTTATGACAAGACCATTACCATAGCCATGCCTGGTATATCCCTAGTTTTGTGGTAGGGTTCTGTCAGCTACACACTATCTAGGATTATCTCTTGTCTTTGGGCTAGGAAGTTAATTTCTTGCGGGTGTTTGTCTTATCTAGCATATGTCTGAGATTCTAGTGCGACCGTTCTTCCCCTAAGTCATTTCCTGTGGTTAGAGATTTCATAGATGTGTTCCCTACCAACCTTCCAAGTCTTTCACTTGAGAGAGATATTGACTTTGCTATTGAGTTAGAGTGAGGCACCAGGACCATTTCTATTTCTCCTTACCGTATTCCCCTAGCTGAGTTGAGGGAGCTTAAGGAGCAGGTTCAGGACTAGTTAGCTAAGGGATTCATTAGGCCAAGTATATCACCTTGGGGTGCTCCTGTTTTGTTTGTAAAGAAGAAAGATGGGTCAATGCTGATGTGTATCGATTATAGGCAGTTGAATAAGGTGACTGTGAAGAATAGATATCCGATGTCGCACATAGATGACTTGTTTGATCAGCTTCAGGGTTCAGTCCTATTTTTGAAGATAGATTTGAGGTTAGGCTACCACCTGTTGAGGATTAAAGCGAAGGACATCCTTAAGACATCATTCAGGACACGATATGGCCACTATGAGTTCCTAGTGATGTCTTTTGGGTTGACTAATACCCCCGTAGCTTTCATGGACTTGATGCACAGGGAGTTCAGCCCGTATTTGGACTCATTTGTGATAGTTTTCATTGAAGACATCCTGATATACTCATGGAGTAGAGATGAGCATGAGCAGCACTTGAGGATTGTACTCCAGACTTTGAGAGATCATCAGCTTTATGCCATGTTCTCAAAGTGTGAGTTTTGGCTTGAGTCAGTTGCATTCCCAAGACACATGGTGTCTAAAGATAGGATTAGAGTGGACCCAGGTAAGATTTTAGCGGTTCGTGATTGGCCTAGACCTACTACTCCTACCGAGGTTTGCAGCTTTGTTGGGTTAGCAAGGTACTACAGGAAAATTGTCTAGGGGTTTTCTTCCACAGCAGTACCTTTAACTAGGCCGAATAGGAAGTATATCCAATTTAAGTCATCGGATCAGTGCGAGGATAGATTTCAGAGGCTTAAGGCCTTATTGACTTTAGCTTCAGTGTTGACTTTGCCAGTTGAGGGTCAGAGCTTCTCGGTATATTGTGATACTTTCAGGGTTGGTCTTGGTTGTGTGTTGATGCAGCAAGGTCATGTGATAGCATATGCATCGAGGTAGCTAAGGGTTCATGAGTGTAACTACCCCACTCATGACTTAGAGTTGGCGGCGGTAGTCTTCGTGCTCAAGATTTGGAGGCACTACTTATATAGGGTTCACTGTGAGATCTTCACTGATCAAGATAGTCTTTAGTACATTACGAGTCAGTGAGAGATGAACTCCAGGCAGCGGAGATGGATTGAGTTACTAAAGGATTATGATTTAACTATTATGTATCATCCAGGCAAGGCAAACGTGGTAGCGGATGCCTTGAGTCGTAAGATGGTGAGTATGGGCAGCCTAGCTTCACTTTCAGTTTCAGAGCGATGGTTGGCCATGGACATCCAGTCCTTGGCTAATTGTTTAGTTAGGCTTGACTTGTTGGATACTAGCAGAGTTTTCATAAGAATTGAGGTTTGTTCTACCTTGGTTGATCAGATTCAAAGCCATCAGTTTAAGGATCAGTGGTTGTGTGACCTTCGTGATTAGGTGGTTTTAGGTGAGGCCAGTCGGGCTACTTTAGATTTAGATGGTGTTCAGAGGTTTGATAGTCGTCTTTGTGTTCCGAGAGTTGGGGATTTGATTCAGTTGATCCTTTAGGAGGCTTATTATTCTAGATATTCCATCCATCCTGGTGCAGCCAAGATATATAGAGACTTAAGACAACTTTACTGGTGGAGCCGTATGAAGCGAGATATAGCGGAGTTTGTATATCAGTGATTGAACTATCAGCAGGTTAAGTTCAAGCACATGAGTCCTGCTGGTTTGATGCAGCAACTTCCCATTCCTGAGTGGAAGTGGGAAGGGATTACTATGGGCTTTATTGTTGGTTTACCACGTACCTCTCTAGGATTTGACTCCATTTGGGTGGTTGTTGATTGGCTGACTAAGTCAGCGCACTTCTTTCCGGTTCAGACTACTTAAAGTGCAAAGAGGTTAGCTCAAATTTACCTTTGTGAGATTGTTCGGTTGCATGGGGTCCAAACTTATATCATTTCAGACCACGGTACTCAGTTCACATCTCATTTTTGGAAGGCTATTCAGCGAGATTTAGGTACAAAGGTTCATCTTAGTACCGCATTCTACCCTCTGATAGATGGCTAGTCTGAGAGGACTATTCATGTCTTGGAGAACATGCTTCAGGCATGTGTACTTGACTTTGGAGGTTCTTGGGATCAATTTGTTCCTTTGGCCAAATTTTCTTATAATAATAGTTTCTATTCAAGTATTGGCATGGCACCTTTCGAGGCATTGTATGGTAGGCATTGCAGATCACCGGTGGGTTGGTTTGATAGTTTGGAGTCCAGGCCACAGAGTATAGATTTGCTTTGAGATTCCTTAGACAAAGTTCGAGTGATTCAGGATAGACATTTGGGCAGCTCAGAGCCGGCAAAAGAGCTACGCTAATCATTGACTTTGTGCCTTAGAGTTCAGTGTAGGTGACTTAGTGTTTCTCTGTGTATGGCCCATGAAGGGCGTGATGAGATTTGGTAGGCACAACAAACTTAGTCCTAGGTACATTGGGCCATTTGAGATTCTCCAGAGGGTGGGTAGTGTTACTTACATGTTAGCTTTGCCTCCGATGTTTTTAGCCATGCACCGAGTTTTTCATGTATTGATACTGAGGCGGTATGTTCCAGACGAGTTTCATATGCTGCAGTGTGATACAGTTCAATTGGATGAAAGTTTACCTTTGTTGAGGAGCTGGTAGCTATTTTGGCTAGAGATGTCAGGAGATTGAGGTCTAGGGAGATTCTGATTGTTATGGTTCAGTGGAGGCACCGTCCAGTCGAGGAGGCTACTTGGGAGACCGAGAAGAGGTGCGGGCTCAGTATTCTCAGTTGTTTGAGCCTTCAAGTACTCCCTTGTTCTTCACTTTCGAGAACGAAAGTCCTTTTTAGTAGTGGATGATGTAAGGACCCTTTTTGGTCATTCCCGAGTTTATGCTTTCTTTGTACTGTTAGAGCTTGCCTGTAGCAGCACCAAGTAATTTATGGCTTGCTGGGACAGCTAGTTCAGTGCCCTGGCCGTTCGTTTGGTCGTTATGGTTGTTGCCTTGTTTTAGAGCTTCAACTTAGAATATCATTGACTTTGGTCAATATTCTTAGTAAACACGCTCAGAATCAAATTTCAACAGTTTCGTTAGCTTAGGAACATGGATTTTGGTCTAGAGGTACCCTTGGTCAGGGTCTGGGAGCTTTTGGTTTTGTTTAGTGGTGGTTTTTGTGTTTTCTACCCAGTTGAACTTTAAAGTTTGGCTATGGTCAACATTCGAAGAAGACGGCCTTGGATGGAAATTCTGACAGCACTGCTAGCTCCGAAATGTCAACTTTGGGCTAGAGGGACCTTTAGTTTGGGTCTGGAGGCTTCCGGACTTTTTTTAGGCCTTGGTGTTCCATTTTAGAAAAATTGGCCTAAAGTTAGTTTTTGGGCATGGGGCCCACTTTCCATTAAATCGACCACCGTTAGGATTATTCGTCGATTACGTTGAGTCTGGAATGCCATTTTTAGTTGAATAGCTCTGCTTATTTGTGTTCGCAGGACCCCGGATGTGTTCCCAAGGGTCCGTCGGAGTAAAATTTTATGTTGGCATAGCTGTTGGCAGCTAGTTGTTGTCATGGCACCAGCACGCCATCGCCCACACATGGGCATGGCCGCATGCGCACAACAGTGTGCCAGCCTCCCCCTCCACTTGAACTTTGCTTGTGCGTCGCCAGGGCCGCGTGCATATGGACGCGCGTGTAATGGCCAGCCTGCATGCATGCTGGGCAGCACCTGGCCTACACGTGCGCCTATGACCGGCTGCGTGCACATGGGCCACGTAGGCAGCGCCATGCCGCGTGCGCCTTGCAGCCTATAACTTGGCCATATTCCTCTTTTTCAAATCATTTAACACCCAACTCCTTCCACCATTGCAACCAGCTCCCAAAACACTATTTCTCCACTTCTGGCCATCAAAACACTTGGAGGAAAATCATCATTGATTCGTGGTTGTTTCCCGGCCTTAACCCGGTAAGTTTCCTTCCTAAATTTTGGTAAAATCCCCTTTATATTCCCTCTGTTGGGCGGGCTATTTTAGCCCTAATTTCTAGTCCAATTCTTTTAATTCTTTGATCATGCACTCATTGGATCATTGTGATCATCGTGCACTCGTTCATTTCTGGCTTGGGATTGCGGGGTCCACGGGCCTATCGGTGCCCAAATTTTGACCCGACTATAATTATAGCAATATGGGTATCATTAGTCTCATTTTAATGCACAGTTTATGTTTATGATAGTTTGACTACTGTTCGGAGCTTCTCTGAGTAGTTCAGGCTTGGAAATCGTCGTTCTAGCAGCTTGTCATCGGATGACAGGTAGGTTACGGTTTAACTCTTATAGACGTTGCATATATAGGCTATAATTGTACTAATTTGCATCCTTGGGTTGGGTTAAAAGCTTGGTACCCCAAACCTTTTCCACTTCTTCATGTCCATCTCATTTTCACTCTGATGATTATAGTATTCGTTGTAGTTGATAGTATCACCCGTGTAGTGTTGTATGAACTTGTATTTGACTCTGTACCATAGATGGTCGATTATTTGGGAATGTTTACGAGTCCCGAACATTGATATTAGTTTGTAGAGCTGGCTATTTATATTGTAGAGCGATTGGAGCTTGTGAAGGGCCGATAGGTTGGGTGTGAGCTGTTGGGCTACTGTTTGTGATTGGGCATGCCACTATCATACATATAAAGAGGTTGTCTACATGTTTTACCACTGTTTTGGCTTTGGATGGACTATCGATGGTCTTCTAAACCTTGCATGGCCCCGAGGGCTCATTTTTAGTAAAAATGATTATAAAAGGTTTGGAATTGACTTTTTTGGATCTTCTTTGTGTAAGATAGTTAAAAAGGTGATTTTCTCACAGTTTTCACACTTATACTAGACTCGGCTAGGCCGTAGTGTTAGAATTAGTTTCCTATTGATTTGAGATTGTACTAGACTCGGATAGGCTGAGCATCAGACTTGTTTTACTACTATTTTATACCCGATTACTCCCGGGCATGTATTTGTTTTTGGGATTTTGGCTACGTATTTTGATCTGGATACACTTTGGACTACTTTAATGAGATTCTGATATTTAGTATGTGGTCGAGGAACTCCATGGACCTTGTCGATCCAGACCAAGGGCTACATGCTAAGTATGCCAAAGAAGGGTTATACAGTGTAGTTGAGGTATATTGATTGTGTCCTTTCATGGATCCTACCTTCTGGGCCCATAGGCGCCGGAGGAGGTACAAACAGAGTTACTGTTCCAGCGGTTTTTCACTATCGCATCATATCATTCATATGCGTGAGATTCCACCCTTGTTTGTTGTTTGTTGATTGTACACTCCGGTAGTATGGGATACCGGAGGGTTTGTCTTCACTTGCATGCGTTCCTCGGGTGTATGGGCGCCTGTTGGGACTGTAGGTAGCCTTATTATTATTTTATAGCGATATTGATTCTTATTATGGTTACATTCGATGATTGGTAATTTAGAGTTGTAGTATATACGTTTGGTCCTCTTGATGGTTACACTTGGGCTATCGGTTGATTATTCCTGACTTGAGAGTGGTATTACTAGCATGACTTGGTTATTAGTCTTGTTTTCAGGCATGATTATAGTTATTTCATTTTCTTCTTCCCTTTTTACTTGAGGTTACCGGTATACCGCCTTCATCTTAAATTCTCTTTGTATATATTGTTGTTGCAAGGACCCCAGGTACGTTCTTTCTTTCCTTCACCTATGTCTGTGAGATATGTATTTCTATTAGCTAGCCTAATATGTTCTTTTCTTCTTGTATCCTTTTGTGCTAGATTTCGTGTACCTATTCGTTGTTTACGTGACTACTTATTTCTTTTCTGTTATATTACTTCTCTTAAATCTTATATGTGCTCAGTCGGCATGTGATGCATACTAGGTACCCGTTGCTTAGCAATTGGTGCTTAAACTACACTCTGGATCTTCTTGGTGCAGATCCTAGTATAGGCCATCATCGCTTATCCACTGGAGACTCGTGTGGGCTAATTTTTAAACTATCTGAGGCTGAGGGTGAGCTCTTAACGACCGGGGCTTAGCCTTTAGCTCATCTTATCTATCTTGTACTCTTTTTTCTATTCAAAGACAGATGTGTATATATTCTTTTAGATCCATTTTACTCTGTATATTTAGTACCGGCTCTTATAGTATGATACAAGGTCATGGGTTTGGTTATAGTTTCCGTTTATATGTATTCATGTTGCTTATTTCTTTATTTGTTTCCTTTGCTTCCGCTATTTATATCTTTTTTCCTCTTGCTTTTCTAGATAAAGTATCCCTTTACTAACCATTCTGGGCTATGGGGATTGGTACACCTACAGGGGGTTGTAGGTGCCATCATGATTGAGAAATTAAGTCGTGACAATTATGTTCATCTTTCGAGCATGTGTTCCTGTCTATGTTGGGAACCTTCTGGTAGTTTTCTTTTTATGTTTCGAGTTATGGGGCCTACAAGCCCACTTTTGACCCAGATATCGACCCAGCTACATTATTAGCATTGTGGGTTTCAATAGCTTTATATTGACGAGTAGAGTATGTTCTTTATAGTTTTATTGCGATTGTTGGCTTCTCAGAGCAGTTTGGGCTTGGACGACGTCCCTCCAGCAACTTTTCGTTGGACATCAGGTAGGTTAAGACTTACCTATCTTTGCCTTTGCCTATATAGAATATAAGTTTACTATTTAGCATCTTTAGGTTGGGTTTACTAGGTTGGCACCCCAGACCTTGTCCGCTTCATTTATGTTCGCTCTTACTTTGTTTGCTTTAGTATTTGAGCTAGTTTGGTAGTATTACCCTTGCGGCCTCGTGTGGCCTTAGCATATGCCTTTGGACTATAGACGATGGGATATTTGAGAAATGTCTGTGAGTCCCGGACATTTATTCACGATGATGAGCTGGTTATCTATCTTGTAGAGCGCATTGAGCTTGTGCAGGGTTGGTAGGTTGATTGTGAGTTGTTGGTTGTATTTGAACATATCATCATTATCATGAAAAGAGTTTTTTCTGCATTGATTTACTACTACATGGCTGCGGGCCTAACTGTCGCCAGTTTTCTAAACCTTGCATAGCCTTGAGATCCCGTTTTCAGTTATAAATGGCTATAAATTGATTTAAAACTTATTTTATGGACTTTCTTGAGATAAAAAAGATTATGCAATAGTTTTCACACTGATTCTAGACTCGGCCGAGCCGGAGTTCTAGACATGATTTTTATTACTGATTTTGAGTTGATACTAGACTCAACTGGGCCGGAGTGCTAGACATGATTTTTATCACTGATTTTAAGATGACACTAGACTCAGTTGGGACGGAGTGCTAGAAATGGTTTTATTATTGATTTTAGACCCGCATCGACTCTGGGCACGCATGTTGAGATATTGAGAGTCTGTATGTGGTCTCGGATACCTCTATGGACCTTGCCGATCTGGACTAGGGGCTATGGGCCAAGAGCACCAGAGGAGGGGTATACGAGAGAGTAGTGGTATATGGGGGAAGCCTTCCATGGGTCCTACCTGTTAGACCTACAAATACCGAAGGAGGTACATACGGTACCACTGGCACTTCATATCATATCATACATTGTTTGCATGATTCCAACCTTGTTTGTTGTTTGTAAGTGTACGCTCTGGTAGTATAGGATGCCGGAGGGTTTGTTTTCACTTGTATTTATCCCACAGGTGTATGAGCGCTCGTTGGGATTGTTTGTAGATTAGTTTACTTATGATCATCCTTACCTTGTGGGTTGTATTATTAGCATGCTTATGTTTAGTTGCCTTCCTGTCCTTCCTGTTATTTGAGGTTATGGATATACCACCCTATTTGTTAAATTTTTTGTATATATTGTTGTTGTAAGGATCCAGGTGCGTTCTCTACCATTTCACCTGTGTTCTGTGATATATCCATTGTGGCTAGCATAGCTTACTTGTATTCTTTTGTGCCTTCTTTATGTTGCTAGCTTCCGTGTACTTTTCTCTGTTTTCTTTTGCGACATTTTCTTTCTTATCTGCTATATACTGCTTTTATATTTTCTATATGCTCAGTTGGCCTCTGATGCCTACTGGCTGCCCATTGCTTTACAATTGGTGCTCATACTACACTTTTGCATCTTCCTAGTGAAGATCCTAGTGTTTGCTATCAACATTAATGCAAAGACTTGTGCAGCGCTTTTGGACATCCGAGATATAGTGTGAGCTCATGGAAACTGGGGCTTAGTTATATCTCTTCTTTTGGAAGTGGACTCTTTTTTATACTAAGAGGCACTTGTATATTTTACTTTCTCACTCTCTTGTACTCTGTATATTTAGTAGTGGCTCTTGTACTTTTGATACCAGGTCGTGGGATGGTGTAGTTCCTAGATATGTATATCTAGATTTCTTTCCTTCCGCTTTGCTTTCCTTATCTTCTTCCGCTTATTATGCTTCTTATGCGTGCTTACTTAGAGTGTAGACCATTGCTAACTGTTCTGAACTACGTGGATTGGTTCGCCTACAGGGGGTTGTAGGTGTCATCAGGACCTGATATATAGGATCGTGACAGCTTGGTATCAGAGCCTAGGTTCACCGGTGTCATCGTTATAGGAGCCCATGTCTAGTAGAGTCCTGTGGATGGTGGCGGATACGTCTGCACTATATCTTTGGGAGGCTAAGTGGCATTTTAGAAAACATGACTCATCTCTTGCTTCTATATCGTGTGTTTTATCCTAGATGGTTTCCAAGAATCTCACTTGTTCTAGTTCACTCTTCCGTAGAAGGTTCATAGGAGATCTTCAGCAGCGAACGAGGGCAAGCCTTCAGCCTTAGCACCTTCAGCTCCATCCAGGGGCCGGGGTAAGCATAGAGGTAGAGGTTGAGGGCGTGCCCATGCAGCGGCACTAGATAAAGCTTCTGAAGCCGAGTATGAGCCTGAGTCAATTTTGGATCAGTAGCCCATGAACCAGGGGACAACCTAGGTGCAACCAGGGCCAACAACAACATCTGTGACAGCACCTATACTAGCCCCAGCTCCTACACCAAATATTCGGAGCGTGCTTTTTCAGTTGTTGAGTACGGTTGGGGTTCAGGCTTCTGATACAATCTAGACATTAGCTCAGAAGGCAGCCTTGGGTGTTCAGAGTTCAGGAGAGAAACCTGCTACTGCGGCTCCCCGTGCACAAGTTCTTCTAGTGCCTATAGTTGCTCAGCCTCTTGCTCCTCACCTAGTCATGTAAAAGTCAGAGCAGAATGCCTGGGGCCATGTCACGACCCGAAATCGGGCCATGATAGTGTGTACGGAGTAGACAAGCCAAATACCAATAATGCGGAAGACGGTAAAACAGTTTAAGTAATGAAAAGCGGAAGACAACATAAAGAAATAGGGCCAATAACATATATATACATACCAACTTTATCCAATATACAAAAGTTGGCCCTAAAGTGACCAAAGAGACAAAACAACACGAGAACCAACCCAGACCTGGTGTCACTAGTACAAGAGCGACTAATAGTAAGGAGTAGCTATACAATGGACTCTGTCTATCCAAAATACAAAATATAGACAGAATATACAAGAGGAAAAGTATGTAAAGTCTCCAAAACTGCTGGGAGATCACCATGATCTGAACTGCAACAGGCCTTGAACGACAGGAAGGTCAGTGAGGGTGGCTCGTACTAGGTACTGCATCAGAAAAAGATGCAGAGTGTAGTATGAGTACCAAGACAACGGGTACTCAGTAGGCATCATAGGCCGACCGAGCGCATAGAGATAATATATAGATAATAAGATACAGGAAAGTAATCAAGGTACAGGGATCCACCTAAATCTAGTCATAAGCCAGAAATCAAAACAACTAAGCCAATGAAAGAACAAGCAACAACAGAAACAAACCCCATTCAATGACAATCCAAAAGCATCAACCGATGTAATGTCATGAAGATGATATGATGTATCAATGCATAAAAGTATAAACCTGGAATACCGCATTGGGCATCCAGAATATCGCATATGACTATGCATATATATATAAGAGTAGATAAATGGAAGGAAAAAAACCCATAATAATGCATCGGGGGTCCAGAATACCGCATTGAACTATAAATAATGCATAAAAAATAGTGTTATCCCATTTTTATTCCAAAATCCGTAGAAAATTCCAACACGATTCAGTTCAAATCCAAAGGTCAATGTAGCCATCGTAAACCTCATTTTTGAACCAAAAAAGTTTGATGTGCTTTCCTTCTATATCCATGATGTGCGATGCAATATGAACATCAAATAACCAACCGGGGGAAAACCATTAACAACAAGGCAAAAACATGGCAAAATACCCTCCAAACCAAGAGAACTGACCTGGAACTCTATCCAAATCGAAGTTATGGCCTCGGGGCCATAGTTACACACAATAGCAGAACAAAGTGAATAAAATAGGGAAATAATGCAGACATTCACCAAGATTTTGTACTCTACCTCTAAAACCTCCTAAAAGCAAACTAGGTATCTAAGCTAGCCACCACGATACTACAAGCTCCTAGGCTAAGGATAAACATAATAATTCTACACTATAATCCAAAATGGCCAATTATAAGCGGTAAATAGGATTTAAGCCTAAATCTATCTAAAATCCAACCTAATGTTCCACAATCAAATAAATATATAAAATCTAACTACACTTAGTCGAGAAAGTAAATCGTAACCTACCTCAGGGCCAAACATCAAACACAAACTATCACTCGTGTGCCTTCCCCTTCCGAACAACCTCAGAAAGCTGCCACGCTATCAAGAACATAATCTAGGTGTCAAGATGAGAAGAATGACACCCATATTGCTATATGGAAAATTGGGCCAGAAATTGAGTCAGAAAAATGACCCTCGGGGCCCACGCAATGAAACAGAAAACAAAATTCACAATAATCTCACGGTGGATTTAGGAACCCATGCTCGAAATTTGAGCACGAATGAAGGTCGTTTCGGGGCCCAAAACATCCCCGAAGAGCTACTAATTCAAGAAACCAACAATGGAAAATTCAAGGATTCGGAGGGCAGAAACTTACCCAAAACCGAGAGAACAAATGCCTAGGAAGTGAGCTTCACTGACCCACCAACACGCAACTAAAGAACGGACCTCTAAAGGATCATCCAAGCTCCCATAATTAATTTAATGATAGAGTTTAGAGGGAATTGATGAGGATTAATAACGGAAAAGAGGAGAGGGGTGGAGGGGGACCTACCGGATGAAGAATGTTGATATAAGGGAGATGGAACTGGAGCTTAGAAGCTTAGCAATGGAGAAATGATGAAATAATGGAGGAGAAAACGAAATGGAAAGCTAAATTAGTTGTCTGGGGTCCTTCATCGCGATCGCGATAAGACCCCCGTGTTCGCAAAGATGAGCGAGCTAGACCTTTGCGGTCGCGACAAGTCAGCCACGCAATCGCGTAGAGCAAGCCCCTACCTGCTTCATCATGAATGCGAAGAGCAACCTTCTCAATCGCGATGGTCAAGAAACTAGACCATCGCGAACGCGATGTCCACCTCACGAATGCGATGACCAAAATGGTCTGCAACTTTTATAGCAGCAACCATCAGTTCACAAGGTAGAAAAGTCATCCAACAGACCCTCAGGATCTGTTCAAAACCATGTGAACACAACCCAACCATGCTACCCCACAAAAAATAGCTTCCAGACTCAATGGAATCGACGAAACTCCCAGCGTAGATCATTTTAAAGAAAAGTGGGCCCCGTGCTCAAAACTGACTCGGAACTCAATACCTCAAAATAAGTTTGGAAGCCCCAGGACCTGAACCCAAGGTCCCTCTAGCCCAAAGTCGACATTCCGGAACAGCGCTGACGAAAATTCCATTCGAGGCCGTCTTCTTCGAATGTTGACCAAGGTCAACCCTACCAGCCAAACTTGCTTGAAAACACAAAAAGCAACACCAAAACGAATCAAAAGCACTCAGGCCCAGACCTATAGTCCCACTAGACTAAAATCCCCGTTCCGAAGCCAATGGAACTGTCGAAATTTGATTCTGAGAATGCTTACCAAAAAAGTTGACCAAAGTCAAATATTTTTAAGTTCAAGTTTTAAAATAGGGAAATGGTCATAATGACTTAAGGAATGGCTCGGGCACCGAACCGTCAGTCCCGGCAAGTCATAAATGACCTATAGCCACCGAGAGAAAGCTCGAAATACAGAAAAAGGATGAAAAATAAAAAATGACCTTGAGGGTCATTACAACATTCACTACTAAAAGAACTTTCGTCCATGAAAGTTAGAAAAAGGATAGTACCTGAAGACTCGAAAAGACGAGGATAACGAGTCTGCATATCAGCCTCGATTTCCCAAGTAGCCTTCTCGACAAGATGATGCTGCCATTGAATCTTAACTGACGGGATCTCCTTGGACCTCAACTTTCTATCCTGCCTGTCCAAAATAGCAACAGGCTCATCCTCAAAGGATAGGGACTTATCCAACCGAACCGACTCTAACTAAAGCACATTAGACTCATTCGGAATATACCACCGAAGCATAGAGACATGACTGGAAAGAGCACGAGGCAAGGATAACTCATAAGCAATCTCTCCAATACGACAAAGGATCTCAAATGGCCCAATGAACCTTGAACTGAGCCTACCCTTCCTCCCAAACCTCATCACTCCCTTCATGAGCGATACTCGAAGGAACACACTGTCACAAACCATGAACTCTAGATCTCGAACACTCATGTCAGCATAACTCTTCTACCTACTCTGGGCAGTGCAAAGTCTCTCCTGAATAACCCAAACTCTATCCATAGAATCACGAAGCAAGTCAGTACCCCACGGCCTAACCTCGAAAGCATCAAATCAACCCACCAGAGATCTACACCACCTACCATACAAAGCCTCAAACAAAGCCATCTGAATGCTGGAATGGTAACTATTATTATATGCAAACTCTGCCAAAGCTAAACACTGGTCCCACTGACCACCAAAATCAATAACACAGGCTCGCAACATGTCCTCTAGAACCTGAATAGTACGCTCTGACTGACCGTCTGTCTGCGGATGATAAGCATTGCTAAGCTTAACTTTAGTACCTAACTCTCTCTAAATAGACTGCTAGAAGTGCAAAGTGAACTAAATACCGCGGTCGGAGATGACAAAAACTAGTACACCATACAAATGGACAATCTCCTAAATCTAGATCTGAGCCAACCTCTCAGAACTGTAGGAAGTCTGAATTGGCCGAAAGTGAGAAGACTTCATCAACCTATCTATAATAACCAATATAGCATCAAATATCCATAAAGTACGGGGAAAACCAACTACAAAGTCCATGGCAATCCGCTACTATTTCCACTCTGGGATGGGTAGCCTCTGAGACAAACCACCGGGCCTCTGGTGCTCAAACTTCACCTGCTAACAATTCAAGCACCTAGATACGAAAGCTGAAATATCCCTTTTCATCCCACACCAACAATAGTGTTGCCTCAAGTCATGATACATCTTATCTGCCCCAGGATGCATGGAATATCTAAAATAATGAGCCTCCTCCAATATCAATCTGACTAAGTCACCAACTCTAGGAACACAGATACGATCGTCGATCCTCAGAATGTCCTCTGAATCTAAAGTCTCCTTCCTAGCCTCACCACTCAACACCTAGTCACGAATGATCCTCAACCTTGCATCATCAAATGATGTGTCGAATCAGCTCCAGTAAGGAAGATCTAGCCTCAACACAAGCAAGAATACGGCCTGGCTCTGAAATGTCAAGTCTATCCAACTTACTAGCAAAGGATTGGATGTCCAAAGCTAAAGGTCTCTCCACTATTGCTAAGAAATCCAGGCTACCCATACTCACTGCCTTCTGGCTTAAGGCATCCGCCACCACATTTTCCTTGCCCGGATGATAGAAAATAGAGATGTCATAGTCCTTTAGTAACTCCAACCACCTACGCTGCCTCAAATTTATATCCTTCTGGCTGAAAATGTACTGAAAACTATGATGGTCAGTAAATATCTCACAATGCACGCCATAAAGATGATGCCTTCACATTTTTAACACGAAGACTATTGCCGCTAACTCCAAGTCATATGTGGGGTAGTTCCTCTCGTGAACCTTCAACTGTCTGGAAGCATATGCAATAACCCAGCCCTGCTACATCAACACACAACCCAAACCAATACCTAAAGCATCACAATATATAGTGAAACCCTGACCCTCGACCGGGAGAGTAAGAATCAGAGCTAAAGTCAACAAGGCCTTGAACTTCAGAAAGCTAGCCTCACAATCATCTGACCACTGGAAGGGAACGTTCTTCTAAGTCAATCTAGTCAATGAAGTTTCTATCAAAGAAAATCCCTCCTTAAATAATCTGTAATAACCCACCAACCTAATGAAACTGCGAACCTCGGTAGGAGAAGTAGGCTTAGCCCAATCATGAACTGCTGCAATCTTCGTCGGATCTACCATAATCCCATCCTTGGACACGACGTGCCCCAAGAATACCACAGACTCAAGCCAAAACTCACACTTAGTAAATTTGGCATACAACTGGTGGTTTCGCAAGGTCTGAAGTACAACTCTAAGATGCTACTCATTCTCCTCTCTACTCCTCGAATAAATCAGAATGTCATCGATGAACACAATCATAAACGAGTCTAAGTAGGCACTGAACACACGGTTCATCAACTCCATAAATGTTGTTGGGGCATTAGTCAACCCAAAAGACATGACTAGGAACTTATAATGGTCGTATCGAGTCCTAAATGTAGTCTTTGGGATGTCCCCATCCCTAATCCTCAACTGGTGATAACCGGACCTCAAATTTATCTTAGAGAACACTGTCGTACCCTGTAGATTGTCAAACAAATTATCAATACGCGACATCAGATATTTGTTCTTAAGTCTCACCTTATTCAACTGCATGTAGTCAATACATATACGTATAGACCCGTCCTTCTTCTTCATAAATAGAATCGAAGCACCCCACGGAGACACACTAGGCCTGATGAACCCTCTACTCAACAGATCCTAGAGATTATCCTTAAGCTCCATCAACTCAGCAGGTGCCATTTGATATGGCAGAATAGAAATGGGCTTGGTGCCCGGCTCAACATCGATGCCAAAATCAATGTCATGATCAAGAGAAAGACCTAGAAGATCATAAGAAAACATGTCTGAATACTCTTAAACCACAGGAACTAACTCAAGAGGAAGTGTGGTGGCACTAGTATCATGGACGTAGGCAAGATAAGATAAGAACCTCTTCCCAACCAATCGTTGGGCGCTCAGAAAGGATATAACACCCCTCGGCATATGGCTATCTGCACCCTTCCATATGATAGGAGGGATACTAGGCATCCGAAGAGTAACAATCTTGGTGAAGTAATCCAAGACAACATCATAAGGAGACAGCCAATCCATGCACAAGATCACATCAAATCAACTATATCGAGTACAACCAAGTCTACCCATGTGTCGTACCCCAAGATAGTCATCACACAAGCTCAATACACCTAATCCACTACTAAAAAATCACCTATTAGGGTAGATACACGTAAGGGATCAAGCAAAGACTCACAAGCAGACTCCAGACAAGTAGCATAATAAGCAGATACATATGAGAATATAGACCCCGGATCAAACAAAGCAGAAGCATACTAATGACAAATGGAGATCGTACCTGTGATCACAGCATCTAAAGCCTTGGCCTCTGTCTGGCCCAGAATCACATACATGTGGCTCCGTCCGCCACGACCACCTGACCTACTAGACTGAGGACCATCTCTAGTACTCTGGGGACCACCCTTACTACCTTGTGAACTGCCTCTAGTTGGTAGTGCTGGATCCTTGGGAGCCTGAACCAGATGATTTTTCCACCTAGGGTGGTGTACCAATGGGCACTCTCTAGAAAAGTTATCTATCTCGCCACATTCATAACAACCCTAACCAAACGTACTCCACTATGAAGACTCGGCTGAACTAGAATGACCACCATGATATGTAGACCTTGAATAACCACCTCGTGGAGTAGGAATAATATTCTGGATACTCTGACCCTCTGACCCTCAAAAGTCTATAAAGTCACCTGAATAGATCGGCTCAGCTAGAAGCGCTACTAGTGCTGACCTCTACCATAGTAGCCTCTACTACGGGCATGTAAACCACTAAAATTTCCCTAATGGTGGGGCCTCTTATTGTTGCCCCCTTGGGCCTCATGAAGTATGCCCTTAATAGTACGGGAATGATCAACTACCTCTAGAAAAGACTGACCCGATGCTACTATACCCTCTATGGCCAAGCGAAGATGCAAGATCAAATCGACATACTCTCTCATGCTCAATGGGCGGAATCATAGTGGCATGTCTGAACAACTGGTGGAAGCGACCCTCATACTAAGTCACAGTCATAGATCCCTGCTCTAACCTAAAGAGCTGATCCATTAACCACTCTTTCATGCTATATGGTACATACTTCTCCAGAAAAGCTGCAGAGAACTGGGCGCAGTGAGCGGAGATGACTCGGCTAGTCTGCAAGAAACATATGACCTCCACCACTATTTTGCTAGACTATCTAGATAAAAGGTGATGTAATCTTCTCCATGTGACTCAACTAACCCCAAATTATGTAACCTCTCCTGGCAGCTAGTCAAAAACACACAATTATGTAACCTCTCCTGGAAGCTAGTCAGAAACTCGTGCGCATCCTCCCTAGAAGCACTTGAAAACCTCAGAGAACCTACCCAACATCTTCTAATCCTCAGAATACATAACTGGCATGGCTGGAAGAGGTGGAGCAACTATAGAAATCGATAATACCTCAAACCTGGGAACCGCAGCCATAGGTTGCGCTCCTGAACCCTGTGCTACCACCTGAGCTGAAGTTTGACCCTCATCTCTAACATGAGAACCAATTGGAGTGGCCTGCGAAGCTGCTGGTGGAGTCATATCCTCGAGGAACCCCAATAATCAAACCAAGGTGTCCTACAACACTGGAGTAGCTACAAAACCTATCGAGTGCTTGGCTGGCCCTACATGTTTTGGCCCATACTGTACCTCATCCACTCTAACCTCAGGCTCTGGTGACAGTAGTCTACCCCAAGCCCGAGCTGGCACTGTAGCCTATGCCCTACGATGACCTCTGGGTTGACCTCTACCCCATCCCCTAGCTGGGGCTTTAATTGTAGGCGCAGGGGCCTCTTCCTCACCTGTTACAGATCCCGTCTGAACAATCTGAGAAATAGTAAAACAAAGATACTCAGAAGTTGATAAAGTCAAGAACGCATGACAAGGAATTAAACAATATGACATACTCCCTAGGAATGTCCTATAGCCTCTCGCAGATTAGATACGGACATCATCGTACCGATCCACGAGACTCTACTAGACACTTTGATCTTGTAATACCGAGACCGATGAACCTGGAGCTCTGATACCACTCTATCATAACCCAAAACTGGGCCATGATAGCGTCTACATAACCCTCCAATAGACAAGCTAGAACCCAATAATGCAGAAGATGGTAAAATAGTTTAAGTAATGAAAAGCGGAAGACAACATAAAGAAATGGGGCTTATAACATATATATACATACCAACCGTATCCAATATACAAAACCTGGCCCTAAAGTGACCAAAGAGATAAAACAACACGAGAACCAACCCGGACCTAGTGTCACTAGTACAAGAGCGACTAATAGTAAGGAGTAGATATTCAACGGACTCTGTCTATCCAATATACAAGATGGAAAGCATGTAAAGTCTCCAAAAGTGCCAGGAGCTCACCGCGATCTGAACTGCAACAGGCCTTGAATGACAAGAAGGTCAGTAAGGATGGCTCGTACTAGGTTCTGCATCAAAAAAAGATGCAGAGTGTAGTATGAGTACCAAGACAATAGGTACTCAGTAGGCATCGTAGGCCGACCGAGCGTAGAGAGATGATATATAGATAATCAGAGAAAGTAAGCAAGGTATAGGGATCCATCTAAATTTAGTTATAAGCCAAAAATTAAAATAACTAAGCCAATGAAGGAACAAGCAACAACAGAAACCAACCTAATTCAATGAAAATCCAAAAGCACTAACCGGTGTAATGTCATGAAGATGATATGATGTATGAATGCATAATAGTATAAACCCGGAATATCGCATTGAGCACCCAAAATAGTGCATCAAACTATGCATATATAGACAAGAATAAATGAATAGAAGGAAAAAACCCCATAATAATGCATCGGGGATCCGGAATACCACATCGGACTAGATAATGCATAAAAATAGTGTTTTCCCATTTTCCTTCATAAATTCGTACAAAATTCCAACATGATTCATTTCAAATCACAAGGTCAATGTAGCTGTCTCATTTTTGAACCAAAAACCTTTGAAGTGTTTTCCTTCTATATTCATGACGTGCGATGCAATATGAACATGAAATAACCAACCAGGGGAAAACCATTCACAACAAGGCGAAAACAGGGAAAAATACCCTCCAAACCAAGAGAACTGACCTGGAACTCCATCCAAATCCAAGTTATGGCCTCGAGCCCACAGTTATACACAACAGTAGAACAAAGCGAATAAAATAGGGAAATAACGCAAAAATTCACCAAGATTCTCTACTCTACCTCTAAAACCTCCTAAAAGCAAACTAGGGATTCTAAGCTAGCCACCACGATACTGCAAGCTCCTAGGCTAAGGATAAACATGATAATTCTACACTATAATCTGAAATGGGCCAATTATAAGCGGTAAATAGGATTTAAGCCTAAATCTATCTAAAATCCACCTAACGTTCCAGTATCAAATAAATATATAAAATCTAACTACACTAAGTCGAGAAAGTAAATAGTAACCTACCTCGAGGCCAAAGTGAAGGCACAAACTGTCACTCGTGTGCCTTCCCTTTTGAACAGCCTCAGAAAGTTGCCACACTATCAAGAACATAATCTAGATGTCAATACGAGAAGAACGACACCCATATTGCTATACTGGAAAATTAGGCTGGAAATTGGGTCGGAAAAATGACCCTCGGGGCTCGTGCAACAAAATAGAAAATAAAATTCACAATAATGCTCGTGATGGATTTAGGAACCTATGCTCGAAATTTGAGAATGAATGGAGCTCATTTCGGGGCCCAAAATAGCCCCGAAGAGCTACTAAATCAAGAAACCAAAAATGAAAAATTCAAGGATTTGGAGGGCGTAAACTTACCCAAAACATAGAGAACAAACGCCTAGGAAGTGAGCTTCACTGACCCACCAATATGCAGCTCAAGAACGGACCTATACAAGGATCATCCATACTCCCATAATTAATCCAACGATGGAGTTTAGCGGGAATTTATGAGGATTAACAACGGAAAAGAGGAGAGGGGTGGAGAGGGGACTTACCGGATGAAGAATGCTGATATAAGGGAGCTGGAATCGGAGCTTAGAAGCTTAGAAATGGATAAATGATGAAATAATGGAAGATAAAACAAAGTGGACAGCTTAAATAGTTGTTTGGGGTCCTTCATCGCGATCGCAACAGGACCCCTGTGTTCGAGAAGAAGAGCGAGCCAGACCATCATGGTCGCGACAGGTCAGCCACGCAATGGCATAGATCAAGCCACTTCCTGCTTCATCACGAATGCGAAGACCAACCTTCACAATCGTGATGGTCAAGAAACTAGACCATCGTGAACATGATGGCCGCCTCGCTATCGCGATGACCAAAATGTTCTGCAACTTTTATAGAAGCAACCAGCAATTCACAAGGCAAAAAAGTCATCCGACGTACCCTCAGGTTTTATTTGGAATCCCATGAACACAACCCAACCATGCTACCCTACCAGAAATAGTATCTCGGACTCAATGAAATCAACGAAACTCCCAACGAGATCATTTTAATGAAAAGTGGGCCCTGTACCCAAAATTGACTCGGAACTCAATACCTCAAAACAAGTATGGAAGCCTCGTGACCCAAACCCAAGGTCCCTATAGCCCAAAGTCGACATTCTGAAACTAACAGCACTAACGAAAATTCCATCCAAGGACGTCTACTCTAAATATTGACCAAGCTCAACCCTACCAGCCAAACTGGCTTGAAAATACACAAAGAAATACCAAAACAAATTAAAAGCACTCAGGCCCAGACCTATGGTCCCACTAGACCAAAATCTTCGTTTCAAAGCCAATAGAACTGTCGGAATTTGATTCTGAGCATGCTTACAAAGAAAGTTGACCAAATTCAAAGATTTTCTAAGTTCAAGTTCTAAAATAGGAAAATGGTCATAATGACCTAACGAACAGCCCGGGTACTAAACTGTCAGTCCCAACAAGTCATAAATGACCTATAGTCGCTGAGAGAAAGCTCGAAATGCAGAAGAAAGATGAAAAATAGAAAATAACCTAGAGGGTCATTAAAGGCTGGTTTTCTAGATTTTACCCATCGAGGTTCTCTGGTGCTCCCGGACAAGATGCCAATGAGTTTATTACTACTTTTAAGGAGATGCTCCATCAACTGGTTCAGTCAGATACCCAGGAAGTAAATTATACCACCTATCAGCTGGAGGGGCCAGCTAAGCTTTAGTGGAGGGCACAGCTAGCTTACAGACCTTTAGAGTCTTGTCAATTAACTTGGAGAGAGTTCTATAAGGCCTTTATGGCCAAGTTCTTGACACAAAGTGACTGTGAGCACCATAGGGAGCAGTTCACCTGATTGATACAGGTATCGATGATAGTGTCTGAGTATGATCCATGTTTTCACTAATTGGCTCAACTTGGGGATAGGATTATTCCCACATAGCTAGACTGGGTTTGTCACTTTATTTGGGGGTTAAGGATTAAGCTTTGACAAACTGCAGAGATACTAGTTGCTAGTGGGTGACCATTTAAAGCTATAGCATACCATGCCCACACTATGAAGAATTTTCATCGCCAAGATCTGGGAGCCAGAGATAAGAGGCCACTCTATTAGGGCGGATACAGTGGTTCCCGCTCATGTGGTAGAGGTTCAGGTTAGTAGGGTCGAGGATATCAAACATAATAGCATCAGGGTCAGTCTAGCCAGTCAGTTCAGGAATCACTTTGGGATTTAGGTGGGCCTTAGTTTGATAAGGGTTATGGTGGTCATCATGGATTCAGTGGGCCGAGTTCAAGTCATTTCTTGAGGAGTACATCATCTGGTACATCAGGTTGTAGTGGCCATTCAGGTTTAGCTAGTTTTTCATATCAGGGTGGGCCATCAGGGCTTTGCTATTAGTGTGGTATCGTTGGGAATTCTTTTAGAGACGTTCCCCCAGCAGGATATAGTTCAGCCAGCCACTCAGCCGGCTTAGCCTTTGAGAGTAGTACAGCCACCAGTCAGTGGTGGTGGTACCTAGGGTAGAGGTGGTGCCTAGTATAGTAGGATAGGTGGTCGGTATGGCGGTTGATCAGGTGGAGTCCAGCGTTAGTTCTATGCGGTCCTTGGTAGACTGGAGGTAGAGGCCTCAGATGCAGTGATCATAGGTATAATTTTTGTCTGCCGCCAGTTAGCTTTAGCATTATTTGATCCTGGTTCTTCATGCTCATATGTTTTTGCGTACTTGTTCCTTTTTTGGGGTTGGCTAGTGAGCTATTATTTGTTCTTGTATCTGTTACTACCCCGATAGGCAATTCCTTAGTAGTGGATTGGATCGTTAGAGCCTGCTTGATAGTTGTTGGCGATCTTGAGACTTAGGCTAACTTGATGATTTTAGATTTGCCAGATTTTGATGTGATTCTGGGCATGGACTGGTTATCCCCTCACCGAACAGTTTTGGATAGTTATGCCAAGACCATTACCATAGTCATGCCTGGCATATCCTCAGTTGTGTGGTAGGGTTTGGTTGGCCACCACCATTTGGGATCATTTCTTGCCTTTAGTTTAGGAGGTTAATTTTGCGTGGATGTTTGGCTTATCTAGCATATGTACAGGATGTTAGTGCCAACCCTTTTTATCCCGAGTCGATCCCTATGGTTAGAGAGTTTTTAGATGTGTTTTTGACTGACCTGCCAAGCCTTCTACGTGAGCGTGATATAGACTTTTCCATTGAGGTAGAGCCAGGTACCAGGCCCATTTCCATTACTCTGTATCATATGGCTCAAGGTGAGTTGAGGGAGCTTAAGGTTTAGCTCCAGGACTTGTTAGCTACGGGTTTTATTAGGCCAAGTGTGTCACCTTGGGGTGCTTCAGTTCTTTTTGTGAAGAAGAAAGATGGATCGATGTGGATGTGTATTGATTATCGGTAGATGAATAAGGTGTCTATAAAGAACAAGTATTTGATGCCGTGTATAGATGACTTGTTTAATGAGCTCCAGGATGCAGCAGTGTTTTCTAAGATAGATTTGAGGTCAGACTACCACCCGTTGATGATTATGATAGAGTAAATTGCTAAGACAACATTCAGGACACGAAATGGCCATTATGAGTTCATGGTGATGTCTTTTGGGTTGATCAATGCCCCAATAATTATTATGGACTTGATGCACTGGGTGCTCAAGCCGTACCTGGATTCACTTGTGATAGTATTCATTTATGACATATTGATATACTCGTGGAGTAGGAAGGAGCATGAGCACTATTTGAGGATCATACTCCAGACTTCGAGAGATCATTGGCTTTATGACAAGTTTTCAAAGTGTGAGTTTTTGTTCGAGTCAGTAGCATTCCTAGGGCACGTAGTGTCTAAGGATGGGATTAGAGTGGACCTAGGAAATCTTGCAACTATTAATGATTGGTTGGGACCTACTACTCCTACTGAGGTTTGCAATTTTGTTGGGTTGGTAGGATACAACAGATGGTTTATTAAGGGATATTCTTCAATAGAAGCACCTTTGACTAGGTTGACTAGGAAGGATGTTCCCTTTCAGTTGTCTAATCAGTGAGAGGAGAGTTTCCAGAGGCTTAAGTCCTTGTTAACATCATCTCTGGTATTTACATTGCCAGTTGAGGGTCAGGGCTTCTCAATGTATTGTGATGCTTCATCAGTTGGTCTTAGTTGTGTGTTGATACAGCAGGGTCAAGTGATAGCATATGCATCAAGGTAGTTGAATAATCATGAGTGCAATTATCTCACTCATGACTTTGAGTTGGCGGTTGTAGTCTTCGTGCTCAAGATCTAGAGGCACTATCTATATGGTGTTACCTATAAGATTTACACCGACCGCCATAGCCTTCAGTACATCAAGAATGAGCAATATTTGAACTCTATGCAGCGGAGATGGGTTGAGTAATTGAAGGACTATAACTTCGCCATTGGGTACCATCCAGGTAAGGCAAATATAGTAGTGGATGCCTTGAGCCAAAAGGCAGTGAGTATGGGCATCTAGGCTTGATTTGTCAAATCCCAGCAGAGTTCTTTCCACAGTTGAGATCCGATCTACTCTGCTTGATCAAATTCAACATCGTCAGTTTGAGGATCAATAGTTGTGTGACATTCATGATTACGTTTCTCGGGGTGAGGCCAGCATGGCTACTTTAGATTTTGATGGTATTTTAAGGTTTGATGGTTGCCTTTGTGCTCCAAGAGTTAAGGATTTGATTCAGTTGATTCTCCATGAGGCTCATTGTTCCATATATTCCATCCATCCGGGCACAACTAAGATGTATAGAGATTTGAGGCAGCTTTACTAGTGGAGTGGTATGAAAAGGGACATAGTGTAGTTTGTATCTCGATGCTTAAACTATCAACGGGTTAAGTTTGAGCATATGAGACCTTGTGGATTGATGTAGAGACTTCCCATTCCTGAGTGGAAGTGGAAAGAGCTCACTATGGACTTAATAGCATGGTTGACATGCACCTCTCAAGGGTTTGACTCTATTTGGGTTATTGTTGATAGACTGACTAAGTCTGCACACTTCTTGCCAGTTCATTCTTCCTATAGTGCAGAGAAGTTAGATCAATTTTATATCCGTGAGGTTGTTTGTTTACATGGGGTTCCAGCTTCTATCATTTCAGATCGTGGTACTCAGTTTACATCTCAGTTTTGGAGGACTATTTAGCAGGAGATCGGTATAGAGGTTCAGCTTAGCACTATATTTCATCCTTAGACAGATGGCCAATCTGAGAGGACTATCCAGGTCCTAGAGGATATGTTAAGGGCATGTGTTCTTGATTTTGGGGGTTCATGGGATCAGTATGTACCTTTGGCAGCGTTTGCTTAAAATAATAGTTATCACTCGAGTATTTGCATGGCACCTTTTAAAGCATTATATTGGAGGCATTGCAGATTGCCAGTGGGTTGATTGATGGTTGTGAGTCCCGGTTGTAGAGTACAGACCTTCTTCGTGACTTCTTAGATAGAGTTCGAGTGAATCAGGACAGTTTTCAGATAGCCCATAGTAGGCAGAAGAGCTATGCAGATCATAGATTTCGTGCCTTAGAGGTTAGTGCTCCTGACTGGGTATTCCTTTGAGTGTCGCCCATGAAGAGAGGGATGAGGTTTGCTTGGCGGGGAAGATCAGCCCCAGGTATATTTGGCCATTTGTGATTTTTAAGAGGATTGGTCAGGTTACTTATCAACTAGATTTGCCTCCTATGTTCTCAGCTATGCACCCAGTCTTTCATGTGTCCTTGTTGCACCATTATGTTTCGGATGAGTCACATGTGCTACAGTGGGATTCAGTGCAGTTGGATGAGTGTTTGTTGAGGAGCCGATAGCCATTTTAGCCATAGGTGTCAGGAGATTGAGGTCTAAAGAGATTCTTGTGGTTAAGGTTCAGTGGAGGCACCATCCAATTGAGGAGGCTACCTGGGAGAGCAAGAGAGAGATGCGAGCTCAGTATCCGCAGTTGTTTGAGCCTTCAAGTACTCACTTTTCTTGACTTTCGAGGATGAAAGTCCTTTTTAGTAGTGGTTGATGTAATGACCCTTCTAGTCATGTTGGCATTTTCACCTTTTTTGCACTGTTAAAGCTTGCCTGTAGCGGTCTTAAGATATTTATGACTTGCTGGGATTGATGGTTCGATGCTCGGGCTATTCCTCAGGTCATTGTGACCATTTCCCTATTTTAGAGCTTTAACTTAGAAAATTGTTGACTTTAGTCAACAATCTTAGAAAGCATTCTCAGAATCAAATTGTGACAGCTCTGTTAGCTCTGAAGCTTGAATTTAGGTCTTGTTAGACCCTTGATCGGGTTCTGGGAGCTTTCAGTATGGTTTTATCTCACTTACTAAGATTTTAGTCCAATTGAACTTGGAAGTTTTACTTTGGTCAACATTCGGAGAAGATGACCTCGGATGGAAATTTTGTCAGTGTTTTTAGCTCTGGAATGTTGACTTTGGGCTAAAGGGACCTTTGGTTCAAGTCTCGAGGCTTCTAGATGCATTTTGGGCTATTGGGTTCTATTTTGGAAATGTTGGCTATTTGGGTGTAGGGCCTGCTTCTCTTTGAAACAATATCCATTGGGAATTTTGTCATTTATGTTGAGTCTGAAAATCCATTTCTAGTAGGGTAGCACCTTTGGTTTGTGTCCTTGAGGTTCGAAATATTCCCCGAGGGTGTGATCGAAATGGTTTTGTGTTGTGTTGCAGCTAGTAGCTGCTGTTTCTAGTATAGGTACAGTGGTGGTGCCTTGGCCCACCTGTGTAGTCGTAACTTTTCCCTGGGTGCCGCACCTGTAGTGCATGGTGGCTTCTGAAAGGGTGCACCTGTGCTCCCTCACCCGCCACGGTGGTGCTTTGGACTGCGCCTACACCTAGCGCTGGAAGTTCAAAAGGGGTCTTCTTCTTCATTTTGTTCAAAGTCTTTAAGAAGTTTTCCTTTATTCCTATTGTGCTCAAAGATTCAATTTCTCTGTGGGATTATCATTAAGTGTTGGGGTGATCATTTTCATACTCGTGGTCGATTTTCCATCATAAATTGTAAGTTTTCCTTACCTTAATTCCATAATTTCTTCATTAATTCCTAAAATTGTTCTTGGGTGTAGGGGCTGCTCTTGGCCCTTTCCTTTACCTGAATTATGCTCATCTTTCGAGCAAGTGTTTTTGGCTATGTTGGGAACTTTGTGGTAGTTTTCATTTTCTATTTTGGGTTGTGGGGCCCACGGGCCTACTTATGACCTGGATTTTGACCCAGCTAAATTATTATGGGTATCGATATCGTTGTATTGACGAGTAGAGTATATTGATGATAGTTTGATTGTGATTTGGGGCTTCTCAGAGCAGTTTGGTCTTGGACGACGTCCCTCCAGCAACTTTTTGTCGAACGTCAGGTAGGTTACGAGTTACCTATTTTAGACTTTGCCTATATAGAATATAAGTGTACTATTTAGTATCTCAAGGTTTGGCTTACTAGGTCGGTACCCAAGATCTTTTCCACCTCTTTTCTGTCCGCTTTTACTTCATTTGCTTTAGTATTTGAGCTAGTTCTGTCTGTGTGGCCTTTGCATATGCCTTTGGACCATAGACGATGGGATATTTGGAAAATTTCCATGAGTCCCGGACATTGATTCCCGATGATAAGCTGGTTATCTATGATGTAGAGCGCATTGATCCTGTCCAGGGCCGGTAGGTTGATTGTCAGTTGTTGAGCTATTGTATTTGAACATATCATCATTATCATGAAAAGAGATTTTTCTGCATTGGTTTACTACTGTATGGTTGTGGGCCTAACGATCACCAGATTTTTAAACATTGCATGGCCCCGAGATCCCATTTTTCGTTATAAATAGCTATAAATGTATTTAAAACTGGTTTTATGGATTTTGTTGAGATAAAAGAGCTTATGTGATAATTTGCACACTGATTCTAGACTCGGCTGGCCCAGAGTGCTAGATATGATTTTTACTACCAATTTTAAGCTGATACTAGACTCAACTAGGCCGGAGTGCTAGACATAACTTTATCACTGATTTTAAGATGACACTACACTCAGTTGGGCCAGAGTGCTAGACATGGTTTTATTATGGATTTTAGACTCGGATAGACTTTAGGCATGCATGTTAAGATACTGAGAGATTGTATATAGTCTTGGAGATCTCCATGGACCTTTCCTATCTGGACTAGGGTCTACAGGCCGAGAGCGCCGGAGGAGGGATATACGGTGGAGTAGATCTATATGGGGAAGCCTTCCATAGGTCCTACCTGCTGGGCCTATATGTGCCGGAGGAGATGCATATGGTACCACTGGCACTTCATATCATATCATATATTTTTTGAACGGTTCCACCCTCGTTTGCTAATTTTTGAGTATATGCTCTGGTAGTATGGGATGCCAAAGGGTTTGTTTTCACTTGTATTTATTCCTGGGGTGTATGGGCGCTTATTGAGATTGTAGGTAGATTAGTTTACTTATGATCATCCTTACCTTGTGGGTTGTATTATTAGCATGCTTATGTTTAGTTGCCATTCTTTCCTTCCCATTATTTGAGGTTATCGGTATATCTCCCTGTTTGTTAAACTTTTTGAATATGTTGTTGTTGCAAGGATCTAGGTGCGTTCTCTACCCTTTCACCTGTTTTTGTGATATATCCATTATGGCTAGCATAGCTTACTTGTATTCTTTTGTTCCTTCTTTCTATTGCTAGTTTTTGTGTTATTTTCTCTGTTTGCTTCTGTGACCTTTTCTTTCTTATCTGCTTTATACTGCTTTTATATTTTATGTATGCTTAGTCGGCCTATGATGCCTACTGGGTTCCTGTTGCTTTGCAATTGGTGCTCATACTACACTTCTACATCTTCCTGGTGCAGATCCTAGTGTGAGCTATCGCCATTGACACAGAGACTCGTGCAACACTTCTGGACATCCAAGACATAGGGTGAGCTCCTGGAAACCGGGGCTTAGCTATATCTCTTCTTTTGGCAGTTGACTCTTTTGTATACTCAGAGGCACTTGTATATTTTACTTTCGCACTCTCTTGTACTCTGTATATTTAGTAGTGTCTCATGTACTTTTGATACTAGGTCGTGGGATGGTGTAGTTCCTATATATGTATATCTAGATTGCTTTCCTTTCGTTTTGCTTTCCTTATCTTCTTCCGCTAATTGTGCTTCTTATGCGTGCTTACTTAAAGTGTAGCGCATTATTAACCGTTCTGGGCTATGGGGATTGGTTTTCCTACAAAGGGGTTATAGGTGCCATCATGACCTGAGAAATTGGGTCGTGACATCTAACTCTTTATATTCTAGGAGAAATAATTGTTTGAAGTTGACTCTTGTAAGAATCTTACACTAGAACTTAGTCAGTAGAGGAGTTTTCAACTCAACTTTGTTTTAGGGACTTCTTATGACTTAAATCACATACAATACTCTTATAATACTAGGGAATTGATCATGACACTTATGAAAAATGATTCGACTCTTAGCTTAGAATTCTCGGGGTGTTACAATATCTCCCCCTTGGAACCATTCATCCTCGAATGAAGATTAACTAGGCTGAGGTGGTGGGGGAAGGGCTACAATCCCACCAACTTTCCAATTTCTTATATTATATATCATCTTCTGAGCTCGGTCAACCTATGATGCCTACTGAGTACCCCGTGTGTTGGTACTCATGCTATATTTATGCATCTTTTTTCTAATGCAGTACCTAGTACAAGCCACCCTTATTTACTATCTACTCATTTGAGGCCAGCTGCTATTTGGATCGTGGTGAGCTCCCGACCTCTGGAGATTTACTACTTTCCCTCTAGTATATACTATCAATATTTTTTATATTTTGGTAGACAGTAGTATCTTGTACAACGCTATTCCAGAACTTAGACATTTTCTTTGCCGGTGACACCTGGTCTGGGGTTTTGGTTCTTGTATATATTTCTTCTTTCCTGGCCTCTTTAGGTCCTATTTTATATATTTTGTACTGTTGGGTATATATCTATAATGTTGGCCGGTATCTTGTTATGATTTCTCTTCCATTTTACTTATTTAAATGCTTATTTATAGTATCGTGTTCTTGGGTTAGCTTGCCTACTGGGAGGTTTAGTAGGTGCCATCATGGCCTAATTTTGGGTCATGACAGAGTGGTATTAGAGCTTTAGGTTCACCGATCTTACCAGTACAAGAGAAAATGTCTAGTAGAGGCTCGTGGATCGGTACAATGATGTATGTATCCTATCTGCGGAAGGCTATAGGGAATTCTTAGGAAAATTTCCATTTTAGTTGATTCCTTATCTTGCGTCCTTGACTCGATCAACTTCCAAATATCTTTTGTTGCACTCTTTCTTAGATGGTTTGGACGAGATCAGTGGCAAGTGAAGATGAGGCCTCTGCGCTGGTAGTTAGAGCCCCAGCTAAGGGACGGGGAAAAGGTCAACTCAAAAGTATAGGTAGGGGATGTGCTGCAGTGCGAGCTTGAGCCCAGACTAGAGTGCCATCATCGGAGTTGGATATTGAGGTAGAGGAGGTTCAGTATGACCGGAAGGCATGGGGCATGCCCAGCATCTGACAGGTTTTATGGCTACACCAGTTCTTCAGGACTTGCTGGTTTGTGTTCTTGGGATTTAAAGGGCATGTCACAGCCCGGGGCTTCACCAGGTACTCCTATTGGTTCATAGGTTAGGGATGAGGCTCAGACATCAGCCTTGGCAGTGGCATAAGGTTCAGGAGAGCAGTCTGCTATTGTGGCTCACCGAGTAGAGGTGTTGCCAATTTTATTAGTTGCTCAGCTGATTCCAGCTAGGCCGGTTATGACTTCAAAGAAGCAGAAGATGTTGGGCAGGTTGATTCAATTGGGTCCTTTGAGGTTTTGAGGCCCCCCGAGAGAGGATGCCCATGAGTTTCTAGTTAGTTTCCAGGAGATGTTACATAACCTCAGCTTAGTTGACTCACAATGGGTAGATTATACCGCCTTTCAGCTAGATGGTGTGGCCAGACAATGGTGGAATTCTTATATTGCTTGTAGACTAGCCGAGTCACCTTCTATGACTTGGGCTCAGTTCTCTGAGGCCTTGTTGGAGAAGTATTTATGGTGCAGTATGAGGGAAAGACTGAGGGATGAGTTTACCAGGTCAGAGCATGGATCTATGCTTGTTTAAGAGTATGAGGTCCAGTTCAATGAGTTTGCAAGGCATGCCACAATGATTTTGCCTACCGAGCACGAAAGGGTGCATTTCTTTGTTAGAGGGTTAAGTCTGCAGCTTCGGTTGGCTTCAGAGCACTTGGTGGATTCAAGGGCAAGTTTTCTTATAGTTGTTGACCACACCCATACAATCAAGGATATTCATCACCAGGCCTACAGAGGTAGAGACAAGAGGCCCTGCCACCGGGGTGGATTTAGTGGTTCACAGCAGAGAGGCAGAGGGTTCTCTGGTCGGGGTCATCCATAGAGTTTCTAGCCTAGCCGTCCTATTCAGGAGGCACTACAAATTACAGAGGGTCAGTATGGTCAGGGTAGCTAGAGTTTGGTTCAGACTTTGCGTGATGCTCACTCCGGGTATTCAGGTTGTGGTGGCCATTCTACTTCAGTCGGGTCATTACAGCAGGGTACAACTAGTCGGGGTTGTTATGAGTGCCATCTATTGGGTCACTATGTTAGGTAGGGGTGTACATGGACCGGGTTGGTTCGAATTTTTTAAATACCAAATCAAACCATTAGTTTTGGATTTTTAAATATATAAAGCAAACAAAACTAATAAAAGTCGTGTTTTCCAATCTCGAGTTTTTTCGGTTTCTTTGGGTTTTTCAGATTTTTTTGAGTTTTTTCAGGTAAAGTCTTCATACAAACATATAATTAACTTGTGCTTCAAATATTTCTTTAGTCCGAGCAAAATACAACTATCTAAGGTATTTCTTTAAAAAAATAACACAAAATATATTCACTTTATTTGAAATTTATGAAGTGAGTGATGACAATAAAATATTCAACCAAAAAAATAATGAAATTGCATAGAATAAATATTGCATATTTATATATCATAATAAAAATAATCATAATTGAAAAGTATTAAATCATGCTAAAATAAGTCTAATAAGATTAACTACATGACTAAATATTAAACAAAAAAATAAATTAGTTTATGTATTTATGTAAAATTAAAAAATAAATATCTAACATGATTATCATTCCTAGTGTTGGATTGAATAATCTTTTGTTAACATTCGTATTGATTTGGGCTTTATTTGAGTTACTAATATTTATGGGTTATAAAAAGACTTATCGGACTATTTAAAATTCTAAGTTTAAACTTGAAATAATATATTGAAAGATAAAAACTATAAAAAAGTTGAAGAACTATTTATAAATTACATCACAATAAATATTTTTATGCATAATATTTTTAAAAATAGTATACATGTAATATCGGGTTGGTTCATTTCGGTTTAACTTTTTTTAGTTAAAACCAAACTAAACCAATTATAGTCGGGTTTTTTTTTCAATACCAAATCAAGTCAAACAAAATCACTAGTCGGGTTTTTTTTGCGGTTTGGTTCGATTTGCGGTTTAGTTTGATTTACAGTTTGGTTTTGTACATCCCTAATGCTAGGGACTGTCCCTCAGTACAGTGTGTTGTGCGATAGGGTCCATAGAGTCAGCAGGGTCAGAAAGTTCAGGCCCCTAGGGCCCCAGCACCACTGGCCAGAGGTGGTGCACAGGGCAGTAGGGGTGGTCCCCAGGGTCCTCGAGATGGTCATGGTGGTCGGAGCCACATGTATACATTCTCGGACTGGCTAGAGGCTGAGGCTTCAGATGATGTCATCACAGGTACGATCTCAGTCTATCATCAGTCATCTTCCTCATTGTTTGATCCACGGTCTATATTCTCCTATGTGTCTGCTTACTTTGCTACTCGTATGAAGTCTACTTGTTAGTTATTGCATGTGCCCATGCGTGTAGCTACCTTAGTAGGAGTTTTTTAGTAGTGGATTTATAAGTTTGTAATCTACCAAATTATTGAGCCTTTATTTATGAATTATTTCCATGTTTTGATGAGAATTAGAGGTACTTACTTCCCTTATTGATGAAAATGCAGGTATTCTTGGTCAAAAGTAGAAAAACAAAGAAATTGAACCCAAAGAGCCCAATAAGAGTTGAAGTGTGAAGATGATCGAAAACGAGGAAGAATCTTACGCGAGGTGATACTGAAATGCAAATCGCACAATGCAGCGTGCAATCGGTACCTCCCTTCGCACCTCACCACCAAATCAACTGGCATCACTGGTTTGCGGAACAGAGACATGCAATCCACAGAACATGTGGTGCAACCACACGTCTGTTGCACGTTAATTGCACCATTCCCGAAGGGTAATTTTTTCCAAAGCCAAGTGACGTTTTGGAAAGCATCTAAAACCCATTTTGGGGAGTGTACCATATATAGAATTTTAGTATTGAGCTTTCCCAAAGAAAATATTGAGAGTACTCTTCTCTCTTCATCTTTCACATTTAGAATTCACCATTTTTGTATAAATTGATCTTGGATTTGGATATTGGTTTGAATATGAATGGAATTATGTGTAAACCTATTGGTATATCTTCTTATTTCCTTAGTATGAGCAGCTAATTTCCTTGTCTAGGGGTATGTGCATGATAGGTATTTGAATTTGGGTATGGGTCTTGTTTAATTGTTCTTATAATTGATGAAGTGATATGGGTCTATTGAATTCCTCGGGAGTTAATCATAAAATTGATGGTTGCAAACATTAATTGAGTTTTCTTAGTTATGTTCTTGCTTGAAAGAGGATTCATAATTCGGATAGGAATTCAATAGTGGGAATTTGAGATTTCTACCTTAGATTGAGGATAGAAATAGCTTAATCGATGGAAACTCTCATCTAAGAGTCTAAGCTAGAAGTAGTATGACTTTCCCAAGCAATTAAATTGGTTGGTTTATGCTAAAACTATGATGCTTGAGCAAAGACCATAGGATATATATTTGTAGGATCGAGAGATTACCAAATATGACTAAAACCAATACTACCCGTATCATTAATCAAGAATTTGCATAATTAATCAAGTACCCTAACCCTTTGTAGAACCCCATCGGAAGCATACCCCTAGTCTCCTTCTCATTGATTATAAGTCTCGCGTTTACATTACGCTTTTGTGTTGAAATCGAAGTTGATATGTAAATTTCCCTTTTCAATTCCCCTAATCTTTACTTTTAAGTTATTTGAACATTTACTCTCTTAGTGAGTATTTCTAGAAGATCTCTTAGTGAATCATCACTCCACTCTTTGTGGATTTGACCCTACCATCTGTTGGATTACTTTTGTTTTGCTTGAATATCTCTACCAACTTCTTCGGGAGAGTGCTTTTGAGTATCATCAAAAATTGCACCATGTCCAAGGAGTGGTTTTTGAGTCACCAATTGATTGTAGTTTAAGTTCACTTTGTTGAGTGTTTGTTTGTTTTACCTTTTTGTTGTTTTTGATTGTTTGGACAGGGTGCCTATGAGTGAAGCGGGTGACCAAGAAAGCATAGATGGATATATAGATGCGGATCATGAACCCGTAGTCCATGGTGGCATAGGTGCAATCCGCCTACCTCTCATTGTTGGAAATGTTGTATTTCATATTACGAGCACTATGCTCCACTTGATTTAGATGAAGGGTATATTCGGAGGGTTGGCGCATGAGGACGCCAACTGATATATTTGGAACTTTAGTGAAATATGTGAACCCTTCAATATCAACCATATTTCTCATTAGTCCATCTGGCTCCGTTTGTTCCCATTCTCCCTTACAGGGGAAGCGACGGCTTGGCTTGAAGAGCCCCTCGAGGGCTCTATTACTTCATGGAACGGATTAGTTGAGGCATTTTTGGAGAGATTCTTCCCTCCCTCTCAGATGATGCAATTGAGGGATGATATTACCAACTTTTTCCAACTCCAGAATGAGCCATTGCATGAAACATGGCTAAGGTTCAAAAAGAAGCTCTTATTGTGTCTGAATCATGGTTTTCCTGATAATGTCTTACTTCAAAGCTTCTATCGAGCCTTGGACTCGATGAAAAAATCTGTGTCGAACAACTTTACAGGCGAAACATTTATGGACCAATAATATGGTATTGCCTCAGCTCTCTTAGAGCGGATGACAAAGACAAATCGTGCATGGCATACTAAAGAGGATGATGTTTCCTTAGGGGTGAATTCGTCCATTATGACGAGTGAAATAAGGTGAAAAAAAGAGGAGAAAGATGAAACAATAGCCAAGATATTGACGCAAATTGATCTATTGGCTAAACATATGATGGGGGCTGGAAATAAAAATGTGAATGTTGTGGGGACTTACAGTCCTAGAGTTCATGATGAAAGTGTGTATTACCCTATGGATGAGGAGGCATGTTACATTTTGGTGGGTTCTCAGCCCAGATACAAAGGTACCAACCAAGGTCTTTGGCATCCGGGGGATGAGAACCTAGGTTGGAACAAGGACTAGGGAAATCAATGGAGAGATAAGTAGCCAGGTAGAGACCGTGAAGGTCAATGGCATGATCGTGAAAGATATGGTGATTGTTACAATAATCGTAGTACTAACCCCTATGTTCCTCAACCAAAGGCCGATGTGTCTCCCTATCAACCAACGGTGAGTAACCCCAGACATTCCAAGATTAAGAACATGTTGTCTTAAGTCTTGAAGAAAGTTGAATCGACTGATAGTAGGGTGAAGGAATTAAAAAGTGAGTTGTCCACTCTTAACCAAATGGTGAGCTCCCATTCAGCATCTATCAAGAAGTTAGAAGCTCAAATGAACCACCTCTCTTCTCAAATGAATCCTCACCAAAAGGGTACTTTTCCAAGTGACACACTTGCAAACCCGAAGAATGATGGACATGTGATGGCCATAGTCACTCAGAGTGGAAGGATGTTTTTTAGGGTAAAGAAGCCGAATATTGAGGTTATTGAGGAGCATGAGGACAATATACAAGAAGATGTGATTGAAAACAAAGTTGATGAGAGTCCGAATATTGGGGTGAAGCTTAGTGCACCCAATGTGATTGCAAATGATAAATACCCACATGAAGAGAAAAAGGAGACTGACTCTCCTTCTCAAATTGCTATTGATATTGAAGAGGATGCTCTAAGTGTGCCTAAAGGACCCCCTCCATACCCTCAGATATTAGCCAAGAAAAATGGAAGATGCCCAATTCAAAAAGTTTGTTGACATGTTTAGAAAACTATCCATTAACATTCCTTTTGTTGATGCTCTTACACAAATACTGGGTTATGCAAATTTTATGAAGGAGATATTAAAAAAGAAGCGAGTGTTTGAAGTAGGGAAGGTGGAAGTGTCCCACAGTTGTAGCGTGGTGATGACAAGCAACATTGTCGCCTAATGGGAAGGCCTGGGAGCCTTCACTATCCCATGTACTATTAGAGTGTTTTTGTTTCGAAAGGCATTATGTGTTGGGGCAAGTATAAACTTGATGCCTCTTGTGATTTTAAATAAGTTAGGCTTAGGTACCCCTAGGCCTACACCAATGAGATTACTAATGGATGATCGTTCAATTAAACGCCCGATGGGAATTTTGTTCGATGTCTTTGTATAGGTAGACAAGTTAATCCTACTGGCCGACTTTATGGTCCTAGACTGTGACGTTGATCTTGAGGTGCCTATCATATTGGGACAACCATTGTTGACAATCGGGAGAGCTCTTATTGATGCGGAGCTAGGAGAGCTCAAGTTCCATGTGGGGATCAAAGAGGTGAAGTTCAATGTATGCCAACCTACAAAACCACCAGACGAATTTAGAGTTGTGTCTGTGATCAATAACGAGGGAAAGTTGGTTGAAGCCCTTGTTGAGTGTGAGATAAAGGAGGTGCCCAAATCTATAGTGTTGTCAACTTGGAAACAAGATGAGATGATGAAGATTTTGAGAATTCACTTCCATCAATTTGGATGGGCCATGCCAATCAAAGCACTTCCATCAATTTGAGGTAATATAATCGAGCCGCGACGTAAAATCAAGCGCTTCTTGGGAGGCAACCAAAGTGCTTTTACTTAATTTCTTTTACCCTTTTTGTTGTTTTGGGTTTGTTTTAGGGATGCAAGGAGATGAAAAAGTAATTAAGTAGAAGAAAAGGGTCAGAGAGCATGTGCAACAGGCCATGTGGTTCGCATATCCCATTGTATGTCCACGTGTGGCATCGCACACCCAAACCAGTAGACTGGGAAGAAAAAGAAAATTCGGAGGTGATGTGCAATGGGTGGTGTGAATTTCACCTCTCATTATGCGCGTCTCACCTCCATCGCATGCCAAAATAGAAAGGTGGGTAAAATTTAGCTCAAAATTGGCATGTGCGACGTGATTTTTGAGCCACACAATAGCATGTGTGAAATGCACATCATGGTGCACTTAGGTAAGTTTGAATATTTTTACTTGACCTACACATTGATCGACCGGACCTGGAGGCCGACCCGCAACCTTTATTCTGCTTTTCTCCTTTATAAACTATCACCCTCCTCCTATTTTCTCCATTATACTCTCATATACCTCCATGACTCTCTCCCAAATTATTCCAAATCCCTCAAATTTCCCCCAAATCTTCTTCCTTCTCACCCACACTTCTCCACCATAGAGTCTCTGCCAGTCGTCGTATCTTTTTCTGGTCAAAAGTTAGGTCACCATTGTTGGCACTCCAAAGCTTTTATTTTTGTTTTTTCCTCCCTCTTATCTACTTTTGGTAAGTTCCCTAATGTTAAATCCATGTTTTAGAGTATATTGGGAACACTTATTGTAAAGCATGCTAGTTTAATATTCCATGTTTGTTGTGGGTGAGATCCAAAAAATTTGGGACTCCAATTTTGGGGTTATTATTGATTTTTCTTGTGATGAACTTGGTAGATCTAGTTTTTGTGATAATGCATGTGTTTTGTGATAAATTTTAGCCCTATAATTTGTGTTTTGGGTGAAGTCTGAGTAACTCACTTAAGTTGATGTATGATTTGGCCCTACGATAGATTGGGTGACGTTATTCTTAAGAGCAAATCGTCATCTTCATAAGGTGTTTGTTAAATCATGTTGTTGGGGCTAAAATTGTTGTTACCACTGCGCTCGTGTGTTATTTTAATTGAATATGATTATTCGGTGAGAGCTTTGCTTGAGAGGAGTGAATTAATTGTGCGATTGAATATGCCTATGTTCTTTTTATGAAGGCTTGATGTTCTCGGTGATAGATAGGGTAACGTCCTTCTTAAGGGAAATTTCTAAGTTATTTCTTGAGTTTTTGACGTGTTTGAGTTTTCCGGGGAAGTCTCAGTACCCGGAAAACTTAGGCTATGGTAAATTCATGATTAGGCCCTGTTAGAAATTGGTGTTGATTCTTGTTGCCCGTGCATTCCACAGATATTGCTCTGTAAGTCACATATGTAACACACATGAAAATGCATAAGGCATCACACACTGCTGTTATTGTTGCCAGTTCACTGAGTTGAGGGGCGAAGGCTTGTGTGACGTGCACAATGGATGGTGCAAACCGCACCTGCCTTCGCACCCTAAAGTAGTATTTGGTCAGGTTTCTATTTACATGTGCGATGCCACGTGCGATGCAGACTTTATCAGGTGCAGTTCGCACGTGACTCATACATATCATCAGTCACCTGAATTATTTTTCTTCTCTTTTGCATTCCATTCCTTTTTAGTTTGATAACTTCTTGTAGTTTTTCTTCTTCTTTTCATTATTTCAAAAATACAAAAAGATTTTGCTTTTACTTTGAGTACTCACAATCTCCTTGTGCAGACTATGTTTTCTAGCAGGGAAACTCAGGGCTCTACTTAAAGAGGCCACCAGCTCATCCTACCTCCACTTCCACATCCAAGGTTAAGAAGAAAACCCAAGCTGCTTTCACAACACCTTTTCCCGTGCAAGTTTCGGATGAGGACCGGATCTGCTTCGGAGTAGAAGGCATGAAAGCTATCTACGACAGAGACAAGAAGAGAACCTTTAACCCAGAGTATAGCTTTAGTTTGGCAGCGATTGGGGATAATCTTCCTAACATCCACCACCAGTTCGCCACCCGTCAATGGTTCCCATTCCAAGAGGTACCCAGAGGTTATCAGGAGGAGGTGGTCCATGAATTATTTGCCTCCTATCAATCTAATCAAGACTCTATGGGGTACAAAGGCAATATGGAGGTCTTTCCTTGCTTGAACTCAGTCATGGTTCAGGGTAAGGAAATATGCATCACACCTGCTGCTATAAATACCATCTACTGGGGTAACTAAATTGAGCCTGCACCAGCACTTAGGGCTAAGTTGTTCACTGAAATGATGCCACTTGACTAGGCTGCCACTATAATTGCTCTTGGGACTCCCCTATGCGCTATTATGGGGGGTATTATTTCACGTTAGACTCTGTACTTCGTGGCATGCCTATGGTACAACTTTGTCCGCTCCAAATTCCTGCCTTCTCAGAATGATCAAAGGGTTACCCAAAAGGAGCCATTCTGGTAGCCTTTATCATGGCGGGGGATCATGTTAACTTTGGAGAGATAGCATTTGTAGTTATCAAAAGAAAATAACATTAGGGTGGTGACTCATTCCCCTTTCATGTGCTCATTAGCAAGCTCTGTGCTAAGGATGGAATTACATACTTCCGTTTTGATAACCCTACTCCAGCCACTGGTGTGCTTAACCTTGCAAAGAAGACAAATGTGGATGCCTCAAGGATGAATAGGCACAGAATGAAGCCTTTTGAATATGTCAAGCTAGAGGGAACGGATGTGGAGCCTACTACTTCCTCTCCTTCTAGATCAGCCTCGGAAGCACCTACTCCTATAGAGTCAAAAATATCTGTAGCTGTTGCACCTCCTGGACCTTCACTATCTTAATCTACCTCGACCGAGGCTGGCCTAAAAAAGCTGGTTAACTTGACCTATTCTCATAATAGGTAGTTGACTGATCTAGCTAATAAGATACCCGGTATGATTTAGATATAATGAGGGCTATGAAAGAGGTAGTAGATAGTGTGAGAAACCTATGCAAGAGAGTGGATTTTATCGAGGGCACTATAGCAGAAATCTGAAAGGATTGGGACAAGGCAAAGGGGAAGGCACTAATTGGTGATGCAGAGTTGAGTGCTTTTGATGTGTCCATGACATAGACCCATCATACTCCCGGTCCCATGGATGAGTTATTCGCTGCATATGCTGGCGATGATAAGGAGTTGGCTGATGATTAGGATCAAGATCTCCAATGGGTGATCATAGAGTCATAGCATACCGCCCTTTTTCATCAAAAAGAAGCAGGTACCAGTTTAGAAGCAGCGGAGCATGCAGATGATGAAGAGGAGTAGCCCATACAAGGAGTTGTTGTACCCCTTTCCTTACTTATTTAAGCTTAAGCATTAAGGATAATGCTTTATTTTTGTGGGGAAGGTGGTGCATTCTTGTTATTGTTATTGGTTGCCCGTGTTGGGCTTTGAGATATTATTTTTTATTGTCCTTGTTGGGCCTTGACATTTTTATTTCCCTATTAGACAATTTATTTGGCCCTTGTCGGGCATGATTTGGATGATTGTGATATTGCCCTTTTCGGGCCTTTTATTTTCTTAGTGCTTAAATTGTGCACTCACCGAGCTTATTTTATGTGTTGCTTGAGTTGCGATATCGCTGGGTTTGTCCTACACGGTGTATCATTTTACTACTCATGCCTTGCAAATGCACTTAGTGCCTATGCCGAGGCTCGATTTTAAATGATTCATGAGTGCTTTAAAATTTTGGTCGCCTTGTTAATAGTAGAGTAGTCAATAAACTCCACGGGTTTTTTTTTCATACCACGGTTCTTTCCCAAGGAGCAAATTATTTCTTTTATTTTTTTTCTCTTGTTTTCCTTGTTTATTTTTGTGTTGAACCGGGTTGTTGTTTTCCTATGATAGATTGAGAGGTGACTTTTTTAAGACAAAATGCTAAGTTTTAGTTTAAAATTGAGTCCGTGTGTTGCTTGTCTCAAAATGGACCCACCGAAAAAAATTCTTGGCAAGAAGTTTTTGACAAATTGAAGGAAAGAAGAAAAATAATTTTTAGTAAAGCATTCTCTTTTCATGACTTGAGACTCCCTGTTTGGCTTGATGATTCACAAACAAGTGTGTTAAAGAACTCAAAATAGCTTGTCAAAAGTCATTTATCCCAATTGATTGCGAGACTCATTGTGAAATTCTAGTACTGTGATACCTTGTGTGGTAAGGCTATATTTCATTCTTGTGTGTATGTGTTGTCTAGAACTTTCCCCAAATGTGATTCAATGCAAAATCTTAGAGGGAACCGAGCTTGGAAGATGACCTTAGGCTCTTTTTGAATAAGCCACTTCACCCAAATTAACTTTCCTTTACATTGACCCTAGTAAGCCCCTTCGAGCTTGTGATCTTTCTTTTTCACCTTGTTCGAAACCTTGACCCTTCTTGGAACCTTGATTTTTGCACCTATCCTCCCTAATGGATCGAAAGTGAAATATAGGCTAAAATTAAGTTTCAGGGGGAGTTGATATGATAAAATATACAAAAGCCTAAGTTTGGGGTTGCATGCACCAATGTGGAGAAGTAAGGGATGTATTTCAACACAAGGTAGCACCATATGCCTAAGATCAAAAATTGCTTCAAATTGTTCGATGAAATGAAAAAAATGAAAAGAAAGGAAGGAATTGGTGCTACCAAGAAAGGTGATAAAAGGATGTGAATGATTAAGTTGAAGGGAAACTTTGGGTTGTGAGAGGGAGAAATAAGGTGAAGTTATTGTTTGAAAATGTGAACGGTATTTTGAATTATCACAAAGAGCGTTAGGGAGGTTTAGTCACTTGAGCCAAATGCAATCCTTCCCTTAACCCTAGCCAACATTGTAACCCGCAAGTTCTTAGTGATTTCGAGCTTGGTAACTCTATATTTATGGGGAATTACATAAAGGGAAAGCCTATGGTTCAATGCGTGTGCACTCGAACTTCCTTTAGAGAGTGAGAGTCTGTTTGATTCTCTTAAGATCCCTTTATATTGTGAATTGCGTGATTGCGAGTGCGATTTTCTCTTGGTGTGAGTGGCATCCCACACTTGAAATGAATGATAAAGTCTCTATTTCAATTGAGAGGAATGAATAAGACAAGTTATGTGGCGAATCTCGAGGCAAACCTTGAAGGTCAATGTCAATGACTTAAGAAGTTTGAATATCTTGTTTTGAATGATAAATTCCCTTGTTTTTGAATGAGAAAAGAAGTCCTTTTGATAAATGTTTTGAATTGAGAAATTGCCTTGAGAATATGGTGGTCCAAATTGAGATGAGCATTATAGTTGAGTCTTTATGTTTGAGCCTTTTTATTGTTATTTTCTTAGGTTTTAGAGTTTAAATAAATCTTGTGAGCACCCTGTGTGTTTTAGAACATAATTCATTCCTTACTTCATGAGTATCTTGCTTGAGGACAAGCAATAGTTTGATTTTGGGGGTTTGATAAGTTAATAATCTACCAACTTATTGAGCCTTTATTCATGAGTTATTATAATATTTTAATGAGTATTAGACGTACTTATTGATTTTATTGATGAAAATGTAGGTACTCTTGGTCAAAAGTAGAAAACAAAGGAATTGAACCCAAAGAGACCAAAAAGAGTTTACGTGTGAAGGTGACCTAAAACCTGGAAGAATCTGACGAGAGGTGTGACCAATATGTGACCTACACAATGCAGTGTGCGGTCTACACCTCTCTTCTCACCTCACCACCAAATCAACGAGCATAACTGGTTTGCAAATAGAGACGTGCGACGTTTAGAACATGTGGTGCAACCACATGTCGTATCACATATTGCGTCGCACCACTCCTAAAGGGAAGTTTTATCCAAAGCCAAGTGATATTTTGGGAAGCTTCTAAAACCCATTTTGGGGAGTGTACCACATATAGAATTTTAGTATTGAGCTTTCCCAAAGAAGATATTGAGAGTACTCATCTCTCTTATCTTTCACATTTAGAATTCACCATTTTTGTATAAATTGAGCTTGGATTTGGCTTGAATATGAATGGAATTATGAGTTACACAATTGGTATATCTTCTAATTTCCTTAGTATGAGCAGCTAATTTCCTTAGTATGAGCAGCTAATTTCCTTGTCTAGGGGTATGTGCATGATGGGTATTTGAATTTGGGTATGGGTCTTGTTTAATTATGCTTATAATTGATAAATTGATATGTGTCTATTGATTTCCTCAGGATTTAATCATAAAATTGATGGTTATAAATATTAATTGAGTTTTCTTATTGTGTTCTTGCTTGAAAAAGGGGTTCATAATTCAAATAGGAATTCAATAGTGAGAATTTGAGATTTCCACCTTATATTGAGGCTAGAAATAGCTTAATCGACAGAAACTCTCATCTAAGAGTCTAATCTAGAAATAGTATGACTTCCCCAAGCAATTGCATTGGTTAGTTTATGCTAAAACTATGGTGCTCTAACAAATATCATAGGATATATATTTGAAGGATCGAGAGATTACCAAATATGACTAAAATCAATGCTACCCATATCATTAATCAATAATTTGCATAATTAATCAAGTACCCTAACCCTTTATAGAATCTCATCGGAAGCATACTCCAGGTCTCCTTCTCATTGATACAAATCTCATGTTTACATTATGCTTTTGTGTTGAAATCAAAGTTGATACGTCAATTTCCCTTTACAATTCTCCCAATCTTTACTTTTAAGATATTTGAGCATTTACTCTCTTATTGATTATTTCTTGATGATCTCTTAGCGAATAATCACTCCACTCTTCGTGGATTCAACCCCGACCATTCATTGGGTTACTTTTGTTTTGCTTGATGATCACTATAACCTCCTTCAGGAGAGTGCTTTTGAGCGTCATCGTGGATCATATATAGTGGTCTTGTGTGGTGACTATTTTAGGGTATGACACTTGGGTAGACTTGGTTGTACTGGATATAGTTGATTTTGATGTTATCTTAGGCATGGATTAGTTATCTCTTTATCATGCTGCCTTGGATTGCTTTGCCAAGAGTGTTACTCTATGAATGCTTGGTATCCCTCCCATTGTATGGAAGGGTGTCGATAGCCACATGTAGAGGGGAGTTATATCTTTCTTGAGCACCTAGCAGTTTATTGGAAAGGGGTACTTGCGGAGGAGGTGCGTTTCGCACCTCGGCCTGTGCTTGTTTACACGGCCACCGCATCTCCAGTCAGAATCTTCCGTTTTTCCAAACACTTCACACTTCACTCCTTTTGAGCTCTTTTTAGGTCCATTTCCTTGTTTATCATCATCTATAAAATTACCTACATAGATATCAATAAAGGTCATAAGAACCTCTAAATCTATTCAAAACATAGCAATAATTCATGGATATAGGCTCAATAAGTTGGTAAATTATCGACTTATCAGTACTTGGCCTATCTTGCTTATGTCCTTGATACTAGTGCCACCACACCTTTCATTGAGTCAGTTCCTATGGTTTGCCAGTATTCGGATATGTTTCCTTCTGATTTATCAAGTCTTTCTCCTTATAGTGATATTGACTTTGGTATTGATGTCGAGCCAAACACTCAGCCCATCTCTATTTTGCCATATCGGATGGCACTAGCTGAGTTGAGGGAGCTTAAGGAACAGGTCCAGGATCTTCTGATTAAGGGGTTTATCAGACCTAGTGTGTCTCTGTAGGGTGCTCTTATTCTATTTTTGAAGAAGAAGGATGGTTCCTTGCGTATGTGTATTGACTATAAGCAGCTGAATAAGGTGACCATTAAGAACAGGAATCTGATGTTGTGTATTGATGATGTGTTTGACTAGCTTAAGGGTGCAACGATGTTCTCTAAGATTGATTTGAGGTTGGTTTACCATCAGTTGAGGATTAGGGTAGCGGACATCCCAAAGACTGCATTTAAGACTCGATACAACCATTATGAGTTCCTATTCATGTCTTTTGGGTTGACCAATGCACCAGCAGCCTTTATGGAGTTAATGAATAGTGTGTTCAGATCCTACCTGGATTCTTTTATTATTATGTTAATCAATAACATTCTGGTCTATTCGAAGAGTAGGGGAGCATGAGCAGTATTTGAGAGGTGTGCTTCAGACCTTGCGAGATTAGCAGTTGTGTGCCAAATTCACTAAGTGTGAGTTTTGTCTTGAGTTTGTGACATTCTTGGGGAATGTGGTGTCAACGAATGGGATAATGGTGGATCTGGCGAATATTGTGCCAATTTGTGATTGGCCTAGGCCTACTTCTTATACCAAGGTCTGCAATTTCATCGAGTTAGAAGGCAACTACAGATGGTTTATAGAGGGATTTGCTTCTATAGTAGCTCTGTTAACTATATTGACTCAGAAGAATGTCCCTTTTCCAGTGGTCTGACAAGGGTCAGGCGAGCTTTCTGAGGCTCAAGGCCTTATTGACTTCAGCTGTGATTCTTACTTTTCTGGTTGAGGGTCAGGGGTTTACGATTTGATGTGATGTTTTCGGCGTTAGTTTGGGTTGTGTATTTATGCAGCAGGGCCAAGTGATTGCTTATGACTCTAGACAGATTAAGGTTTACGAGAGAAACTACCCCACTCATGACTTGGAGTTAGCAGTAGTAGTCTTCGCGTTGAAGAATTGGAGGCACTATCTGTATAGTGTGCATTATAAAATCCTTACTGACCACCATAGTCTTTAATATATCTTCAGCCATAAGGATCTATATTTGAGGCAACGCTGGTGGTTGGAGTTACTGAAGCACTATGACATCTCTATTCTTTATTAATAGAGCAAGTCAAACATGGTGGTGGATGCCTTGAGCCGAAAGGAAGTGATTATGGGTAGATTGGCATTCCTGGTAGTGGTGGAGCAACCTTTAGCTTCAGACATCCAGTCCTTGGGTAACAGGTTGGTTAGACTTGACATTTCTGAACCGGGTCATATTTTTGTGTGTGTTGAGGCTAGGTCTTCCTTGTTAGAGCAAATTCGAGCACAACAGTTTAAAAATATGAGGTTAAGGATCATTCCTGATAAGGTGTTGAGTGGCGAGGCTAGAAAGGCGACCTTGGATTCAAAGGGTGTTCTAAGGATTGAGGGTCATATCTATGTTCCCAGAGTTAGTGATTTGGTCAGGGTTATCTCAGAGTAGGCCCATTATTCTAGGTATTACATTTATCCAGGGAAAGCTAAGATGTATCGTGACTTGAGGCAGCACTACTGGTGGTGCGAGATGAAGTGGATATCTCAGATTTTATGTTTAGGTGCTTGAATTATCAGCAGGTGAAGTATGACCACCAGAGACCAGGTGGTTTGACTCAGCAGCTACCCATTCCTTAGTGGAAATGGGAGAAAATAGCTATGGACTTCATGGTAGGATTTCCACGTACCTTGTGGAGATTTGATTCTATTTGGGTCATCGTGGATAGGCTGACAAAGTCTGCTAACTTTCATCCAGTTCAGACTTCTTAAAGTTCAGAGAGGTTGCCTCAGAATTACATCTGTGAGATTGTTCATTTGCATGGGGTTCCTGTTCCCATAATTTCTGACTGGGGTACTCAGCTTACTTCATATTCTTAGAGGTCTATTAGAGAGAGTTGGGTACCATAGTTGAGCTTAGCACTACTTTTCACCTGCAGGTTGATAGCCAGTCAGACCGTATTATTCAGGTTTAGGAGGATATGTTGCGGGTCTGTGTTATTGATTTCGGAGGTTAATGGGTCCAGTTCTTAAGCTTGGCCGAGTTCATATATAATAATAGCTACCACTACAATATTCAGATGGCTCCTTTTGAGGCATTTTATGGTAGATGATGCAGTCTCCATGGGGTTAGTTTGATTCCTTTGATGTTAGATCATGGGATATTGACTTGCTACATGATCCATGAATAGGGTTCGAGTCATTCAGGAGAGGCTTTATACTACCCAGAGTAGGCAGAAGAGTTATCCTGACTGGAGGGTTTGGGAGTTAGAGTTTATGGTTGGTGATTGAGTGTTCCTTCGAGTGTCGCCCATGAAGGGTGTGATGAGGTTCAGAAGGAAGGGAAATCTTAGCCCTAGGTTTATTGGGCCATTTGAGATCCTTCATCGCGTTAGGTAGGTAGCATATGAGTTAGCCTTGCCTCCTTCACTTTCAGGTGTTCACCATGTTTTTCATGTTACTATACTGAGATGGTATGTTCCATATGAGTCGCATGTGCTCCAGCAGGATTCAGTTTAGTTGGATGAGTCTCTAGCTTTTAAGGAATAGCCTATTGCTATTTTGGATAGATAGGTTAGGAAGTTGAGGTCCAAGGAGCTTCTGTCAGTTAGGGTTCAGTGGCGACATCGTCTTTTCGAGGAGGCTACTTGGGAGACAGAGATCAATATGTGGACCCGCTATCTTCACCTTTTTTGTCCTTCAAGTACCCTTCTTTCTTTAACTTTTGAGGATGAAAGTTCTTTTAGTAGTGAATGTTGTAATGACCCTCTAGGTCATGTCCTTTTTTGTGCTTTCTTTGTGTTTCTAGCTTTCCCATAGTGGCTATAGGTCATTTATGACATATCGGGGCTGATGGTTTGGCTCTCGGGCAGTTCGTTTGTGTTTTAAGCCTTTTTTCTTATTTTGAAACTCTTAAAGATGAAAGTGTTGACTTTGTCCAATATTCAAAGAATACAAGCTCAGATGGAGATTTTGTCAGCACTGATAGCTCCAGAACATTGACTTTGGGCTAGTTGGACCTTTGGTTTGAGTCCCGAGGCTTTTGGATTCATTTTGGGCACTTTGGTAACTTTTAGATAAAACTGATAAAGTGTTGACTTCGGTAAGCATTTCATCAAGATGACCTCCTATGGTCGTTTCGATGATTCCTTTGAGTCCAAAATGTTTTTTCCACTCAGGTAGTATGCTTGGTTTGTGTTCACAGGATTTGGAATGAATCTTGGGGGTCCATCCGGTAAATTTTTAGCCTTTGGAATTTGCTGGTTTTGTTGTTGCTGGTGCAGGGCCATTTTACCTTTTACGTATGCGAGGGTTGGCCACGTTCACGAGCTTGTGTATGTAGTCTGCCTTGTCAAGAAAGGTTTAGGTGACCTAGCCCCATTTTCCCTCTGCGTACACGAGGAAAGGGCCGCGTTTGCTAGCCCGTGTACGCAGTGGGGTCCTCGCATATGCGAAGAAGGACCCCTGGTACCTATATATAGTTCAACTTCAGTTTCTTCACCTTTTATACTAACTTTGCCTTTGAAAGTGAGCCTGGAGAGCTAGTGTAATGACCCTTTCGGTCATTTCCACGTTTAAGTTTTGAAGTCAAGCAAATCGAAAAAAGATATCGTAAGACCTTTAACAAATTTTCTGAACTTTGGGTCAAATGTGTCAGGGCTTTTCTCCCAGTATATAAAGAGTTAGAAGTCCTCCGAAATACCAAATCGAAGGTCTACGAGTCTAGTTTCCAACGCACAAAACCTCACGTCCAAATGATCTCGGAGTAAAGAGTTATGACTGTTTTACCGCGGACTGTCTGGCAGAAAACGGGTTGCGAACCGGGTCGCGAACCGGGTCGGGTTAAACTCGATTTCACGTTTTAAAATGCCATTTCAGTTCCGAAACAGCGATAAAATATAAGGGAGGATCCCGAGAGAATTCTTGAGTATCAAAATCGTGCGTAGGCGAATTACGAGCCTAAACTTAAGAACTTTATAAGTATCGTGCGTGTATTTGAAAATACGTTATTTAAAAGTTGAATTTGGTACAAATTATATTATTATTGCCTTTTCAAAATATTTTAAAGGTTTATGAAAAATATATTTGATACATTATAAGTATATATGTATTTATTTTATAAGGTTTTTATACTCCATAATATTTTAACGGAGATAGTAAATTTAATTATGTTAAAATTTATTATTATAATATAGTAGGTTTTATTGGAAATAATTTTCTATCAATTATGGTATATTTTAAGTATTATATTTATTTTACCACGAATTTACGCAATACCCGAATATATACTTAACGGGTCGAGTTGGTTGCCACCTCCACTTCCACGTGGAAGTGGAGGGCTAACCCAACACTTACCAAGTGTGAAAGGTGGCAGCATCTCAACATTGAAATGATTTGCTGCCTAACTCATATGTGATTTACATATGTAATTAAGAATTGCATAATTTGCATACTACTGTACATCACATTTGTTACGTAAGGAGTATTGTGAGAGGAAACTTTGTGTTAATTATTCAATTTCTGAAAGGAAAATCAATTATCTACGTTAAGTTATTCCGTCCCAAATTCGAATCTGATTCCGATTTAGTTTTGGATTTTCTCGGAGCGGTTCGAGCTTGGACATCGTTGTTCCAGCAGCTTGTCGTCGGACGACAGGTAGGTTACGGTTTAATTTCCCCAGACTCCGTATATATAAAATAAAATTGTATTAATGGGCATCCTTGGGTTGGTTTATTAGGTTGGTACCACAGACCTTGACCGCTTTATTCATGTCCGCCTATTTTTATTCCTCCGTTGCTTGTAGTATTTGCGGATACATTTTATTTACCCTTGTGGTCCTGTGAGGCCTTGTTGACTCTGGAACATAGAAGGTGGGATTTTGGGAATGTCCGCGAGTCCCGGCATAGAATTATCCTTCTAGGCTGGTTATGCTTGCTGAGTAGCTGTGGGCCTGTTGCCAGGTCGATAGGTTGATTGTGAGCTGCGGGGGCAGCTATTGTGTCTGTGGTCATTATTTCATGCATATACAGGGTTGTATCCGTGTTTTTACTGTGGTTTGGTTCGGCTACTGCACTGTTTTCTAACCCTTTGCATGTGGCCCGGGGGGCGCCATTTTTATGAAGATGTTGGGGATGTGATTTCAGGCTGTGAGATTGATTTGGAAGAAAGTAAAATTATGTTTAATCATCAGTTTTAATCGATTATCGCTAGACTCGCACGGGCGGGGTATGCTGGTTGAGTTTTATTGTACTTGAGCTTGATTTTACCATCGGTTGGACCGAGGACCTGAAGATGCTTTTTACTGTTTAGAACCGGGCTACAGCCCGGGCACCCTTGGAGGGTTTTTTGAGAGATTTTCCTACTACTTTAGTCCTGGACAGGGTCTGGGCATTGCATATTCGAGACTGGGTCTCTATCTTGATACCGGACTTGCTTCCGGATGACATGTGTTGATACTGAGTTTTAGTATGGGGTCTGGGACCTCCATGGACCTTGCCATCCGGGCCAAGGGCTACGGGCTGCGTGTGCCGGAGGAGGGGTATACGGTGGAGTAGAGGTATACGGGCAGTGTCCTTCCATGGAACCTACCTGCTGGGCCGGATCGGCGCCGGAGGAGGTACATACAGATATACCATGGCACTTGAGATCTTCATGCATCATATCATTCATGGTTCGAG